>JAUIMM010000905.1:280000-880000 GCA_031769625.1 Taudactylus pleione
TGACCATTGCCTCAGCTGTGTGATGCCGCGTGATCCTGACCATTGCCTCAGCTGTGTGATGCCGCGTGATCCTGACCATTGCCTCAGCTGTGTGATGTCGCGTGATCCTGACCATTCCGTCAGCTGTGTGATGCCGCGTGATCCTGACCATTCCGTCGGCTGTGTGATGCCGCGTGATCCCGACCATTGCGTCGGCTGTGTGATGCCGCGTGATCCCGACCATTGCGTCGGCTGTGTGATGCCGCGTGATCCTGACCATTGTGTCGGCTGTATGATGCTGTGGTTAGTCTTACTGTCCCCGTTGTGTACACTAAGGGTGGAATTCAATTGTTTGCAGCCACCTACGCGTCCAACTGAGCTATTCAATTGTTTCTCCTGTCGTGCGCGATCAGTTGCCAGTGCCGGCATTTCATCTCTGAAATGTGCGAAGTCTGACCCAAATGGCAACTTTTCGCGATTGAGCACTTTGGTCGGGTGTAGCCATTTTATGCGGCTAAATCCGACCTCATTGGGCGAGATATTCTAATCAATTGAATCTCGCTCCGCGATCTCCTGTCGCTTTAGACAGGAGATCAGGCGCGAGAAAAGAATTGAATTCCACCCTTAGGTTTTAGCTGAACCAGTGTGTCACATCCATTGTGTGCTTCGTGTGTTGCTGCAGAGTCCCTCAGGCAGTGAAAGGGTCTGGGGGCTGAAAATAGCCGCCTCCTGTTATGACACCTGCTCCCTCCACTCCGGTAGTCCTGAGACCTGGGATTGGGGTATTTTGGGAAGGCTGATGACGGAGGCTCCGTCCAGTCTGCAGAACACGAGGCTCAGTATTTGCATGAATACATCTTGTGCGTCCCTGTCTGTGTCACTTTTCTGTGTAATGGGGAAGAGACTGGGGGGCAGAGCGCAGTAATATCGCCCCAGTTAACGGTACCCTTCTAATTCTAGGGTATATTCATCTCACGGATAGCAGAAGGGGGAGCCGCACATCGAGACGGGACCCTTAGGGTTGGAGACCGGGTCATGTCTGTAAGTAGCCTTCGTCTCTGGTTCTCTCCGCCGTGCGATTGTAATAAATGTCTGTCGCGCTGCGTCATTGCTGTGTTCCTCTCTGAGCTGTCGCTCTCAGAATAGCCTCTGACAGATTAGTGCAGTCCTGTAGGAGCCGTGGTACGTTGGGTGACTCGTGTGAGATGGTATTTATGATGGGCATACGTCCCTTGTAGTATAGAAATCACCAGTGAGGGTTCTCCTGCTTCTGTGCAACAGAATCGGGGTTCTGTGCCCCCCCCCCCCCCCCCCCAATTAGAGCAGGCCAGCAGCCAAGGTGGGTTACTCAGCTTGTTTGGGGGGGAGCCAGGATTTTCTGTGTCCATGTGTAGAGAAGCTGGAGTAAAGTACATGTTATCTGTCTGTAGTTGTTGTGGGTCCAGGGAAAGATCATGGCCACTCTCTGAAATGTGATCTGTGCGTGTCCTCTCTAATCCGGCTAACCATCTCTTCCTTCTCCAAGCTTGTCGTCTGTCTTCTGTCTCTTCCTCTGTGACCTGTCCCTACCAACCTAACCTCTAAGCTGATCCCTGTTCTCATGCTCCTATCCGGCTCTCTCTTCTGGTGGTGGGACCCTGTCTCTCGGTGAGGAGTTACCCTGGTTATAACCGGTGGTAAGAGTGGATACTGCCTCGTCAGTGCTGACTTCTGTGTGTGTGCTCCATGCCGCCGGCCTGCAAAGGGCTCTGGCCGGCTTATTGGTCACAACAAGTGGCCGTTAGTCTGCAGGCAACTGTAACGCAGAGGAAAGGAACTGATGTGGGTCAGAATTGTCTTCACACAACACAAGCAGGTCCTAGATGGAGATGTTGGCATTCACCAGCCAACTGGCCAGTGCCGAAATCTGTAGGGATTGTTCCCTCTCTTACTGTATTATAGACTGTGAAGATTATAGGAGGTGGGTAGCGGGCGGTGAATTCATAGGGCTGGCAGGATTGTGCGGTTGACCCTCTGGCTTTGCACGTTGTTCTAGATCAATGGGGTAGACATGACAGAAGCCAGGCATGATCAGGCAGTAGCCCTGCTTACCAGCACTTCCCCCACTATCACTCTGCTGGTGAAGAGAGAGCCACCCCAACCAGGGGCCGGGACAGACCCAAGATCCTCTCCGTCATTGCACAGAGCTCGGCCGCGATCGCCGCCACCCCCAGCAGAGAGTGAGAACGGTGAGGCCGAAGAGGACGCGGGATCTCTGAGGAACCACTGCAGCCAGACAATGGAGGACGAGTTTCCTATTGAGGTGAGGCACAGATGGCTTCCGAGCTCTGGCCTGGAGCTGTGTGCACTGTTCTCTAGGACAGGCTGGACATCACTGAGGTGACACTTCTTCAACCACATTGAACTGGATTAAAACCATAAATAACGGGAACGGAGGGAAGGTCAGTGCCAGGGTTGCACCAGTAGTTCATCAGGGCACAGTCAGCCATAGCGAGTTCCGGCCCGTTGTAGACTAAAGAGCGAGCGCTTGGGTATGAGATCCCGGCTGTCGGAATTCCAACTCCGGCATCCCAACAGTTTTAGGATGCCGACACCTGTTGGTAAATATCTTAACCCTAACCCTCTCCGGCAGATGTGGCTGCAGTCGGGGGGAGGGGGGGTTTAATTTTTTCCATTTGATTTTTTTTGGGGGGGGATACATTTTGGCCTATAAAACCTGCATGTCAGCAGGAGGAGCTCCAGGCCACACGGGTACATAGAGTATAGATGAGCAGATGTCGGCCATGTTTCTTATATAGGACCTGTATCACCGGGAAATGAGCAGTGTTTGTCCTGTTATAGGAGATCTGTCTGGTGAAAGCAGGAGGACCTCTGGGACTCAGCATAGTGGGCGGCAGCGACCACTCCAGTCACCCATTTGGAATCCGTGAACCTGGTGTTTTCATCTCGAAGGTGAGACCTCTGTGTTGTGTATACATCTCCTCAGTGTCTGCTGAAAGCTCTTACTGGGCAGATGCGCCTGGATGTTCTGTGGTAACGGTGCCTCCTCTGCCGCACAGGTGATCCCCCGCGGGGTGGCCGCTCGCAGTGGGCTCCAGGTCGGAGACCGGATTTTAGAGGCGGCTGGAATGGACCTGAGACATGCCACTCACCAGGAAGCTGTGAAAGCTCTGCTCTCCCCGGCTCCGGAGCTCCGCCTGCTGGTGAGGAGAGACCCTCCTCCTCTGGGCATGCAGGTATCGCACTGTACTGTACACATGTTATAGGTGATCATGGGAGGGACACTTGGTGGGTCACATAGAGGCATTACACGGGTAGACACATGTCCAGTCAGGACTGGTATGTGATGGGGTAACACGGAGGGAATCCTCTCCAGACACTGAATAAAGCTGCATGAAGTGACTGGTCAGGTTCTGTGTCCACCACATGTAGCCCCGCCTCATTACAAACACCGCTCCTTCAAAGTCTCAGTTTCCCGCTCTTTTCTAGTCTTCCCAGCAGTTTTCTGTGGTGAAAATGAAGGCAATGTCTGGGAACCAATGTACGGGCCCCCACCTGGCTGCTGCATGGGGCTCCAATACTTGGATGCATCCACTAAGTGCAATTGCCAACAAAATCAGCCATTTTCCAGTATTAGGCCACAACTTTCCTCTCAGAATAATTTAAAGGGCAATAGCCCTCACTCGTACAATATGGAGACTTGTGTTTATAGCAGAAACTAAACATATAGGTATTCAGGTTATTATTAATGTGTGCGGTAACTGTCTGGCCACACCCCCGATGTCATGTCAGCACTCGCGCCCTGATTTTGCTTCATGGTCTGACGTACACTTTGCACCATTGTACTGCTGGATCAGGCGAAAGCGCCACCTTCCGCGCAGTCCCGATAGACACTTCCGGCTTCGTTGCGTCACCGCCATCTGTGTGTCTCCCGCAGGAAATCTGCATTGTGAAGACTCCTGGAGAGAAATTGGGCATCAGTATTCGTGGGGGCGCCAAGGGCCACCCTGGGAACCCTCTAGATCCTACCGATGAGGGAGTTTTTATCTCCAAGGTAAGTGCCCCAAAGACTGTTTGTGCCATGAACGGAGGAAGGGAGGAGCGTTGCGTACACATGACCCTCTAATGTCTGCGCAGCGGTCTATGGACGATACAGAATTGGCCTGAATATGAATGTAATGGCTGGGGTAATATGGCATCTTATCAATAAACATTAAATGACCATGATTGTAAGTGATGTAGTCAGTAGCTCAACGGTCGGGACGCCGGTGCTCAAAATCCTCTGACTGCTGCCATACCGAGGGTAAGTATTAGGGCTAGGGGGAGGGTTAGGCAGTGGGGTTAGGGTTAGGCTGTGGGAAAGGTGGGTTAGAGTTAGGCTGCAGGGGGTGGTCTGCTAGGGTTAGGCTACTTACCTTCAGGCGTCTGTATTCTGACCGCCGGGATCCTGTACCCAACCCGATTGAAACACAGATCATTCACATGAAACATACTGATGTGTCCTTACACATCTGTGCTGCTGTCATGCTAATAAGCCCTTCTCAGTGCGCCAGGTGACATGAGACTCTGCTACCGCCAGGCGTCTTATTTTGCTGAAAATGCGTCTAAGGCGCAGTGTGATGTGACGAGGACGCACCACGAGACTGTGCCGAGTAATGTGCTATGTGAGACTTGCACAGATGCCCTCTTGCATGTTTGCCGGTTGTGCGGGTACACGCGACTCCATAGGATTGCATGGTGCGAACGCAGCGCGTCATGGTGTAGCGTGGTGGCCGAGGCTGATGGCGCGATGCTTGCGCACGTTTGCAGCATGATCGGCAAAGATACAAGAGGACACATCCGTATATCTGTGTGCCACTGAGCCCACTGAGCCCCTGAATCTGTATACACAGTGCGACAATTCCAAATTCTGTTGTGGTTCATATACAGACAAGTGTCTCCTATCACAATCAGCGCAGTCTCCTGGTGCGTCCTTGTTGCATTGTGAATTGGATGCATTTTCGGTGAAAAAAAAAAAAAGACGCTTGACGCTAGCAGAGTAGCACGGGACCTGGCGGCTCACTTGCAGCAGGCATCTCGCGCTGCGTTGGCGTATTGAGGCTAGATGTATGAGGTGATGTAACATCTGTAAGTGTAAATTGTTTCTCTTTATGTCATTCAATGTAACGGACGGTGATAAATATGAATAGTGACACGGGGCTGTAGGTGATGGAGGAGAGAGATTATATGGGGACTTTGCTAGTAATCTGGGCGCAGAGAGGAAATGGTAACTTGTATGGTTCCTACCAGTCCATTATTTCTCATTCAGTACTTTCCCACCATAATGTCCTCCGTGTGTAGACCGCAGTAAAATCGGTAATAAGAAGTATGTATGTATGCATGTAGGTAGGTTCCATGTCTCACATAACACGAAACCCCCCTGAGTGCAGCCTCCATCCATCCAATGCGTTCATCCTGTCTCCCTCTCCCAGGTCAGCTCCTCCGGGGCGGCCGCCCGTGACGGCCGGCTGAGGGTCGGCATGCGGATCCTGGAGGTGAATCAGCAGAGCTTGCTGGGTATGACTCACACGGAGGCGGTGCAAGCTCTGCGAGGGGTGGGTGACACCCTCCTCATCCTGGTGTGTGATGGATTCGATCCGTTGTCCTCCGCTTCCATAGAGGTGAGATGTGATATGCCCCTCCCCCTCTATCTGGTAACTCCGCCTCCAGCTTACGGTACCTGCCTGACGCCAGGAATTACTCTGGAAAGTGGGGTGGGTGGGTGGTCACAGAAGAGGGCACTTTGTGCAGAGTGTAAGAACTGCAGTTTATTCTGACTAGGACGTTTCCATCGATTACTCTGGGACAGATGTGTGAAGCTCTGTGAAGTGATAACTGACCAACCAATCGGCTCCCAGCTATCATTTTTCAAAGCCTGTAACATGACGGTTAGGAGCTGAGTGGCTGGTAGTTTATCACTCTCCACAGTATCACTACCCAGAGCGTCATACATCTGCCCCTCTGATTGGTCCAGTAACGTTCTACACTCTCACCTTATAACATTGCAGCTAGTTCTCTCCTCCTTCTGGGTGACTCTGCCAACCATGGTGGTATAGAGGCCGCTGTGAGGAGCTGGCACATCAGTTAATCTCGTTTGCTAATAAACCCTCCACCCCAACATCACAGGAGGCACGAAGGAGCCAATCGGAATTAGATGTAAATGTTGCTCCCTAGGAGCTGGGCAGTAGTTTTTGTGTGTGCAGGAGCCGCCTTGTAAGTTTGATTTTATTGCATGTTCGTTTCCTTTTTGGTTTGCAGAGTTCTCTCTGTGTGATCCCTCTCACTGCCATTGTGACAGGCTTGCAGTGGTCTTCCCCCTCTGTGGTCGTGTCCTGCATGCTGGACCTCCGTGCGCCATGGTGAAGGCTGGTGGGGCACCTACCATGGCCTGGCATGGGCTAACTTGTGTCCAGTCGACAGCTATCGGGCCATTCCTGGTCGGTGCCCTTGGGGTGGAGTTTTCCATGTTACTCCTCCTGGGGCTTTTTCCCACCAGCCATATCCCACAGGGACGCTTCAGGGGATGATTACTGCTGTGCTACACACCCTAGTTTAGCTGCCAGGAAGGGACTTTCTTCCTTTCCTCGAGCTGCCCACCCCCTGCAGTATTAATGCTGAGCACTTGCTGGGTAGTGGGTTTCTTTTCTCCTGCAGGGACTCTGCCTTGTTGCCTGGGTATTTGAGTCTGTCTGTTGCTGTTTATTAACTTTTTGCAACATCTTGTTTCAACCTCACAGTGCTGTCCCCATCCCTTCATCACCAGATCCACTGTCACAACAGGACACACAGGGTTGTTCGTGGACCCCCCCTGAGTCTGTGCAGAAGAATATGGCCATAGTGGATTATTTGCTGGGCAGACTGTATGAGGCAACGCTCGCTTGCTAATTGCCTCCAGAAGTGTCGGGGGAAGCTCCGCATTTGGCTTTCCAAGGAAAGTCTGATTGGACCTCTCTGGTGGGGAAGGGTGAGGAGGATCCTGAGGGCTGGGAGGACGTCTCTCCCAGGATGTCAGACGGTGAGTTTAGTAATCTGTCAGGCTTTGAACTTTGAGGACTCAGTGGATCCTGTTGTTCCCACGGTGTCTCTGCTTAAAATAACTAAAAAGCAGACTGTGCATCATCTGTTTCCCAGATGTCAGAAACCGTTAACGCATCCTGAGACCATTCATGTGTGGGGTTGCTTCTCAGCCAAGGGAGTGGTCTCACTCACAATTTTGCCTAAGAACACAGCCATGAATAAAGAATGGTACCAAAACATCTTCCTAGAGCAACTTCTCCCAACCATCCAAGAACAGTTTGGTGAGGAACAATGCCTTTTCCAGCATGATGGAGCACCTTGCCATAGGGCAAAAGTGATAACTAAGTGGCTCGGGGAGCAAAACATCAACATTTTGGGTCCATGGCCGGGAAACTCCTCAGACCTTAATCCCATTGAGAACTTGTGGTCAATCCTCAAGAGGCGGGTGGACTAACAAAAACCCACAAATTCTGACAAACTTCAAGCATTGATTAGGCAAGAATGGGCGGCCATCAGTCAGTATGTGGCCCAGAAGTTGAGTGACAGCATGCCAGGGCGAATTGCAGAGGTCTTAGGACCGATGGTTGGAGATATCGGCTGGGGCCGATGGTTGTAGTTAGGAACAAGCCTCAGTGGATAACCCAGACTGGAGCACAGATGGAATGGAGACTTGTAACTTTAAACTGGAATCACACGGACTGGAACCGTTCAGATACAGAGTACCTGGGATCTCAGCACGGAGCTGTAACTTCAGCAAAAGCGACATTGTACTGGCAAATGGAATTTATAGGGGTGGATCTCCTGGGATTGGATGCTGCGATCAGATGGTCTGGGAGCAGCACTCTGAGTGGTGGAGGAGAGTCAGGTGACTGAATCCAACATGGCTGCGCCCATACAGAGTTTTGGAGGGTACTCAGGTGTGCAGCCTGGGTGCTAGCATGCTGAGTAACACACTGAGAGCACACAGCAGGAACCGTGTGGACAGACCTCATAGCCAGCTGGATGCGATGTGCAGTGCAGGCGGACCTCTGCGTCATCCGGGAGTGGTGTGCGGTCACAGCGCGAGCTGGAACAACACCGCCGACGTAAAACACAGGTGAATATGGGAAAAATGAGTCAGGATCGTGACGGGCACCAATGAGGTAGGTGTCCCAGCATCAAGCCTGCCAACGAGCGGTCATCCCCACCTAGGCAAGTTTGTGGTATCAGCCCATCTACTTAGATTTCAGGATTAGTGACAACCTCTTCGGTTCGGTGTGTAGATGTCCTAGGAAGAGGCTGCACCTGCAGGACCTCCACCCTGGGCTTCCAATGGGCCATTCAGTTGTTACTGTGATCAGGAGTTATAGCCCATGAAGGCCTCAGGTTTTTATTCCACTGTGTTTTCGACTCAGAAACCGCACTTGTGTTTGCCGCCAGTTCTAAGCCTCAAGTCTCTGACTGTGCACCTGTGAGTCCCCACATTCCGGGTAGAGTCCCTCCGTTCCATCAGCAATGCCGAGGAGCAAGATGGATTTCTCGCATCCATCAAGGATGTTTACTTGCTCAGCCCCAGCGGGTAGAGACACCAGTTGTGGACAGAACGTTATGGTCACAGCTGTGACTAAGCCCCCCTAGACAAGCTTTGCAATGTTCCCATGGTCGGGAGTGTACCCACATAGGACGATAAAGAAAAGTAGGCTTTAGGCGCTCGCTGCTAAATCTGTTCCTGAGTCCATTTGGGGGACACCAGGCTCCCACCATGTGTTGTGCACTCGGAGTGTGGCTCTTAGTGTATACGGTCCTATTGGTTGATTCTTAATGGCTCCTTTGGGGCTGATGAGATGCAGAATGGAGGGCTTAGGAGCAATCAAGATAAGATTAATGTGCCAGCGCCTCACAGCGCCCCCTACACCCCCCCATGGTTACCAGTGTCCCCCACAGATGGGGTTACAAATTCAGTGACTGGGTAGTTTTCACAGTAAGGTCTGTGTGTGTCGCCCTCTAGTTGTAGAGCAAGGTACAACACGTAGAGCCTCACATCTGACGTCTCCTGTTGTTTCCATCTCCAGGCCTCTCCTGGTGTGATCGCCAACCCCTTTGCTGCCGGCCTCGGTAGGAAGAACAGTATGGAGAGCATCTCCTCCATAGACAGAGATCTGAGCCCAGAGGAGACGGAACGACTGCAGAAGGTGAGTTTGGGGTAAGACGGGTGGTAACTGTACATACGCTGTCTGTGACCAATGGTGACGGCCTCTTCCTCTGGCAGGAGATGGAGACGGTTCGGGAGGTGAAATGGGAGAAGGAGGACGTGGAGAAAGTGGTGAGAGAATCATTGAACAGCTCATCTCATCATGTAGCACAGAGGTTCCCAAACTCTGTCCTCACGGCACCATAACAGTGCAGGTTTTAAGGATATCCATGCTGGACCACAGGTGACTTAATTAGTACCTCAGTCAATTAGATTTAACCACCTGTGCAATCATGGCTATCTCTAACACCTGGACTGTTGGGGTGACTTGAGGACCGCGTTTAGGAACCTCTGATGTAGCAGCAGCTTATATAGTGACCTATCATCACCCACCACAGATAAATGGGTCTGTTATATAGAGACTTAGGGAAGTTTCCATCATTGCGCATTTCACATCGCTCATTAACCGCAAACTCTTGGCACCTTTTAGTTCTTTATTTTTCTCTTTCCTCATCCTTCCTGCTGTTCTATAACGGTCATCCCCAAATTCCTGCCGAACTTTCTATTCCCAAGGGCCATCACCCCCCCAAATTCCTGCCGAACTATCTATTCCTAAGGGCCATCACCCCCCCAAATTCCTGCTGCGGTAATATATATTCTTAAGGGCCACCGCCCCCAAATTCCTACTGAGGTAATATATATTCCTAAGGTCTATCACCCCCCCCAAATTCCTGCTGCGGTAATATATATATTCCTAAGGGCCACCGCCCCCAAATTCCTGCTGCGGTAATATATATTCTTAAGGGCCACCGCCCCCAAATTCCTGCTGCGGTAATATATATTCCTAAGGGCCACCGCCCCCAAATTCCTGCTGCGGTAATATATATTCTTAAGGGCCACCGCCCCCAAATTCCTGCTGCGGTAATATATATTCTTAAGGGCCACCGCCCCCAAATTCCTGCTGCGGTAATATATATTCCTAAGCGCCACCGCCCCCAAATTCTTGCTGCGGTAATATATATTCCTAAGGGCTATCATCCCCCCCCCCCCAAATTCCTGCTGCGGTAATATATATTCCTAAGGGCTATCACCCCCCCCCCCCCCCCAAATTCCTGCTGCGGTAATATATATTCCTAAGGGCTATCACCCCCCCCCCCCCCAAAATTCCTGCTGCGGTAATATATATATTCCTAAGCGCCACCGCCCCCAAATTCCTGCTGCGGTAATATATATTCCTAAGGGCCCACCGCCCCCAAATTCCTGCTGCGGTAATATATATTCCTAAGGGCCCACCGCCCCCAAATTCCTGCTGCGGTAATATATATTCCTAAGGGCCCACCGCCTCCAAATTCCTGCTGCGGTAATATATATTCCTAAGGGCCCACCGCCCCCAAATTCCTGCTGCGGTAATATATATTCCTAAGGGCTATCGGCCCACCCCAAATTACTGCTGCACTATATTTTCCTAAGGACGATCAACCCCCAAATTCCTGCCATACTTCGCTACACCACCAGCTTTCCCAATTTTTTTTTCTTTTACTTTTTACCTGTGAGCAGCCTTGTTGTCATTTTCTTATAACTTTATGTGGAAGTTACAGAGGTCACATCCACCCCCCCGATCCAGTCTTCTTGCCCCCAGCTGCCCACGTTTTCTCTTCCTCATCTTCCAGCTCACTGAATGTTTCACTTCTTGTTTCTTTCCCGGGCTCCTTCCAGCTTCATGTTTTACTTTGCACCTAACCTTCTCCCATTGGTCCCCCCCGTTCTCCCATCTTTCTCGCACTCCCATGTCATCCGGGTCCCATCCCGTACACTCTGAAGCGCTCTGCGGCCTATCCATCCCCTGCCTCCCTCTGTAAGCATTCCCTTTCCTGTCTCCTGACTCTTCTCCTGTCTCTGTGCGTGGCTTCAGCTCCTGTTGCTTGCTCTGACTCTTCTCCTGTCTCTGTGCGTGACTTCGGCTCCTGTGGCTTGCTCTGACTCTTCTCCTGTCTCTGTGCGTGGCTTCGGCTCCTGTGGCTTGCTCTGACTCTTCTCCTGTCTCTGTGCGTGGCTTCGGCTCCTGTGGCTTGCTCTGACTCTTCTCCTGTCTCTGTGCGTGGCTTCGGCTCCTGTGGCTTGCTCTGACTCTTCTCCTGTCTCTGTGCGTGGCTTCGGCTCCTGTGGCTTGCTCTGACTCTTCTCCTGTCTCTGTGCGTGGCTTCGGCTCCTGTGGCTTGCTCTGACTATCCTGTCTCTCTGAAGGAGAACATGCGTAGACAGCGGGAGGAGGCTACGAGGCTCCTCGAAGAAGAGACAAAGGTGAGGAACCGCCTAGTCACCGGTAACTGTGGTAATTTCACTGGTCGGAAGACTGTATTAAAGGACCAGCAAACTCAAAATGCAAATAGCCTTATATAAAAATGACATTGGTAATCATCAGTAAGAGTTTCCATACATAGAACTCGAGTCAGCTGTCTAATGATGTAAGATATGGATAATAGACCAATGTATCTGCTTAGATTGCAGGAGGTAATGTATCTGGCAACATATTAGACGTCAGAAGTTAATCTGGCCATGTGGGTCTGACGTGATTAGGGAAATATGCCCCCTCTCCTCAGTTCTGTAGGTGCGAGTTGTCTCTCTTTAACATTCTCCAGCATTTAGTGTGAATACGCCCCCTGCAGGGGAACGACGGATGTGCACTGTGGTGACCATTATATTACTTTTATTTTATTATTATTATTACATTTTATTTATAGGACGCCACAAGTGGTCCGCAGCGCCGTACACAGAACATTACATTACAATACAGTAACCATATTATAAACAGAATACAAGTAACAATTAGCAACACAATTCTCCATACACAGTACAGCTGGGAAGGTGAAGGCTGTCATAGAAGTGCTAGAGAAGAGGCTGTGAGACAGTGGGGAGGAGGACCCTGCTCCTAGGAGCTTACAATCCATTTGAAATAATGAAGTAAGACCTGAAGGTTTTCTGCTCACTGTTACTCATCTGCACTGAGCTAAAATGAGAATAGATTTAATTATTTATTGTCCGTAGACGTAATGGTACAGAACTCTTCCCCGCTATCCACCCCCTGTAATAAAACCTGCTCATACGGTGTAAGACGGGCAGAGGATACAGGATACTTATGTGGCACAGGAGTTACGTGAATAATCTCATTAATGTTCTTTTTTAAACTCTTGCCCAGTAAATGTGTACAAGTAAATGTGCATTGCTTCTCCAGCAGGAATGTGTCTGTATATGTGTTTTATCTGTCATACACTGTATAGAAATGGGAATCCCAGATACGTCACATCTGATATGGGGGTCCCGGGGGTCCCTTGAGGCTGAATCGCCCTCTATGGGCACCGGTCTGTGCAGGATCCTTCCCTTTGTCTCCTCACCGGTGTTTAATGATCTTCTCTGTACTTTCAGGAATATGATACTACTACTACTGAGCCCCTGAAACTAGACTACAAGACCCTGGCAGCGCTCCCCAGCAGTGGCCTACCCAAAGGGAACAGAGTGAGTGGGCAGGGGGCACCGCACAACACGTGAAAGTGATTTATTCCTGTCCTATGTACACCGGGTATCTTACTGCGGTTATTGACGGGCGCAATGTTTGGGAAAGTCCTGCCGCTTAAAATGTGGGGAATGGTCCTTTCATCTGTGATCACAAGGGGGTAATTGTGAGCCAGTTTCTGACATGGAGTGGCGCGGTGCCGGTAGACGGACGGTATGTGGCAATACACTGGTACAGTTAAGCGCTGCGATGTGACTTCATCAGGATGGTCTCATTAGCCATGTCCTGACGTGGACATGACACCTAAACAGTATTAGTATTAGGGACACGCAATGTGAACGTCTGAGCTAGTGATGTGCGCAGATATTGGGTCCCATGTGGGATAGACTGATGACTTTGGGGTCTCAGTGGGACCTTGCGGCTCTTTGGGACATGTCAGGGCGAGTCAGCCATTTTGGATGTGGCAGGACCAGGCGGGTCTAAGTAAATTTGTATGGATTATAACCTGTAGCACAGTCAGAAATCCTGATGTTCCCACCTGCACCAAACCACTGTGACGTTAGTTACTGTTCCCCGTGGGCACTTGGGGTGGGGGGATGGGCTGTGTGTTCCCTGTGGGCACTTGGGGTGGGGGGATGGGCTGTGTGTTCCCCGTGGGCACTTGGGGTGGGGAGATGGGCTGTGGGCACTTGGGATGGAGGGATGGGCTGTGTGCTCCCTGTGGGCACTTGGGGTGGGAGGGGGGTGGGCTGTGTGTTCCCCGTGGGCACTTGGGGTGGGGGGTTGAGCTGTGTGTTCCCTGTGGGAAGTTGGGGTGGGGGGATGAGCTGTATGTTCACCGTGGGCAATTGGGGTGGGGGGGATGAGCTGTGTGTTCCCTGTGGGCACTTGGGATGGGGGGATGGGGTTGTGTGTTTCCTGTGGGCACTTGGGGTGGGGGCTGGGCTGTGTGCTCCCCGTGGGCACTTGGGGTGGGGGGCTGGGCTGTGTGCTCCCCGTGGGCACTTGGGGTGGGGGGCTGGGCTGTGTGCTCCCCGTGGGCACTTGGGGGTGGGGGGGATGGGCTGTGGGCACTTGGGGTGGGGGGATGAGCTGTATGTTCTCCCGTGGGCACTTTGGGTGGGGGGGATGAGCTGTGTGTTCCCTGTGGGCACTTGGGATGGGGGGATGGGCTGTGTGTTTCCTGTGGGCACTTGGGGTGGGGGGCTGGGCTGTGTGCTCCCCGTGGGCACTTGGGGTGGGGGGATGGGCTGTGGGCACTTGGGGGTGGGGGGATGAGCTGTGTGTTCCCTGTGGGCACTTGGGGTGGGGGGATGAGCTGTGTGTTCCCTGTGGGCACTTGGGGTGGGGGGGATGGGCTGTGTGTTCCCCATGGGCACTTGGGGTGGGGGGATGAGTTGTGTGTTTCCTGTGGGCACTTGGGGTGGGGGGCTGGGCTGTGTTCTCCCCGTGGGCACTTTGGGTGGGCTGTGTGTTCCCCGTGGACACTTGGGGTGGGGGGGTTGGCTGTGTGTTCCCCGTGGGCACTTGGGGTGGGGGGATGGGCTGTGGGCACTTGTGGGGGGATGAGCTGTGTGTTCCCTGTGGGCACTTGGGGTGGGGGGATGAGCTGTGTGTTCCCCGTGGGCACTTGGGGTGGGGGGATGAGCTGTGTGTTCTCCGTGGACACTTGGGGTGGTGGGGATAGGCTGTGTGTTCCCCGTGGGCACTTGGGGTGGTGGGGATAGGCTGTGTGTTCCCCGTGGGCACCTGGGGTGGTGGGGATGGGCTGTGTGTTCCCCGTGGGCACTTGGGGGTGGGGGGATGGGCTGTGTGTTCCCGTGGGCACTTGGGGGTGGGAGGATGGGCTGTGTGTTCCCCATGGGCACTTCGGGTGGGGGGATGGGCTGTGGGCACTTGGGGTGGGGGGATGGGCTGTGGAATGTGGTGCTTTTCTGTGAATGTGTCATTCCCTGGGTCAGGTTCTATTCCTGCATCTTGTCTCACAGCTGCCATTCCAGGCCCCTCTGAATCACAGGGGGGGTCTCCTCCTCCTCCTCCTCACACTATTTTTGGAAGCTGTAGTTTCTGACCACCCTCTCGGTGAAGTAGTGTGAGGACATAGACGGACAGTTAGCACCTCGGAAGCTGTGAGTACCCCCGTGTGTTCCCCATCTGTCCTCTCCTGCTGTGCCCTGGGGCATGGGGCTGCCTGTATACCTGCAGTAGTGACGGCTGATTACAGATCCTCCTCTATCAGTGTCTGTGTAGGGTGTCAGGGGTCCTCCTGAGCTTTGTCCTCGCTGCTCCTGGACATATGTTATAGAGGACAGGGGTGGGCTATAGACAGAAGTGCTGGCTGAGGTTTTCCTGCGTGTGCACCTGAATGGCCGGATATCATTTAGATGTCTCCAGACACCTGGCGGAATCATGGCCCATGTCCTGAAAGTCCGTTTCTGCGGTTTTATGCCGTGTTTGTCTGTATGTTATAGGGACAATCGTGAGTAATGCAGCCTCTCCGTGTAATAGGAAGCGGTGGTATTATAGGGATGCTTGATATGTACAGAGGGCAGGCATTATATGATCTCGCTCCAGGTCAGGGTCCTGTTAGTAACTTTATATTTGTGGTTAGGTGGCCTCGCCGGCGTTGTCTGATGTCAGTTCTGCTTCATGGTATACGGCTCAGTGTAAGTAATGTCCAGCTCTTGGGCGGATGGCTTAGGTGACCTCTAATAGGGGTTATGTCAGCGGCTTCTATATATAACCCTGTTGTGTCGCAGATAATGGCTGTATCTGTACAGAAGAGATTATGGAGGACGGTAGTATATATATTAGTAAGGGGGCCATGGATCTGCGGCTATAGGGGCCTTATTCTCCTACGCTGTGGGAAAGTTGGAGCCCGGTTTTGATATGTAGAATAAGTGAGAACAGCGGTTTGTGGTGACTTTATGAGACCAAGTTTGTGTATTGTTGCTCTGAGCTGTGTGTGATGTGACCTTGTATCCCGATGTGGTGTCTCACAGGCAGAAGCTACACTATGCTCCTCTTTCTTATGATGCTCTACCTCCCTCCCGCCCTCCCTCCCCTTCTCGTTATCTCCCTCCCTCCCCTTCTCGTTGTCTCCCTCCCGCCCTCCCTCCCTCCCCTTCTCGTTGTCTCCCTCCCGCCCTCCCTCCCCTTCTCGTTGTCTCCCGCCCTCCCTCCCCCCCTTCTCGTTGTCTCCCGCCCTCCCTCCCCCCCCTTCTCGTTGTCTCCCGCCCTCCCTCCCCCCCCTTCTCGTTGTCTCCCGCCCTCCCTCCCCCCCTTCTCGTTGTCTCCCGCCCTCCCTCCCCCCCCTTCTCGTTGTCTCCCGCCCTCCCTCCCCCCCTTCTCGTTGTCTCCCGCCCTCCCTCCCCCCCCCTTCTCGTTGTCTCCCGCCCTCCCTCCCCCCCCTTCTCGTTGTCTCCCGCCCTCCCTCCCCCCCTTCTCGTTGTCTCCCGCCCTCCCTCCCCCCCCTTCTCGTTGTCTCCCGCCCTCCCTCCCCCCCCTTCTCGTTGTCTCCCGCCCTCCCTCCCCCCCCTTCTCGTTGTCTCCCTCCCCCCCCTTCTCGTTGTCTCCCTCCCCCCCCTTCTCGTTATCTCCCTCCCTCCCCTTCTCGTTGTCTCCCTCCCGCCCTCCCTCCCTCCCCTTCTCGTTGTCTCCCTCCCGCCCTCCCTCCCCTTCTCGTTGTCTCCCGCCCTCCCTCCCCCCCTTCTCGTTGTCTCCCGCCCTCCCTCCCCCCCCTTCTCGTTGTCTCCCGCCCTCCCTCCCCCCCCTTCTCGTTGTCTCCCGCCCTCCCTCCCCCCCTTCTCGTTGTCTCCCGCCCTCCCTCCCCCCCCTTCTCGTTGTCTCCCGCCCTCCCTCCCCCCCTTCTCGTTGTCTCCCCGCCCTCCCTCCCCCCCCTTCTCGTTGTCTCCCGCCCTCCCTCCCCCCCCTTCTCGTTGTCTCCCGCCCTCCCTCCCCCCCTTCTCGTTGTCTCCCGCCCTCCCTCCCCCCCCTTCTCGTTGTCTCCCGCCCTCCCTCCCCCCCCTTCTCGTTGTCTCCCGCCCTCCCTCCCCCCCCTTCTCGTTGTCTCCCTCCCCCCCCTTCTCGTTGTCTCCCTCCCTCCCCCCCTTCTCGTTGTCTCCCTCCCTCCCCCCCCTTCTCGTTGTCTCCCTCCCGCCCCCCCCTTCTCGTTGTCTCCCTCCCGCCCCCCCTTCTCGTTGTCTCCCGCCCTCCCTCCCCCCCCTTCTCGTTGTCTCCCGCCCTCCCTCCCCCACCTTCTCGTTGTCTCCCGCCCTCCCTCCCCCCCTTCTCGTTGTCTCCCGCCCTCCCTCCCCCCGCTTCTCGTCTCCCTCCCTCCCCCCCTCCTTGTTGTCTCCCTCCCTCCCCTCCTTGTTGTCTCCCTCCCTCCCCTCCCCCCCCTCCTTGTTGTCTCCCTCCCCCCCCTCCTTGTTGTCTCCCTCCCCCCCTCCCCTCCTTGTTGTCTCCCTCCCTCCCTCCCCTCCTTGTTGTCTCCCTCCCTCACTCCCCTCCTTGTTGTCTCCCTCCCTCCCCTCCTTGTTGTCTCCCTCCCTCCCTCCCCTCCTTGTTGTCTCCCTCCCTCCCCTCCTTGTTGTCTCCCTCCCTCCCTCCCCTCCTTGTTGTCTCCCTCCCTCCCCTCCTTGTTGTCTCCCTCCCTCCCCTCCTTGTTGCCTCCCTCCCTCCCCTCCTTGTTGCCTCCCTCCCTCCCCTCCTTGTTGCCTCCCTCCCTCCCCTCCTTGTTGCCTCCCTCCCCTCCTTGTTGACTCCCTCCCTCCCCTCCTTGTTGCCTCCCTCCCTCCCCTCCTTGTTGCCTCCCTCCCTCCCCCCCTTGTTGTCTCCCTCCCTCCCCTCCTTGTTGTCTCCCTCCCTCCCCTCCTTGTTGTCTCCCTCCCTCCCCTCCTTGTTGTCTCCCTCCCTCCCCTCCTTGTTGTCTCCCTCCCTCCCCTCCTTGTTGCCTCCCTCCCTCCCCTCCTTGTTGCCTCCCTCCCTCCCCTCCTTGTTGCCTCCCTCCCTCCCCTCCTTGTTGTCTCCCTCCCTCCCTCCCCTCCTTGTTGTCTCCCTCCCTTCCCTCCTTGTTGTCTCCCTCCATCCCTCCCCCCCTCCTTGTTGTCTCCCTCCCTCCCCTCCTTGTTGTCTCCCTCCCTTCCTTGCTGTCTCCCTCCCTCCCCGTCTCCCTCCCTCCCTCCCCGTCTCCCTCCCTCCCTCCCCCCCCGTCTCCCTCCCTCCCTCCCCCCCCTCCTTGTTGTCTCCCTCCCCTCCTTGTTGTCTCCCTCCCTCCCTCCCCACCTTGTTGTCTCCCTCCCTCCCCTCCTTGTTGTCTCCCTCCCTCCCTCCCCTCCTTGTTGTCTCCCTCCCTCCCTCCACTCTTTGTTGTCTCCCTCCCTCCCTCCCCTCCTTGTTGTCTCCCTCCCCTCCTTGTTGTCTCCCTCCCCCCCCCTCCTTGTTGTCTCCCTCCCTCCCTCCCCTCCTTGTTGTCTCCCTCCCCCCCCCTCCTTGTTGTCTCCCTCCCTCCCCTCCTTGTTGTCTCCCTCCCTCCCCTCCCCCCCCTCCTTGTTCCCTCCCCTCCCCCCCCTCCTTGTTGCCTCCCTCCCTCCCCTCCTTGTTGTCTCCCTCCCTCCCCTCCTTGTTGTCTCCCTCCCTCCCCTCCTTGCTGTCTCCCTCCCTCCCCCCCCTCCTTGTTGTCTCCCTCCCTCCCCTCCTTGTTGTCTCCCTCCCTCCCTCCCTGTTGTCTCCCTCCCTCCCTCCCCACCTTGTTGTCTCCCTCCCTCCCTCCCCTCCTTGTTGTCTCCCTCCCTCCCTCCCCTCCTTGTTGTCTCCCTCCCTCCCCTCCTTGTTGTCTCCCTCCCTCCCTCCCCACCTTGTTGTCTCCCTCCCTCCCTCCCCACCTTGTTGTCTCCCTCCCTCCCTCCCCTCCTTGTTGTCTCCCTCCCTCCCCTCCTTGTTGTCTCCCTCCCCCCCCCCTCCTTGTTGTCTCCCTCCCTCCCCTCCTTGTTGTCTCCCTCCCTCCCTCCCCTCCTTGTTGTCTCCCTCCCTCCCCTCCTTGTTGTCTCCCTCCCTCCCCTCCTTGTTGTCTCCCTCCCTCCCCTCCTTGTTGTCTCCCTCCCTCCCCTCCTTGTTGTCTCCCTCCCTCCCCTCCTTGTTGTCTCCCTCCCTCCCCTCCTTGTTGTCTCCCTCCCTCCCTCCCTCCCCTCCTTGTTGTCTCCCTCCCCTCCTTGTTGTCTCCCTCCCTCCCTCCCCTCCTTGTTGTCTCCCTCCCTCCCTCCCCTCGTTGTCTCCCTCCCTCCCTCCCCTCCTTGTTGTCTCCCTCCCTCCCCTCCTTGTTGTCTCCCTCCCTCCCTCCCCTCCTTGTTGTCTCCCTCCCTCCCTCCCTCCCCTCCTTGTTGTCTCCCTCCCTCCCCTCCTTGTTGTCTCCCTCCCTCCCCTCCTTGTTGCCTCCCTCCCCTCCCCTCCTTGTTGCCTCCCTCCCCTCCCCCTCCTTGTTGCCTCCCTCCCTCCCCTCCTTGTTGCCTCCCTCCCTCCCCTCCTTGTTGCCTCCCTCCCTCCCCTCCTTGTTGTCTCCCTCCCTCCCCTCCTTGTTGTCTCCCTCCCTCCCCTCCTTGTTGTCTCCCTCCCTCCCCTCCTTGTTGTCTCCCTCCCTCCCCTCCTTGTTGTCTCCCTCCCTCCCCTCCTTGTTGTCTCCCTCCCTCCCCTCCTTGTTGCCTTCCTCCCTCCCCTCCTTGTTGCCTCCCTCCCTCCCCTCCTTGTTGCCTCCCTCCCTCCCCTCCTTGTTGTCTTCCTCCCTCCCTCCCCTCCTTGTTGTCTCCCTCCCTCCCTCCCCTCCTTGTTGTCTCCCTCCCTCCCCTCCTTGTTGTCTCCCTCCCTCCCTCCCCTCCTTGTTGTCTCCCTCCCTCCCCTCCTTTTTGTCTCCCTCCCTCCCTCCCCTCCTTGTTGTCTCCCTCCCTCCCCTCCTTGTTGCCTTCCTCCCTCCCCTCCTTGTTGCCTCCCTCCCTCCCCTCCTTGTTGCCTCCCTCCCTCCCCTCCTTGTTGTCTTCCTCCCTCCCTCCCCTCCTTGTTGTCTCCCTCCCTCCCTCCCCTCCTTGTTGTCTCCCTCCCTCCCCTCCTTGTTGTCTCCCTCCCTCCCTCCCCTCCTTGTTGTCTCCCTCCCTCCCCTCCTTTTTGTCTCCCTCCCTCCCTCCCCTCCTTGTTGTCTCCCTCCCTCCCTCCCCTCCTTGTTGTCTCCCTCCCTCCCCTCCTTGTTGTCTCCCTCCCTCCCTCCCCCCCTCCTTGTTGTCTCCCTCCCTCCCCTCCTTGTTGTCTCCCTCCCTCCCCTCCTTGTTGTCTCCCTCCCTCCCTCCCTCCCCTCTTTGTTGTCTCCCTCCCTCCCCTCTTTGTTGTCTCCCTCCCTCCCTCCCCTCCTTGTTGTCTCCCTCCCTCCCTCCCCTCCTTGTTGTCTCCCTCCCTCCCTCCCCTCCTTGTTGTCTCCCTCCCTCCCTCCCCTCCTTGTTGTCTCCCTCCCTCCCCTCCTTGTTGTCTCCCTCCCTCCCCTCCTTGTTGTCTCCCTCCCTCCCCTCCTTGTTGTCTCCCTCCCTCCCCTCCTTGTTGTCTCCCTCCCTCCCCTCCTTGTTGTCTCCCTCCCTCCCTCCCCTCCTTGTTGTCTCCCTCCCTCCCTCCCCTCCTTGTTGTCTCCCTCCCTCCCTCCCCTCCTTGTTGTCTCCCTCCCTCCCTCCCCTCCTTGTTGTCTCCCTCCCTCCCTCCCCTCCTTGTTGTCTCCCTCCCTCCCTCCTTGTTGTCTCCCTCCCTCCCTCCCCTCCCTCGTTGTTTCCCTCCCTCCCCTCCCTCCTTGTTGTTTCCCTCCTCCCCTCCCTCCTTATTGTTTCCCTCCTCCCCTCCCTCCTTGTTGTTTCCCTCCTCCCCTCCTTCCTTGTTGTTTCCCTCCCCCCCTCCCTCCTTGTTGTCTCCCTCCCTCCCTCCCCTCCTTGTTGTCTCCCTCCCTCCCTCCCCTCCTTGTTGTCTCCCTCCCTCCCTCCCCTCCTTGTTGTCTCCCTCCCTCCCCTCCTTGTTGTCTCCCTCCCTACCTCCCCTCCTTGTTGTCTCCCTCCCTCCCCTCCTTGTTGTCTCCCTCCTCCCCTCCCTCCTTGTTGTTTCCCTCCTCCCCTCCCTCCTTGTTGTTTCCCTCCTCCCCTCCCTCCTTGTTGTTTCCCTCCTCCCCTCCCTCCTTGTTGTTTCCCTCCTCCCCTCCCTTCTTGTTGTCTCCCTCTCCTCCTTGTTGTCTCCCTCCCACCCACCCTTCCCTCCTTGTTGCCTCCCTCCCCCCCTCCCTCCTTGTTGTCTCCCTCCCTCCTTGTCGTCTCCCTCCCCCCCACCCCTCCCCTCCTTGTTGCCTCCCTCCCTTCTCTCCTTTTGCACCTGTTGATCTTGCAGCTCCCTCTGGGAATGGATTCGGCCTACTCTCCAGTCCCGGTGCCTGTGGCCCTTGTCCACCCTGTCCCTACAGTCATAGCCAATGGCCCATCTTGCCTTCCTGCCCTTCCGGTTGCCTCACCACTCCCAGCTGTTCCGACCTCCCCTGAGCCGGGGGAGGCTGGAACCCCCCTGAGTAACATGGAGTCGGAGGAGGAGGTGCTTGTGGACTGCCAGCCCCTACTTTTCAGTGAAAACCCATTCCTGTTGGCCAACAAGAAGCGGCCAGGGGCCAGCAGCGTCGCGCTAAGTGGGCCGCCCACCGGATACGGAAAGTCGGGGGTACTGAAGACCACCGTGTACTCCAAGAAGGCAAGCAACACATTTGTGTGTGTTTGTGCACGTGAGGCGTTTCCACATGTGTAGCATGTACATCACGTGTGAGCTAGCATTCACATGCTAAGCATACTTATAGTGCACGCAGTTGGACATACATGGCTGTAACACGGAATGTAACATGCAGTCTGTTCCCAGTAGAGCCACGTTCTTGTTTAGCCCGATGCTTCATGACCTGGTCCTGTGGAACGTTTGTGGATTTATGTGGTGCGTTGTGTGACGTTTGTGTTAATGCACAACAGCGCAGACCTTTCCCTGTGTGGTGCTTCTGGCTGCTCGTCACACTTTCCTGCTTTTAGCTGTCAGTTGGCGTGGAAACCCCAGCGCCCCAGTGGCGGAATCCTGACATGAGAACCGTCGCTGCCCGCACTGACCAACAGTCCGATAGATGTCTAGTGCGATGCCGCTGTATAGCGAACTGTCTTCATTGTCCATCGCTCGCTGCTCCACACTCACCGCTGTTTGCCGTATCACCGAGTGATCATTATTTTGTGTAACTATTGTGCAGCTTGTAGGTTGTGTGTGAGAATTATGTGCACTGCTGTGTGATGTACAGGAAACCTTAGCGTGTTATATACTGTAGATCATATATGTACGTGTTCAAGCATCAGCACAGTATGTGAAATAATCTCATGGAATTGACTGTACAGGGCGGAGCATGAACGGGAAACTTCGCCTTATGCCTAAACACCAGCGTGAAACACGAGACAGAGCTTTGGTTGGCGTTTCCCATCCTTGCGCTATACGTTTCATGAGCGATCATTATGTAGCAGGGGTCAGACTGCTTCTTTATATACGTTTCGCTGAAGCATCTGTGACGGTCCTGCCTGTGCGCAGGCTCCCCTCTTGCTGACGCTGCCTGGAGCCCGGTTTAGGAGACGTTCCGTGTCGCCCCGGTTTAGGCTGAGGCTCTCCAGCAGGTGGGAGGCAGCTGTCGTGTCGCTGCCGAGTTTATATCGTGTGTTGATGCAAATGGTCGGAGAGGTACGAGGTGGGAAAGCCCGAGCTCTATCCTTGCAGGAGGACACAACGCTGGAGGGGGGATGAGGGGGGAGCAGTGAATTCCAGAGGTAAGGGGACGACGTCGTCATCCGTATGTATAGATTATAGTGGTAGATATATCATAGTGTGGAGAGAGAGAAAACACCAGCCAATCAGCGTCTGTCATTTTAAAAGCTGTGTTTGAAGAATGACAGTTAGGAGCTGATTGGTTTGTGATTCATCTCTCTCCACTTCATCTCCCCAAATTTTGATGCCTCTCCCCCATAGTGTGTGGTGCGCCTGTGGCTCCCGGAAACTGAAACCAGGGGCCACATTGGAACTCGGGGCTCAGACAGGTATTGCCGGCAGCGGCACCTATGACGGGACAATTTGAGAACCTATTAATAGTAACCTGATACATTTCAGTGGCCACACGTGAGGCCCTCTAACCTTCAAAAGGGCCACATCGAAATGTAAGTTGCTACAATACATTTAATAAAAGAAAGATCCCACAAGCTCTTAGTATAAATGCCCTCACTCGCCCCAAAACTCCCAACTCAGACCTCACTATACCTGCCCCTCGCCCCAAACACCCTCAGACATCTCTCTACCTGCCCCCCCCACTACTCGTCCCAAACACCCCTCAGACCTCACTATACCTGCCCCTCGCCCCAAACACCCTCAGACATCTCTCTACCTGCCCCCCCACTGCTCGCCCCAAACACTCCTCAGACCTCACTATACCTGCCCCAAACACCCTCAGACATCTCATAACCCTCTTCCCCTTTTGTCACTTGCCATAAAACACCACTCAGACCTCTCACTATACCTGTCACCCCCCACTCGCCCTGAACTCCCCTCACATGTCTCACTATAACCCCCTCCCCCTTTTGTCACTTGCCAAAACACACCCCTCAGACCTCTCACTATACCTGTCCTCCCTGCCATTCGTCCTGAACGCCCCCCAGACCTCTAACTATGCTTGCCACACCACCACTTGCCCCAAAATACCCCTCCGCCCTCTCACTATAACCCCCTCCTGCCACTTGTCCCAAAACACCCCTATCCCTCAGACCTCTCACTATAACCCCCTCCCCTTCCTGTCACTTTCCCCAAAACACCCCTCAGATGTCTCACTATACCTGCACCCCCACCACTCGCCCTGAGCACCCCTAGTCCTCACTATTGCCCCTCCTGGCACTTGCCCTAAAACATCCCTCAGACCTCTCACTATACCTGCCCCCCACCACTCGCACCAAACACCCCTCAGACTTCTCACTCTACCTGCCCCCCACCAGTTGCCCCAAATACCCTTCAGATCACTCATTATACCTGCCCCATTCACACCTCTCACTATACCTGCCCCCCACCACTCGCTCCACATACCCCTCAGACCTCTCACTATACCTGCCCCCCACCACTCACCCAAAATACCCCTCAGACCTCTCACTATACCTGCCCCCCACCACTCACCCCATATACCCCTCAGACCTCTCACTATACCTGCCCCCCACCACTCACCCAAAATACCCCTCAGACCTCTCACTATACCTGCCCCCCACCACTCACCCCATATACCCCTCAGACCTCTCACTATACCTGCCCCCCACCACTCACCCAAAATACCCCTCAGACCTCTCACTATGCCTGCCCCCCACCACTCACCCAAAATACCCCTCAGACCTCTCACTATACCTGCCCCCCACCACTCACCCAAAATACCCCTCAGACCTCTCACTATGCCTGCCCCCCACCACTCACCCAAAATACCCCTCAGACCTCTCACTATACCTGCCCCCCACCACTCACCCAAAATACCCCTCAGACCTCTCACTATACCTGCCCCCCACCACTCACCCCATATACCCCTCAGACCTCTCACTATGCCTGCCCCCCACCACTCACCCCATATACCCCTCAGACCTCTCACTATACCTGCCCCCCACCACTCACCCCATATACCCCTCAGACCTCTCACTATGCCTGCCCCCCACCACTCACCCCATATACCCCTCAGACCTCTCACTATGCCTGCCCCCCACCACTCACCCCATATACCCCTCAGACCTCTCACTATGCCAGCGACTCACCCCAAACATTCCTCTGATCTTACTATACCCCCCTCTGTGGTAGAGGTTTGGGCCCCTTCCTTATTGTGTGGGCAGAGCTGTAGGGGTCCAGGGGAGCTGATCTCCTTTCTTTGTTAGTTTGATATTAGTGCATAAGGCAGAGACTAACCCTGAAGAACTCTGGATAATGTTTATTATTTCACATTTATGTTGTTGTCCGTCTTTCCCATTATGCTGCAGAAACCTGTACCTCTCAGGCTTTCTGCCAGAGTATGCTGGGACTTGTAGTTCTACAACAGCTGGGTAGCCAGCGATTGTCTCCCTTTTTTATATTTATATATAGTGAATGTTTGTGTTGTCTAGCCTTCGCAAAACGCACGTGGAAATGGTAATATAGAGAACTGTCTCACTTGTGACGCAGTGATACTAAGCAGCGTCTCTCCCGCCATTCTGTACTCCATGTCTATACCGTGTAACGTCGCCAATCAGTGACGCTCCTTATGTATGGTATATATTGCGATGTATTATAGGAGTGGGCAATATAAATTACTCATTCCTGGGTTGTTACTGGTGTTTGGTAGAAAAGCACTTTCTAGTAGAATCATAATAGTGCATCAGTTCTAAGTCCCAAATATTACGTTGTGACCCCCTGAGTAACATACTGTACTTCTGTAATCTGCATTTTATCTGTTCTCTGTCTTACAGACGCCGTCTGGGGACTTCACAACTGGGACCAAACGGGAAACCCCCTCTTCTCCCTGCTCCCCGAGTGCACAGCAGGTGAGATTCCACTGACCTCTGCCCGCAGCGATCCCCACACTGACCTCTGCCCGCAGCGATCCCCACACTGACCTCTGCCCGCAGCGATCCCCACACTGACCTCTGCCCGCAGCGATCCCCACACTGACCTCTGCCCGCAGCGATCCCCACACTGACCTCTGCCCGCAGCGATCCCCACACTGATCTCTGCCCGCAGCGATCCCCACACTGACCTCTGCCCGCAGCGATCCCCACACTGACCTCTGCCCGCAGCGATCCCCACACTGACCTCTGGGAGGGCAGGGCTGACCTCTGCCCTCTGGGACAGACCAGCACAGTGGCACATACATTTTGTGAATATCTTTGCTGCCTTCATGTTAGTGTTTCTCCCATTCTCTGTATAACGCATTACTTTATCCACTGTGTCAGGCTGCCCCACCCCGGTCCTGTCACCTTTCTGGCAGGGAGACGCGATTTGTAAGTTATGCTGTGTTCTGCATCTGGCTGTGCATCCAGCGGAGCCTGTATATGGCTAACACCGGCTCCCTGTTACATGCATAATATAATATGATGATTTATCATCCAAGGGCTCCTATAACTTTATAGAGCAACGTGTGCTGTGAATAAGTCTGGTGCCTGTAACGCAATGGTGCAGCTCTGGCATTCAATGTAATGTCAGTTTGCCAATCGGTCAGCATCAGTGTTACGGTTAGAGAGCAGGACAGGTGACGGCTCAGTGTTATGGTTAGAGAGCAGGACAGGTGACGGCTCAGTGTTATGGTTTGAGAGCAGGACAGGTTACGGCTCAGTGTTACGGTTAGAGAGCAGGACAGGTGATGGCTCAGTGTTATGGTTAGAGAACAGGACAGGTGACGGCTCAGTGTTATGGTTAGAGAGCAGGACAGGTGACGGCTCAGTGTTACGGTTAGAGAGCAGGACAGGTGACCTCTCAGTGTTATGGTTAGTGAGCAGGACAGGTGACGGCTCAGTGCTATGGTTACAGAGCCGGACAGGTGACGGCTCAGTGTTATGGTTAGTGAGCAGGACAGGTGATGGCTCAGTGTTATGGTTAGAGAGCAGGACAGGTGACGGCTCAGTGTTACGGTTAGAGAGCAGGACAGGTGACGGCTCAGTGTTACGGTTAGAGAGCAGGACAGGTGACCTCTCAGTGTTACGGTTAGAGAGCAGGACAGGTGACCTCTCAGTGTTACGGTTAGAGAGCAGGACAGGTGACGGCTCAGTGCTATGGTTAGAGAGCAGGACAGGTGACGGCTCAGTGCTATGGTTACAGAGCAGGACAGGTGACGGCTCAGTGTTAAGGTTAGAGAGCAGGACAGGTGATGGGTCAGTGTTACGGTTAGAGAGCAGGACAGGTGACCTCTCAGTGTTACGGTTAGAGAGCAGGACAGGTGACCTCTCAGTGTTACGGTTAGAGAGCAGGACAGGTGACGGCTCAGTGCTATGGTTAGAGAGCAGGACAGGTGACGGCTCAGTGCTATGGTTACAGAGCAGGACAGGTGACGGCTCAGTGCTATGGTTAGTGAGCAGGACAGGTGATGGCTCAGTGTTATGGTTAGAGAACAGGACAGGTGACGGCTCAGTGTTATGGTTAGAGAGCAGGACAGGTTATGGCTCAGTGTTATGGTTAGAGAGCAGGACAGGTGACGGCTCAGTGTTATGGTTAGAGAGCAGGACAGGTTACGGCTCAGTGCTATGGTTAGAGAGCAGGACAGGTGATGGCTCAGTGTTAAGGTTAGAGAGCAGGACAGGTGACTGCTCAGTGTTATGGTTAGAGAGCAGGACAGGTGACCTCTCAGTGTTATGGTTAGTGAGCAGGACAGGTGATGGCTCAGTGTTATGGTTAGAGAACAGGACAGGTGACGGCTCAGTGTTATGGTTAGAGAGCAGGACAGGTGACGGCTCAGTGTTACGGTTAGAGAGCAGGACAGGTGACCTCTCAGTGTTATGGTTAGTGAGCAGGACAGGTGATGGCTCAGTGTTACGGTTAGAGAGCAGGACAGGTGACCTCTCAGTGTTATGGTTAGTGAGCAGGACAGGTGATGGCTCAGTGTTATGGTTAGAGAACAGGACAGGTGACGGCTCAGTGTTATGGTTAGAGAGCAGGACAGGTGACGGCTCAGTGTTACGGTTAGAGAGCAGGACAGGAGACCTCTCAGTGTTATGGTTAGTGAGCAGGACAGGTGACCTCTCAGTGTTATGGTTAGTGAGCAGGACAGGTGATGGCTCAGTGTTATG
This sequence comes from Taudactylus pleione, assembly GCA_031769625.1. Lineage (NCBI taxonomy): Eukaryota > Metazoa > Chordata > Amphibia > Anura > Myobatrachidae > Taudactylus > Taudactylus pleione. The sequence goes on from JAUIMM010000905.1 coordinate 307,557, forward strand.
GTTAGAGAACAGGACAGGTGACGGCTCAGTATTATGGTTAGAGAGCAGGACAGGTTACGGCTCAGTGCTATGGTTACAGAGCAGGACAGGTGATGGCTCAGTGTTATGGTTAGAGAACAGGACAGGTGACTGCTCAGTGTTATGGTTAGAGAGCAGGACAGGTGACGGCTCAGTGTTACGGTTAGAGAGCAGGACAGGTGACGGCTCAGTGCTATGGTTACAGAGCAGGACAGGTGACTGCTCAGTGCTATGGTTAGTGAGCAGGACAGGTGACGGCTCAGTGTTATGGTTAGAGAGCAGGACAGGTTACGGCTCGGTGTTATGGTTAGTGAGCAGGACAGGTGACGGCTCAGTGTTACGGTTAGAGAGCAGGACAGGTTACGGGTCAGTGTTATGGTTAGAGAGCAGGACAGGTGATGGCTCAGTGTTATGGTTAGAGAGCAGGACAGGTTACGGCTCAGTGTTACGGTTAGAGAGCAGGACAGGTGACGGCTCAGTGTTATGGTTAGAGAACAGGACAGGTGACGGCTCAGTGTTATGGTTAGAGAGCAGGACAGGTGACGGCTCAGTGTTACGGTTAGAGAGCAGGACAGGTGACCTCTCAGTGTTATGGTTAGTGAGCAGGACAGGTGATGGCTCAGTGTTACGGTTAGAGAGCAGGACAGGTGACCTCTCAGTGTTATGGTTAGTGAGCAGGACAGGTGATGGCTCAGTGTTATGGTTAGAGAACAGGACAGGTGACGGCTCAGTGTTATGGTTAGAGAGCAGGACAGGTGACGGCTCAGTGTTACGGTTAGAGAGCAGGACAGGTGACCTCTCAGTGTTATGGTTAGTGAGCAGGACAGGTGACCTCTCAGTGTTATGGTTAGTGAGCAGGACAGGTGATGGCTCAGTGTTATGGTTAGAGAACAGGACAGGTGACGGCTCAGTGTTATGGTTAGAGAGCAGGACAGGTTACGGCTCAGTGCTATGGTTACAGAGCAGGACAGGTGATGGCTCAGTGTTATGGTTAGAGAACAGGACAGGTGACTGCTCAGTGTTATGGTTAGAGAGCAGGACAGGTGACGGCTCAGTGTTACGGTTAGAGAGCAGGACAGGTGACGGCTCAGTGCTATGGTTACAGAGCAGGACAGGTGACTGCTCAGTGCTATGGTTAGTGAGCAGGACAGGTGACGGCTCAGTGTTATGGTTAGAGAGCAGGACAGGTTACGGCTCGGTGTTATGGTTAGTGAGCAGGACAGGTGACGGCTCAGTGTTACGGTTAGAGAGCAGGACAGGTTACGGGTCAGTGTTATGGTTAGAGAGCAGGACAGGTGATGGCTCAGTGTTATGGTTAGAGAGCAGGACAGGTTACGGCTCAGTGTTACGGTTAGAGAGCAGGACAGGTGACGGCTCAGTGCTATGGTTAGTGAGCAGGACAGGTGACGGCTCAGTGTTATGGTTAGAGAGCAGGACAGGTTACAGCTCAGTGTTATGGTTAGTGAGCAGGACAGGTGACGGCTCAGTGTTATGGTTAGAGAGCAGGACAGGTTACGGCTCAGTGTTATGGTTAGAGAGCAGGACAGGTTACGGCTCACTGTTATGGTTAGTGAGCAGGACAGGTGACGGCTCAGTGTTATGGTTAGAGAGCAGGACAGGTTACGGCTCAGTGTTATGGTTAGTGAGCAGGACAGGTGACGGCTCAGTGTTATGGTTAGAGAGCAGGACAGGTTACGGCTCAGTGTTACGGTTAGAGAGCAGGACAGGTGATGGCTCAGTGTTATGGTTAGAGAGCAGGACAGGTGACGGCTCAGTGCTATGGTTAGAGAGCAGGACAAGTGACCTCTCAGTGTTATGGTTAGTGAGCAGGACAGGTGACGGCTCAGTGTTATGGTTAGAGAGCAGGACAGGTGACGGCTCAGTGCTATGGTTACAGAGCAGGACAGGTGATGGCTCAGTGTTATGGTTAGAGAACAGGACAGGTGACTGCTCAGTGTTATGGTTAGAGAGCAGGACAGGTGACGGCTCAGTGCTATGGTTACAGAGCAGGACAGGTGATGGCTCAGTGTTATGGTTAGAGAACAGGACAGGTGACTGCTCAGTGTTATGGTTAGAGAGCAGGACAGGTGACGGCTCAGTGTTACGGTTAGAGAGCAGGACAGGTGACGGCTCAGTGCTATGGTTACAGAGCAGGACAGGTGACTGCTCAGTGCTATGGTTAGTGAGCAGGACAGGTGACGGCTCAGTGTTATGGTTAGAGAGCAGGACAGGTTACGGCTCGGTGTTATGGTTAGTGAGCAGGACAGGTGACGGCTCAGTGTTACGGTTAGAGAGCAGGACAGGTTACGGGTCAGTGTTATGGTTAGAGAGCAGGACAGGTGATGGCTCAGTGTTATGGTTAGAGAGCAGGACAGGTTACGGCTCAGTGTTACGGTTAGAGAGCAGGACAGGTGACGGCTCAGTGTTATGGTTAGAGAACAGGACAGGTGACGGCTCAGTGTTATGGTTAGAGAGCAGGACAGGTGACGGCTCAGTGTTACGGTTAGAGAGCAGGACAGGTGACCTCTCAGTGTTATGGTTAGTGAGCAGGACAGGTGATGGCTCAGTGTTACGGTTAGAGAGCAGGACAGGTGACCTCTCAGTGTTATGGTTAGTGAGCAGGACAGGTGATGGCTCAGTGTTATGGTTAGAGAACAGGACAGGTGACGGCTCAGTGTTATGGTTAGAGAGCAGGACAGGTGACGGCTCAGTGTTACGGTTAGAGAGCAGGACAGGTGACCTCTCAGTGTTATGGTTAGTGAGCAGGACAGGTGACCTCTCAGTGTTATGGTTAGTGAGCAGGACAGGTGATGGCTCAGTGTTATGGTTAGAGAACAGGACAGGTGACGGCTCAGTGTTATGGTTAGAGAGCAGGACAGGTTACGGCTCAGTGCTATGGTTACAGAGCAGGACAGGTGATGGCTCAGTGTTATGGTTAGAGAACAGGACAGGTGACTGCTCAGTGTTATGGTTAGAGAGCAGGACAGGTGACGGCTCAGTGTTACGGTTAGAGAGCAGGACAGGTGACGGCTCAGTGCTATGGTTACAGAGCAGGACAGGTGACTGCTCAGTGCTATGGTTAGTGAGCAGGACAGGTGACGGCTCAGTGTTATGGTTAGAGAGCAGGACAGGTTACGGCTCGGTGTTATGGTTAGTGAGCAGGACAGGTGACGGCTCAGTGTTACGGTTAGAGAGCAGGACAGGTTACGGGTCAGTGTTATGGTTAGAGAGCAGGACAGGTGATGGCTCAGTGTTATGGTTAGAGAGCAGGACAGGTTACGGCTCAGTGTTACGGTTAGAGAGCAGGACAGGTGACGGCTCAGTGCTATGGTTAGTGAGCAGGACAGGTGACGGCTCAGTGTTATGGTTAGAGAGCAGGACAGGTTACAGCTCAGTGTTATGGTTAGTGAGCAGGACAGGTGACGGCTCAGTGTTATGGTTAGAGAGCAGGACAGGTTACGGCTCAGTGTTATGGTTAGAGAGCAGGACAGGTTACGGCTCACTGTTATGGTTAGTGAGCAGGACAGGTGACGGCTCAGTGTTATGGTTAGAGAGCAGGACAGGTTACGGCTCAGTGTTATGGTTAGTGAGCAGGACAGGTGACGGCTCAGTGTTATGGTTAGAGAGCAGGACAGGTTACGGCTCAGTGTTACGGTTAGAGAGCAGGACAGGTGATGGCTCAGTGTTATGGTTAGAGAGCAGGACAGGTGACGGCTCAGTGCTATGGTTAGAGAGCAGGACAAGTGACCTCTCAGTGTTATGGTTAGTGAGCAGGACAGGTGACGGCTCAGTGTTATGGTTAGAGAGCAGGACAGGTTACGGCTCAGTGTTACGGTTAGAGAGCAGGACAGGTGATGGCTCAGTGTTATGGTTACAGAGCAGGACAGGTGACTGCTCAGTGCTATGGTTAGTGAGCAGGACAGGTGACGGCTCAGTGTTATGGTTAGAGAGCAGGACAGGTTACGGCTCGGTGTTATGGTTAGTGAGCAGGACAGGTGACGGCTCAGTGTTACGGTTAGAGAGCAGGACAAGTGACCTCTCAGTGTTATGGTTAGAGAGCAGGACAGGTGAGTGGAACATTGGTAGTGAGCATTTAGAGAGCGCTAATTCCTGCTCTGCTGTGTCCGGCATTGGCTGTTTATACTTAGTCCAGCTCCTTCTTGGACTGTTAATGAAGATGGTTACATGTATGTTGTATGCATGCTCTCACACATAACATGAGACTGTATCATGTTTGCTGCAATGCCAGTACCTGTTATACCTGTTTTAGCTTTGGTCCTGTTTGCTTTGTTTGCAAGCTCACATGTGGCTCGCTAGCCAAAGTGGAATTAATACAGGATTGATTTTCTCATGAAATATCTGTATACAGTTCTCTTGTGGCTGGGCATGTGACTGTCAGGGATGAAGATCTGGCTCTGTGCCCTCTTGTTTGCACACATGGTGCAGAATGGCATGACGCAGAATGGCATGGCGCAGAATGGCGTGGCGCACATGGCGCAGAATGGCGTGGCGCACATGGCACAGAATGGCGTGGCGCAGAATGGCATGGCGCAGAATGGCGTGGCGCACATGGCGTAGAATGGCGTGGTGCAGAATGGCGTGGCGCACATGGCGCAGAATGGCGTGGCGCACATGGCGCAGAATGGCGTGGCGCAGAATGGTACAGAATGGCATGGCGCAGAATGGCGTGGCGCACATAGCGCAGAATGGCGTGGCGCAGAATGGCGTGGCGCACATGGCGCAGAATGGCGGCTCAGAATGGCGTGGCGCACATGGCGCAGAATGGCATGGCGTAGAATGGCATGGCGCAGAATGGCGTGGCGCAGAATGGCGTGGTGCACATGGCGCAGAATGGCGTGGCGCACATGGCGCAGAATGGCGTGGCGCACATGGCGCAGAATGGCATGGCGCAGAATGGCGTGGCGTACATGGTGCAGAATGGCGTGGCACACACATGACGTATTAGTGCAGCACTTGGCGTAGTCTCCTGAGCTGTAGAGTCCCAGGATGAGCCTGTATGGGGCTGGCTTGCATTAGCTGGAGGGGATCGGGGGTGGTCTGACATGACAATGGTTATCCCTAACTCTATGTATCCTCACACATTTATTATTTATTTATTAACAGTTTCTTATATAGCGCAGCATATTCCGTTGCGCTTTCCAATTGGAAACATTGATAGAACAAAACAGGGTAATAACAGACAGACATAGAGGTAAGAGGGCCCTGCTCGTAAGCTTACACTCTATAGGCACATTTGCTGCATGTGCAGAGAGGGTGAGAGTGAGCATGGAATGAGGAAGCCGCAGTCGGGTGTCTGTGGGATCTTAATGAGTATTAATGACATATCTGTCACTTTGGTGCTCGAGTCCTGCAAGTTCTGAACCTGATGGACGGACAGTAATTATGTTATAAGTGTCCCGTATAAATGATGAGGAAGCGGCTGCACTGTATTCACAGACAGAAGTGCGTTAATAACCGTTTTATTTACCAGCTGTGTATAGAAATGAACATATAATAATAACACTACTGACACCATAGGAAATGTACCGCCGAGGGGACAGGAGTCTGGGTCAAAATGAATTAGACATTATGTGTATACAGCACCTAGGCCACATGGCTAGCACCCTGGGGTCCTCAGAGAGCTTTAGACATTGTATATACAGCACCTAGGTCACATGGCTAGCACCCTGCAGTACTCAGAGAGCTTAGACATTGTATATACAGCACCTAGGTCATATGGCTAGCACCCTGGGGTCCTCAGAGAGCTTAGATATTGTATATACAGCACCTAGGTCATATGGCTAGCACCCTGGGGTCCTCAGAGAGCTTAGACATTGTATATACAGCACCTAGGCCACATGGCTAGCACCCTGCAGTACTCAGAGAGCTTAGACATTGTATATACAGCACCTAGGTCACATGGCTAGCACCCTGGGGTCCTCAGAGAGCTTAGACATTATATATACAGCACCTAGGTCATATGGCTAGCACCCTGGGGTCCTCAGAGAGCTTTAGACATTGTATATACAGCACCTAGGCCACATGGCTAGCACCCTGCAGTACTCAGAGAGCTTAGACATTGTATATACAGCACCTAGGTCATATGGCTAGCACCCTGGGGTCCTCAGAGAGCTTAGATATTGTATATACAGCACCTAGGTCATATGGCTAGCACCCTGGGGTCCTCAGAGAGCTTAGACATTGTATATACAGCACCTAGGCCACATGGCTAGCACCCTGCAGTACTCAGAGAGCTTAGACATTGTATATACAGCACCTAGGTCACATGGCTAGCACCCTGGGGTCCTCAGAGAGCTTAGACATTATATATACAGCACCTAGGTCATATGGCTAGCACCCTGGGGTCCTCAGAGAGCTTTAGACATTGTATATACAGCACCTAGGCCACATGGATAGCACCCTGCAGTACTCAGAGAGCTTAGACATTGTATATACAGCACCTAGGTCACATGGCTAGCACCCTGCAGTACTCAGAGAGCTGAGACATTGTGTATACAGCACCTAGGTCACATGGATAGCACCCTGCAGTACTCAGAGAGCTTAGACATTGTATATACAGCACCTAGGCCACATGGCTAGCACCCTGCAGTACTCAGAGAGCTTAGACATTGTATATACAGCACCTAGGTCACATGGCTAGCACCCTGCAGTACTCAGAGAGCTTAGACATTGTATATACAGCACCTAGGTCACATGGATAGCACCCTGGGGTCCTCAGAGAGCTTAGACATTGTATATACAGCACCTAGGCCACATGGCTAGCACCCTGCAGTACTCAGAGAGCTTAGACATTGTATATACAGCACCTAGGCCACATGGCTAGCACCCTGCAGTACTCAGAGAGCTTAGACATTGTATATACAGCACCTAGGTCACATGGCTAGCACCCTGCAGTACTCAGAGCTTAGACATTGTATATTCAGCGCCTAGGTCACATGGCTAGCACCCTGCAGTACTCAGAGAGCTTAGACATTGTATATACAGCACCTAGGCCACATGGCTAGCACCCTGCAGTACTCAGAGAGCTTAGACATTGTATATACAGCACCTAGGTCACATGGCTAGCACCCTGCAGTACTAAGAGAGCTTAGACATTGTATATACAGCACCTAGGCCACATGGATAGCACCCTGCAGTACTCAGAGAGCTTAGACATTGTATATACAGCACCTAGGTCACATGGCTAGCACCCTGGGGTCCTCAGAGAGCTTAGATATTGTATATACAGCACCTAGGTCACATGGCTAGCACCCTGCAGTACTGAGAGAGCTTAGACATTGTATATACAGCACCTAGGTCACATGGCTAGCACCCTGCAGTACTCAGAGCTTAGACATTGTATATACAGCACCTAGGTCACATGGCTAGCACCCTGCAGTACTCAGAGAGCTTAGACATTGTATATACAGCACCTAGGCCACATGGCTAGCACCCTGCAGTACTCAGAGAGCTTAGACATTGTATATACAGCACCTAGGTCACATGGCTAGCACCCTGGGGTCCTCAGAGAGCTTAGACATTGTATATACAGCACCTAGGTCACATGGCTAGCACCCTGCAGTACTCAGAGAGCTGAGACATTGTATATACAGCACCTAGGTCACATGGCTAGCACCCTGCAGTACTCAGAGAGCTTAGACATTGTATATACAGCACCTAGGTCACATGGCTAGCACCCTGCAGTACTCAGAGAGCTTAGACATTGTATATACAGCACCTAGGTCACATGGCTAGCACCCTGCAGTACTCAGAGAGCTTAGACATTGTATATACAGCACCTAGGCCACATGGCTAGCACCCTGCAGTACACAGAGCTTAGACATTGTATATACAGCATCTAGGTCACATGGCTAGCACCCTGCAGTACTCAGAGAGCTTAGACATTGTATATACAGCACCTAGGTCACATGGCTAGCACCCTGCAGTACTCAGAGCTTAGACATTGTATATACAGCACCTAGGTCACATGGCTAGCACCCTGCAGTACTAAGAGAGCTTAGACATTGTACAGTATATACAGCACCTAGGCCACATGGCTAGCACCCTGCAGTACTCAGAGAGCTTAGACATTGTATATACAGCACCTAGACCACATGGCTAGCACCCTGCAGTACTCAGAGCTTAGACATTGTATATACAGCACCTAGGTCACATGGCTAGCACCCTGGGGTCCTCAGAGAGCTTAGACATTGTATATACAGCACCTAGGTCACATGGCTAGCACCCTGCAGTACTAAGAGAGCTTAGACATTGTATATACAGCACCTAGACCACATGCCTAGCACCCTGCAGTACTCAGAGCTTAGACATTGTATATACAGCACCTAGGTCACATGGCTAGCACCCTGGGGTCCTCAGAGAGCTGAGACATTGTATATACAGCACCTAGGTCACATGGCTAGCACCCTACAGTACTCAGAGAGCTTAGACATTGTATATACAGCACCTAGGCCACATGGCTAGCACCCTGCAGTACTCAGAGAGCTTAGACATTGTATATACAGCACCTAGGTCACATGGCTAGCACCCTGCAGTACTCAGAGCTTAGACATTGTATATTCAGCGCCTAGGTCACATGGCTAGCACCCTGCAGTACTCAGAGAGCTTAGACATTGTATATACAGCACCTAGGCCACATGGCTAGCACCCTGCAGTACTCAGAGAGCTTAGACATTGTATATACAGCACCTAGGTCACATGGCTAGCACCCTGCAGTACTAAGAGAGCTTAGACATTGTATATACAGCACCTAGGCCACATGGATAGCACCCTGCAGTACTCAGAGAGCTTAGACATTGTATATACAGCACCTAGGTCACATGGCTAGCACCCTGGGGTCCTCAGAGAGCTTAGATATTGTATATACAGCACCTAGGTCACATGGCTAGCACCCTGCAGTACTCAGAGCTTAGACATTGTATATACAGCACCTAGGTCACATGGCTAGCACCCTGCAGTACTCAGAGAGCTTAGACATTGTATATACAGCACCTAGACCACATGGCTAGCACCCTGCAGTACTCAGAGCTTAGACATTGTATATACAGCACCTAGGTCACATGGCTAGCACCCTGGGGTCCTCAGAGAGCTTAGACATTGTATATACAGCACCTAGGCCACATGGCTAGCACCCTGCAGTACTCAGAGAGCTGAGACATTGTATATACAGCACCTAGGTCACATGGCTAGCACCCTGCAGTACTAAGAGAGCTTAGACATTGTATATACAGCACCTAGGTCACATGGCTAGCACCCTGCAGTACTCAGAGAGCTTAGACATTGTATATACAGCACCTAGGTCACATGGCTAGCACCCTGCTGTACTCAGAGCTTAGACATTGTATATACAGCACCTAGGTCACATGGCTAGCACCCTGGGGTCCTCAGAGAGCTTAGACATTGTATATACAGCACCTAGGTCACATGGCTAGCACCCTGGGGTCCTCAGAGAGCTTAGACATTGTATATACAGCACCTAGGCCACATGGCTAGCACCCTGGGGTACTCAGAGAGCTGAGACATTGTATATACAGCACCTAGGTCACATGGCTAGCACCCTGGGGTCCTCAGAGAGCTTAGACATTGTATATACAGCACCTAGGTCACATGGCTAGCACCCTGCAGTACTCAGAGCTTAGACATTGTATATACAGCACCTAGGTCACATGGCTAGCACCCTGGGGTCCTCAGAGAGCTTAGACATTATATATACAGCACCTAGGTCATATGGCTAGCACCCTGGGGTCCTCAGAGAGCTTTAGACATTGTATATACAGCACCTAGGCCACATGGATAGCACCCTGCAGTACTCAGAGAGCTTAGACATTGTATATACAGCACCTAGGTCACATGGCTAGCACCCTGGGGTCCTCAGAGAGCTGAGACATTGTATATACAGCACCTAGGTCACATGGCTAGCACCCTGCAGTACTCAGAGAGCTGAGACATTGTGTATACAGCACCTAGGTCACATGGATAGCACCCTGCAGTACTCAGAGAGCTTAGACATTGTATATACAGCACCTAGGTCACATGGCTAGCACCCTGCAGTACTCAGAGAGCTGAGACATTGTGTATACAGCACCTAGGTCACATGGATAGCACCCTGCAGTACTCAGAGAGCTTAGACATTGTATATACAGCACCTAGGCCACATGGCTAGCACCCGGCAGTACTCAGAGAGCTTAGACATTGTATATACAGCACCTAGGTCACATGGCTAGCACCCTGCAGTACTCAGAGAGCTTAGACATTGTATATACAGCACCTAGGTCACATGGATAGCACCCTGGGGTCCTCAGAGAGCTTAGACATTGTATATACAGCACCTAGGCCACATGGCTAGCACCCTGCAGTACTCAGAGAGCTTAGACATTGTATATACAGCACCTAGGCCACATGGCTAGCACCCTGCAGTACTCAGAGAGCTTAGACATTGTATATACAGCACCTAGGTCACATGGCTAGCACCCTGCAGTACTCAGAGCTTAGACATTGTATATTCAGCGCCTAGGTCACATGGCTAGCACCCTGCAGTACTCAGAGAGCTTAGACATTGTATATACAGCACCTAGGCCACATGGCTAGCACCCTGCAGTACTCAGAGAGCTTAGACATTGTATATACAGCACCTAGGTCACATGGCTAGCACCCTGCAGTACTAAGAGAGCTTAGACATTGTATATACAGCACCTAGGCCACATGGATAGCACCCTGCAGTACTCAGAGAGCTTAGACATTGTATATACAGCACCTAGGTCACATGGCTAGCACCCTGGGGTCCTCAGAGAGCTTAGATATTGTATATACAGCACCTAGGTCACATGGCTAGCACCCTGCAGTACTCAGAGCTTAGACATTGTATATACAGCACCTAGGTCACATGGCTAGCACCCTGCAGTACTCAGAGAGCTTAGACATTGTATATACAGCACCTAGGTCACATGGCTAGCACCCTGCAGTACTCAGAGAGCTGAGACATTGTATATACAGCACCTAGGTCACATGGATAGCACCCTGCAGTACTGAGAGAGCTTAGACATTGTATATACAGCACCTAGGTCACATGGCTAGCACCCTGCAGTACTCAGAGCTTAGACATTGTATATACAGCACCTAGGTCACATGGCTAGCACCCTGCAGTACTCAGAGAGCTTAGACATTGTATATACAGCACCTAGGCCACATGGCTAGCACCCTGGGGTCCTCAGAGAGCTTAGACATTGTATATACAGCACCTAGGTCACATGGCTAGCACCCTGCAGTACTAAGAGAGCTTAGACATTGTATATACAGCACCTAGACCACATGCCTAGCACCCTGCAGTACTCAGAGCTTAGACATTGTATATACAGCACCTAGGTCACATGGCTAGCACCCTGGGGTCCTCAGAGAGCTGAGACATTGTATATACAGCACCTAGGTCACATGGCTAGCACCCTGCAGTACTCAGAGAGCTGAGACATTGTATATACAGCACCTAGGTCACATGGCTAGCACCCTGCAGTACTCAGAGAGCTTAGACATTGTATATACAGCACCTAGGTCACATGGCTAGCACCCTGCAGTACTCAGAGAGCTTAGACATTGTATATACAGCACCTAGGTCACATGGCTAGCACCCTGCAGTACTCAGAGAGCTTAGACATTGTATATACAGCACCTAGGCCACATGGCTAGCACCCTGCAGTACTCAGAGCTTAGACATTGTATATACAGCACCTAGGTCACATGGCTAGCACCCTGCAGTACTCAGAGAGCTTAGACATTGTATATACAGCACCTAGGTCACATGGATAGCACCCTGCAGTACTCAGAGCTTAGACATTGTATATACAGCATCTAGGTCACATGGCTAGCACCCTGCAGTACTCAGAGAGCTTAGACATTGTATATACAGCACCTAGGTCACATGGCTAGCACCCTGCAGTACTCAGAGCTTAGACATTGTATATACAGCACCTAGGTCACATGACTAGCACCCTGGGGTCCTCAGAGAGCTGAGACATTGTGTATACAGCACCTAGGTCACATGGCTAGCACCCTGGGGTCCTCAGAGAGCTTAGACATTGTGTATACAGCACCTAGGTCACATGGCTAGCACCCTGCAGTACTAAGAGAGCTTAGACATTGTACAGTATATACAGCACCTAGGCCACATGGCTAGCACCCTGCAGTACTCAGAGCTTAGACATTGTATATACAGCACCTAGACCACATGGCTAGCACCCTGCAGTACTCAGAGCTTAGACATTGTATATACAGCACCTAGGTCACATGGCTAGCACCCTGGGGTCCTCAGAGAGCTTAGACATTGTATATACAGCACCTAGGTCACATGGCTAGCACCCTGCAGTACTAAGAGAGCTTAGACATTGTATATACAGCACCTAGACCACATGCCTAGCACCCTGCAGTACTCAGAGCTTAGACATTGTATATACAGCACCTAGGTCACATGGCTAGCACCCTGGGGTCCTCAGAGAGCTGAGACATTGTATATACAGCACCTAGGTCACATGGCTAGCACCCTACAGTACTAAGAGAGCTTAGACATTGTATATACAGCACCTAGACCACATGCCTAGCACCCTGCAGTACTCAGAGCTTAGACATTGTATATACAGCACCTAGGTCACATGGCTAGCACCCTGGGGTCCTCAGAGAGCTTAGACATTGTATATACAGCACCTAGGCCACATGGCTAGCACCCTGCAGTACTCAGAGAGCTGAGACATTGTATATACAGCACCTAGGTCACATGGCTAGCACCCTGCAGTACTAAGAGAGCTTAGACATTGTATATACAGCACCTAGGTCACATGGCTAGCACCCTGCAGTACTCAGAGAGCTTAGACATTGTATATACAGCACCTAGGTCACATGGCTAGCACCCTGCTGTACTCAGAGCTTAGACATTGTATATACAGCACCTAGGTCACATGGCTAGCACCCTGGGGTCCTCAGAGAGCTTAGACATTGTATATACAGCACCTAGGTCACATGGCTAGCACCCTGGGGTCCTCAGAGAGCTTAGACATTGTATATACAGCACCTAGGCCACATGGCTAGCACCCTGGGGTACTCAGAGAGCTGAGACATTGTATATACAGCACCTAGGTCACATGGCTAGCACCCTGCAGTACTCAGAGCTTAGACATTGTATATACAGCACCTAGGTCACATGGCCAGCACCCTGCAGTACTCAGAGAGCTGAGACATTGTATATACAGCACCTAGGTCACATGGCTAGCACCCTGGGGTCCTCAGAGAGCTGAGACATTGTATATACAGCACCTAGGTCACATGGCTAGCACCCTGCAGTACTCAGAGAGCTGAGACATTGTATATACAGCACCTAGGTCACATGGCTAGCACCCTGCAGTACTCAGAGAGCTTAGACATTGTATATACAGCACCTAGGTCACATGGCTAGCACCCTGGGGTCCTCAGAGAGCTTAGACATTGTATATACAGCACCTAGGTCACATGGCTAGCACCCTGGGGTCCTCAGAGAGCTTAGACATTGTATATACAGCACCTAGGTCACATGGCTAGCACCCTGCAGTACTCAGAGAGCTGAGACATTGTATATACAGCACCTAGGCCACATGGCTAGCACCCTGCAGTACTCAGAGAGCTGAGACATTGTATATACAGCACCTAGGTCACATGGCTAGCACCCTGCAGTACTCAGAGCTTAGACATTGTATATACAGCATCTAGGTCACATGACTAGCACCCTGGGGTCCTCAGAGAGCTTAGACATTGTATATACAGCACCTAGGTCACATGGCTAGCACCCTGCAGTACTCAGAGCTTAGACATTGTATATACAGCACCTAGGTCACATGGCTAGCACCCTGGGGTCCTCAGAGAGCTTAGACATTGTATATACAGCACCTAGGTCACATGGCTAGCACCCTGGGGTCCTCAGAGAGCTTAGACATTGTATATACAGCACCTAGGCCACATGGCTAGCACCCTGCAGTACTCAGAGAGCTGAGACATTCTATATACAGCACCTAGGTCACATGGCTAGCACCCTGGGGTCCTCAGGGCACTTGCGGCCTGATTCAGAGTTGGGAATAGAGAGAGAGATCTCTCAGCTGATCATCTTGGTGACCCCAGGCTGCACTGCAGGGGGGGCAGATTTATAATGTGCAGAGAGAGTTAGATTTGGGAGTGAGGTGTCCAAACTGACATCTAAATGGTAGAGTAATAATAAAGCTGTCCAGCATTTGTCTGCTACATGTAAAAGAAGCCAGTATTTATCCTGCATGCAAAAAATTTTTTATGTATCTACACCCCTTGCATTGTAATATGGTTTGTCCAGGTACACAGATAAGTGCTATCTCTCTCTCTATTCCCAACTCTGAATCAGGCCCTTAGTACAGTTACTACCAAACCATTATTTCTCAGTATTAAAGACTGTATTGTACCAGTGGATATGACAGCGATGTACAAATAGAGATTGGTGGCTCCGCACATTATACAGGTGTAATATCTATAGCAAATCTTCTTCTGTGCATAGTATTATCCCTCTCCGCTGTATTGTGTATATAGTAACACTTCTCCTTACTCGTTTCAGGCATCTATAAACTTTTTGAGCCACGGTGACAGCCGACCGGTAAGTGGATCCAGTTACGTTAGTAATTCAGCATTCCCCTTAGTCACTGGGAGAGCGCCAGCATAGCAGAGTGCACTTAGTACTCCAACAACTAAGGCCCCTCTCGCCTCTTCTCTCCGCTAGCCTCTATGCCTCCTTATCAGTTTCTGCTAGCCTCTCTGCCTCCTTATCAGTCTCTTCTAGCCTCTCTGCCTCCTTATCAGTCTCCGCTAGCCTCTATGCCTCCTTATCAGTCTCCGCTAGCCTCTATGCCTCCTTATCAGTCTCCGCTAGCCTCTATGCCTCCTTATCAGTCTCCGCTAGCCTCTGCCTCCTTATCAGTCTCCGCTAGCCTCTCTGCCTCCTTATCAGTCTCCGCTAGCCTCTCTGCCTCCTTATCAGTCTCCGCTAGCCTCTCTGCCTCCTTATCAGTCTCCGCTAGCCTCTCTGCCTCCTTATCAGTCTCCGCTAGCCTCTATGCCTCCTTATCAGTCTCTTCTAGCCTCTATGCCTCCTTATCAGTCTCTTCTAGCCTCTATGCCTCCTTATCAGTCTCCGCTAGCCTCTATGCCTCCTTATCAGTCTCCGCTAGCCTCTCTGCCTCCTTATCAGTCTCCTCTAGCCTCTCTGCCTCCTTATCAGTCTCCGCTAGCCTCTCTGCCTCCTTATCAGTCTCCGCTAGCCTCTGTGTCCTACAGTAGAGAACTTGGATGACTCAGAAGTCTGTACATCCTGTGTATAAGGTCCCCACCCTCACTGTATGGCAGTACTGCTCCCCACTCACCTAGATAGATATCATTATTCCCCCAGAACAGTACTGGGGGGCAAATAATCAGGCAGAGAGATAACAATGTCATTATATCAGACACATTTAGTAACAGTAGCACTTAGTGACCCCGTCGTGTCTGGGAAGGGGCATAATGGATTAGAGTTGCTGACTGTGAATGGGGGCGCACTGGAGACGAATTCGGTGCAAATTCGGGGTAGGTGTGAATCATTGCAGGTTGGTAGATCGCCTGATAGGACGGGGGAGTGATTATATTATAATGCACAGGTTCCTTGTCTGTATTTACTCAAGTTATCAGACTTTCTAGATCATTACATTATAGGGTTTATTAGTACTGTTTGTGATGACGCTGTAGGTGTGGTTATGAGTTGTGATCGCCCTGTATTTGGGGTATCCGTGTATGCGTTGCTGTGAGATGCTACATCTAGGATATAATCTAGTTTATTGCACTTGCTGTTTATGTGAATTCTCTCCCACAGTACCGTGTGCTGTATAATAGCTGCCGTACACCCATGTATGATTAGTAAGACCATGTATAATAGCTGCCGTACACCCGTGTATGATTAGTAAGACCATGTATAATAGCTGCCGTACACCCGTGTATGATTAGTAAGACCGTGTATAATAGCTGCCGTACACCCGTGTATGATTAGTAAGACCATGTATAATAGCTGCCGTACACCCGTGTATGATTAGTAAGACCGTGTATAATAGCTGCCGTACACCCGTGTATGATTAGTAAGACCGTGTATAATAGCTGCCGTACACCCGTGTATGATTAGTAAGGCTTTGTCATGTATAATAGCTGCCGTATACCCGTGTATGATTAGTATGACCATGTATAATAGCTGCCGTACACCCGTGTATGATTAGTAAGACCGTGTATAATAGCTGCCGTACACCCGTGTATGATTAGTAAGGCTTTGTCATGTATAATAGCTGCCGTATACCCGTGTATGATTAGTATGACCATGTATAATAGCTGCCGTATACTCGTGTATGATTAGTAAGACCATGTATAATAGCTTCCGTACACCCGTATGTATGATTAGTAAGACCATGTATAATAGCTGCCGTACACCCGTGTATGATTAGTAAGACCATGTATAATAGCTGCCTTACACCCTTCTATGATTAGTAAGACCATGTATAATAGCTGCCGTATACTCGTGTATGATTAGTAAGACCATGTATAATAGCTGCCGTATACCCGTGTATGATTAGTAAGACCATGTATAGTAGCTGCCGTACACCCGTGTATGATTAGTAAGACCGTGTATAATAGCTGCCGTACACCCGTGTATGATTAGTAAGACCATGTATAGTAGCTGCCGTACACCCGTGTATGATTAGTATGACCATGTATAATAGCTGCCGTATACCCGTGTATGATTAGTAAGACCATGTATAATAGCTGCCGTACACCCTTCTATGATTAGTAAGACCATGTATAATAGCTGCCGTACACCCGTGTATGATTAGTAAGACCATGTATAATAGCTGCCGTACACCCGTGTATGATTAGTAAGACCATGTATAATAGCTGCCGTACACCCGTGTATGATTAGTAAGACCATGTATAGTAGCTGCCGTACACCCGTATGTATGATTAGTAAGACCATGTATAATAGCTGCCGTATACCCGTGTATGATTAGTAAGACCATGTATAATAGCTGCCGTACACCCGTGTATGATTAGTAAGACCATGTATAATAGCTGCCGTACACCCGTATGTATGATTAGTAAGACCATGTATAATAGCTGCCGTACACCCTTCTATGATTAGTAAGACCATGTATAATAGCTGCCGTACACCCGTATGTATGATTAGTAAGACCATGTATAATAGCTGCCGTATACTCGTGTATGATTAGTAAGACCATGTATAATAGCTGCCGTACACTCGTGTATGATTAGTAAGACCGTGTATAATAGCTGCCGTACACCCGTATGTATGATTAGTAAGACCGTGTAATAGCTGCCGTACACCCTTCTATGATTAGTAAGACCATGTATAATAGCTGCCGTACACCCGTATGTATGATTAGTAAGACCATGTATAATAGCTGCCGTATACCCGTGTATGATTAGTAAGACCATGTATAGTAGCTGCCGTATACCCGTGTATGATTAGTAAGACCGTGTATAATAGCTGCCGTATACCCGTGTATGATTAGTAAGACCATGTATAATAGCTGCCGTACACCCTTCTATGATTAGTAAGACCATGTATAATAGCTGCCGTACACCCGTATGTATGATTAGTAAGACCATGTATAATAGCTGCCGTACACCCGTGTATGATTAGTAAGACCATGTATAGTAGCTGCCGTATACCCGTGTATGATTAGTAAGACCGTGTATAATAGCTGCCGTATACCCGTGTATGATTAGTAAGACCATGTATAATAGCTGCCGTACACCCGTGTATGATTAGTAAGACCATGTATAATAGCTGCCGTACACCCGTGTATGATTAGTAAGACCATGTATAATAGCTGCCGTACACCCGTGTATGATTAGTAAGACCATGTATAATAGCTGCCGTACACCCTTGTATGATTAGTAAGGCTTTGTCATGTATAATAGCTGCCGTACACCCGTGTATGATTAGTAAGACCGTGTAATAGCTGCCGTACACCCGTGTATGATTAGTAAGACCATGTATAATAGCTGCCGTATACTCGTGTATGATTAGTAAGACCATGTATAATAGCTGCCGTACACCCTTGTATGATTAGTAAGACCGTGTATAATAGCTGCCGTACACCCGTGTATGATTAGTAAGACCGTGTATAATAGCTGCCGTATACTCGTGTATGATTAGTAAGACCATGTATAATAGCTGCCGTACACCCGTGTATGATTAGTAAGACCGTGTATAATAGCTGCCGTACACCCGTGTATGATTAGTAAGACCGTGTATAATAGCTGCCGTACACCCGTGTATGATTAGTAAGACCGTGTATAATAGCTGCCGTACACCCGTGTATGATTAGTAAGACCGTGTATAATAGCTGCCGTACACCCGTGTATGATTAGTAAGACCATGTATAATAGCTGCCGTACACCCTTGTAGGATTAGTAAGACCATGTATAATAGCTGCCGTACACCCTTGTATGATTAGTAAGACCATGTATAATAGCTGCCGTATACTCGTGTATGATTAGTAAGACCATGTATAATAGCTGCCGTACACCCTTGTATGATTAGTAAGACCATGTATAATAGCTGCCGTACACCCTTGTAGGATTAGTAAGACCATGTATAATAGCTGCCGTACACCCTTGTATGATTAGTAAGACCATGTATAATAGCTGCCGTATACTCGTGTATGATTAGTAAGACCATGTATAATAGCTGCCGTACACCCGTGTATGATTAGTAAGACCATGTATAATAGCTGCCGTACACCCGTGTATGATTAGTAAGACCATGTATAATAGCTGCCGTACACCCGTGTATGATTAGTAAGACCATGTATAATAGCTGCCGTACACCCGTGTATGATTAGTAAGACCATGTATAATAGCTGCCGTACACCCGTGTATGATTAGTAAGACCATGTATAATAGCTGCCGTACACCTGTGTAGGATTAGTAAGACCGTGTATAATAGCTGCCGTACACCCTTGTATGATTAGTAAGACCGTGTATAATAGCTGCCGTATACCCGTATGTATGATTAGTAAGACCATGTATAATAGCTGCCGTACACCCGTATGTATGATTAGTAAGACCATGTATAATAGCTGCCGTACACCCGTATGTATGATTAGTAAGACCATGTATAATAGCTGCCGTACACCCTTGTATGATTAGTAAGACCATGTATAATAGCTGCCGTACACCCGTGTATGATTAGTAAGACCGTGTATAATAGCTGCCGTACACCCGTATGTATGATTAGTAAGACCATGTATAATAGCTGCCGTACACCCGTGTATGATTAGTAAGACCATGTATAATAGCTGCCGTACACCCGTGTAGGATTAGTAAGACCATGTATAATAGCTGCCGTACACCCGTGTATGATTAGTAAGACCATGTATAATAGCTGCCGTACACCCGTGTATGATTAGTAAGACCGTGTATAATAGCTGCCGTACACCCGTGTATGATTAGTAAGACCATGTATAATAGCTGCCGTACACCCGTGTAGGATTAGTAAGACCATGTATAATAGCTGCCGTACACCCGTGTATGATTAGTAAGACCATGTATAATAGCTGCCGTACACCCGTGTATGATTAGTAAGACCATGTATAATAGCTGCCGTACACCCGTGTATGATTAGTAAGACCATGTATAATAGCTGCCGTACACCCGTATGTATGATTAGTAAGACCATGTATAATAGCTGCCGTACACCCGTGTATGATTAGTAAGACCATGTATAATAGCTGCCGTACACCCGTGTATGATTAGTAAGACCATGTATAATAGCTGCCGTACACCCGTGTATGATTAGTAAGACCATGTATAATAGCTGCCGTATACTCGTGTATGATTAGTAAGACCATGTATAATAGCTGCCGTACACCCGTGTATGATTAGTAAGACCATGTATAATAGCTGCCGTATACTCGTGTATGATTAGTAAGACCATGTATAATAGCTGCCGTACACCCGTGTAGGATTAGTAAGACCATGTATAATAGCTGCCGTATACTCGTGTATGATTAGTAAGACCATGTATAATAGCTGCCGTACACCCGTGTATGATTAGTAAGACCATGTATAATAGCTGCCGTACACCCGTGTATGATTAGTAAGACCATGTATAATAGCTGCCGTACACCCGTGTATGATTAGTAAGACCATGTATAATAGCTGCCGTATACCCGTGTATGATTAGTAAGACCATGTATAATAGCTGCCGTACACCCTTGTATGATTAGTAAGACCGTGTATAATAGCTGCCGTATACTCGTGTATGATTAGTAAGACCGTGTATAATAGCTGCCGTACACCCGTGTATGATTAGTAAGACCGTGTATAATAGCTGCCGTACACCAGTGTATGATTAGTAAGACCGTGTATAATAGCTGCCGTATACCCGTATGTATGATTAGTAAGACCATGTATAATAGCTGCCGTACACCCGTGTATGATTAGTAAGACCATGTATAATAGCTGCCGTACACCCGTGTATGATTAGTAAGACCATGTATAATAGCTGCCGTACACCCTTGTATGATTAGTAAGACCATGTATAGTAGCTGCCGTATACCCGTGTATGATTAGTAAGACCATGTATAGTAGCTGCCGTATACTCGTGTATGATTAGTAAGACCATGTATAGTAGCTGCCGTACACCCGTGTATGATTAGTATGACCATGTATAATAGCTGCCGTATACTCGTGTATGATTAGTAAGACCATGTATAGTAGCTGCCGTATACCCGTGTATGATTAGTAAGACCATGTATAATAGCTGCCGTATACTCGTGTATGATTAGTAAGACCATGTATAATAGCTGCCGTACACCCGTGTATGATTAGTAAGACTTTGCCATGTATAATAGCTGCCGTATACTCGTGTATGATTAGTAAGACCATGTATAGTAGCTGCCGTATACCCGTGTATGATTAGTAAGACCATGTATAATAGCTGCCGTATACTCGTGTATGATTAGTAAGACCATGTATAATAGCTGCCGTACACCCGTGTATGATTAGTAAGACTTTGCCATGTATAATAGCTGCCGTACACCCGTGTATGATTAGTAAGACCATGTATAATAGCTGCCGTACACCCGTGTATGATTAGTAAGACCATGTATAATAGCTGCCGTACACCCGTGTATGATTAGTAAGACCATGTACAATAGCTGCCGTACACCCGTGTATGATTAGTAAGACCATGTACAATAGCTGCCGTACACCCGTGTATGATTAGTAAGACCATGTATAATAGCTGCCGTACACCCGTGTATGATTAGTAAGACCATGTATAATAGCTGCCGTACACCCGTGTATGATTAGTAAGACTTTGCCATGTATAATAGCTGCCGTACACCCGTGTATGATTAGTAAGACCATGTATAATAGCTGCCGTACACCCGTGTATGATTAGTAAGACCATGTATAATAGCTGCCGTACACCCGTGTATGATTAGTAAGACCATGTACAATAGCTGCCGTACACCCGTGTATGATTAGTAAGACCATGTATAATAGCTGCCGTACACCCGTGTATGATTAGTAAGACCATGTATAGTAGCTGCCGTACACCCGTGTATGATTAGTAAGACCTTGCCATGTAAAATGCCGGCGTTCTATTTTCTTGGCTGAACTATTGCCCAGAAATCTCCTCCCCAGTTTTTTCGCGCCATGTAATAAGACCTCCGCCCGGTACCCAGCCATGGCGTTTTTCTTTGTGCCGTGTTGCAATGACACCCTTGTTTTCTTCTGCACCTTACATAGGGGACACAGGGACTACGCTGGGGTATAGCCTGTGCAGGTGGAGTCTGGGCACCAACCCGTTACAATCTTCATGTTCTCTCTTCCTTTCCCCCTTAGACCTCCTCTTCCTCCTCGAACGATGGGCTTCATGCAAACACCAGACAAGCTTATAAAACGCTTTCCGCTGTCCCCTCTGCACATCCTGCCGCTGAGCGTCAGGTACTGGTCTGTAGCAATTTGGTACGCGTGTGACATCATACGTAAAGTGCCAGGGCGTTTGTAGACTGATGCCCCAACTCCCTGCGTCCCCTCTATCTGCTTTACTGTGTGAGTAACCGTGTGGGCGCTGAATCTGTTTCTATCTACTTCAGGAGCCAGCATCGCCCAGGACCCCGGACCGTCCTTGTGCCACCCCAGAGGTGAGTGCGACGCCTGTCTTGGACATTTTGTGGCCTCTCTGTGCTCTACGTCCCACGTCGGCAACCTGACAGATTTGCTGTATTTTATAAAACCTGTAGATTTTATTGCTGCACGTATTGGGTCTCTCCTATAGAACCTGTCGCCATCACCGTTCCATATAATCACAAATGAAAAATAAGTAAAGTTTGCTGTGAATATTATTCAGTCACTGGGCCAGTCGGCTGCATTACAGCTACAGATATAAATGCGGCCCTTCGCCTGGGCTCAGAGTCAGCCGCATCGATGACGCCATACCGCACCTATCCACCTGCTTGCAGAAGCAGCTGCCATCACTACCGGGGGCGTATTTGCACGAGCCCGTACCCAGTGCAAAAGATCCGTCAGAAATCACACCTGCACCTGTGGTAACAGACCTGGAGATTGCGTTATGTCGGCGTCAGGGACTGTTTTCTCTGTCCTTAGGGTCTGGACAGCCCGGAGCAGCGATCTTTCCGCGAGAGGCAAAAATACTTTGAGATGGACGTGAAGCAGCAGCAAGCGGAGCGCCCACCGAAACGCGTCTCCCTGGTTGGGGAGGATGATCTCCGGAAGATGAAGGAGGAGGAAGGTGAGAGTGGTGGATAACCCGGAGCCACCGATTCCATCTCTCTCGTCTTTCTTATATTGATTGGTTCTCCCTCCATTTTCCTCAGCCCGAAAGATTCAGATGAAGCGGGAACAGCTCTTGCGGGAAGAGGATGAGGTAAATCCGGGAGACTACAGTCCGAGGACGGCGGGCCCTGGCACCCCTAGCAACGTGTTCTTGGAAGGTGTGGATGGTGGGAGCCTGTCCTCGCTCACCGGGTGAGACTCTTCTCTGTATTCTCAGGTGTCCAATGATTGCTCTCTCCTCTTCTCTCGATATTTGTGCTCAGTAAGTCATATACCCCATTGCTGCAGGGAGATGTTCCTGGTGTGCACGCGTCGGGCATAGGTGGGGAGCTGTAAGTGTTGGGTCAGAGGTGGTAGGCCGTATGTATTGTCCTTAGGTGACTGACAGCATTGGGAACTGAAGATGTAGATGAGTCTGGAGCTTGTCTGGCAGCGTCAGGTTCCAGATGTTTTGGGAGATGGTGTGGCTCTGGAGGTGTCGGATGGTGGTGTGACTCTGGAGGTGTCTGGAGCTCTTGGGCAGTGTTGGCTTCTGGATGTTTTGGGCGGTGTTGTGGCTCTGGAGGTGTCGGATGGTGGTGTGACTCTGGAGGTGTCTGGAGCTCTTGGGCAGTGTTGGCTTCTGGATGTTTTGGGCGGTGTTGTGGCTCTGGAGGTGTCGGATGGTGGTGTGACTCTGGAGGTGTCTGGAGCTCTTGGGCAGTGTTGGCTTCTGGATGTTTTGGGCGGTGTTGTGGCTCTGGAGGTGTTGGATGATGGTGCAATTCCAGAGGTGTCGGGAGTCTGGAGCTTTTGAGCAGCGTTGGGTTTTGGAGGTGTCGGCCGGGGTTCCTGTTCTGGAGATGTCTGGAGCTGTTGGGCAGCGTCTGTATATGGATGTTTCGGCCGGTGTTGTGACCCTGGAGGTGTTGGGTAGTGTCGGGGTCTCTGGGATAATGTTTACTGTGTGTGGATTATGAATTATTGGGATACGCTGTCTCTTCTCTGCAGGTTATCACCATCAGATTCTCAGAGAAATTCACTGGAAGATGCTTTCAGGGTGGAGCAGAGACCTAACTCCATGTCCGGGTGAGACGGCAGCTCTATGAATATTGTTCCTTTTTTATGGCGTTTGTTTGTTTCATGTTTTTTTTTTTTTTTTTTAAAGCGAACAGATCCTCCCTAAATGCTGTCGCTGCCGCCTCCTCCTGTCACACAGCCCTCGCTGCCTCCTCCTCCTGTCACACAGCCCTCGCTGCCTCCTCCTCCTGTCTCACAGCCCTCGCTGCCGCCTCCTCCTGTCTCACAGCCCTCGTTGCCGCCTCCTCCTCCTGTCTCACAGCCCTCGTTGCCGCCTCCTCCTCCTGTCACACAGCCCTCGCTGCCTCCTCCTCCTCCTGTCACACAGCCCTCGCTGCCTCCTCCTCCTCCTGTCACACAGCCCTCGCTGCCTCCTCCTCCTCCTGTCACACAGCCCTCGCTGCCTCCTCCTCCTCCTGTCACACAGCCCTCGCTGCCTCCTCCTCCTCCTGTCACACAGCCCTCGCTGCCTCCTCCTCCTCCTGTCACACAGCCCTCGCTGCCTCCTCCTCCTCCTGTCACACAGCCCTCGCTGCCTCCTCCTCCTCCTGTCACACAGCCCTCGCTGCCTCCTCCTCCTCCTGTCACACAGCCCTCGCTGCCTCCTCCTCCTCCTGTCACACAGCCCTCGCTGCCTCCTCCTCCTCCTGTCACACAGCCCACGCTGTTCCTCCTCCTCCTGTCACACAGCCCTCACTGCCGCCTCCCCCTGTCTCACAGCCCTCGCTGCCGCCTCCCCCTGTCTCACAGCCCTCGCTGCCTCCTCCCCCTGTCTCACAGCCCTCGCTGCCTCCTCCCCCTGTCACACAGCCCTCGCTGCCGCCTCCTCCTGTCACACAGCCCTCGCTGCCTCCTCCTCCGGTCACACAGCCCTCGCTGCCTCCTCCTCCTCCGGTCACACAGCCCTCGCTGCCTCCTCCTCCTCCGGTCACACAGCCCTCGCTGCCTCCTCCTCCTCCGGTCACACAGCCCTCGCTGCCTCCTCCTCCTCCGGTCACACAGCCCTCGCTGCCTCCTCCTCCTCCGGTCACACAGCCCTCGCTGCCTCCTCCTCCTCCGGTCACACAGCCCTCGCTGCCTCCTCCTCCTCCGGTCACACAGCCCTCGCTGCCTCCTCCTCCTCCGGTCACACAGCCCTCGCTGCCTCCTCCTCCTCCGGTCACACAGCCCTCGCTGCCTCCTCCTCCTCCGGTCACACAGCCCTCGCTGCCTCCTCCTCCTCCGGTCACACAGCCCTCGCTGCCTCCTCCTCCTCCGGTCACACAGCCCTCGCTGCCTCCTCCTCCTCCGGTCACACAGCCCTCGCTTCCTCCTCCGGTCACACAGCCCTCGCTGCCTCCTCCTCCTCCGGTCACACAGCCCTCGCTGCCTCCTCCTCCTCCGGTCACACAGCCCTCGCTGCCTCCTCCTCCTCCGGTCACACAGCCCTCGCTGCCTCCTCCTCCTCCGGTCACACAGCCCTCGCTGCCTCCTCCTCCTCCGGTCACACAGCCCTCGCTGCCTCCTCCTCCTCCGGTCACACAGCCCTCGCTGCCTCCTCCTCCTCCGGTCACACAGCCCTCGCTGCCTCCTCCTCCTCCGGTCACACAGCCCTCGCTGCCTCCTCCTCCTCCGGTCACACAGCCCTCGCTGCCTCCTCCTCCTCCGGTCACACAGCCCTCGCTGCCTCCTCCTCCTCCGGTCACACAGCCCTCGCTGCCTCCTCCTCCTCCGGTCACACAGCCCTCGCTGCCTCCTCCTCCTCCGGTCACACAGCCCTCGCTGCCTCCTCCTCCTCCGGTCACACAGCCCTCGCTGCCTCCTCCTCCTCCGGTCACACAGCCCTCGCTGCCTCCTCCTCCTCCGGTCACACAGCCCTCGCTGCCTCCTCCTCCTCCGGTCACACAGCCCTCGCTGCCTCCTCCTCCTCCGGTCACACAGCCCTCGCTCCCTCCTCCTCCTCCGGTCACACAGCCCTCGCTGCCTCCTCCTCCTCCGGTCACACAGCCCTCGCTGCCTCCTCCTCCTCCGGTCACACAGCCCTCGCTCCCTCCTCCTCCTCCGGTCACACAGCCCTCGCTCCCTCCTCCTCCTCCGGTCACACAGCCCTCGCTCCTCAATCATCGGAGTCTTCTCCTCTTGTCCTCCACAGACTGAGTCCTGTTTACCCTGGCGGCACAGATGTGGTGGCCCCAGTGCGTACTGCCAAAGCAGAGCGACGCCTTCAGGAAAGGCTAAGGGTGCAGAGCCCTGAGCTTACAGAACAAGAGATGCAGCTGTCCCCTGCAGAGCGCAGAGCATTACAAGCTGAAAAGAGAGCCATGTGGAGAGCTGCAAGGTAAAAATCACCCACAGCTGGGAGTTGTAGTTCTTCTGGAGACTTGTCATCACTGCATGTCTGGGACAGGGTGGTACAGTTATGGGGGTGTCCCCACGGCCGCCTCTCCCCGGCTTATGTTCTTCCTGTCTCTGACATCGGCCACTGTCTGGCTCTCCGTACAGCTAACTCCTTAATTTCCAGTGTCGTCGGTTCCCAGAGCTGCGATGCATCCCCCCCCCCCCGGTATGGAGTGATGCTTATACAGTGTTGTGATTGTGTCCCATGTGTATTTCCTGCCTCTCTCCTCCCCTTTCCCCTCCTATCACTGTACACTATGTGGCTGAGCTCCCTGGCTCTTAGCGTGACCTCCCCACGCAGCCAGCAGGAGGCGCTATACAGAGCTGGCTCTAAGGACCAGTGGGGGCTCAGTATTATCTGCTTTTCTGCTGTCTCTGACATGAGATGTTCCTGCTGTCTCTCTCCTTACTCTGTTGTCTCCTCTCTCTCTCTCCTCTTCCTGCTGTCTCGCTTCCTGTCCCTGCGGGCAGCACTCTGGAGGACAGTATTAAGCAGTATGAGCAGTCTCTGGCAAAGAAGCTGTACCAGGCCCGGCAGCAAAGGCCCCGAACGCCCGAGGACGGCAGCAGGTGTGAGCGGCAGTCACATGTACACGCTGTGCCCGGCTAGTAGCATGTACCGTGAGCCACAGTCAGTCACACGCACTGCATGTACACGGCTTTCTGGCATGTACTAAGCTACCGGTTCCGTCTGTCAGCTGATGGTTGTCTGTCTATGAGTTGTACTGAGGAACGCTGGATGGATCGGGACACCCCATTGTACTAAAGGGAGGTTCCAAACAATGGGGAAACCTCTAATGTTTGTCTTTTGTCATATCGCCAATTGGCGATTATGTGTAAGCACTGACCAGCTTCCCAGCCATCACTTAGTTACATGTTCGGTATACAGGATGCAGCAACATTGTAGCAACAAAGTAACCAGCCAACAATAGTCCTGCCTGCCAAGTTCTGTGGGGGCTTAAGGCTGGTGGGGGGGGAGGCTCAGACCACTATATGTTAAAACTGAATGAAGACATTTAATGCTCTGAGCTCCACGGAATAGAATGGCCCTTTGTTTCCGGAGAGCCACAAATGGACATTTTAGGACACTGTGGCTCTGGTAGCAGATCATTGGGAGAAACCCAGCCCACATACAGAAAATTACGGGGGGACTTGTTCCACTTCCGCAAGGAGACTCTCCCACAGCGCCCCTAGTGTTTGCCAGGCATCTCACATCTACGGTCATTTTATAGCTTCTTCACCCTGGTGGTTCTATTTATTTCCATAATTCTGGGCTAAATAGTGATTATACAGAGCCCCTTTATACTTCGCATAGAAGAGAAATCTTATTAGAGCTCACTGTGGCCGGATTCAGAGATGGCCGGAAATGCTGACCTGCCCACACGCTGCGCAATTCTGTCCATCTACGATGCAAATACAGCGGTAGGTGTCTGTAGGAAAACAGGCTCCTCCTTTCTGCCTCTGCGATCCCACCGCTGCGATCGTGGTCACAGCCTTGGGTTTCCATTGCTGCGGTAGCTAAAGGCGTCTGATCTCCTGTAGTGATATATCGCACAATGATATAGAGGAGGCCGGCCTCAGGGGAAGCATAAGCTCACTCTGATCTCTTGTAGTGATATATCGCCCAATGATATAGAGGAGGCCGGCCTCAGGGGAAGCATAAACCCAGTCTGATCTCCTGTAGTGATATATCGCCCAATGATATAGAGGAGGCCGGCCTCAGGGGAAGCATAAGCCCAGTCTGATCTCCTGTAGTAATATATCGCACAATGATATAGAGGAGGCCGGCCTCAGGGGAAGCATAAAGCCAGTCTGATCTCCTGTAGTGATATATCGCCCAATGATATAGAGGAGGCCAGCCTCAGGAGAAGCATAAGGCCAGTCTGATCTCCTGTAGTGATATATCGCCCAATGATATAGAGGAGGCCGGCCACAGGGGAAGCATAAGCCCAGTCTGATCTCCTGTAGTGATATATCGCCCAATGATATAGAGGAGGCCGGCCTCAGGGGAAGCATAAACCCAGTCTGATCTCCTGTAGTGATATATCGCCCAATGATATAGAGGAGACCGGCCTCAGGGGAAGCATAAGCCCAGTCTGATCTCCTGTAGTGATATATCGCCCAATGATATAGAGGAGGCCGGCCTCAGGGTAGGCATAAGCCCAGTCTGATCTCCTGTAGTGATATATCGCCCAATGATATAGAGGAGGCCGGCCTCAGGAGAAGCATAAGCCCAGTCTGATCTCCTGTAGTAATATATCGCCCAATGATATAGAGGAGGCCGGCCTCAGGGGAAGCATAAGTCCAGTCTGATCTCTTGTAGTGATATATCGCCCAATGATATAGAGGAGGCCGGCCTCAGGGGAAGCATAAGCCCAGTCTGATCTCCTGTAGTGATATATCGCACAATGATATAGAGGAGGCCGGCCTCAGGGGAAGCATAAGCCCAGTCTGTTCTCCTGTAGTGATATATCGCAGAATGATATAGAGGAGGCCGGCCTCGGGGAAGCATAAGCCCAGTCTGACCTCCTGTAGTGATATATTGCCCAATGATATAGAGGAGGCCGGCCGCAGGGGAAGCATAAGCCCAGTCTGATCTCCTGTAGTGATATATCACCCAATGATATAGAGGAGGCCGGCCTCAGGGGAAGCATAAGCCCAGTCTGATCTCCTGTAGTGATATATCGCCCAATGATATAGAGGAGGCCGGCCTCAGGGGAAGCATAAGCCCAGTCTGATCTCCTGTAGTGATATATCCCAATGATATAGAGGAGGCCGGCCTCAGGGGAAGCATAAGCCCAGTCTGATCTCCTGTAGTGATATATCGCCCAATGATATAGAGGAGGCCGGCCTCAGGGGAAGCATAAGCCCAGTCTGATCTCCTGTAGTGATATATCGCACAATGATATAGAGGAGGCCGGCCTCAGGGGAAGCATAAGCCCAGTCTGATCTGTAGTGATATATTGCCCAATGATAGAGAGGAGGCCGGCCTCAGGGGAAGCATAAGGCCAGTCTGATCTCCTGTAGTGATATATCGCCCAATGATATAGAGGAGGCCGGCCTCAGGGGAAGCATAAGCCCAGTCTGATCTCCTGTAGTGATATATCGCACAATGATATAGAGGAGGCCGGCCTCAGGGGAAGCATAAGTCCTGTCTGATCTCCTGTAGTGATATATCGCCCAATGATATAGAGGAGGCCGGCCTCAGGGGAAGCATAAGCCCAGTCTGATCTCCTGTAGTGATATATCGCACAATGATATAGAGGAGGCCGGCCTCAGGGGAAGCATAAGCCCAGTCTGTTCTCCTGTAGTGATATATCGCCCAATGATATAGAGGAGGCCGGCCCAGGGGAAGCATAAGCCCAGTCTGATCTCCTGTAGTGATATATCGCCCAATGATATAGAGGTGGCCGGCCGGCCTCAGGGGAAGCATAAGGCCAGTCTGATCTCCTGTAGTGATATATCGCCCAATGATATAGAGGAGGCCGGCCTCAGGGTAGGCATAAGCCCAGTCTGATCTCCTGTAGTGATATATCGCCCAATGATATAGAGGAGGCCGGCCTCAGGGGAAGCATAAGCCCAGTCTGATCTCCTGTAGTGATATATCGCACAATGATATAGATGAGACCGGCCTCAGGGGAAGCATAAGCCCAGTCTGATCTGTAGTGATATATCGCCCAATGATATAGAGGAGGCCGGCCGGCCTCAGGGGAAGCATAAGCCCAGTCTGATCTCCTGTAGTGATATATCGCCCAATGATATAAAGGAGGCCGGCCTCAGGGGAAGCATAAGCCCAGTCTGATCTCCTGTAGTGATATATCGCCCAATGATATAGAGGAGGCCGGCCTCAGGGGAAGCATAAGCCCAGTCTGATCTCCTGTAGTGATATATCGCACAATGATATAGAGGAGGCCGGCCTCAGGGGAAGCATAAGGCCAGTCTGATCTCCTGTAGTGATATATCGCCCAATGATATAGAGGAGGCCGGCCTCAGGGGAAGCATAAGCCCAGTCTGATCTCCTGTAGTGATATATCGCACAATGATATAGAGGAGGCCGGCCTCCGGGGAAGCATAAGCCCAGTCTGATCTGTAGTGATATATTGCCCAATGATAGAGAGGAGGCCGGCCTCAGGGGAAACATAAGGCCAGTCTGATCTCCTGTAGTGATATATCGCCCAATGATATAGAGGAGGCCGGCCTCAGGGTAGGCATAAGCCCAGTCTGATCTCCTGTAGTGATATATCGCCCAATGATATAGAGGAGGCCGGCCTCAGGGGAAGCATAAGCCCAGTCTGATCTCCTGTAGTGATATATCACACAATGATATAGAGGAGGCCGGCCTCAGGGGAAGCATAAGCCCAGTCTGATCTGTAGTGATATATCGCCCAATGATATAGAGGAGGCCGGCCGGCCTCAGGGGAAGCATAAGCCCAGTCTGATCTCCAGTAGTGAAATATCGCCCAATGATATAGAGGAGGCCGGCCTCAGGGGAAGCATAAGCCCAGTCTGATCTCCTGTAGTGATATATCGCCCAATGATATAGAGGAGGCCGGCCTCAGGGGAAGCATAAGCCCAGTCTGATCTCCTGTAGTGATATATCGCACAATGATATAGAGGAGGCCGGCCTCAGGGGAAGCATAAGCCCAGTCTGATCTCCTGTAGTGATATATCGCCCAATGATATAGAGGAGGCCGGCCTCAGGGGAAGCATAAGGCCAGTCTGATCTCCTGTAGTGATATATCGCCCAATGATATAGAGGAGGCCGCCCTCAGGGGAAGCATAAGCCCAGTCTGTTCTCCTGTAGTGATATATCGCAGAATGATATAGAGGAGGCCGGCCTCAGGGGACGCCTAAGCCCAGTCTGTTCTCCTGTAGTGATATATCGCAGAATGATATAGAGGAGGCCGGCCTCAGGGGAAGCATAAGCCCAGTCCGATCCTCTGTAATGTGCTATAAAGATCTATGGTATAGGGAGGCCGGTCCCATCCTCTGTAGTGTGCTATAGGGAGGCCGGTCCCATCCTCTGTAGTGTGCTATAGAGCTGTATGGTATAGGGAGGCCGGTCCCATCCTCTGTAGTGTGCTATAGAGCTGTATGGTATAGGGAGGCCGGTCCCATCCTCTGTATTGTGCTATAGAGCTGTATGGTATAGGGAGGCAGGTCCCATCCTCTGTAGTGTGCTATAGAGCTGTATGGTATAGGGAGGCCGCTCCCATCCTCTGTAGTGTGCTATAGAGCTGTATGGTATAGGGAGGCCGGTCCCATCCTCTGTAGTGTGCTATAGAGCTGTATGGTATAGGGAGGCCGCTCCCATCCTCTGTATTGTGCTATAGAGCTGTATGGTATAGGGAGGCCGCTCCCATCCTCTGTAGTGTGCTATAAAGATGTTTGGTATATGGAGGCCGGTCCCATCCTCTGTAGTGTGCTATAGAGCTGTATGGTATAGGGAGGCCGGTGTGATCCTCTGTAGTGTGCTATAGAGCTGTATGGTATAGGGAGGCCGGTCCCATCCTCTGTAGTGTGCTAAAGAGCTGTATGGTATAGGGAGGCCGGTCCCATCCTCTGTAGTGTGCTATAGAGCTGTATGGTATAGGGAGGCTGGTCCCATCCTCTGTAGTGTGCTATAGAGCTGTATGGTATAGTGAGGCTGGTCCCATCCTCTGTAGTGTGCTATAGAGCTGTATGGTATATGGAGGCCGGTCCCATCCTCTGTAGTGTGCTATAGAGCTGTATGGTATAGGGAGGCTGGTCCCATCCTCTGTAGTGTGCTATAGAGCTGTATGGTATATGGAGGCCGGTCCCATCCTCTGTAGTGTGCTATAGAGCTGTATGGTATAGGGAGGCCGGTCCCATCCTCTGTAGTGTGCTAAAGAGCTGTATGGTATAGGGAGGCCGGTCCCATCCTCTGTAGTGTGCTATAGAGCTGTATGGTATAGGGAGGCCGGTCCCATCCTCTGTAGTGTGCTATAGAGCTGCATGGTATAGGGAGGCCGGTCCCATCCTCTGTAGTGTGCTATAGAGCTGCATGGTATGGGGAGGCCGGTCCCATCCTCTGTAGTGTGCTATAGGGAGGCCGGTCCCATCCTCTGTAGTGTGCTATAGAGCTGTATGGTATAGGGAGGCCGGTCCCATCCTCTGTAGTGTGCTATAGGGAGGCCGGTCCCATCCTCTGTAGTGTGCTATAGAACTGTATGCTATAGGGAAGCCGGTCCCATCCTCTGTAGTGTGCTATAGAACTGTATGGTATAGGGAGGCCGCTCCGATCCTCTGTAGTGTGCTATAGAACTGTATGGTATAGGGAGGCCGGTCCCATCCTCTGTAGTGTGCTATAGAGCTGTATGGTATAGGGAGGCCGGTCCCATCCTCTGTAGTGTGCTATAGAGCTGTATGGTATAGGGAGGCCGGTCCCATCATCTGTAGTGTGCTATAGAGCTATATGGTATAGGGATGCCGGTCCCATCCTCTGTAGTGTGCTATAGAGCTGTATGGTATAGGGAGGCCGGTCCCATCCTCTGTAGTGTGCTATAGAGCTGTATGGTATAGGGAGGCCGGTCCCATCCTCTGTAGTGTGCTATAGAGCTGTATGCTATAGGGAGGCCGGTCCAATCCTCTGTAGTGTGCTATAGAACTGTATGGTATAGGGAGGCCGGTCCCATCCTCTGTAGTGTTCTATAGAGCTGTATGGTATAGGGAGGCCGGTCCCATCCTCTGTAGTGTGCTATAGAGCTGTATGGTATAGGGAGGCCGGTCCAATCCTCTGTAGTGTGCCATAGAGCTGTATGGTATCGGGAGGCACCTCTGATCCTCTGTAGTGTGCTGTAGAGCTGTATGGTATAGGGAGGCCGGTCCCATCCTCTGTAGTGTGCTATAGAGCTCTCTGGTATAGGGAGGACGGACCCATCCTCTGTAGTGTGCTATAGAGCTGTATGGTATAGGGAGGCCGGTCCCATCCTCTGTAGTGTGCTATAGGGAGGCCGGTTCCATCCTCTGTAGTGTGCTATGGAGCTGTATGGTATAGGGAGGCCGGTCCCATCCTCTGTATTGTGCTATAGAGCTGTATGGTATAGGGAGGCCGGTCCCATCCTCTGTAGTGTGCTTTAGAGATTTATGGTATAGGGAGGCCGGTCCCATCCTCTGTAGTGTGCTATAGAGCTGTATGGTATAGGGAGGCCGGTCCCATCCTCTGTAGTGTGCTATAGAGCTGTATGGTATAGGGAGGCTGGTCCCATCCTTTGTAGTGTGCTATAGAGATGTATGCTATAGGGAAGCCGGTCCCATCCTCTGTAGTGTGCTATAGAGCTGTATGGTATAGGGAGGCCGGTCCCATCCTCTGTAGTGTGCTATAGAGCTGTATGGTATAGGGAGGCCGGTCCCATCCTCTGTAGTGTGCTATAGAGCTGCATGGTATGGGGAGGCCGGTCCCATCCTCTGTAGTGTGCTATAGGGAGGCCGGTCCCATACTTTGTAGTGTGCTATAGGGAGGCCGGTCCCATCCTCTGTAGTGTGCTATAGAGCTGTATGTTATAGGGAGGCCGGTCCCATCCTCTGTAGTGTGCTATAGAGCTGTATGGTATAGGGAGGCCGGTCCCATCCTCTGTAGTGTGCTATAGGGAGGCCGGTCCCATCCTCTGTAGTGTGCTATAGAGCTGTATGGTATAGTGAGGCCGGTCCCATCCTCTGTAGTGTGCTATAGAGCTGTATGGTATAGGGAGGCCGGTCCCATCCTCTGTAGTGTGCTATAGAGCTGTATGGTATAGGGAGGCCGGTCCCATACTTTGTAGTGTGCTATAGGGAGGCCGGTCCCATACTTTGTAGTGTGCTATAGGGAGGCCGGTCCCATCCTCTGTAGTGTGCTATAGAGCTGTATGGTATAGGGAGGCAGCTCTGATCCTCTGTAGTGTGCTATAGAGCTGTATGGTATAGGGAGGCCGGTCCCATCCATTGTAGTGTGCTATAGAGCTCTGTGGTATAGGGAGGCCGGACCCATCCTCTGTAGTGTGCTATAGAGCTGTATGGTATAGGGAGGCCGGTCCCATCCTCTGTAGTGTGCTATAGGGAGGCCGGTCCCATCCTCTGTAGTGTGCTATGGAGCTGTATGGTATAGGGAGGCTGGTCCCATCCTCTGTATTGTGCTATAGAGCTGTATGGTATAGGGAGGCCGGTCCCATCCTCTGTAGTGTGCTATAGAGATTTATGGTATAGGGAGGCCGGTCCCATCCTCTGTAGTGTGCTATAGAGCTGTATGGTATAGGGAGGCCGGTCCCATCCTCTGTAGTGTGCTATAGAGCTGTATGGTATAGGGAGGCCGGTCCCATCCTCTGTAGTGTGCTATAGAGCTGTATGGTATAGGGAGGCCGGTCCCATCCTCTGTAGTGTGCTATAGAGCTGTATGGTATAGGGAGGCCGGTCCCATCCTCTGTAGTGTGCTATAGAGATGTATGCTATAGGGAGGCCGGTCCCATCCTCTGTAGTGTGCTATAGAGCTGTATGGTATAGGGAGGCCGCTCCCATCCTCTGTAGTGTGCTATAGAGCTGTATGGTATAGGGAGGCCGGTCCCATCCTCTGTAGTGTGCTATAGAGATGTATGCTATAGGGAGGCCGGTCCCATCCTCTGTAGTGTGCTATAGAGCTGTATGGTATAGGGAGGCCGGTCCCATCCTCTGTAGTGTGCTATAGGGAGGCTGGTCCCATCCTCTGTAGTGTGCTATAGAGCTGTATGGTATAGGGAGGCCGGTCCCATCCTCTGTAGTGTGCTATAGAGCTGTATGGTATAGGGAGGCCGGTCCCATCCTCTGTAGTGTGCTATAGAGATGTATGCTATAGGGAGGCAGGTCCATCCTCTGTAGTGTGCTATAGAGCTGTATGGTATAGGGAGGCTGGTCCCATCCTCTGTAGTGTGCTATAGAGCTGTATGGTATAGGGAGGCCGGTCCCATCCCCTGTATTGTGCTATAGGGCTGTATGGTATAGGGAGGCTGGTCCCATCCTCTGTAGTGTGCTATAGAGCTGTATGGTATAGGGAGGCCGGTCCCATCCTCTGTATTGTGCTATAGAGCTGTATGGTATAGGGAGGCCGGTCCCATCCTCTGTAGTGTGCTATAGAGCTGTATGGTATAGGGAGGCCGGTCCCATCCTCTGTAGTGTGCTATAGGGAGGCCGGTCCCATCCTCTGTAGTGTGCTATAGAGCTGTATGGTATAGTGAGGCCGGTCCCATCCTCTGTAGTGTGCTATAGAGCTGTATGGTATAGGGAGGCCGGTCCCATCCTCTGTAGTGTGCTATAGAGCTGTATGGTATAGGGAGGCCGGTCCCATACTTTGTAGTGTGCTATAGGGAGGCCGGTCCCATACTTTGTAGTGTGCTATAGGGAGGCCGGTCCCATCCTCTGTAGTGTGCTATAGAGCTGTATGGTATAGGGAGGCAGCTCTGATCCTCTGTAGTGTGCTATAGAGCTGTATGGTATAGGGAGGCCGGTCCCATCCATTGTAGTGTGCTATAGAGCTCTGTGGTATAGGGAGGCCGGACCCATCCTCTGTAGTGTGCTATAGAGCTGTATGGTATAGGGTGGCCGGTCCCATCCTCTGTAGTGTGCTATAGGGAGGCCGGTCCCATCCTCTGTAGTGTGCTATGGAGCTGTATGGTATAGGGAGGCTGGTCCCATCCTCTGTATTGTGCTATAGAGCTGTATGGTATAGGGAGGCCGGTCCCATCCTCTGTAGTGTGCTATAGAGATTTATGGTATAGGGAGGCCGGTCCCATCCTCTGTAGTGTGCTATAGAGCTGTATGGTATAGGGAGGCCGGTCCCATCCTCTGTAGTGTGCTATAGAGCTGTATGGTATAGGGAGGCCGGTCCCATCCTCTGTAGTGTGCTATAGAGCTGTATGGTATAGGGAGGCCGGTCCCATCCTCTGTAGTGTGCTATAGAGCTGTATGGTATAGGGAGGCCGGTCCCATCCTCTGTAGTGTGCTATAGAGATGTATGCTATAGGGAGGCCGGTCCCATCCTCTGTAGTGTGCTATAGAGCTGTATGGTATAGGGAGGCCGCTCCCATCCTCTGTAGTGTGCTATAGAGCTGTATGGTATAGGGAGGCCGGTCCCATCCTCTGTAGTGTGCTATAGAGATGTATGCTATAGGGAGGCCGGTCCATCCTCTGTAGTGTGCTATAGAGCTGTATGGTATAGGGAGGCCGGTCCCATCCTCTGTAGTGTGCTATAGGGAGGCTGGTCCCATCCTCTGTAGTGTGCTATAGAGCTGTATGGTATAGGGAGGCCGGTCCCATCCTCTGTAGTGTGCTATAGAGCTGTATGGTATAGGGAGGCCGGTCCCATCCTCTGTAGTGTGCTATAGAGATGTATGCTATAGGGAGGCCGGTCCATCCTCTGTAGTGTGCTATAGAGCTGTATGGTATAGGGAGGCAGGTCCCATCCTCTGTAGTGTGCTATAGAGCTGTATGGTATAGGGAGGCCGGTCCCATCCCCTGTATTGTGCTATAGGGCTGTATGGTATAGGGAGGCTGGTCCCATCCTCTGTAGTGTGCTATAGAGCTGTATGGTATAGGGAGGCCGGTCCCATCCTCTGTATTGTGCTATAGAGCTGTATGGTATAGGGAGGCCGGTCCCATCCTCTGTAGTGTGCTATAGAGCTGTATGGTATAGGGAGGCCGGTCCCATCCTCTGTAGTGTGCTATAGGGAGGCCGGTCCCATCCTCTGTAGTGTGCTATAGAGCTGTATGGTATAGGGAGGCCGGTCCCATCCTTTGTAGTGTGCTATAGAACTGTATGCTATAGGGAGGCCGGTCCCATCCTCTGTAGTGTGCTATAGAGCTGTATGGTATAGGATGGCCGGTCCGATCCTCTTTAGTTTGCTATAGAGCTGCATGGTATAGGGAGGCCGGTCCGATCCTCTGTAGTGTGCTATAGAGCTGTATGGTATAGGGAGGCCGGTCCCATCCTCTGTAGTGTGCTATAGAGCTGTATACTATAGGGAGGCCGGTCCCATCCTCTGTAGTGTGCTATACAGCTGTATGCTATAGGGAGGCCGGTCCCATCCTCTGTAGTGTGCTATAGAGCTGTATGCTATAGGGAGGCCGGTCCCATCCTCTGTAGTGTGCTATAGAGCTGTATGGTATAGGGAGGCCGGTCCCATCCTCTGTAGTGTGCTATAGAGCTGTATGGTATAGGGAGGCCGGTCCCATCCTCTGTAGTGTGCTATAGAGCTGTATGGTATAGGGAGGCCGGTCCCATCCTCTGTAGTGTGCTATAGAGCTGTATGGTATAGGGAGGCCGGTCCCATCCTCTGTAGTGTGCTATAGAGCTCTTTGGTATAGGGAGGCCGGACCCATCCTCTGTAGTGTGCTATAGAGCTGTATGATATAGGGAGGCCGGTCCCATCCTCTGTAGTGTGCTATAGAGCTGTATGGTATAGGGAGGCCGGTCCCATCCTCTGTAGTGTGCTATAGAGCTGTATGGTATAGGGAGGCCGCTCCCATCCTCTGTAGTGTGCTATAGAACTGTATGGTATAGGGAGGCCGGTCCCATCCTCTGTAGTGTGCTATAGAGCTGCATGGTATGGGGAGGCCGGTCCCATCCTCTGTAGTGTGCTATAGAGCTGTATGGTATGGAGAGGCCGGTCCCATCCTCTGTAGTGTGCTATAGGGAGGCCGGTCCCATCCTCTGTAGTGTGCTATAGAGCTCTGTGGTATAGGGAGGCCGGACCCATCCTCTGTAGTGTGCTATAGAGCTGTATGGTATAGGGAGGCCGGTCCCATCCTCTGTAGTGTGTATAGAGCTGTATGCTATAGGGAGGCCGGTCCCATCCTCTGTAGTATGCTATAGGGAGGCCGGTCCCATCCTCTGTAGTGTGCTTTAGGTAGGCCGGTCCCATCCTCTGTAGTGTGCTATAGAGCTGTATGGTATAGGGAGGCCGGTCCCATCCTCTGTAGTGTGTATAGAGCTGTATGGTATAGGGAGGCCGGTCCCATCCTCTCTAGTGTGTATAGAGCTGTATGCTATAGGGAGGCCGGTCCCATCCTTTGTAGTGTGGTATAGAGCTGTATGGTATAGGGAGGCCGGTCCCATCCTCTGTAGTGTGCTATAGGGAGGCCGGTCTCATCCTCTGTAGTGTACTATAGGGAGGCCGGTCCCATCCTCTGTAGTGTGCTATAAAGATCTATGGTATAGGGAGGCCGGTCCCATCCTCTGTAGTGTGTATAGAGCTGTATGGTATAGGGAGGCCGGTCCCATCCTCTGTAGTGTGCTGTAGAGCTGTATGGTATAGGGAGGCCGGTCCCATCCTCTGTAGTGTGCTATAGGGAGGCCGGTCCCATCCTCTGTAGTGTGCTATAGAGCTGTATGCTATAGGGAGGCCGGTCTCATCCTCTGTAGTGTGCTATAGAGCTGTATGGTATAGGGAGGCCGGTCCCATCCTCTGTAGTGTGCTATAGGGAGGCCGGTCCCATCCTCTGTAGTGTGCTATAGAGCTGTATGCTATAGGGAGGCCGGTCCCATCCTCTGTAGTGTGCTATAGAGCTGTATGCTATAGGGAAGCATGGCCCAGTGTTCAGGGGATCAGACCTGTGATGTAGGGAGCAGCCGTGTGCTGGAACCACAGCAATCACTGATTAGCTTCCCGCTGGCCGGCTTGTTAGGGACCTGGCGGGTGTCTGAGCTCCGGTGCCAGCGCGGTTCCTGCACTACATTATTAGATGAAGGACCAGGAGGGGAGCATGTAATCACACAGTGCATGGGGGCTACCAGCAGATGATCCCACTCCCCTGCCTGTAATAGTGCACCCGTCACCTACATACAGCGTCTTCCCGTGTTTATTACTAGGAGTCTCCTGCTGCTGCTGCTGCAGTCATTATATGGCCTGTCTCTCCTCCTGCCCCTGTGCCCCATACTTACCCTCTCTTACCCCTCTCCCTCTGTCTCCGTCCCAGGATGAAGTCTCTGGAGCAGGATGCCCTGAAAG
Organism: Taudactylus pleione; assembly: GCA_031769625.1. Taxonomy (NCBI): domain Eukaryota; kingdom Metazoa; phylum Chordata; class Amphibia; order Anura; family Myobatrachidae; genus Taudactylus; species Taudactylus pleione. The sequence goes on from JAUIMM010000905.1 coordinate 346,877, forward strand.
CCCAGGTAGTCATTGCCCGCTCCAAGGAAGGAAGGAAACGGAGCACATTGGACCAGCTGGCAGAATCCCCCTCCCCTGCACCCACCCCGTCACCCACCCCGTTGGAAGGTACCCAGTATGCTGCCAGTGTGTGTTGGTGATGAAGGATGTGTATGTTGGTCATGTAAATGACTGTATATATGTTATCTGTCCTCAGATTACAGCCCTCGGCTCCTAACATCTCCTGGGAGATTGGTGAGTAAGAGCCCCTAATACCCCCTCATCTGCCACACTTGTCCGTTCACCCGTTCCTCGTTCATGCAGACCACCCACACTCACTCAGTGATTACTCATCTGTAGTACTTACCTGTCAGCACTGTGATAGTGACCGTCCTGTAGTACTTACCTGTCAGCACTGAGAGTAGTGACCGTCCTGTAGCACTTACCTGTCAGCACTGTGATAGTGACCGTCCTGTAGTACTTACCTGTCAGCACTGTGATAGTGACCGTCCTGTAGTACTTACCTGTCAGCACTGTGATAGTGACCGTCCTGTAGTACTTACCTTTCAGCACTGTGATAGTGACCGTCCTGTAGTACTTACCTTTCAGCACTGTGATAGTGACCGTCCTGTAGTACTTACCTTACAGCACTGTGATAGTGACCATCCTGTAGTACTTACCTGTCAGCACTGTGATAGTGACCGTCCTGTAGTACTTACCTGTCAGCACTGAGAGTAGTGACCGTCCTGTAGTACTTACCTTTCAGCACTGTGATAGTGACCGTCCTGTGGTACTTACCTGTCAGCACTGAGAGTAGTGACCGTCCTGTAGCACTTACCTGTCAGCACTGTGATAGTGACCGTCCTGTAGTACTTACCTTTCAGCACTGTGATAGTGACCGTCCTGTAGTACTTACCTTACAGCACTGTGATAGTGACCATCCTGTAGTACTTACCTTTCAGCACTGTGATAGTGACCGTCCTGTAGTACTTACCTTACAGCACTGTGATAGTGACCGTCCTGTAGTACTTACCTGTCAGCACTGTGATAGTGACCGTCCTGTAGTACTTACCTGTCAGCACTGAGAGTAGTGACCGTCCTGTAGTACTTACCTTTCAGCACTGTGATAGTGACCGTCCTGTAGTACTTACCTGTCAGCACTGAGAGTAGTGACCGTCCTGTAGTACTTACCTGTCAGCACTGTGATAGTGACCGTCCTGTAGTACTTACCTGTCAGCACTGTGATAGTGACCGTCCTGTGGTACTTACCTGTCAGCACTGAGAGTAGTGACCGTCCTGTAGTACTTACTTGTCAGCACTGTGATAGTGACCGTCCTGTGGCACTTACCTTTCAGCACTGTGATAGTGACCGTCCTGTAGTACTTACCTGTCAGCACTGAGAGTAGTGACCGTCCTGTAGCACTTACCTGTCAGCACTGAGTAGTGACCGTCCTGTAGTACTTACCTTTCAGCACTGTGATAGTGACCGTCCTGTAGTACTTACCTTTCAGCACTGTGATAGTGACCGTCCTGTAGTACTTACCTTTCAGCACTGAGTAGTGACCGTCCTGTAGCACTTACCTTTCAGCACTGTGATAGTGACCGTCCTGTAGTACTTACCTGTCAGCACTGAGTAGTGACCGTCCTGTAGTACTTACCTTTCAGCACTGTGATAGTGACCGTCCTGTAGCACTTACCTGTCAGCACTGAGAGTAGTGACCGTCCTGTAGCACTTACCTGTCAGCACTGAGTAGTGACCGTCCTGTAGTACTTACCTGTCAGCACTGTGATAATGACCGTCCTGTAGTACTTACCTGTCAGCACTGAGAGTAGTGACCGTCCTGTAGTACTTACCTTTCAGCACTGAGAGTAGTGACCGTCCTGTAGTACTTACCTGTCAGCACTGTGATAGTGACCGTCCTGTAGTACTTACCTGTCAGCACTGTGATAGTGACCGTCCTGTAGTACTTACCTTTCAGCACTGTGATAGTGACCGTCCTGTAGCACTTACCTTTCAGCACTGTGATAGTGACCGTCCTGTAGTACTTACCTGTCAGCACTGTGATAGTGACCGTCCTGTAGTACTTACCTGTCAGCACTGTGATAGTGACCGTCCTGTAGTACTTACCTGTCAGCACTGTGATAGTGACCGTCCTGTAGTACTTACCTGTCAGCACTGTGATAGTGACCGTCCTGTAGTACTTACCTGTCAGCACTGTGATAGTGACCGTCCTGTAGCACTTACCTTTCAGCACTGAGAGTAGTGACCGTCCTGTAGCACTTACCTTTCAGCACTGTGATAGTGACCGTCCTGTACTACCAGGCACAGCATTATGGTGACATCTTCCATTTATAATTAATCATATCTGTGTGTGTGTATATAGTGTTCCCGCTAGACTGCGGCCAGGGCACTGAGGGTGCGGGCATGGGGTCTCTGCACATGCTCCCGAAAGGGGGCGTGCCTGTTTGGGGGAGTGGCGTGTCTTTGTGACACTCCACCAATTCATCACACTTGGGGGCATGCCAAGCACTTCCCCCGAGCTCTCACTTCACAGTGAAAAGATTTCCCTGCCCCTCCTCATCCGCTCCCTTCCCCTCCTCATCCGCTCCCTGCCCCTCCTCATCCGCTCCCTGCCCCTCCTCATCCGCTCCCTGCCCCTCCTCATCCGCTCCCTGCCCCTCCTCATCCGCTCCCTGCCCCTCCTCATCCGCTCCCTGCCCCTCCTCATCCGCTCCCTGCCCCTCCTCATCCGCTCCCTGCCCCTCCTCATCCGCTCCCTGCCCCTCCTCATCCGCTCCCTGCCCCTCCTCATCCGCTCCCTGCCCCTCCTCATCCGCTCCCTGCCCCTCCTCATCCGCTCCCTGCCCCTCCTCATCCGCTCCCTGCCCCTCCTCATCCGCTCCCTGCCCCTCCTCATCCGCTCCCTGCCCCTCCTCATCCGCTCCCTGCCCCTCCTCATCCGCTCCCTGCCCCTCCTCATCCGCTCCCTGCCCCTCCTCATCCGCTCCCTGCCCCTCCTCATCCGCTCCCTGCCCCTCCTCATCCGCTCCCTGCCCCTCCTCATCCGCTCCCTGCCCCTCCTCATCCGCTCCCTGCCCCTCCTCATCCGCTCCCTGCCCCTCCTCATCCGCTCCCTGCCCCTCCTCATCCGCTCCCTGCCCCTCCTCATCCGCTCCCTGCCCCTCCTCATCCGCTCCCTGCCCCTCCTCATCCGCTCCCTGCCCCTCCTCATCCGCTCCCTGCCCCTCCTCATCCGCTCCCTGCCCCTCCTCATCCGCTCCCTGCCCCTCCTCATCCGCTCCCTGCCCCTCCTCATCCGCTCCCTGCCCCTCCTCATCCGCTCCCTGCCCCTCCCTCTCCTCAGTCCCCCCTCCCTCTCCTCATTCTCCCCCTCCCTCTCCTCATTCTCCCCCTCCCTCTCCTCATTCTCCCCCTCCCTCTCCTCATTCTCCCCCTCCCTCTCCTCATTCTCCCCCTCCCTCTCCTCATTCTCCCCCTCCCTCTCCTCATTCTCCCCCTCCCTCTCCTCATTCTCCCCCTCCCTCTCCTCATTCTCCCCCTCCCTCTCCTCATTCCCTCCCCCTCCCTCTCCTCATTCTCCCCCTCCCTCTCCTCATTCTCCCCCTCCCTCTCCTCATTCCCTCCCCCTCCCTCTCCTCATTCCCTCCCCCTCCCTCTCCTCAGTCCCTCCCCCTCCCTCTCCTCAGTCCCTCCCCCTCCCTCTCCTCAGTCCCTCCCCCTCCCTCTCCTCAGTCCCTCCCCCTCCCTCTCCTCAGTCCCTCCCTCTCCTCAGTCCCTCCCTCTCCCTCTCCTCAGTCCCCCCCTCCCTCCTTATTCCCCCCCCCCCTCTCTCTCCTCATTTTTCCGCTGTAAACCTGTAGCAGACAAATAAAACACAGATAATACGGAGACTGCGCACACACACAAATACATGGGGGGCAGATGACCAAGCAATAATCAGGATAGTGTAGACAGGAGCAGTCACCTGAAGTACCTTAGTACAATGAACCTCCAGCCAGGCATTAGGCCAATTAATACAGAACAAATAAAAAGTGATAAAACCGAGGACTTTAAAAACTGGGATAGGCTGGTGGGAGCTGTGACATTGCCCCTAGGTCTACACAGTGCAAACGTTCTACCAATAATCACACCGCTCTGTCTAATCTCACATCCAGACAGTGGCACCACGATGACTGGCATCTAGGGACTGGCATCTAGGGACAGTGGCACGCCCGTGCGGCATCTAGGGACACTTCCCATGCGCCAAAGGGGGTGTGGCCTGGTACCCGCCCACTAGTAACGTCACTGGAGGTCACCACCTGAGGGGATGACACCAAAATAGAAGCGTAGCTCTGCGGCCTGAACCCACCTAGTGACGTCATTGCATCCAGGGAACCTGAGAAAGACTGGATTAGACAAAACATCAGAACGTTACACAGTCCAGGCCTCAATGCAAGTTCCACCATTGACCTCAAAAGACCAGAGGAGGAAAATCACGGACCAGCAGGACTAGGCAGGGACAGCCCAGAATACAGCAGCGCAAGCACAAAGCTATGCAAATACAGTCAGGTGCATAAATATTGGGACATTGACAGAATTTTCATATTTTGGCCTCTATTCACCACCACAATGGCTTTGAAATGAAACAAACAAGATGCGCTTTACCTGCAGACTTTCAGTTTTAATTTGAGGGTAATTACATCCAAATCAGGTGAACGGTGTAGGAATTACAACGGTTTCTATATGTGCCTCCTACTTTTTAAGGGGCCAAAAGTAATGGGACTATCAACTCAAAAGCTATTTCATGGACCGGTGTGGGCTATTCCCTCGTTATTTCATTATCAATTAAGCAGGTAAAAGGTCTGGAGTTGATTCTAGGTGTGACATTTGCATTTGGAAGCAGTTGCTGTCGACTCTCAAAATGAGATCCAAAGAGCTGTCACTATCAGTGAAGCCATCATTAGGCTGAAAAATCAAAACAAACCCATCAGAGAGATAGCAAAAACATTAGGTGTGGTCAAATCAACTGTTTGGAACATTCTTAAAAAGAAAGAATGCACCGGAGAGCTCAGCAACACCAAAAGACCCGGAAGACCACGGGAAACAACTGTGGTGGAGGACATAAGAATTATTTCCCTGGTGAAGAAAAACCCCTTCACAATAGTTGGCCAAATCAAGAACACTCTCCAGGAGGTAGGTGTATATGTGTCAAAGTCAATAATCAAGAGAAGACTTCACAAGAGTGAATATAGAGGGTTCACCACAAGATGTAAACCATTGGTGAGCCTCAAAAACAGGAAGACCAAATTAGAGTTGGCCAAACAACATCTAAAAAAGCCATTACAGTTCTGGAACAACATCCTATTGACAGATGAGACAAAGATCAACTTGTACCAGAGTGATGAGAAGAGTATGGAGAAGGAAAGGAACTGCTCATGATCCAAAACATACCACCTCATCAGTGAAGCGTGGTAGTGTCATGGCGTGGGCATGTATGGCTGCCAACGGAACTGGTTCCCTTGTATTTATTGATGATGTGACTGCTGACAAAAGCAGTAGAATGAATTCTGAAGTGTTTCGGGCAATATTATATGCTCATATTCAGTCTAATGCTTCAGAACTCATTGGACGGCGCTTCATAGTGCAGATGGACAATGACCCGAAGCATACTGCAAAAGCAACCAAAGAGTTTTTTAAGGCTACAAAGTGGAATGTTATGCAATGGCCAAGCCAATCCCCTGACCTAAATCCTATTGAGCATGCATTTCACTTGGTGAAGACAAAACTGAAGGGAAAATGCCCCAAGAACAAGCAGGAACTGAAGACATTTGCAGTAGAGGCCTGGCAGAGCATCACCAGGTATGAAACCCAGCGTCTGGTGATGTCTATGCGTTCCAGACTTCAGGCTGTAATTGCCTGCAAAGGATTTGCAACAAAGTATTAAAAAGTGAAAGTTAGATTTAGGGTTGTTTAGTTTGTCCCATAACTTTTGGCCCCTTAAAAAGTGGGAGGCACATATAGAAACTGTTGTAATTTCAAAGCCATTGTGGTGGTAAAATTGTAATTAAAACAGATTGTAACAGATATGAACCCAAGCAAATGAAAACAAAAAGGTAAATCCTAGTAGTAGAACTGCAGTCAGGAGATATAAAGGCACACAGTACTGACACTGGAAAACCTAGAAAAGGCAATATATAGCTGGGGCAGAGCTACACCCAAACAATAGAGGAGTAACATGCGGTGTGTAGTGTGTGCGCCCAGGAGGTGTTGTGTAACATGCGGTGTGTAGTGTGTGCGCCCAGGAGGCGATGTGTAACATGCGGTGTGTAGTGGATGCGCCCAGGAGGCGATGTGTAACATGCGGTGTGTAGTGTGTGCGCCCAGGAGGCGATGTGTAACATGCGGTGTGTAGTGTGCGCGCCCAGGAGGCGATGTGTAACATGCGGTGTGTAGTGGATGCGCCCAGGAGGCGATGTGTAACACGCGGTGTGTAGTGGATGCGCCCAGGAGGCGATGTGTAACACGCGGTGTGTAGTGGATGCGCCCAGGAGGCGATGTGTAACACGCGGTGTGTAGTGGATGCGCCCAGGAGGCGATGTATAACACGCGGTGTGTAGTGGATGCGCCCAGGAGGCGATGTGTAACACGCGGTGTGTAGTGGATGCGCCCAGGAGGCGATGTGTAACACGCGGTGTGTAGTGGATGCGCCCAGGAGGCGATGTATAACATGCGGTGTGTAGTGGGTGGTTGCAGCCAGTGGTAGATCAGTCAGTAATGCCCCACTCTGCACACCTGTCACATCGTATTATCCTGTGTCCCTGGGAGCACTACATCACCCATAGACCACACAACCCCCCCCTCCCCCGGCACTACGTGTGGGTGATGGGCTCTGATGTTGCTGTGTATCTGCCTCTTGCTGACATTGTCACTGTGCGTATCTTTCCTGCCCTGCACTCTCTGCATTCCTGTCTGTTACTGCAAACATTGTGTTATCTGTATTTACCCGGCTTATTTTATACTTTACTCCTCCTCTGTTACCTCTGCCTCTTACCCCTTGCTCTGACCCCTCTGTAACCTCTCCTTACCCCTCTTTCCCCCGAACCCGTTCACCCATCTGTCCCCTTTTACCACTTGCTATGCCTCCCTTTCTGCCATCTTTTATTCCCTCGCTCTCTTGCCTCTCTCCTTACCCCTCGCTCTCTGGCCTCTCTCCTTACCCCTCGCTCTCTGGCCTCTCTCCTTACCCCTCGCTCTCTGGCCTCTCTCCTTACCCCTCTCTCTCTGGCCTCTCTCCTTACCCCTCGCTCTCTGGCCTCTCTCCTTACCCCTCTCTCTCTGGCCTCTCTCCTTACCCCTCGCTCTCTGGCCTCTCTCCTTACCCCTCGCTCTCTGGCCTCTCTCCTTTCCCCTCTCTCTCTGGCTTCTCTCCTTACCCCTCGCTCTCTGGCCTCTCTCCTTACCCCTCGCTCTCTGGCCTCTCTCCTTACCCCTCGCTCTCTGGCCTCTCTCCTTACCCCTCGCTCTCTGGCCTCTCTCCTTACCCCTCGCTCTCTGGCCTCTCTCCTTACCCCTCGCTCTCTGGCCTCTCTCCTTACCCCTCGCTCTCTGGCCTCTCTCCTTACCCCTCGCTCTACCTTCCAGTCTCACTCAGACAAGAAGTTTGACTACAGAGAGTTTGCCGCTATCCCGTCTTCCAAACCAGTGTATGAGATCCAGGTACCGTCTGCACGCTGTCACATGATTGGGCTGTCACCAATCTGTGTCTGAATGCAAAACCCAACTCATTGTGGTGTCTTGTGGTCCGGGAAGGTTCAGGTGTTTCGTGGTGGGTGTGGTAGTGGGTTCTGCGTTTGGGATTGGTCTTGCTTGGGTTGTAAGGGCCTCTCCCATGTGACCCTAATGTTGTTATTAATACCTGTTTGTCAGTGATGTCACCCTGTGTATTGAATGTTAGTACTTTTATAATGTAAATGTTTTTACTCAGTGATGTTCACAGACGTTTTCAGGCATAGTCTCCACGATCAGCCCAGCTCACAATATATTTTGTTGCATGGGACACGAGGCAGAATCACACATCTGGCACTGCGCTTAGGCCTGGGATCTGCAATCTCCTGTACTCTGTATAATGAGACTGAACTCTCTGACTTCCAGCACGGTTATTAATAGAAATTCCGCAGTTTCTCATCCGTCCTATGGGGGACACCGGATCACTCAGTCATTGAGAGGCTCAGCTGGAGTGCCTCATATTTATCCCTACTAGCCAAAACTCCTCCCTCTGTGCCCCCGCACCCCGTTGGGACAGTACTAGCCAAAACTCCCTCTGTGCCCCCCACACCCCAATGGTACACTACTAGCCAAAACTCCCCCCTCTGTGCCGTCCACACCCCGATGGGACACTATATCCAAAACTCCTCCCTCTGTGCCCCCCGCACCCCAATGGGACATTTCAGCCTAAACTCCTCTCCCTCTGTGCCCCCCGCACCCCGATGGGACACTTCAGCCTAAACTCCTCTCCCTCTGTGCCGTCCGCACCCCGATGGGACACTTCAGCCTAAACTCCTCCCTCTGTGCCCCCCGCACCCCGATGGGACACTTCAGCCTAAACTCCTCCCTCTGTGCCCCCCGCATCCCGATGGGACATTTCAGCCTAAACTCCTCCCTCTGTGCCCCCCGCATCCCGATGGGACATTTCAGCCTAAACTCCTCTCCCTCTGTGCCGTCCACACCCCGATGGGACACTTCAGCCTAAACTCCTCCCTCTTTGCGCACCCCGCAGCCCGATGGGACACTTCAGCCTAAACTCCTCCCTCTGTACCGTCCACACCCTGATGGGACACTTCAGCCTAAACTCCCTCTGTGCCGTCCGCACCCCGATGGGACATTTCAGCTTAAACTCCTCCCTCTGTACCCCCCACACCCCAATGAAAAATTTTCTGCCTAAACTCCTCTCTCTGTGCCCTCCGCACCCCGATGGGACATTTCAGCCTAAACTCCTCCCTCTGTGCCCTCCGCACCCCGATGGGACATTTCAGCCTTAACTCCTCTCTCTGTGCCCTCCGCACCCCGATGGGACATTTCAGCCTAAACTCCTCTCTCTGTGCCGTCCGCATCCCGATGGGACATTTCAGCCTAAACTCCTCTCCCTCTGTGCCCCCCGCACCCCGATGGGACACTTCAGCCTAAACTCCTCCCTCTGTGCCCCCCGCACCCCGATGGGACACTTCAGCCTAAACTCCTCCCTCTGTGCCCCCCGCATCCCGATGGGACATTTCAGCCTAAACTCCTCTCCCTCTGTGCCGTCCACACCCCGATGGGACACTTCAGCCTAAACTCCTCCCTCTTTGCGCACCCCGCAGCCCGATGGGACACTTCAGCCTAAACTCCTCCCTCTGTGCCGTCCACACCCTGATGGGACACTTCAGCCTAAACTCCCTCTGTGCCGTCCGCACCCCGATGGGACATTTCAGCTTAAACTCCTCCCTCTGTACCCCCCACACCCCAATGAAAAATTTTCAGCCTAAACTCCTCTCTCTGTGCCCTCCGCACCCCGATGGGACATTTCAGCCTAAACTCCTCCCTCTGTGCCCTCCGCACCCCGATGGGACATTTCAGCCTTAACTCCTCTCTCTGTGCCCTCCGCACCCCGATGGGACATTTCAGCCTAAACTCCTCTCTCTGTGCCGTCCGCATCCCGATGGGACATTTCAGCCTAAACTCCTCTCCCTCTGTGCCGTCCACACCCCGATGGGACACTTCAGCCTAAACTCCTCCCTCTGTGCCCCCGCAGCCCGATGAGACATTTCAGCCTAAACTCTCCCTCTGTGCCCCCCGCACCCCGATGGGACATTTCAGCCTAAACTCCTCCCTCTGTGCCCTCCGCACCCCGATGGGACATTTCAGCCTAAACTCCTCTCTCTGTGCCGTCCGCATGCCGATGGGACATTTCAGCCTAAACTCCACTCCCTCTGTGCCGTCCACACCCCGATGGGACACTCCTCCCTCTGTGCCCCCCGCAGCCCGATGAGACATTTCAGCCTAAACTCCTCTCCCTCTGTGCTGTCCGCACCCCGATGAGACATTTCAGCCTAAACTCCTCTCTCTGTGCCGTCTGCACCCCGATGAGACATTTCAGCTTAAACTCCTCTCCCTCTGTGCCATCCGCACCCCGATGGGACATTTCAGCCTAAACTCCTCTCCCTCTGTGCCTTCCGCACCCCGATGGGACATTTCAGCCTAAACTCCTCTCCCTCTGTGCCATCTGCACCCCGATGGGACATTTCAGCCTAAACTCCTCTCCCTCTGTTCCCCCCGCACCCCGATGGGACACTTCAGCCTAAACTCCTCCCTCTGTGCCCCCCGCACCCCGATGGGGCATTTCAGCCTAAACTCCTCCCTCTGTGCCGTCCGCACCCCGACGGGGCATTTCAGCCTAAACTCCTGTCCCTCTGTACCCCCCGCACCCCGATGGGACACTTCAGCCTAAACTCTTCCCTCTGTGCCCCCCGCACCCCGATGGGACACTTCAGCCTAAACTCCTCCCTCTGTGCCCCCCGCACCCCGATGGGACATTTCAGCCTAAACTTGGTGAGCCATTCTGAGTAATGTCTCTCTGTAAGTATTTGCTGTCCCTATCCGGCCTGTAAGTACTTGCTGTCCCTATCCGGCCTGTAAGTACTTGCTGTCCCTATCCGGCCTGTAAGTATTTGCTGTCCCTATCCGGCCTGTAAGTATTTGCTGTCCCTATTCGGCCTGTAAGTATTTGCTGTCCCTATTCGGCCTGTAAGTATTTGCTGTCCCTATTCGGCCTGTAAGTACTTGCTGTCCCTATTCGGCCTATAAGTACTTGCTGTCCCTATTCGGCCTGTAAGTATTTGCTGTCCCTATCCGGCCTGTAAGTACTTGCTGTCCCTATCCGGCCTGTAAGTATTTGCTGTCCCTATCCGGCCTGTAAGTACTTGCTGTCCCTATTCGGCCTGTAAGTACTTGCTGTCCCTATTCGGCCTGTAAGTATTTGCTGTCCCTATTCGGCCTGTAAGTATTTGCTGTCCCTATCCGGCCTGTAAGTATTTGCTGTCCCTATTCGGCCTGTAAGTATTTGCTGTCCCTATTCGGCCTGTAAGTACTTGCTGTCCCTATCCGGCCTGTAAGTATTTGCTGTCCCTATCCGGCCTATAAGTACTTGCTGTCCCTATCCGGCCTGTAAGTATTTGCTGTCCCTATCCGGCCTATAAGTACTTGCTGTCCCTATTCGGCCAGTAAGTATTTGCTGTCCCTATTCGGCCAGTAAGTATTTGCTGTCCCTATTCGGCCTGTAAGTATTTGCTCTCCCTATCCGGCCAGTAGATAAAACGCTCGGCTTGTAGTTAGACGGTTACTAAGGGCCTGATTCATCAAGGAATGCACAGATGCAGAAGCACGCAATCGTCCGCTGCGCGAATATGCTAATGAATGCATACGCAGAGCAATTTCAGCAGAATAAGCGGATGCCCAGCACTACATAATACCACCCACTTCCCTTTCCTTGTGTCCTCTATACATGGTAAGACATCAGTAACATCGAGAACCATCGGAGCCATACGCACAATAGTAGTTGACCTGACCCTCCAGACATAGCGAGAATTCCTGTGTGCAACTAGACCTCAGGCTGCGTCCGTCGCCGCAAGGGCTTAATTATACACGCCACTGACACGCCATCCAAATGCACAGGCGCGCCTGCGTTTGCCCGACCACTCCCCCGCCTGTCAATCACTGTGCTCTGGGTCTGCGTAGCCTCTGCAGACGCAGTTCCCACAGCAATAGCTGGTTCGCGCACTGTGATGCATGTGCAATAATTGACCGATTGCGTGCGTCTTCATCCATGCGTTCCTTGCTGACTCAGGCGCTGAGTCCTTTAGTCCAGTTAGTGGAAAAACATCAGTTTTTGGGAGTAGTGATTCTCCACTAATACTCACAGGTTCACACTGACCACTGGACAAAATCCCCAGCTCACACTCACGTGATTACTGGACTATATGGGCTTGTATGCGTCCACACCGTAATATGCGGCACTCCTCTGAAGGCACAGCGTCCTAGCAGTTGGCGCCTCCAATATATGGAAGGGGGCACTGGCAGTTCCGCTTGGGAGACAGATTGCCGTTGGAGAAGGGCGTCACAAATGTAGTGGTGCAGCATTGCCGGCTGGTGCTGTGCGTATAGAACTAAATGCTGCTGTGCCAGTGCTCTGTATCCTTAACGCGTTTCTCCGCACTAGGCGGCATTCTCAGAAGGCACATTTTATATCCATATATGCCATTTTTGTGAAAGGAGTGGCAAAACCTTTTTCGTATAGGGGTCCAGCTGCTGTCACTGTGATTTATAGACCTATATACCTCTGTTGACTCCAGGTTCTAATTTTGTCCTATTAAAGTGCTCTCCAGTTTCCACCCAATTCAGGACTTTGTGATTCTGTGAAGAGGCTCTGTACCCTGTGGATAATGTTGGGTCTTTTAGTTGTCAGACCCCTGTAGATGACCCTTCGGTCCTGTATGATCCCTACAAGAGAGGATGGCTGGCATCCCAGCAGGCCATTGCTTGAATAAGACAGTCTGTTCCTGGCATCAGGTTGCAGCTGATCTGGGTGCCCGCAGGGTGAGGGCGAGCACATTACTCTGGCTGGTCAGCTGTGACTGGCGGCCTCCGGGGTCTTTTGCAAAGTTTTTTAGTTGCAGTATTTTTTTCCCAGAGACACCAGACGTGAAACATGGGCGCTGTGCACCGCACCACCTAAGTGTACTCGCCCGTAGGGGCATCAGAGAAGTTACACAGGAACACTGAGTATATGTCCTGGGATGAAAGAGAGAACTGCATTATTATAAATCCATAAAGTCCTCGATGGATGTCCACTGGACGCCCCTAACCTTTCACAGTCGTCTTTGTGGTTACGGAGAACCTTGTTCTCTCTCCTTTCATCCTCCTTGTTCAGTGCTTTGGGGCTTAGCTAGAAATAACTGAGGTTCCCCAGTAGTCTGCGGAGCATGGAGCCGACGGACATGTTCTAGTGCCCCCTATGGATTCCGAGAGAAGGATATAACGTGTATAGGAATATTGTCAGGCTGAACAGTGGCAGCATGTGACCTCTGGGGCATGTACCGCGTGACCTCTGGGGCATGTACCGCGTGACCTCTGGGGCATGTACCGCGTGACCTCTGGGGCATGTACCGCGTGACCTCTGGGGCATGTACCGCGTGACCTCTGGGGCATGTACCGCGTGACCTGTCACAATATGTGTTGTGTTCTGGGCATGGTCTTTCTGCTTTGCTCATGTTCCGCTTTCTCTTTGCTTGTGGTGTGTGTGTCATGTATACATATAAAATAATTTCTCTGTATAGCGTGTTTCACATGTTCACTGTATGATTGGTCTCTGTTTCCAGTCCCCTGACACGTCGCTGGGCCTGAGATACACAGATGATGGCAGAACATCAGGTAAGGGGGTTGGGGGGGCTGTGTAAATGGCTGCATGTGTATAATATGTGTATTGTGTATAAGGCGGTTGGGGGGCTGTGTAAATGGCCGAAGGTGTATAATATGTGTATTGTGTATAAGGCGGTTGGGTGGGCTGTGTAAATGGCCGCATGTGTATAATATGTGTATTGTGTATAAGGCGGTTGGGGGGGCTGTGTAAATGGCCGCAGGTGTATAATATGTGTATTGTGTACAAGGCGGTTGGGGGGGGGGGCTGTGTAAATGGCCGCAGGTGTATAATATGTGTATTGTGTAGATGAAAGAGCCTTAGAGAAACCTCTGATAATGTTTTGGCTCTGAACAGGGGAAATTAGTGCACAGGAGGCCCCTTGTCCTCATTAGGAATGTGGGGGTCTGCGTTACGCCATCCGTGTCTCATTGTAGGAATAGCCAGTCCTCTGCCCACTCTCTAATCTTTTCTGTGCTCCAATACAGACTGAGCCCCTCCCTCTGTCCATCCTCCTTCCCGGCAGTGATGCTTTCTGGGTACGATTATTATGTGCTGCGTTCTGCTGTGATTTATGCATGGTGTGAGTTTGTGGTATCGCCAGGCAAGGGCACGACGAGAGGCGCGTGGGAAGGGATCCGGCGGGAGGCGCGTGGGAAGGGATCCGGCGGGAGGCGCGTGGGGAGGGGTCCGGCGGGAGGCGCGTGGGGAGGGGTCCGGCGGGAGGCGCGTGGGGAGGGGTCCGGCGGGAGGCGCGTGGGGAGGGGTCCGGCCGTAGGCGCGTGGGGAGGGGTCCGGCCGTAGGCGTGTGGGATTGGGTGCGGTGGGAATGGGTGCAGTGAGAGGAAGGGATAGGTGGGTGAGAGGTGTAGGAATAGGTGAGTGGTAGGAGTCGGGTGTCAGGGGGTGTAACAGTCTGGAGGGCAGTTATAGTGTAGTTATCGGGCATTAGATGTAGGAATTAGTGCACGGTGCTCACGGCGAGCCCCCACATTTGGATAAGGGGGGTGTTGTGTACGTCTCAGGCTGAGGATATTATGTAGCGTTTCTTCAATAACTGATGAATAACAATCTGACTTCCGATTTGCATACTTGTGTGTGATTTGCTAATAAAGTCCTTTATCTCATTGCATTTACCCCTTGCGCTGTTCCCCGTCACCATGGCTGACCGGCCCCCCTTCTCATACCCTTTCTCCTTTTACGAACAGCACCGTGCGGCGCGGAGGAAGCAGAGCAGCAGCGAGAAGCATTAGACGATGAGGAGGAGGAACATGGAGAAGCCGACCCTGCCCCTACATCCAACGCATCCGCACTGGAGGAAATGGCCACTTACAGCAGCAAACGGAAACTGCGACACACGCGGCGCAGCCTGGAAACCGCCGTACCCACCTAACTGTCATCTTGGCACTCAGCCAGCACTGTGAATACTCGCCACACAGCGCACTGTCCCCCTGGCCTGGGCTGAGCCAGGCCAGGCTTTGGTCGCCCAATCAGAGACACTGTGGGAGGGGCTGCTGCCTGCGGATTTCCTGCTCGGTGGAGGGAAACGTACTGATTAGGGGTGTCTATTGCTTCTCACTCTGACTGCGGGCGGCAGCCGGGACTGAGAGCGACCAGTAGTTAGCCCGCTCTATATTACTGACCAGAGGGACCGGAAACCAGCAGCTCCTGATGCAGAGTGAATAGTCCTGAATGATGCACGTTTGGCCCTCTTAATGACTGTTGTTTGTGGGTCGCCATTAAGTTAGCTGACCCAATCTGGGGGGGGGGGGGGCTGGGGTCACATACATGACTATTAGGAGAACAGTTTTTGGTATGTTCAGTATAACCTGCTTATCGCACCTACCAGAGGGTGGCAGCGCTGGGCTTTCTGTGTGGAATGATGCAGGAAAAGGCCGGTGGGGTCTCGTCTCGCTGAGGATTTTTCATATTTTATAGGCAGTTGTTTTTTAAGAAGGTGTTTGATGGCTTTTCCCCATAATCCCTGTAATATGCCCCATTTTTATGCCACACTACCAGTGTCTGATTTTAGCTGGCAGCCCCTTCTGCCCCCCTGTAGCTTTTAGGCGCGTCTTCCAGTGACCCTTTTTTTTTTTTTTTAATAATCACTATTGAAGAAGTGCCCCGAGGGCATAGAGAACGGGCGATGGGGTTTGTGTGGTTTTTTGGCAGAGCGTCTGTGAGTGATTATAAGAGGGGAGAATGATTGGCGCCTTCCTGGTGTCACGCGTTGTGTGTATATTTATGGATGACTGGGTATATTTATAGTGTGTGAGTGTGTGCATGTTTGTGGTGACTCAGGGGGGAGTGTGTGCTGGCTCCTCCCCATACATTGGGGGTCTTCCGTTAACACTTGCATTGTTGCCAGGCTCAGGTCTTCCTCTACCACACAGGTCTTGGAGAATATTAAAGCCAGTCTGTGCCGGACGCTTACTGAGGAGAACTGCGCCTGGCGCTAATCCTGTCCTGTCTCACGCTGTCCCCTGTGGGTTCTCTATACCGTACACAACATGATCTGCCATTTCACACCTCTGGCGCGTTTCGAGTGGTGGTGGGATGTTATACTGAGGGCTGAGGAGCAGGCTGGTTGCCTAATCATTCATCCATATCACGGTTGCTTCGGGAAAACAAGGGATATAATGGGAAGGTGATGAAGACCGACCAGTGTTTGGCAGGGTATAATTACCCCTGATGTTTGGTGCACTGATTATTTTAACATCTAGCTGGCAGTGTCACCAAACGGTGGTCTTACTAAGTTATGATGAATTGGATACCAGCATTTGAGATCCCGCCAACTGTGTGATTTATTTTATTTTATACATTATATGGTGTCTGTCCCTCCTGGAGAAGGGAGTTTCCCCAATCTCAGCTGCACCCATGCAAAATGGCCTTAACGTCCACGTAAGACTATGAATTCATATCATGGAACAGCTACTAGAGGGCGCTACTCTGGTCATTACACGTGTGCCCGCCAATGCCTCGTCCCCTATCTGATGTCATCTCCCATACTTATCATGTTTTAATCAAATCCTTTGTTTTTAAGGGGGAATTTTTTAAAGTTTTTTTTTTTTTTTTTTTTAATCATTTGAGGTCAAAGTAAAAAAAAAAAAATCTTATTTGTGTTTTTTTTTTTTACATATATATATTTTTGAAAGTGTGTAACTTGTAAAGTCCCTGCGTCATGTCCATCAGTCAGGCACTGGCCGAGAGGAGCTGGGTTCCTAAACCTTCCAGACGGTGATCGAGGAGTTGGGACATGTTACTGTCACTCCGCGGCATAGTCCCTGTTTTATTCATATTCATTGGCAGGAGTTGCAGGATGAGGCGTAGAACAGGTCCGGCCAATATATTGGAAATAATGATTATTTTTAAAGAGTGAGTGAGTCCATTGTTTACCTATCGGAATGGAGCATGATGTGTGCGGCGCACTCTCATAATTGTCCTATGTGTGGGAGGGTCTGCGTCTGTGATTGGTCATTTTTCATGTCTGTGGTATGAAACACCCTCCCCCCATATCCAAATTACGCCCTCCCTCCCCCGCCCGCCCCTCAGGGTGCAAAACACAAACCTGTGATGATCGGTCTTCTGTGGAGAGCGGGTCGCAGAGAGCGTGAGAAACCATCGCTATTGGGGCGCGCTTTATTGTATCCAATTATGTAAATTTTTTTAAAAAAACATTTTTACCCAATAAGTCGATTTTAAAGGGAAAGTTCCAGTATTCAGGTCCCAGCATAAGGCGCAGGATTGTCCCCAATCTAAACCCCAGTGTGACGCTGCAGCACTGTAAGCAATGGTGGTACTCCTCCTGTGCAGGAGTGATAGTCCCTATGTTTACTGGTGGCAGTTTATGTAGTCTAAAGAGTGCAACGACCCTCTCGCCTCCCCCCTAATACTGAGGGGGGCTGAGAATACACACTGTAACAAGGCAGCCCAGCCTCCCCCAGCCCCTGCGTGTGGTGCCTTACTGTAGCCATGGGGCAGCTGTGTGAATGAGCTCTGGGTTTGATATAACACTGACGTTGCTTCTCCTCGCCCAGAGGGGTTTTCTATGAATTGTTTGCTAGCGCTCTCATATCAGGGAGAGGGTTTTTGGGTCTCTCCCCACTTCCCCTGAGCACTAAACATTGGAGGCCCCGAAGGCTGTAACTAGTGATATTTGTACAACCAAAGAACTTTATTTTGTGGCTCACAAACAATAAAGTTTACTTTACATTACATTGCGATTCTGCGTCTGTCTGTGCAGATGGGTTATGTGGGGTTATACACTGACTGCTACAGCGTAATATACCTGATTCCTTATCTAATATACAAAGTGGCGGCTGTCTTGGAAGCTGAAGCTGGGGAGACTCCATCGCTATATTCATTGTATCGGCAGAACCAGTTGTCCTGGCCTTGGGTGACACCTGCTGTACATTGCCTGTTACTGCACCTAGTACAGACTGTGGGACCTATTCATCAACATTAAAATAACGGTTTTAAGGACATTTCCTTAATTACCGTTATTTTAGTATTCATTAACACAGGAGATATATATATATATATATCACTGATATCTCCTGGTTCAGTCCACCTGCGTTAATTTCCACACTCCCCATACATTAGTATGGGTACATTAGTATGGGGATATGTTAATTATGGTATTCTTCAAATTCCGAAAATTATGTATTTTCGGAATGTGATGGTGTTACTATATGCCATTCTCAAGTGGTGTATAGCGAGATATACTTACCTGCTGTCAGCTGGGCAAGTCCCCTGCTCACTCCCTGGTCCCTCCTCCGGCTCCCTCCCTCACTCCCTGGTCCCTCCTCCGGCTCCCTCCCTCACTCCCTGGTCCCTCCTCCGGCTCACTCCC
Organism: Taudactylus pleione; assembly: GCA_031769625.1. Lineage (NCBI taxonomy): Eukaryota > Metazoa > Chordata > Amphibia > Anura > Myobatrachidae > Taudactylus > Taudactylus pleione. The sequence goes on from JAUIMM010000905.1 coordinate 365,156, forward strand.
TGGTCCCTCCTCCGGCTCACTCCCTGGTCCCTCCTCCGGCTCACTCCCTGGTCCCTCCTCCGGCTCACTCCCTGGTCCCTCCTCCGGCTCACTCCCTGGTCCCTCCTCCGGCTCACTCCCTGGTCCCTCCTCCGGCTCACTCCCTGGTCCCTCCTCCGGCTCACTCCCTGGTCCCTCCTCCGGCTCCCTCCCTCACTCCCTGGTCCCTCCTCCGGCTCCCTCCCTCACTCCCTGGTCCCTCCTCCGGCTCCCTCCCTCACTCCCTGGTCCCTCCTCCGGCTCCCTCCCTCACTCCCTGGTCCCTCCTCCGGCTCCCTCCCTCACTCCCTGGTCCCTCCTCCGGCTCCCTCCCTCACTCCCTGGTCCCTCCTCCGGCTCCCTCCCTCACTCCCTGGTCCCTCCTCCGGCTCCCTCCCTCACTCCCTGGTCCCTCCTCCGGCTCCCTCCCTCACTCCCTGGTCCCTCCTCCGGCTCCCTCCCTCACTCCCTGGTCCCTCCTCCGGCTCCCTCCCTCACTCCCTGGTCCCTCCTCCGGCTCCCTCCCTCACTCCCTGGTCCCTCCTCCGGCTCCCTCAGTGCCTGGTCCCTCCTCCGGCTCCCTCAGTACCTGGTCCCTCCTCCGGCTCCCTCCCTCCCTCACTGCCTGGTCCCTCCTCCGGCTCCCTCCCTCACTGCCTGGTCCCTCCTCCGGCTCCCTCCCTCACTGCCTGGTCCCTCCTCCGGCTCCCTCCCTCACTGCCAGGTCCCTCCTCCGGCTCCCTCCCTCACTGCCTGGTCCCTCCTCCGGCTCCCTCCCTCACTGCCTGGTCCCTCCTCCGGCTCCCTCACTGCCTGGTCCCTCCTCCGGCTCCCTCACTGCCTGGTCCCTCCTCCGGCTCCCTCCCTCCCTCACTGCCTGGTCCCTCCTCCGGCTCCCTCACTGCCTGGTCCCTCCTCCGGCTCCCTCCCTCCCTCACTGCCTGGTCCCTCCTCCGGCTCCCTCACTGCCTGGTCCCTCCTCCGGCTCCCTCCCTCCCTCACTGCCTGGTCCCTCCTCCGGCTCCCTCCCTCACTGCCTGGTCCCTCCTCCGGCTCACTCCCTCCCTCACTGCCTGGTCCCTCCGGCGCCCTCCCTCACTCCCTGGTCCCTCTTCCGGCTCCCTCCCTCACTCCCTGGTCCCTCCTCCGGCTCCCTCCCTCACTCCCTGGTCCCTCCTCCGGCTCCCTCCCTCCCTCACTGCCTGGTCCCTCCTCCGGCTCCCTCCCTCCCTCACTGCCTGGTCCCTCCTCCGGCTCACTCCCTCCCTCACTGCCTGGTCCCTCTTCCGGCTCCCTCCCTCACTCCCTGGTCCCTCCTCCGGCTCCCTCCCTCACTCCCTGGTCCCTCCTCCGGCTCCCTCCCTCACTCCCTGGTCCCTCCTCCGGCTCACTCCCTGGTCCCTCCTCCGGCTCCCTCCCTCACTCCCTGGTCCCTCCTCCGGCTCCCTCAGTGCCTGGTCCCTCCTCCGGCTCCCTCAGTACCTGGTCCCTCCTCCGGCTCCCTCCCTCCCTCACTGCCTGGTCCCTCCTCCGGCTCCCTCACTGCCTGGTCCCTCCTCCGGCTCCCTCACTGCCTGGTCCCTCCTCCGGCTCCCTCACTGCCTGGTCCCTCCTCCGGCTCCCTCACTGCCTGGTCCCTCCTCCGGCTCCCTCACTGCCTGGTCCCTCCTCCGGCTCCCTCCCTCACTGCCTGGTCCCTCCTCCGGCTCCCTCCCTCACTGCCTGGTCCCTCCTCCGGCTCCCTCCCTCACTGCCTGGTCCCTCCTCCGGCTCCCTCCCTCACTGCCTGGTCCCTCCTCCGGCTCCCTCACTGCCTGGTCCCTCCTCCGGCTCCCTCCCTCCCTCACTGCCTGGTCCCTCCTCCGGCTCCCTCACTGCCTGGTCCCTCCTCCGGCTCCCTCCCTCCCTCACTGCCTGGTCCCTCCTCCGGCTCCCTCACTGCCTGGTCCCTCCTCCGGCTCCCTCCCTCCCTCACTGCCTGGTCCCTCCTCCGGCTCCCTCCCTCACTGCCTGGTCCCTCCTCCGGCTCACTCCCTCCCTCACTGCCTGGTCCCTCCGGCGCCCTCCCTCACTCCCTGGTCCCTCTTCCGGCTCCCTCCCTCACTCCCTGGTCCCTCCTCCGGCTCCCTCCCTCACTCCCTGGTCCCTCCTCCGGCTCCCTCCCTCCCTCACTGCCTGGTCCCTCCTCCGGCTCCCTCCCTCCCTCACTGCCTGGTCCCTCCTCCGGCTCACTCCCTCCCTCACTGCCTGGTCCCTCTTCCGGCTCCCTCCCTCACTCCCTGGTCCCTCCTCCGGCTCCCTCCCTCACTCCCTGGTCCCTCCTCCGGCTCCCTCCCTCACTCCCTGGTCCCTCCTCCGGCTCACTCCCTGGTCCCTCCTCCGGCTCCCTCCCTCACTCCCTGGTCCCTCCTCCGGCTCCCTCAGTGCCTGGTCCCTCCTCCGGCTCCCTCAGTACCTGGTCCCTCCTCCGGCTCCCTCCCTCCCTCACTGCCTGGTCCCTCCTCCGGCTCCCTCACTGCCTGGTCCCTCCTCCGGCTCCCTCACTGCCTGGTCCCTCCTCCGGCTCCCTCACTGCCTGGTCCCTCCTCCGGCTCCCTCACTGCCTGGTCCCTCCTCCGGCTCCCTCACTGCCTGGTCCCTCCTCCGGCTCCCTCCCTCACTGCCTGGTCCCTCCTCCGGTTCCCTCACTGCCTGGTCCCTCCTCCGGCTCCCTCCCTCACTGCCTGGTCCCTCCTCCGGCTCCCTCCCTCACTGCCTGGTCCCTCCTCCGGCTCCCTCCCTCACTGCCTGGTCCCTCCTCCGGCTCCCTCCCTCACTGCCTGGTCCCTCCTCCGGCTCCCTCACTGCCTGGTCCCTCCTCCGGCTCCCTCCCTCCCTCACTGCCTGGTCCCTCCTCCGGCTCCCTCCCTCCCTCACTGCCTGGTCCCTCCTCCGGCTCCCTCACTGCCTGGTCCCTCCTCCGGCTCCCTCCCTCCCTCACTGCCTGGTCCCTCCTCCGGCTCCCTCCCTCCCTCACTGCCTGGTCCCTCCTCCGGCTCCCTCCCTCACTGCCTGGTCCCTCCTCCGGCGCCCTCCCTCCCTCACTGCCTGGTCCCTCCTCCGGCTCCCTCCCTCCCTCACTCCCTGGTCCCTCCTCCGGTTCGCTCACTGCCTGGTCCCTCCTCCGGCTCCCTCCCTCACTGCCTGGTCCCTCCTCCGGCTCCCTCCCTCACTGCCTGGTCCCTCCTCCGGCTCCCTCACTGCCTGGTCCCTCCTCCGGCTCCCTCACTGCCTGGTCCCTCCTCCGGCTCCCTCACTGCCTGGTCCCTCCTCCGGCTCCCTCACTGCCTGGTCCCTCCTCCGGCTCCCTCACTGCCTGGTCCCTCCTCCGGCTCCCTCACTGCCTGGTCCCTCCTCCGGCTCCCTCCCTCACTGCCTGGTCCCTCCTCCGGCTCCCTCCCTCCCTCACTGCCTGGTCCCTCCTCCGGCTCCCTCCCTCCCTCACTGCCTGGTCCCTCCTCCGCTCCCTCCCTCCCTCACTGCCTGGTCCCTCCTCCGGCGCCCTGCTGCACTGACTGGTTTTTCCCGGCAAAACACATTAAAGTTTAAAAACAAATATATATATTTTTTGTAACTTTACTGTGTTCTCTTAGGGCGGGAGGTCAGGGTCCGCGGCTGCAGCAGCCAGGTAGGTGGGGGACGGGGGTTGGGGGGCACACAGTAGGCAGTAAAAGTAACGGCGCATGCGCAGCACTGATTACAGCTGCGGTACGGTCGGTATAAGCAGGAAAAGTATCTATTTCCTGAAAAGCCGTTATCGCAGAAATGACAGGTACCGGAATAGATACTGATGGGGAGGAGGAGTGATGAATCCTCCATGCCAGCTCTACACCTAATTACCTCCAGAGAATTTTTTTTCAGTTATGATGAATAGGCCCCTGTATCATTATAAAATCATTGACACTGGGGCAATGTAATTATAGGCTTATGTGTCGCCGATTGTCGCCCCAATGTTCGGCTGCGTACATTTGTGCCCTATTACTGTAGCTCAGTTTCTTGCTGATCTTTCTCTGCCCCTCTTGATTATGTCACAGGCCCCAATGTACCATTCCATAACAGCACATTGCGCCAAAGCCGCTAATTTAATTGCCCTCATTGACTTCAGTTGTCTATATAAACAGGTGTTTAGACGGTGTTGGGTACGGTATCCCAGTGGTCAGAATCCTGACGCCAAAGGAAGGTATAGGAAAGATTCCTGGACTGCACACCCTGATAATATATATATATATATATATATATATGATGGGAGGTGCTACCTGATGAGACTAATTGCAGGCACAGAAACGGACAAATCTCAGGTGCACAACTCCAAATTACTGATATGTATCGCGTTCGGTATGAAATATCGGCTGACGCATGGCAGGCAGTTCGATTCCCGGCAGGGGCAGCCCGACAGATGCAGAGATCTCGGCAGCGGCAGCCCGACAGCGCTGGAAATACCGATCGTCCCTAGGTAAGTACAAACTAACCTAACCCCCGTAACCGTAACCCTCCTTAGGGATGCATAACCCTAACCTCCCCCCTGTGCCTAATCCCCCCCCTTCCCTGCTGCCTAAACCTAAGTCCCCCCGGGGGGTGCCTAACCCTCCCTCCCCCTAGCCTAACCCTAAGGCCCCCCCTGGGTGCCCTAACCCTCCCCCCTCCCCGCGGCTGTCTGCTCGCGGCACCCAGCGTCGGAAAAATGACAGGCGTCTAGATGTAGACGCCTGTCATTTAACCCTCGCCAGGATAAAGCAATCGGGAAGCCGGCTCCCGGGCTTACATCAGCCGGTTTCCCAAGTTATACATTATGCAATAAAATTTTGCTATCAATAGAGGTTTTTAGCATAATAATGGCCAAGGTTATGGGCCTACCCACCATATCCAGGTAACCTCTGTAGGGTAGGTCCATAACATACTAGGGTTCAAATCCAGAGCGCAGGATACCCCTAAATCGGCGCCGCTATAATGAGAAAAGTGAAGTAAGAAATATAAGAGCAGCTGTGGCTGCATAGAAAGGTGAAGATACAAATATAATGAAACAGTAAAGTGTTAAAATTGTGCAAAAAAGGAAGAGAGTGTTATAATGCGATGCCCTGAAGCCGACCAACCAAAGCAATCCAGGGGATATACCCTAACAATCAACCCAAAGTTGCACTACAAGATATTACTTGTAGGACTTACCTAAAATTGTGCCTATTACTAGTGTGCATATACATTACCAGACTCCATGCTTTTAAACCAATGGAGGAGGGGTGCTAGTCCAGGCTGAAGGCGTCTCCTTTCCCTCAGGATGCCCACCTTACCTTACACACATCTGTAATGTTTAGCAAGACTGCAAAACTATCGGTACTATCGATGTACCCTCTTAATTAAGTCCAGAACACACTCACCTGGAGATTAATGATCCGCTGACTTCCGCTCCTGTTGCTGCAAAACTAACGTCATAATAGTGCATCGGGTCTATGACCCGCTATTATGCGTTCCTAGCTTAGCCTCTCTCCTGATACCTAAGTATTCTCCCGAGAGGCATCGCCGTCGTGACTCGAGTGATGTCACGTGAACACTGCGGGTCATATGATCCGCTCGCTTGCGTTCCACACCTTCCGTTTTACCAATGGTGTGTCATAATAAATACGGAAACACAACTCATGCGTTCCAAATACCTAAAGATTCATTTTGCTTCAGTGAGGGGAAGTCAGCTTCTCAGTACATGTAAACAATAATACTTAATTTATGTATCAAACAGGTAAACATGATCCAGGGTACAGTAATAAAGTGCATAATGCATTATCTTTACAATACAATAATTAATGACAACAGCATTAAAAACACTATACAAAAAAAGGATAATTATTTAAAAAGGGGTAATAATAAAATATAGATTTCATCAAATTAAAAAACATTTTAATTCAAACTCACTATTTAATCCCTTTGGTATTAATGTTCTTAACTCATATATCCACCGCATCTCATTCCTAGAGAGTCTCCTTTCCAGATCTCTGGTTCTATTTCTTGGCAAGACTAGCTGAATTCCCCCCAATTTTTTTATGTAGCATTCTTTAGATTTATGGACCTTTTTGAAGTGAGCAGATACAGTATGTGTATCTAAGCCCTTATATTGTATATATGTTCCGCTAAACGGATTTTCATACATCTTGTTGTTTTACCTACATATATAGGCCACATGTACATTCCAAAGCATGTACCACATTTCTTGAACTACATGTAAAAAATTGGTCAATTTTATAATGTTTACCATTTACAGTGAATTCTTGAATTTTACTAGTTTCACTTTTAACCGTCTTGCACATCAGACAAAAAACACATCTGTGAAACCCTTTTGTGCGAATGCTTTGTCTGGTTTCATATCCAGACTGCTTCGCACAAGATGGTTTTTGAGGGATGGAGCCTTTTTATAAATAAAAACAGGATTAGAGGGTAATTCTTTAGATAAAATAGGGTCCTGCAGCAGCAGTTTCCAATTGGTTCTAAAAATCCTTTCCATCTCCCTATGGTTGTTGCTATACTGGCTAATAAAGGCCCACTGAAATTTTTCACATGTATTATTTTCTTTTTCTTTGGCCTTCAGAAGTTCCATTCTATTAACATTATCTACTTTTAATCTTGCTTTCTCTATTATTGAGGATTTATACCCCTTTTTCCGAAAGCGCTCTGATAATTCTTCCAGTTGTTCATTGCAAATTATTTAATCAGTGCAATTTCTCTTAACTCTAGAAAACTGTCCATATGGGATGCCATCTAGCCAATTGGCATGATGTAAACTTGATCGTTCAATAAAACCATTGGAGTCTGTTGATTTCCTATAATTTTTAGTTTTCAAATACCCCTCTGACACATAAATACATAAATCTAAAAAGTTGACTTCAGTCTTAATATAATTAAAAGTTAATTTAATAGCCATATTGTTGTCATTAAGAGATGTAAAAAATTTAAGGAGGGAATCCTCCTCTCCTGTCCACACAAATAAAATATCATCAATGAACCTCTGCCAGGATACCAGGTTCGCCCCAGGACCACTATCACACCAAATCTGGTGGTCCTCCCAGTATGCCATGAACAAATTTGCATAACTGGGAGCGAACCTGGTACCCATGGCAGTGCCAACGATTTGTAGGTAAAATGTACCGTCATAAAAGAAATAGTTTAAACAAATAAATTTAATTCCTTCTAAAATAAAATTTTTAAGCTTATCACTCAATTCACTATTATTTAAAAAGAAAGACACTGCCTTTAAGCCTTTATTCATGTCTATGATCGTATATAATGTGCTTACGTCTGCACTACATAAAAACATATTTGTCTCCCATTTAAAAGCAGCTACTTTTTGTAAGACATCATTTGTATCTTTCAGGTAGGCTTTAGTTTTTTGTACTAAAGGCTGTAAGTGATAATCTATAAAAGCAGACAAATTAGATGTCAAGCTGTTACATCCCGAAATTATGGGTCGTCCGGGGGGATTATCAACATCTTTATGAATTTTTGGCAGTATATATATGGTGGGAACCGAAGGATTATTAATGTTTAAAAATTCAAATTCTTTTTGTGTTATCACTCCATCTTCCAGGGCTTTATTTAAAAAAATGAACAAGGCCTGTTCTATTTTACATGTTGGGTCACTTTTTAATTTTTTGTATGTGACCCCGTCATTCAGCTGTCTTTGGATCTCTCCTATGTATTTTTCTTTTTCCAATAGAACAACTCCGCCACCCTTGTCAGCAGGCTTTATGATTACATTTGTGTCCTTTAAAGATTTAATAGCCATAAATTCTTTTTTCGTAAGATTTCGTCTTTTTTTAATTTTATGATGTTTATTACTTATCTCTTCCATTTCATTACAAACTGTTTTATTAAAACATTCTATAAAACTGCCTTTACATTGTGTAGGATAAAAGTAGATGGAGCTTTAAATTTAGATTTATCATTTTTAATCGGTGCCTCCATTAATTTTTCATCCTGGTTTAGAAAAAAATGTTTTACTGTCAATTTCCTTATACATTTCTGAATATCTAGAAATACATCACAAGCATTTGGTTGACATGATGGTGCAAACTTTAAACCTTTTTTCAAAATAGATTTTTCATTTAGAACCCTTTTACTCAGATTAAATATTTTGACATCATCAGTACTTATAGACATATTCCCTTTCTCCAAAGGTTTTTTTTTAGGATGGGTAAATTTCTTTTTTACACCACCCCTTTTTCCCCTTATTGTTGTTCTTTTTTCGTTGTTTTTATTTTACTACAGTTTACATAAAAAATCTGCGTTTGTTTAGAGTTCTTGGGTCCTGGTCTAAAAAATCAGAGTAAGACGTTGAAGGATAGTCATTATTATCCTCTAACAATGGAAGAAATCTATTTCTCGTATGAATACCTGGTGATTGTATGTGGGGAGAAATCTCCCACTTATTCTGTCTACTGTCCAGTTTATTACTCTGATAGTACCTCCTAGGCTTATTCCATCTTTCATAAGGTTGTTTATATTGACTCTTTTTTGAGATTTTTTTATGTGAGGTGTTCTTTCTACATCCCTATATTTAGATGTTTTATTTCTCCATGACATATTTCTAATTTCATATAGATTTTTTATCTTAACTTTCTTTTCTGGAGTTCTAATTGGAATAGTAACGGGATTATCTGACATGGTTAACAAACCAATGTCCCGTAAATATTTTTTATGTTTCTTATCCCTCAATTCCTTAGTGTTTTTATTTATTTTTCTCAGAAGTTCTTTTTCTGCTACTCTAAAATCCTCAAATTCTTTAAAAGGGCTTACCAAAGTATGCAACATATTAATTTCTTCATTAAGCTTGGCTCACTGTGGCATTAAGAGATCATTGTTATTTCACCACCTTCTTCAATTGGGGAGAAACAGTCCGGACCTGTATCTATTACTCCAGCCTGATTTCCATCTGGGTGATTATAGGAGGATCGTGGAAGCGGTGCTGCTCAGCCACTAACAGATTTATGTTATATGCTGTTTTATTCATTTGATCTTGTAAGTGCAATTTTTTCATTAAATTTACCTTTTACCATAAGGTTTTGCACTATTTTCTTTTTCTGTTCTTGTATCCACCCATCATTGGGAGATACTATTATTGTTTCAGATCCAGGATACAAAGATCAGTGGAAACTTTTTGCTTATAAGGTGGATCAACCTGTAAAGAAGGACTTCCTTTGGACTATAATTATGTGTTTCAGTGGTTTAATTCAGTGATTCCATAGATTGGTTTACATGTGGAAATAAGAAGCGCAGAATTATATATACACAATTTTCTATAAGGCAAAAGTGATTAACTAAGTGGCTCCGGGGAACAAAACATTGAAATTTTGGGTCCATGGCCAGGAAACTCCCCAGACCTTAATCCTATTGAGTACTTGTGGTTAATCCTCAAGAGGCGGGTGGACAAACAAAAACCCACAAATTCTGACAAACTAAAAGCATTGATTTGGCAAGAATGGGCGGCCATCAGTCAGTTTGTGGCCCAGAAGTTGAGTGACAGCATGCCAGGGCGAATTGCAGAGGTCTTGAAAAAGAAGGGTCAACACTGCAAATATTGACTCTTTTCATAAACTTAATGTAATTGTCAATAAAAACCTTTGACACTTTTACTTCAGTATATTATTATTATTATTATTATCCTTTATATGGCGCCACAAGTGTTCCGCAGCGCCTTACATAGAACTAATAAGTGAACAAGAAACAAGTAACTTACAGTACATTACAGTGCAGGACAGGGACACAACTTATATACATTGCTGAAATAGTGATTAAAGCACTCACAATAAGCTGCCGGGAGTTGGCGGTCCCGTGTTAGGTGCCCTAATGGGGAGTAGAGAGTAGAAGAAAATGTAAAGAGAAGCACATGAGGGAAGAGGTCCCTGCTCATGAGAGCTTACATTCTAAGTATACTATAGTAACATCTGACAAAAAGGTCTAAAAGCACTGATGCAGAAAACTTTGTGAAAACCAATAATTGTGTCATTCTCAAAATTTTTGACCATGGCTGTACAGTCTCATATTTCTGCTTTGCCCATTTCCACCAAACATTCTCTATGGCTTCATACATGGAAGACAGACATAGAATCCAAGCATGCTTTAGAGGCATTGCCTTTTGAAGGAGGTTTTCAGTTTGGTCCAGAATTAACTAAAATGATTTCTTAGGTCACAGGAGGAAAAAGTCATTACCTTCCTGTAACGACACCAAAACCTAAATCACCCTAGGTTTCGTTCCTTTCAAACTCAAGGCAGGGGAAGCCTTCAGGGATATACCTAGAGGTCCCCGAAGAGATGCCTTCAGGGGACGTGCTGTCCCCAGCACCCGTCACCCTGCTAAGTCAGCAGGTCAATCTACAGGACTGGGACCTGTCCTCTGGTGGGAGGCCGCTTACTCAATTTCCGGGAAACTTGGATTCGATCCAACCTGGATTTTTGGATAAGTCAACTAGTAACCAGGGGTTACAATTTAGATATGGAGGATCCTGTTCCAGAAAGATTCTTTTCCACTCCTCTCCCTGTGGATGGTTACAGAAAGGCGGCTCTCATACAGGCAATTTCTGCGCATTCCGATTCCGGAATAATTATTTTGGTTCCGGTACTACAGCAAGGCCTAGGGTTTTACTCCAGTCTTTTCTTGGTAGACAAACCAGAAGGGTAATTTCGTCCCATTCTCAACCTCTAGGGCTTAAATGCTTATTTCAAGATGGAGTCCATAAGGTCAGTCATTTGTACCTGAGAGGAAGAGGAATTTCTGGCCTCCATAGATATCAAGGATGCCTGTCTCCATATTCCTAGATGGAGGGGTCATCAACATCATCTGCGGTTTGCAGTGGGGCAGTAGCATTTTCAGTTCCAGGCTCTGCCATTCGGTTTGGCCACCACTCCCAGAGTAGTTATGGCACACATGATCTCCCTACTTAGGGGAAGGGGGAAAAATGTGTTGACTTATCTGGACTAGTTGTTGCTAAGGGCGTCCTCAATAGCTCTATTGCAACAACATCTCCAGATTACCTTAGGCATGCTCCAGAGATTCGGCTGAATCATCAATTTTCCCAAATCAAATTTATATCCATCTTAGATTACGGTATTTTTGGGTCATATCTTCAACACCCAGTGTCACAGAGTGTTTCTTCCGCAGGCGAAGATTCAGGATCTTCAGTCCAGAATAAGGACCATTTTACAGATTTCTCATATCTTCGTTCTCAGGGCTCTGCAGCTACTGGGGAAAATGGTGGCTTCATTCTAAGCCATTCCTTTTGCCAGATTTCATACCCGTCCACTACAAAACCAATTGCTTCATCGAAGAGAAGCCAGACCCTCGATTAAACAGGCAGATGTTTAGATTATCTCTGCAGACCTGTCAGTTACTTCTATGGTGGCTACAGGATGCAAATGTGAACAGGGGTTGTCAGTAATAAGTTGGACCATTGTCACCACAAATGCCACCCTAACAGGCACCTAGAGGGTCTTTGGTCCATCCATGAAGCTTCTCTTTCCATAAATATACTGGAATTAAGGGCGATTCGGTATACATTGGTTCAGGCTCATTTCCGTCTAAGGAGTCTACCAGTGCGAATCCAATCAGACAATGCCACCGCAGTTGCTTATATAAACAAGTAGGGTGGCACATGCAGCTGGCAAGCAATGAGGGAGGTTTCTCACATCCTCCATTGGGCAGAAAATTGGGTTCCAGCTTTTTCGGCAGTTTACATTCCAGGGGTGGACAACTGGGTGGCGAACTTCTTAAGTTGCACCAGTGTACATCCAGGGGAATGGGAATTATGGTGTTTGCGGAAATAGTTTCCAGATGGGGATCTCCAGACATACATTGTCTCAACAAGAAACTTCCAAGGTATGGATCTCAGTCCCGGGATCCTCGGGCATCTCTGATGGATGCCATGACAGCAACTTGCGTGTTCCAGCTGGGATACATCTTTCCTTCTCTGGTAATGTTACCAAAGGTAATTCAACAGATTAGATCAGTAGTACGGTCGGTGGCTCTGGACTGGCTGCGCCGTCATTGGTACACAGTTCTTCAAAACCTGCTGACAGATGTTCCGTATTGTCTGCCCCTGCCTCCAGATCTGTTACTTCAGGGTCCATGTCGTCACCCCGATTTGCCTTGCTTGGCTGTGACGGCATGGTTCTTGAATCCTTGGATATGGAAGATATATATTTCTTGGTGTGAATGACACGAGTTCAAACCAGAAAGGTTCCGAGTGTCTTGTCTTTTCTGCAAGAGGGGTTGGTTAAGGGTCTTAGATTGTCCTCTCTTAAGGGACAAGTTTTGGCCCTATCGATCCAGTTTCAGAGGAATTGGCCTTCATTACTGAAGGTCAGACCATCTTGCAGGGGGTCCTTCGCATACAGCCTCCTTCAATTTAGTTTTGGAGGCATTTCAAAATGCATCGTTTGAGCCATTGGAATCTGTGGAACTACGATATCTCACTCTGAAGGTTGTTTTCCTTTTGGCCATTGCCTCGGCCAGAAGGGTATCTGAGTTAGCGGCTCTTTCCTGTAAATCTCTGCTTCTCATTTTTCATGAGGATAGGGTAGTGTTACGCGCTAAACCTTCCTTTCTTCCGAAGGTGGAATCGGCTTTCCACATTAACCAGGATATTGTCCTCCAGCTTTTTGCCAGGTTTCAGTGACTAGTGAAGCTTCTTCCTTAGCACTGTTGGATGTGGTACGTGCGTTACGCATTTACTTGGCGTGTACTGCATCTTTGAGGCATCTGGATTCCCTGTTGGTGTTGATTGCATCAAATAGGCTAGCCAGCCTTAAAAGGGTCTATCGCTAGATGGGTCACTTCTGCCATTCGGCAGGCATATTTGTCCTCTAATGTGACAGTTCTGGCCTCAATTCGGGCCAACTCGACTCATGCTGTTGGGGCCTCTTGGGCTGTACAGTATGGAGCCTCTGTTAAGCAGCTGTGCAAAGCAGCTACCTGGTCATCTGTACACACTTTTACTAATTTTTACCACTTCCATACATTTGGAGCGAGGGGAGCCAGTGTTGGGCGAACAATTCTCAGAGTGGTCATTTCTGACACTGCGCCTCCTTAATTGGCTTGCATTGGTATATCCCAGAAGTAATAGCACCCGCAGATGGATGATAAAAGAAATACGATTTTTACTCACCATAAAATATCTTCCTTGGAGTCCATCTGGGCGTTCCTGGGATCCTTCCCTTGTTTGATTTCAAACTAGTTACCAGTTGGTTTCTGGTTTCTCAGTTCTTCCGTGGGTCTTTCTCTGGCTTTGCTAAACATAGACTGAGGTTCTAGTGGAAGGGGAAGGGGTTATATAGGGGGGACTCCACAACTCACTAAGTATAACCCAGAAGTAATGGCATCCTCCAGATGGACTTCAAGGAAGAGATTTTATGGTTATTACTTGCCGTCTGGATGCCGGTAGGTGGTTAGGGATGGATGACCTCTTGGCCTTCTCTGATGCTCAAAAAAGGAGTTGGCTTCCAAGCATGCTTTTGCTCCATGTATTACTTCCACTATTAGTCAGTCGTCCACTGGGACTGTGCATCTGGTTCCTGAAAATCACAGTGGACTTTCTACCAGGTTGGTGAATACCTCCTGGGCTGCGTGGCACAGAGCTTCAGCTGAGCAGTTGTGTGGCATCACCACCTGGACATCTGTTCATGCATTAACCAGATTCTATATTTATCATACTCCTATGTCCAGGGATGCATATTTTGAAAGGATGGTGTACAGGCCTTACAGACAGGTTAAGGTTTGTGGGTGACCCACCGATAAAATGGACATGCTCTGTTTAAAATCCTCACATCATGCCTTCCCTCCCGTTGCCTTGCCATCATATATATATCGTTCCCCCTGCCCAGGTTGTTGTCTTACCTTAGGTTGTGCTGTGCTCCTCTGTCTGAAGATTGCGCAGCTCTTCAAACCTCCAGTCTCCACTGTCCGTTACTGGCGGCATCGCAATGTCAATATGTCACGTCTGTGCCATTGCTGGATACTGAGAAGATTGTGATCTGAGCACCTAAAGAGGGCAAGGGTTGTGGACGTGTTTGGCCTCTGGGCGACCACACTAGTAATACAGAGCTGGACGCTACGACACTCTGCAGGGATGGAGAGTCACAGATCATACAAATGACACACAAAACCTAAACACGTACTTATGTGGTTGGCAAAAGAGGTGCAGACGTGAGACAGAAGATAAGGAGGGTCTTGCTCTTGAGATCTTCCAGTCTAGAAGTGATGATGGACCATGTTTAGCACAGAAAGACGATATGTTGCCGGTGTTCAATGGCTGCAATTCTGTGTATCTAACAAATTAAAATATGGGGGTTTTGTGTATATTTTGATTAAAACACCTGAGCCTGCAGCCCCCGTCACGGGAGGCCCAATCTCTGCAGGTCCCTACATTAGCATATACACGCCGCATATAAAGAGGGTAAAATGTACACGTGCGCTGCCTTGTAAGCCGCACCCACATAGGCACTATACAGCCACGAGTGGCAGCAGCCATGATGACACACGGTAAGAATTGTTTGAAACAAAAACAGGAAAGGGATATGGCTGCGACTTTGCCCATATTATACATGGTACCAGCTGCATTTCAATATTAACAACATAAATGGATACAAAACAGGCAATATATTACCGGCGATTAAAACGTTTGGAGGTTCATCCTTCTGTCTGATCTGCAGTGTGGTCGCTAATTCAGAGGATCAGTGTGGTGTTGGGGTCCAAGTTTTAATGGGACAATACTGGGGGTATATCTATTATGCCAAACTTATTAGCAGTAACCTGACGTTTATAGCTGGGGCCCCAAAGCTGGAATACCGAGGACCGATCAGCACCATCAGCCAGTCAGACTAGCTGTTAGATCTCCTTAGTTTAATGATATTGCACAGGTGCTTGTAAACGGCGGGGTTTACTTTGAACGACGATGCTGACCTGACGTTTATTCATATATTTGCAAATGTATGTAACTAATACCTCTGAATTTCTATTATGTAGGATTCAAGTATTTTTGCTGATATTGCTGCAGTGTGCAGGAGGGAATCTCCTTTTTTTCTGTGTTTCAGATCTCTCTAGTTACCATATGTCGCTTGGGCTGGACAGTCATTTTAGACTTATACACACAGCTGGCTATAGAAACTTAAGGCGGTATTCAATTAGCTTTGCGTCCGCACTAAAGTTCCGCCTGCCAGACTTTTCGCCTACATCGCGTCTTGTGGAGTCGGAAACTTATCGTGCGTGTCCCCGCTATTTGCCGTATTCAATTCCAAAAGTCGCGAAAATGGCGACCCACGAAGTCAGAACAGGCGGAAAGTGGTGTCAGAATCGGGGAAATCAGCCTGAACCCCCCAAAAAGATGCACTAACTTTGGGGAACAATGTAGTAGTGCCCGAATAGTCCTAATAAAACTGTTTGCGGTACTTAAGTTGGTACAATTGCCTCTAATTAGCGTCTTTGCACAAGTGGTGAAGAATGGTATAAAGCTGTATTTTTTGGTGAAAATAAGTAGTCCTGGCAAATTTGGGGTACCTCCATCATAAAGCAACTGCAATCCTAAAAACACTTGGCCCCTGCTTAGAGCACCCCCAGAACCTTATTTCGCTAGTTTTTGAAGTTGTCCCCCCACTTTGTGATTTTTCGCACCCCAAAATGAAAGTACTTTTTTGGGATGTTAACTTTTTTTCTGAAATTTTTTGACACAGTTGTCCTTTGGGGGGGCTGTCCCAAGGGTTCTGAGTGGTTTGCACCCCAAAATGAAATTTTTGCACTACTTTTCTCTTGCTATTCAGATGTGCATCTTTTTCGCTTATTACATTGCATTGACTTTCCACGTACGCGAAAAGTGGGTGAAATTGAATACGGAGATAAGTTTGCACCATGCTAAAGGCTATACTTTTTCGTGGATCTCTGTTTTACGAGTCTAATTGAATACGGCCCTAAGACGTAAACTGAGAAAAATTGCCTGCAGAACGAAAGAGATGAGGTGATCGGAGTATGAAGGAAGGATCGGAGTATGTGCCCCAGGAGTAAGGTTACTCCTGGGGCACATATACACCTATACATTTAATAACAGGCGTTCAGGTTCCTGTGCTACCAGGATCTGATATAGGACAAACAGCTAAAACTGCAAAAGCATGGCAGTTAGTTTGCTATGTTATTACTGTGCATGAATTCACCAATACACCCAAAGACTGATGTCACGTATAACACTACACTCATGGGAAACCTTAGTGCAACAAAATACAATTCAGGATGTGATCAGTTCACAAGAGGCGGAATAAAGGTCTGTGCGCTATGGTGCAGGAGATGGAGAGTTGTGATGTAACATCTGGGAGTTATATGGACATAGAGCTTTTTAGAAGGAAGGATTGTGATGTCACTAGTCTTATTTATACCCTGGGCTCGCCTCCCCCCCAGAGACAGGGTCGTAATTTACAGCTTGCCGCAGTCTTTATTTCTGACACTAGAGGGCGAGCACAGCATGCACACATCCACCATGTGCTGGTTATTACACACGAGGATGGAGGGCGCTGGAAAAATACAGAGAGGAGCAGCCTCCAGGCAATCAAAGGAGATTATTAGCATCAATTCATAGAAAAATCCTGTTCTCTTCGGAACGTGCCGGGTGCATTGAGCATGCGCAGTGCTTCTGGGAGGGCGCGTGACCGGCACATGTGCAGGAGCACCGGCTGCAGCCCGTAGATCCAGGCAGGGCCGACAGCAAGGCAAGGTTTTCCCGTCTGACTTGGATCTCAAAAAAAAGGCAAAACGTCATCCTCCCGCTGTCGGATTCTGGCGGGTTTTAGATTATATAAAAGTCCCCACACACTGCGCCATTTTCACCGGCTATGGAGAGTGTAGTGAATGGACGTGCTGTGTTCATCCAAGAGCCGCTGTATCTGTCCAGGGGTTGCTGTGTCCATCCAGAGCATTCTTGCCGACATTCAGCTCCCTCCTTCCTGTCAGCTTACAGCGGGGGGCGTGGTCGCAAGATCTCGTCATCATGGCCCCGCCCCCCCTTTTCACATTGCCAGAATAAACGGCATTGTAAAGTGGTGGGCGGGGCCTCGATGACCTCACTGGGCCCCCTGCTGCGGTGGTTTTGATATTAACTCTGCGGCTTAGGAGGGATGGTGGCTGCCGGGAGGATTGCCTGCCTTTCCGGGGGGGCGGTATTTGGGAGGCTCCCGGCCAAACCGGGAGGGTAGGCAAGCCTGATCCAGGGTCTGCTGTGTCCATCCAGAGGTTGTTGTGTCCATCCAGGGCAGGGGCTGCTGTGCTCATCCAGGGGTGCCCAGTATATAAAAAGTAAAAGATGATGATAATATAATTAATAAAAAAAATTATATATTATATATTTTTTTCTGCTGTACCCCAGTGTACTATATTATTATTATTTTTTATTGTGACGCTGCCTGTCATACCGCAGTGTAATCATACACGTATTGTTTGTGACACTGTAAGTGCTAGCGCAGTGTATAGTAAATATCGTGACACGGTAAGTGAAAAACGCAGTGTATTCGTAAAAACTATTGCGACACTGTGGGGTAAATTTACTAAAAGTGAGAGTTTTTAGAAGTGAGTTTTAGAAGAGATGTTGCCTATAGCAACCAATCAGATTGTAGCTATTATCTTCTAGACGGTGCTAGTTGGATGTTAAGTAGAGTCTGATAGTTTTAGAAGAGGTTACCCACTGCAACCTCACTTCTAAAAACTCTCACTTTAGTAATTTTACCCCTGTAATTGGAAACGTAGTGTATTCGTACAAAATATTGTGACACTGTAAGTGGAACCGCAGTGTAATATTCAACACGTATTAAATTAATTTGTGACACTGTGAGTGGAAACTTCACAATTTTACAATTTAATAACAAAGTTAGCAATAAAAAATGCAACTTTTCACTTCTTTCCTCAATCATGAACAAATTATTAGTCTAGACGCCGACTACAAGACCACAACAAAGTGCTAAATAATGTGTGTTATATATTAAACACAATGACATCACATCGCCTCAGCTGAGATTCACATAAACACATTTTCAAAAGGTAAATACAGAGGATATGGTTTAAAAATGGAATAAAGCAGCTAAGACTGCGTTCTCTAATTATAGTGTCCCTACTCCCAGTCCCTACCCATGGCCCCACTACCTAAATTTCAGCGAGTCAGAGGGGCAACTCCATGCAACCGTATTCTAGAGTGCAGCTGCTCCTTCTGTAGCCCAGGTCAGAAGATGTGTAGGGTGTAGTGGTGATATGGACTAAAATGGAGCTCACAGCCACTAAAGTGCACAATGAGTCCCCAATCTAACAGGGAGCGCAGCTGTAATTTATACACAGCACAGGATGGGATGACGATATAGGCTTGGGTGATGGTAGAATCTGGGGTGATGGTATAGGCTGTGTAACAATATAAATTGGAGTTATAGGCTGAGGTGATGCCTGGACATAAGACCAGAAAAGCCACATCTTGGGTGTGGAATTATTTTAACCTGACAACAGTTGTGAAGGCATCTGATTCTATACCATTTGTAAAGCCAAAATTAGTAGTAGATGGGGACCTTAACCATCGAGGAATCTCCACGCTGTGATGTCATCTGCAGCGCATCCATCCAAAACATTTTTTTTTTGTAAAATTCTTAAACTTTGGCTAAAAAGTAACAACAAGCAGCAGTCCGGCATCAGCCAGCTCCCTTCTCTATGCAAGATCCAAGCCCCTGCCATCTTCACCATCAACACCTTCATCAACAATATCCTCAATCATGAAGTGATTGGTTTGTTTGGGCCCCCACAAAACAAGCTACCAATAGGCAGCTGACATTGCAGATCCAAAACCAAAACAAGGGGGTCAGCGTACATCTCTAATATAATATATATATATATATATATATATATATATATATATATATTAGGGATGTGCAGGCTCGGTTCTACTCGGTTCCGTTCGGTTTTTTTTACCGAATCTTATTGGCTATCCAAAACTCGTGACAGCTGAAACCCAAGAGGATTCGGGAAAAAAAAAACGAACGGAACCGAGTAGAACCGAGCCTGCACATCCCTAATATAAGTATATATATATATATATATATATATATATACACACACACGCATATCTACCCTCTTGTGCTTCTCCTTTCTTATACTTTCATCTACTTCTCATCACCCACCAGGGCGCCTAACACTTGGTTGCTCTGTTACATATCTGGGTGTTATGGTCACTAATGTAGCAATGTATATTATCCATGTTCTTCTCCTATATTGTACTGTACTGTAAGTCACTTGTCAAATTATTTGTTTATGTACTTTGTAAGGTGCTACGGAACACTTGTGGCACCATATAAATAAAGGATAATAATAATTATATATATATATATATATAATATATATATATATGTTGTCGATGCTGGATTATTGGTTGAGACACGATCAGTTTAAAATTGAATCACAGCGACACCATCTTGCGACTGGCCGCAAGACGCCATTTTGCGAATGGCCGCCTAAGCGCCATTTTAGATAAACTCACTCATTAGTACATGTGGTGATATTACTATTAGCATCATGCGATTGCATCTGTGACCATCGCCATAAGTTACGGCGATTCACCAAAAGCCCATTTCATGACTTTACGTAGTTTGGGTGCTCTGGATAAAGTGTATATTATTATAATTCCCCTAAAGGATATATTGCATTAGCTAAACAGAGCAAATGGCCCTGCTCGAATACACACCTTACATTAGCAGGCTTCCTGCAATAAAATACCTTCAAAGCCAAGAGTGTTATCTTGGGTTTTAGGTCTTGTAGCTGTGCTAATTTGCATTTACACAAGAGCCTGGGAGAACAAAGGTCTTTACTTTTGAGCCTGGGAAGGGTGGGGGCTGCTGAGAGAGGGGGGGGCGTGTGGAACTATAAGGCTCAGCATTCCACACTGCTAGGTGTTCACTTAGTTTAAGTGAGATTTAAGTGCACCATTTCTCATACACACATTAATACGCACAATTGCGCTGGCAACTAATCGTATATTAGCGAATGCATAAGATCCTATCTGAAAACGCTGTTCATTAGCTTTATGCGCACGCATGTGCTCCAAGTTAACTAGCGTCTTTATATCAAACCCCGCATACTCACACATTACATATCCACATACAAGGTTCCATAAGCTTTAAGGGATAAGATTTAAGTTCGTTCATTTAGTATAAATGCTGTGAAATAAAGATTATTTGGTAACTAAGGTTTTATACATGCTAAGTAAGCCATGTTTGGTTTTGTACTGATGCGTACTCTTTCAACAGAATTCCAGTATTATCGGTGTGGAGATCGCACCATGCATTCTCAACTTATGGACCGCAGAGACTTCAAGCAACAAAATGTATATTATATGAACAACTGTTAGGATGTTGCATGGGGCGGGAAACCAGAGACCCTCAGTTGTTGGAGGCTGGGTTGTGTCTATTTGAATCAGCCTGTTAAATGCTCTGTAACAGATACATCCCCCTTGGGAACCAATGGCATCAGCAACAAACTTCTCTATTGTGTTGTCTATTTCTGGGGGATATATATATGTGTGCTCCAACCCTGGGTCTTAGTCTTCTTGCTGAATTCTCACTGACCAGGGGTTTCTTGCTGATGCCTAACATCTGGACCAGAGAGCGCTGCGTATGTATAATTGTACTTGGGTCTGTATAATCTGTTTGCGCTTAGATTATATGAGGATCATAGCATGTAACTGCTGTACATTTACTTGAATAATACTTTCTGCTTTGGAACCACAGATTCTAGGTCTGAAGTCTTTATTTACTGGATGACTGCGTACGCAAAATAGCGTCATCCTTAGAGGTTTATAGGTAGGATATTAGAAGGTATAGGCAGGGGTATATAGAGGTTCAAAGGCAATATCCTTAGTTGGGGGCTCATAGTGAAGTCACTTACCTACTCACACGGCACATACGGTTATCGATATCTCAGCAAAGGGTGGAGTGGCCACATACAGGGTTTACCTGCAACCGCTTTGTGCTGAAAGATCGCTACCCGTTTTTGTGTGAGTCAAGGACGCTGACTAGAATCCAGGGACAAGAGAGGAAAAAGTTTGTTTTCCTTTGTTGATAGAACCTAACGTTTAAAGGGGTGCCACAGTATTGAGCACGCGGCTGAGTCGCAGTTTTGCGCACAGTAAAGACGCACTTTTGCGTACGCAGCTAAAAAGTTGTCATACGGTTGTGTGGTAGTCGCATTATTGTGTATGCGACTGGTTGCACAACAACGTATACGTACTTCCGGTTGTGCTGCCACGTGTTTAAAAAACAAAGCCATTGAGATTTACATTCTTTT
Source organism: Taudactylus pleione (assembly GCA_031769625.1). Lineage (NCBI taxonomy): Eukaryota > Metazoa > Chordata > Amphibia > Anura > Myobatrachidae > Taudactylus > Taudactylus pleione. Next base: position 386,532 of record JAUIMM010000905.1, read on the forward strand.
CAATTGTCGCCAATAATTGGGTTAACATGTATTTTTCTGCGCAGGAAAAAGTGTGTAACAGTGAGTATTTGTTGGTAGGGGTAACTTGTTCCCTACAGTTAGAGGTACCGTATGACCTTTAAGGGCTGAGTGCTAGTCGTTCGGTAAGCAGCTTACCGTTCTATACACAGTAGCAGGTGTACATGTTGTCTTTGTTGCAGAGAAGGTGTGGAAGTTGCCTATTTAAATCTTATCCGGGTGTGGAAGTTGCCTTTTTCAAGTCTTTTCCAGGTGTGTGGGTGCATCCTGTTAATATCGTCCACAGGTAAGTGAAAGTATCTTGATTGTCTTTCACCGGTTTAAATCTTTATTGAAAAGCGTAGGATTTGTCTCAAAATGGGAGCCGCGCAAACAATAGAGATGTTATGTGCTGCTAATGGAGGCGCCGATCGGCTCGTCGTATTATGCATACTAAGTACGGTACTTATGCAATAAGGTATTGTGATGTATGGTTTAAAATGACGATGAAGAGTGTTAGACCATTTCCCAGAATTGGTAGTTTTGATAAGGATGTATTAGATAATGTCCGGGATCACATCAGTCTGATGCGCTCCTGAGAGAAAAAGGTCAAATATTTTGAATGTTTAAAATTGTGGCAGCATGAAGGGGATGTGTGGCTTAAAAATGTGCAAGTGACGCAAACTAGCGTAGCGAGCGCATTGCCAGAGAATGCATCCGCGACGCTAAATTGCAATACGGGCGAGCCGCAAAATGGTGCGCATGTGCAGCAAGGTAGCGTTGTGGAGAGTATTGCCAGCAGTTCACACTCACCACCCCACCTTATGTGGATGGAGGTGCAAGTACAGTTACCAAAAATACCCATAAAAATGTAACAAGCAATTTGTACCCCCTCTTAAGCAACCATAAAGAAAATGTTTATGATGTGGATAATGAGCCTATTGTAATGTCTGCCATTTCCCATGCTGTGCAGATGATAGATGCTGCATCACCACAATCACGAGTGGTGCCGCCATCTCCATCGGTAACAGCAAGGGAAGTGCTAACACCCTCTGCACCCGTAGAGGAAGTTGTTAATACCATACATAGCAGCAGCAGATTAAACCCGCAGCCAGGTAACCAGGTCAGAGGTAGCAACGCTGCCGGTCTGCATCCCATTCGGACAATAACCGTTCCCAATGGAAATGCAGATGCGAACGGTGTAGTGCCACGAGGGAAGTAGTAATGCATTGTCCTTGGACAAGAGCAGAACTAAATTCATTCATAAATGATTTGCCCTGATCCCAAAAAGGAACTAGCCAAATGTCAAAGATTTTTTTAGATATTTGGGTAGTTCACATGAGCCAACTAATAAAGATTGGCGTGTGGTGTTAAGGGCCTGTCTACCACGCAATACCGACGTGACAAAATTTGTCATGGATTGTGTATTGGATGGTGACGTTCCCTTAACAGACCAAGTAAACCAAGGTAACATTTCCCGCACTGTAACTCAATTGGGTATATATTTTCCAGTAGTAGTTAACTGGAACAAAATTTTCACCATTACGCAAAAGGAGAGTGAATCTGCAGAAGACTATTGCGACCGGGCTCTGCAGGCTATTACCCAGTACACTGGGATAGAAGATATTAAAGATAGCACTCACCACAGGGGAATGATAGTCATGGTACTCATGGACAGTCTGAGAGATGACTTAAAGACTCGGGTTCAGACCTCACAACCTGGCTGGAGGGGAGTCACAATAGATACACTCATAGAATCTGCCATAGAACATGATAAAAACATCTCCAAAAAGAGAGAGACCCAGAGCGAGAAACTAATGGCTGTCAGTATACAAGCTCTGGAGGGAATGACAATAACATCACAGCCAACCGACACACCTGCACCCACACACACACCTGCACCTGTGTGCACATGTCCTCACCAATCCCACACCACAGCAAACACATCCTTACCCCACATATCATACACAACCACAGGTCCCATACTCATATCCCCCACAATATCCGTACCCTCCCTATCCTTACCCATACCCACCACCTTTCCCTCTTGCTCAGCTCCCACAACAATCTTTTCATCCAACCCATTCAAAATTATGTTTTAACTGTCACCAAGTGGAGAACACCACACAGGAACACAAGTTTCCCATGGGTTCATAGGTAACCCCAGTATCTTCTCCCAGGCCTTATATAACTGTTTACTATCTTTTCAACCTGTCAATGGATCTGTTCTAATGTAAAATGTGGATGATTTATTGTTGTATTTTAGGTCATGTTTAAATGATATTAAACTGTTCTGCTTTATCTCCCACTCATAGGACTCAAGGTTGCTAAGGATAAACGGCAGGCTGAGGTCGACTACTCGGAATACTATCCATCCCAGTGGCCCAGGCATTATTTAGAGCAGTAGCTATTAATAACAAGATTTAATTGCAGGAACCTGTATGCAGATACTATATCCCTATAATTATTAAAAATGATAGGGGGACTTATTTTACAGGTGACGTTTCCAAGAACATGTGTAAGGTGATGGGTAACAACACTAAGATTATCCCAGACTGTCTTTTCCTTTATTTGCCCCCCTTTGAGATACTGTTCAAACAGGCAGCCTCATGTGAAAATATGCTAGGTTACTGTGCAGGGTCTCATGAAGATGAATGAGAATAACCGAAATTGAAAGTGTTATTAACTAACATGTCTAATGCAAACTGTCATGATGTCAAACCTGGAGAATTTGTTATGAACCAAATTTTTTTTTAGCTCAGGTTGTTTGACTGATCGGTGGAAAGGTCCGTATCTGACGATACCACATCCTCAAAGGGTGGCCTTGGAAGATACGTGGGTCCATTCCACTCACTATAGGGAGGTTAACCAACCGGTGGAGATACAAGGCGGAGACAAGGCCGATAACGTGGACCTGTTGATTGTGAGCTTGTGCCGGAAGGATTAAAAAGGTGACGGTGAGATATCTGAGCTAAAGAAATGTGTAGATCAGTGCTTCCAGCAATGGAGTGGTCTGCTGTGGTCATCCTAGGTCTTTTTTTTCCAGAGATTTGTCGTGATGATCTGTTTGGGGACACTCAGTGTCTGTGATGGGGGACCGATTGAGGAAATATGAGCTGATGGCAGAGCTGATGGAGTGGAGTAAGGAGGAGGAGTGCTATGCCAATCAGGGGAGTGTCTGACCAATTTTAGTATTGTAATTGTTATGTTATTTGGTAAGAATACTTCCAGAAGTTATGACCCTCACACATGTTGAAATGCTGGATATACATAAAAACACACCATCACCATATCTTCACACACAATATGAACACAGAGGCAAGAGAAATATGATACCTGGTGATGTGCATAAAGCCGCTCAGTTAATTAGTGAGACAACTGGCTTCCAAGTTTTAGTGGCATTGGATCCCACCAGGATCGCTCGGGGAACACTACATTTTAGATATATTCAGGATCTTGCTAAATTGATAGATAATATCACCGAGATGTATGATGACACATTCAGGTACACAGGGAGAGAATTGCAAGCGTACAAGAAAGAACTTGTGCAACACAGGCTAGTGTTAAATTATTTAACTGCTGTTACTGGAGGGTATTGCGTAACTTTGGCCACCCAATTTGGAGTAAAATGTTGCACCTATGTCACCAATGATACCAGCGACCCCAAGGAGGTGATGGACCGGAAGATGGATGAAATTCTGCAGCTAAAATAGGAGTTTCGTAAGAACCATAATGCTTCAGTGGCTGAAGTAGGGGAGAAGATAGAAGGATGGGTGTCATGATTGAACCCAGTGAAATGGTTCTCAGGCCTAGGGGAATGGCTCCAGGAAGTGATCGCCAGCATAGGCAAATTCTTGATCCTTATACTAATTGTCATCATAATAATTGGCATATGCGTCCGGTGTGTTCCTATTGTGTGGAAAATGTAAAAGTAGAGTAAAACACAAGAACGAAACTATGATGGTGGTAAGTAATGACAATATGAATACCGAGGTAAATATAGAACTGCATTACAACCCTGAACTAGAAAATACCATCATTTAATGTATTCTATTTAGACATGCATAGAATGTATTATTGAAATGTTATTTTTAAAACACCTCAGATAATGTAAAGTCTAAATTCCCCTTCAAGACTGCTTTTATAAGACTGGTGCATCCCCACACCTTTCACATGATCTTCCAAGATCCACAGTGTTTGTATAATAGTAGTTTTATGTCCCCACTCAGAGACACATTATTGATGGGTTAAGAACCACCTTGTGCCATCCCATAATAACACTAAATAATATGTAAATGTAAGCCTAAATTAAATTCTAATAGAGATTGTGATAGCATGTTGTTCGCTATCAAAGGGTGGACTGTCAAAGCTGGATTATTGGCTGAGACCAGATCAGTTTAAAATTGAATCGCAGCAACACCATCTTGCGACTAGCTGCAAGACGCCATTTTGCAAATGGCCGCCTAAGCGCCATTTTAGATAAACTCACTCTTTAGTACTGTTAGCATCATGCAATTGCATCTGTAACCATTGCCATAAGTTACAGCGATTCACCAAAAGCCCATTTCATGACTTTACGTAGTATGGGTGCTCTGGATAAAGTGTATATTATTATAATTCCCCTAAAGGATATATTGCATTAGCTAAAACAGAGCAAATGGCCAAGTGACAGCTAGCCTGTGTAGACAAGCTTCTTGGATACAACGTCTGCTCTCACTCCAGGTGGCCCTGCTCGAATACACACCTTACATTAGCAGGCTTCCTGCAATAAAATACCTTCAAAGCCAAGAGTGTTATCTTAGGTTTTGGGTCTTGTAGCTGTGCTAATTTGCATTTACACAAGAGCCTGGGAGAACAAAGGTCTTCACTTTTGAGCCTGGGAAGGGTGGGGGCTACTGAGAGAGGGAGGCATGTGGAACTATAAGCTCAGCATTCCACACTGCTAGGTGTTCACTTAGTTTAAGTGAGATTTAAGTGCACCATTTCTCATACACACATTAATACGCACAATTGCGCTGGTAACTAATCGTATATTAGCGAATGCATAAGATCCTATCTGAAAACGCTGTTCATTAGCTTTATGCGCACGCATCTGCTCCAAGTTAACTAGCGTCTTTATATCAAACCCCGCATACTCACACATTACATATCCACATACAAGGTTCCATAAGCTTTAAGGGCTAAGATTTAAGTTCATTCATTTAGTATAAATGCTGTGAAATAAAGATTATTTGGTAACTAAGGTTTTATACATGCTAAGTAAGCCGTGTTTGGTTTTGTACTGATGTGTACTCTTTCAACAGAATTCCGGTATTATCGGTGTGGAGATCGCATCATGCATTCTCGACTTATGGACCGCAGAGACTTCAAGCAACAAAATGTATATTATATGAACAACTGTTAGGATGTTGCATGGGGCGGGAAACCAGAGACCCCCAGTTGTTGGAGGCTGGGTTGTGTCTATTTGAATCAGCCTGTTAAATGCTCTGTAACAAATACATCCCCCTTGGGAACCAATGGCATCAGCAATAAACTTCTCTATTGTGTTGTCTATTTCTGGGGGGTATAAATATGTGTGCTCTGACCCTGGGTTCCTAGTCTTTGTGCTGAATGCTGAGGGACGAGGGGTTTCTTGCTGATGCCTAACATCTGGACCAGAGAGCGCTGCGTATGTATAATTGTACTTGGGTCTGTATAATCTCTTTGCGCTTAGATTATATGAGGATCATACCGTGTAACTGACTGTACTTTTACTTGAATAATACTTTGTGCTTTGGAACCACAGATTCTAGGTCTGAAGTCTTTATTTACTGTATGACTGCGTACGCAAAATAGCGTCATCCTTAGAGATTTATAGGTAGGATATTAGAAGGTATAGGCAGGGGCATATAGAGGTTCAAATATAGATTCCATAATATATATGTACATATACACACACATATATTATAAGGGCCTTTATATTAAGGCTGTATCTAAAACAAATGGATTTCTCCATAGAGAATTCCGAAGGGGGGGGGGAGTGCATGGTGTTCAAGGGGCTGCACCTCCAAAGCTATTAGAGGTACAGATGTGAAATTTGGTATGGCCGGGTAGAACTGTCACTTGGTGCTGCATTTAGGGCATAAACATAAAAAATGAGGACATGGGAGTAATCTAAAGCTCCAACTCTCACTTTTTTCTGACATTCTCAGTTAGGACAACTTTTCTGCTGTAGTCTATGGGTTTTTTTTGGGGAAGGCAAAACTCAGGGTAGGGGGCGAATTTAGACTTGAGGTTTGTTTTATTAGGTAGCTATTGCGCCAGGGTACGTGCTTTTGGGGTTCAGGTAAATTGGAAAGTTACAGTTTTTAAACTATTACCTCAAGAATGCGTCGTTATGAAGACAGGACTTTTCAACTTGTTACGCAGCCTCAGTAGGAGCCTCCAGCAGGTGTTCTCACTGTGGCTTCACTTTGGTGCACAAAGATGGGGACATCGGCGGCGGCGTGGGTGTTGGTGGAGCCAGTGCCAGCGGAGGAACCGGCAGCGATGCGGGCATTGGCGGCGAGCCTGGATCTGAGAGGATCCAATCCCCGCCAGCCATTCTGCAGAGTATGGCAGCGGTGCCCATTTCAAAAATCGCCCACCAGTCTAAGACTTTGAAACACTGGTGGGTTGGCACCCACCAGGCGAAGATGCCAAAGCCCTGGCGGGTTGGTGCCCATCAGACAAAGATGCCATAAGTTCTAGTGGTCGGCAGCCATGAAAAAGAGCTGACACAGGCTGTAGCCCACTAAGTGAAGAAGCCAAAGCCCTGGCGGGTTGGCGCCTGCCAGGCAAAGAAACCAGAAGCCCTAGTGGGCGGCAGCCATGTAGAAGAGCTAACACAGGCTGCCACCCACTAAGTAAAGACGCTGAAGCCCTGGCGGGTTGGCACCCGCCAGGCGAAGATGCCAGAAGTCCTAGTGGGAGGCAGCTATGAAAAAGAGCTGACACAGGCTGCCGCCCACGAGGTAAAAATGTCAAAGCCCTGGTGGGTTGGCGCTCGCCAGGTGAAGACCCCGGAAGGCCTAGTGGGTGGCGGCCACATAAAAGAGCTAACATAGGCTGCCACCCACTAGGCGAAGATGCCGAAGTCCTGGCGGGTTGGTGTCTGCCAGGCGAAAATGCCAGATGTCCTGGGGGGCGGCGGCCATGTAAAAAAGCTGACACAGGTTGCCATCCACCAGGCAAAGTCACCGAAGCCCTGGCGGGTTGGCGCCAGCCAGGCGAAGACTTCGGAAGTCCTAGTCGGTGATGGGCAAGTAAAAGAGCTGACACAGGCTGCCACACACTAGGTGAAGATGTCAAATCCCTGGTGGGTTGGTGCCCACCAGGTGAATATGCTGAAGCCTTGGCGAGTTGGCATCTGCCAGGCAAAAACACCGAAGCCCTGGCAGGTTGGCGCCCGCTGGACGAAGACATCGGAAGTCCTAGTGGGCAGCGGCCACATAAAAGAGCTGACACAGGCTGCCGCCCACTAGGTGAAGATGCTGAAGCCCTGGCAGGTTGGCACCCACCAGGCGAAAATGCTGAAGCCCTGGTAGGTTGGCGCCCGCCAGGCGAAGATGCCTAAGCCCTGGGGTGGCGCGACCACATAAAATAATTTTTAGGCCGCCGTCAGTTCCCAGCAAGCCTCCCCCACATGCTGGTACTTGGAGAACCATAAGTATCAGCATGCGGGGCATTACGGGCCTGCTGGTACCTGTACTTTCACAGCAAAAGCAATATTGAAAAAACACACAACATACACACTGTAGAAATGTAACATTTTATTACAACATACTTGCACACACACATGTACTCACACATGCACACACTATCTCACATACTCACCTATGTATCCCTGAAGGCAATCTGTCCTCTTCTCTAGTAGACAATCCAATGGATTACCTGTAATAAAAATTCCATACTCACCTCCTCCTATGCATGGATCTGTCCTCTTCTCCAGTAGATAATCCTATGGATTACCTGTAATAAAAATTCCATACTCACCTCCTCCTATGCGTGGATCTGTCCTCTTCACACAATCCAGAGTCTTGGAAAAAAAAAAACCAAAAACTAAAAAACGGGGATCCACGGACATTAGTAGTGTTCTTAGAGAACACTACTACCCTAATGACATTTCAGTTCAGAAATCCCGGTGCAAGCCTTCCGCCTCTCAGCCAATAAACTGTTCTCACCATTGACTTCAATGGTGAGAACCGAGAGTGCCCTTTTCAAAAATGGCAACTCAGCGCCATTTTTGAAATTCAAAGATGGCCGCTGCGAGCCAATCACGGCTCATGATGTCATCACCTGCCCACCTTGGCTGGTTTATATACAGCCAGCGCGAGGTCCGGCCACTCAGAGTCTGTCGGCCGGGAGGCAGCAGAAAAGAGCTGCCGAAGACAGAAGATGCCACGGAAGCCCTGGATGGGCGGTGGCTGTGCAAAAGAGCTGAAAGGCCGCCGCCATCCAGGTAAAGATACTGTAGAAGTCCTGGGGGAAGCGGCAACCATGTAAAAGAGCTTAAAGGATGCCGACCCCCAGGTGAAGGTGCAGCTAAATAAAATAATTTAAAAAACTGACAGTTGGAAATTTAGATTACTCCCAAGTCCTCATTTTTTATGTTTTTGCCCTGAAATTTGGCATGCAGCACCGAGCGACAGTTCTACCAGCCCATGCCAAATTTCAACTCCATACCTCCAATAGCTTTTGAGGTGTAGCCCCTTAAACACCATGCCCCCTCCCTCTGGAATTCTCTATGAGAGAATTCCTTTTTTTTTGTTTTTAGGGGAACCCCTACGTCGTTTGTCCCCTGTATTTTGGTAACCATGACTGGCTCTGATTTAGCCTGGTGCTGGTTGTTCTTTATACAGGGAACCCCTACGTCGTTTGTCCCCTGTGTTTAGCACAACCAGCACTGGGGCTCCAAAGCCCGATGCTGGTTGTGCTGTGGGGGCACAGATTGTTTTTTGTTATATTACACATTAATTTTTTAAAACAATACATGGATGGATCTCACTGATATGTCCATGCAGCTGTGTCTCAGTGATTTGATTTTCTCAGGTGTATGCCCAGCGCCAGTGAGTCCTTCTGTCGCCCACTGATGCTTCTGCGCATGGCCCTGCTGCTGCCACTGCCCCACACCCCCGCTGCTGCTGCCTGCCCCCACACCCCCGCTGCTGCTGCCTGCCCCCACACCCCCGCTGCTGCCTGCCCCCACACCCCCACTGCTGCCACTGCCCCACACCCCTGCTGCTGCCACTGCCCCACACCCCTGCTGCTGCCACTGCCCCACACCCCCGCTGCTGCCACTGCCCCACACCCCCGCTGCTGCCACTGCCCCACACCCCCGCTGCTGCCACTGCCCCACACCCCCGCTGCTGCCACTGCCCCACACCCCCGCTGCTGCCACTGCCCCACACCCCCGCTGCTGCCAGTGCCCCACACCCCCGCTGCTGCTGCCAGTGCCCCCACACCCCCGCTGCTGCTGCCAGTGCCCCCACACCCCCGCTGCTGCCTGCCCCCACACCCCCACTGCTGCCACTGCCCCACACCCCCGCTGCTGCCACTGCCCCACACCCCCGCTGCTGCCACTGCCCCACACCCCCGCTGCTGCCACTGCCCCACACCCCCGCTGCTGCCAGTGCCCCACACCCCCGCTGCTGCCAGTGCCCCACACCCCCGCTGCTGCCAGTGCCCCACACCCCCGCTGCTGCCACTGCCCCACACCCCCGCTGCTGCCACTGCCCCACACCCCCGCTGCTGCCACTGCCCCACACCCCCGCTGCTGCCTGCCCCCACACCCCCGCTGCTGCCACTGCCCCATACCCCCGCTGCTGCCACTGCCCCACACCCCCGCTGCTGCCACTGCCCCACACCCCCGCTGCTGCCACTGCCCCACACCCCCGCTGCTGCCACTGCCCCACACCCCCGCTGCTGCCTGCCCCCACACCCCCGCTGCTGCCACTACCCCACACCCCTGCTGCTGCCTGCCCCCACAGCCGTCTCGCACTCTGCACCGTTAAAACACATGCGGTGTGCTGTCCCCTCTGCCACCTGCGTTAGAGTACCATGCTGTTGCCCTTCTCCCCTGCAGGTGGCCGGTTTGCTCGACAAAACCCTGATAGTTAATAATACATTTTAGAAAAACTCTGACATTTTTTTTTTGTTTTGTTTTTTGGTTGAACTGAAACTCTTTATTCCGTTTATTCCCGTGGTCATTTTCCCCCCTATGGCTTCTGTCTTATGATTGTTGTCTTATATTTAAATACTTATTTGTAGTGATAATTTGGTTATCAATTTATATCTGTTGTCACCATTAATGGATCGATTTATATTTTGTTTTTGTCTTAACCAATTCAATTTTACTTTTGATGGCGCAAAGCTATGTGATATTTGTATTGTTTGTTCTATTGTTGTCGGTGACGCGGTTTTGACGTATTTTTCTGTTTTTCGTGTTATGATTGACCAAAGCTATGAAATTCCATAGACACAAATCCTTACGGCGTCACGTGTCCCATTACGGCTGCTTAGACATGATCTGAAATTTCACAAAACCTATTGATTTTCAGGCACTCAAACTCCAAAAAGCAATGACATTACGATCATTAAGGCCTGTAACATGACAGTTAGGAGCTGAGTGGCTGGCAGTTTATCACTATCCAGAGCTTAGTACATCTCCCCCCGTGTGAGACAATATTCCGGAACAGGATTCGCCATCACGCCTCTGTCCTGCAATACGTAGCGTTATTTTACACCGACGATGATAGTGAGCTGGTGTGTAAATACCCAGACGGGGAGGGGGGCACCAGAATCCCCCACAACTGCTGGGATCTCATATCATCTCCTCTACCTGCTGCTTCTCATCCTGCTATCACCTGGCCGGGCCCATCTCAGGTGTCAGAGCAGCCCCCGCCCCCTTATGTCGCTCCCCCGGAGGGCAAACACAGCCGCTCCCTCCCAGCTGCACCACCACACCCAGCACACAACCTGACGGCCTTGTTACCAGTTATAAAAACACCGCTCGCTCTACCCAGCCCAGCTCCCTGCGACATTAACCCCGCCACTGCTGCCCAGATCACCGATCATTAACCCACCTGCCACTACTCAGCGCCGAGTTTAATCCTATGGTGCCAACTGTACCATGTGTTATATGTGTTATGTGCTGTGTCAGGCTCTACAGGGTTAAGTTTTACTCTGATTTTCTGATGACTCAGGCCAGGTGCCGGTCGCTGATCTAATCTGTACAGAACACAGCGTCCCGGGGCAGCGTCTCCTGCTCATACACGACCGCAGAGGCTGCCGCCATGTCCACCGTTACTGCATTAAGGTTTGTGGCGTTTTCCACACTGGCAAAATCGGAGAATCCTAGTTCCCGTGTACTATAAAGTGTTTTATTGTCATTGTCGCCTTTCATAGCGCGTTGCGGCCAGAGAGAGATCCATGTGCGACAATTTGCAACGCCCGCATGTAGCCAGCAGCAGCGCATTACTGATGTCAGGCTCTGGCGCTTACTCCTCGTGTCTGCTTGTAGAGGGGCCCGGCGTTCTGTGCTCAGGTCAGATAAGGGGATCTAGTCACCATCCTGGCGCAGACAGTGCCAGCGAGCAGAATTCCGCGTGCCCGACCCCAGATCACGCTTTACAGTCAGCGCTGCGTTTGCGGCACATGAAGAAATTGTACTGAAAGGTCACTCAGAGATGTGATCGGCCGCCATTGAACATATTGGCCGTCATTATGATTCGCACGTATGGCCGATGTCAGACGCAGTGAAGCAATTTTCACCATCTGCGCACGTGTCTATGTCGCACTGCGCACGTGTCCAGGCAGCGCGCGCACAGAGCCAGAGTTTTGATGGAGATGCACGTTCTCCAAAATGTGTTGGGCGTCCCAGGGCGGTGACAGTGAGGGGGCTTAGTGCACAGAGATAGTCCGTCTTATGGGCGGTTATGGGATTTTCGCGGGCGTATCGGTGATGGGCTGTGTACACAGACGCTCACATAGGAGACCGCATTCAGACAGAGGATTTGCACCCGCCAAAGGGTTGGTGCGACCGATGGCGGCGTTTAAAGACGCAGAAATCGGTATCTCAGCGCCTACGGATGCTGATAGTGTGCGCCTCAGTCTTGGCCATACTTACTGGGAGGGGGCTGCCAGGTCAGTGCAGCAGGGAGGATGGAGACGACTTAAGTGGGCAGAGCGGGAGAATGTGTCGGCGTCATCGCGGCCCCCCCCCCCCCATTTTATAGTGCCGATATTACCAGCATTGTAAAGCATGGAGCGGGGCTACGATTACAGGATTCATCATGAAATTGCGTCATTGCCCCCCGAACCGCTTTCATGTACAGTCGCTGGCGGCCATTCGGGGGGACTTGCCTACTCTTGCGAGGTGCCGGTAGCTGCACTACATATTCAGGAGGCTCTCGGCAGTCCCGGGAGAATAGGTAAATATGGACTCCTGGCACATTCAGCCAATGGGTGAGATACTGGTCTGAAGCCCTCTGACACCGTTCTATTATATAAATACATAAATATAGAATAACCCAGACCCTAAGCAGCCTAAGTAACCTAATGGGAGATCCGTCTGTGTGTGGGAACGTTTGTCTGTCTGTGTCCGCTCTCCTGTCTGGCTCTGCGCAGTGTATCACGGTTGTCTGTCTGTGTCCTCTCCCCTGTCTGGCTCTGCGCAGTGTATCACGGTTGTCTGTCTGTGTCCGCTCTCCCGTCTGGCTCTGCGCAGTGTATCACGGTTGTCTGTCTGTCCTGTCTCCTGTCTGGCTCTGCGCAGTGTATCACGGTTGTCTGTCTGTGTCCGCTCTCCAGTCTGGCTCTGCGCAGTGTATCACGGTTGTCTGTCTGTGTCCGCTCTCCTGTCTGGCTCTGCGCAGTGTATCACGGTTGTCTGTCTGTGTCCTCTCCCCTGTCTGGCTCTGCGCAGTGTATCACGGTTGTCTGTCTGTGTCCGCTCTCCCGTCTGGCTCTGCGCAGTGTATCACGGTTGTCTGTCTGTCCTGTCTCCTGTCTGGCTCTGCGCAGTGTATCACGGTTGTCTGTCTGTGTCCTCTCTCCTGTCTGGCTCTGCGCAGTGTATCACGGTTGTCTGTCTGTGTCCTCTCTCCTGTCTGGCTCTGCGCAGTGTATCACGGTTGTCTGTCTGTGTCCGCTCTCCTGTCTGGCTCTGCGCAGTGTATCACGGTTGTCTGTGTCCTCTCTCCTGTCTGGCTCTGCGCAGTGTATCACGGTTGTCTGTGTCCTCTCTCCCGTCTGGCTCTGCGCAGTGTATCACGGTTGTCTGTCTGTGTCCTCTCTCCCGTCTGGCTCTGCGCAGTGTATCACGGTTGTCTGTCTGTGTCCGCTCTCCCGTCTGACTCTGCGCAGTGTATCACGGTTGTCTGTCTGTGTCCGCTCTCCTGTCTGGCTCTGCGCAGTGTATCACGGTTGTCTGTCTGTGTCCGCTCTCCCGTCTGGCTCTGCGCAGTGTATCACGGTTGTCTGTCTGTGTCCGCTCTCCCATCTGGCTCTGCGCAGTGTATCACGGTTGTCTGTCTGTGTCCGCTCTCCCGTCTGGCTCTGCGCAGTGTATCACGGTTGTCTGTCTGTGTCCGCTCTCCTGTCTGGCTCTGCGCAGTGTATCACGGTTGTCTGTCTGTGTCTGCTCTCCCGTCTGGCTCTGCGCAGTGTATCACGGTTGTCTGTCTGTGTCCGCTCTCCAGTCTGGCTCTGCGCAGTGTATCACGGTTGTCTGTCTGTGTCCTCTCCCCTGTCTGGCTCTGCGCAGTGTATCACGGTTGTCTGTCTGTGTCCGCTCTCCCGTCTGGCTCTGCGCAGTGTATCACGGTTGTCTGTCTGTCCTGTCTCCTGTCTGGCTCTGCGCAGTGTATCACGGTTGTCTGTCTGTGTCCTCTCTCCTGTCTGGCTCTGCGCAGTGTATCACGGTTGTCTGTCTGTGTCCTCTCTCCTGTCTGGCTCTGCGCAGTGTATCACGGTTGTCTGTCTGTGTCCGCTCTCCTGTCTGGCTCTGCGCAGTGTATCACGGTTGTCTGTGTCCTCTCTCCTGTCTGGCTCTGCGCAGTGTATCACGGTTGTCTGTGTCCTCTCTCCCGTCTGGCTCTGCGCAGTGTATCACGGTTGTCTGTCTGTGTCCTCTCTCCCGTCTGGCTCTGCGCAGTGTATCACGGTTGTCTGTCTGTGTCCGCTCTCCCGTCTGGCTCTGCGCAGTGTATCACGGTTGTCTGTCTGTGTCCGCTCTCCTGTCTGGCTCTGCGCAGTGTATCACGGTTGTCTGTCTGTGTCCGCTCGCCCGTCTGGCTCTGCGCAGTGTATCACGGTTGTCTGTCTGTGTCCGCTCTCCCGTCTGGCTCTGCGCAGTGTATCACGGTTGTCTGTCTGTGTCCGCTCTCCTGTCTGGCTCTGCGCAGTGTATCACGGTTGTCTGTCTGTGTCCGCTCGCCCGTCTGGCTCTGCGCAGTGTATCACGGTTGTCTGTCTGTGTCCGCTCTCCCATCTGGCTCTGCGCAGTGTATCACGGTTGTCTGTCTGTGTCCGCTCTCCCGTCTGGCTCTGCGCAGTGTATCACGGTTGTCTGTCTGTGTCCGCTCTCCCGTCTGGCTCTGTGCAGTGTATCACGGATGTCTGTCTGTGTCTGCTCTCCCGTCTGGCTCTGCGCAGTGTATCACGGTTGTCTGTCTGTGTCCGCTCTCCAGTCTGGCTCTGCGCAGTGTATCACGGTTGTCTGTGTCCTCTCTCCCGTCTGTCTCTGCGCAGTGTATCACGGTTGTCTGTCTGTGTCCTCTCTCCCGTCTGGCTCTGCGCAGTGTATCACGGTTGTCTGTCTGTGTCCGCTCTCCCGTCTGGCTCTGCGCAGTGTATCACGGTTGTCTGTCTGTGTCCGCTCTCCTGTCTGGCTCTGCGCAGTGTATCACGGTTGTCTGTGTCCGCTCTCCTGTCTGGCTCTGCGCAGTGTATCACGGTTGTCTGTCTGTATACGCTCTCCTGTCTGGCTCTGCGCAGTGTATCACGGTTGTCTGTCTGTGTACTCTCTCCTGTCTGGCTCTGCGCAGTGTATCACGGTTGTCTGTCTGTGTCCGCTCTCCTGTCTAGCTCTGCGCATGTATCACGGTTGTCTGTCTGTGTACTCTCTCCTGTTTGGCTCTGTGCAGTGTATCACGGTTGTCTGTCTGTATACGCTCTCCTGTCTGGCTCTGCGCAGTGTATCATGGTTGTCTGTCTGTATACGCTCTCCTGTCTGGCTCTGCGCAGTGTATCACGGTTGTCTGTCTGTGTTCTCTCTCCTGTCTGGCTCTGCGCAGTGTATCACGGTTGTCTGTCTGTGTCCGCTCTCCTGTCTGGCTCTGCGCAGTGTATCACTGTTGTCTGTCTGTGTCCTCTCTCCTGTCTGGCTCTGTGCAGTGTATCACGGTTGTCTGTCTCTGTCCGCTCTCCTGTCTGGCTCTGCGCAGTGTATCACGGTTGTCTGTCTGTGTCCTCTCTCCTGTCTGGCTATGCGCAGTGTATCACGGTTGTCTGTCTGTCCTGTCTCCTGTCTGGCTCTGCGCAGTGTATCACGGTTGTCTGTCTGTGTCCTCTCTCCTGTCTGGCTCTGCGCAGTGTATCACGGTTGTCTGTGTCCGCTCTCCTGTCTGGCTCTGCGCAGTGTATCACGGTTGTCTGGCTCTGTGCACCTGTCTGGCTCTGCGCAGTGTATCACGGTTGTCTGGCTCTGTGCACCTGTCTGGCTCTGCGCAGTGTATCACGGTTGTCTGGCTCTGTGCACCTGTCTGGCTCTGCGCAGTGTATCACGGTTGTCTGTCTCTGTCCTCTCTCCTGTCTGGCTCTGCGCAGTGTATCATGGTTGTCTGGCTCTGTGCACCTGTCTGGCTCTGCGCAGTGTATCACGGTTGTCTGGCTCTGTGCACCTGTCTGGCTCTGCGCAGTGTATCACGGTTGTCTGGCTCTGTGCACCTGTCTGGCTCTGCGCAGTGTATCACGGTTGTCTGTCTGTGTCCTCTCTCCTGTCTGGCTCTGCGCAGTGTATCACTGT
Source organism: Taudactylus pleione (assembly GCA_031769625.1). Taxonomy (NCBI): domain Eukaryota; kingdom Metazoa; phylum Chordata; class Amphibia; order Anura; family Myobatrachidae; genus Taudactylus; species Taudactylus pleione. The sequence continues at coordinate 402,574 of JAUIMM010000905.1, forward strand.
TGTCTGTCTGTGTCCGCTCTCCTGTCTGGCTCTGTGCAGTGTATCACGGTTGACTGTCTGTGTCCGCTCTCCTGTCTGGCTCTGCGCTGTGTATCACGGTTGTCTGTCTGTGACCTCTCTCCTGTCTGGCTATGCGCAGTGTATCACTGTTGTCTGTCTGTGTCCGCTCTCCTGTCTGGCTCTGCGCAGTGTATCACGGTTGTCTGTCTGTGTCCGCTCTCCTGTCTGGCTCTGTGAGGTGTATCACGGTTGTCTGTCTGTGTCCGCTCTCCCGTCTGGCTCTGCGCAGTGTATCACGGTTGTCTGTCTGTGTCTGCTCTCCCGTCTGGCTCTGCGCAGTGTATCACGGTTGTCTGTCTGTGTCCGCTCTCCAGTCTGGCTCTGCGCAGTGTATCACGGTTGTCTGTGTCCTCTCTCCCGTCTGGCTCTGCGCAGTGTATCACGGTTGTCTGTCTGTGTCCGCTCTCCTGTCTGGCTCTGCGCAGTGTATCACGGTTGTCTGTCTTTATCCGCTCTCCTGTCTGGCTGTGCGCAGTGTATCACGGTTATCTCTGTCCGCTCTCCTGTCTGGCTCTGCGCAGTGTATCACGGTTGTCTGTTTCCGCTCTCCTGTCTGGCTCTGCGCTGTGTATCACTGTTGTCTGTCTGTGTCCTCTCTCCTGACTGGCTCTGTGAGGTGTATCACGGTTGTCTGTCTGTGTCCGCTCTCCTGTCTGGCTCTGCGCAGTGTATCACGTTTGTCTGTCTGTGTCCTCTCTCCTGTCTGGCTCTGCGCAATGTATCACGGTTGTCTGTGTCCGCTCTCCTGTCTGGCTCTGCGCAGTGTATCACGGTTGTCTGTCTGTGTCCTCTCTCATGTCTGGCTCTGCGCAGTGTATCACTGTTGTCTGTCTGTGTCCTCTCTCCTGACTGGCTCTGTGAGGTGTATCACGGTTGTCTGTCTGTGTCCGCTCTCCTGTCTGGCTCTGCGCAGTGTATCACGTTTGTCTGTCTGTGTCCTCTCTCCTGTCTGGCTCTGCGCAATGTATCACGGTTGTCTGTGTCCGCTCTCCTGTCTGGCTCTGCGCAGTGTATCACGGTTGTCTGTGTCCGCTCTCCTGTCTGGCTCTGCGCAGTGTACCACGGTTGTCTGTCTTTATCCGCTCTCCTGTCTGGCTCTGCGCAGTGTATCACGGTTGTCTGTCTGTGTCCGCTCTCCTGTCTGGCTCTGCGCAGTGTATCACGGTTGTCTGTGTCCGCTCTCCTGTCTGGCTCTGCGCAGTTTATCACGGTTGTCTGTCTGTGTCCACTATCCTGTCTGGCTCTGCGCAGTGTATCACGGTTGTCTGTCTGTGTCCGCTCTCCTGTCTGTCTCTGCGCAGTGTATCACGGTTGTCTGTGTCCGCTCTCCTGTCTGGCTCTGCGCAGTGTATCACGGTTGTCTGTCTGTATACGCTCTCCTGTCTGGCTCTGCGCAGTGTATCACGGATGTCTGTCTGTGTCCTCTCTCATGTCTGGCTCTGCGCAGTGTATCACGGTTGTCTGTCTGTGTACTCTCTCCTGTCTGGCTCTGCACAGTGTATCACGGTTGTCTGTCTGTGTCCGCTCTCCTGTCTGGCTCTGCGCATGTATCACGTTTGTCTGTCTGTGTCCTCTCTCCTGACTGGCTCTGCGCAGTGTATCACGGTTGTCTGTCTGTGTCCGCTCTCCTGTCTGGCTCTGCGCAGTGTATCACTGTTGTCTGTCTGTGTCCTCTCTCCTGTCTGGCTCTGCGCAGTGTATCACGGTTGTCTGTCTGTGTCCTCTCTCCTGTCTGGCTCTGCGCAGTGTATCACGGTTGTCTGTCTCTGTCCGCTCTCCTGTCTGGCTCTGCGCAGTGTATCACGGTTGTCTGTCTGTGTCCTCTCTCCTGTCTGGCTATGCGCAGTGTATCACGGTTGTCTGTGTCCGCTCTCCTGTCTGGCTCTGCGCAGTGTATCACGGTTGTCTGTCTGTGTCCTCTCTCCTGTCTGGCTCTGCGCAGTGTATCACGGTTGTCTGTCTGTGTCCGCTCTCCTGTCTGGCTCTGCGCAGTGTATCATGGTTGTCTGTGTCCTCTCTCCTGTCTGGCTCTGCGCAATGTATCACGGTTGTCTGTGTCCGCTCTCCTGTCTGGCTCTGCGCAGTGTATCACGGTTGTCTGGGTCCTCTCTCCTGTCTGGCTCTGCGCAGTGTATCATGGTTGTCTGGCTCTGTCCTCTCTCCCGTCTGGCTCTGCGCAGTGTATCACGGTTGTCTGTGTCCTCTCTCCCGTCTGGCTCTGCGCAGTGTATCACGGTTGTCTCTGTGTCCGCTCTCCTGTCTGGCTCTGCGCAGTGTATCACGGTTGTCTGTCTCTGTCCTCTCTCCTGTCTGGCTCTGCGCAGTGTATCATGGTTGTCTGGCTCTGTGCACCTGTCTGGCTCTGCGCAGTGTATCACGGTTATCTGGCTCTGTGCACCTGTCTGGCTCTGTGCAGTGTATCACGGTTGTCTGTCTGTGTCCGCTCTCCTGTCTGGCTCTGCGCAGTGTATCACGGTTGTCTGTCTGTGTCCTCTCTCCCGTCTGGCTCTGCGCAGTGTATCATGGTTGTCTGTCTGTGTCCGCTCTCCCATCTGGCTCTGCGCAGTGTATCACGGTTGTCTGTCTCTGTCCTCTCTCCTGTCTGGCTCTGCGCAGTGTATCACGGTTGTCTGGCTCTGTGCACCTGTCTGGCTCTGCGCAGTGTATCACGGTTGTCTGGCTCTGCGCAGTGTATCACGGTTGTCTGTCTGTGTCCTCTCTCCTGTCTGGCTCTGCGCAGTGTATCACGGTTGTCTGTCTGTGTCCTCTCTCCTGTCTGGCTCTGCGCAGTGTATCACTGTTGTCTGTCTGTGTCCGCTCTCCTGTCTGGCTATGCGCAGTGTATCACTGTTGTCTGTCTGTGTCCGCTCTCCTGTCTGGCTCTGTGCAGTGTATCACGGTTGTCTGTCTGTGTCCGCTCTCCTGTCTGGCTCTGTGCAGTGTATCACGGTTGTCTGTCTGTGTCCGCTCTCCTGTCTGGCTCTGCGCAGTGTATCACTGTTGTCTGTCTGTGTCCGCTCTCCTGTCTGGCTCTGTGCAGTGTATCACGGTTGTCTGTCTGTGTCCGCTCTCCTGTCTGGCTCTGCGCAGTGTATCACGGTTGTCTGGCTCTGCGCAGTGTATCACGGTTGTCTGTCTCTGTCCTCTCTCCTGTCTGGCTCTGCGCAGTGTATCATGGTTGTCTGGCTCTGTGCACCTGTCTGGCTCTGCGCAGTGTATCACGGTTATCTGGCTCTGTGCACCTGTCTGGCTCTGTGCAGTGTATCACGGTTGTCTGTCTGTGTCCGCTCTCCTGTCTGGCTCTGCGCAGTGTATCACGGTTGTCTGTCTGTATCCTCTCTCCCGTCTGGCTCTGCGCAGTGTATCATGGTTGTCTGTCTGTGTCCGCTCTCCCGTCTGGCTCTGCGCAGTGTATCACGGTTGTCTGTCTCTGTCCTCTCTCCTGTCTGGCTCTGCGCAGTGTATCACGGTTGTCTGGCTCTGTGCACCTGTCTGGCTCTGCGCAGTGTATCACGGTTGTCTGGCTCTGCGCAGTGTATCACGGTTGTCTGTCTGTGTCCTCTCTCCTGTCTGGCTCTGCGCAGTGTATCACGGTTGTCTGTCTGTGTCCTCTCTCCTGTCTGGCTCTGCGCAGTGTATCACTGTTGTCTGTCTGTGTCCGCTCTCCTGTCTGGCTATGCGCAGTGTATCACTGTTGTCTGTCTGTGTCCGCTCTCCTGTCTGGCTCTGTGCAGTGTATCACGGTTGTCTGTCTGTGTCCGCTCTCCTGTCTGGCTCTGTGCAGTGTATCACGGTTGTCTGTCTGTGTCCGCTCTCCTGTCTGGCTCTGCGCAGTGTATCACTGTTGTCTGTCTGTGTCCGCTCTCCTGTCTGGCTCTGTGCAGTGTATCACGGTTGTCTGTCTGTGTCCTCTCTCCTGTCTGGCTCTGCGCAGTGTATCACGGTTGTCTGTCTGTGTCCGCTCTCCTGTCTGGCTCTGCGCAGTGTATCACGGTTGTCTGTCTGTGTCCTCTCTCCTGTCTGGCTCTGCGCAGTGTATCACGGTTGTCTGTCTGTGTCCTCTCTCCTGTCTGGCTCTGCGCAGTGTATCACTGTTGTCTGTCTGTGTCCGCTCTCCTGTCTGGCTATGCGCAGTGTATCACTGTTGTCTGTCTGTGTCCGCTCTCCTGTCTGGCTCTGTGCAGTGTATCACGGTTGTCTGTCTGTGTCCGCTCTCCTGTCTGGCTCTGTGCAGTGTATCACGGTTGTCTGTCTGTGTCCGCTCTCCTGTCTGGCTCTGCGCAGTGTATCACTGTTGTCTGTCTGTGTCCGCTCTCCTGTCTGGCTCTGTGCAGTGTATCACGGTTGTCTGTCTGTGTCCTCTCTCCTGTCTGGCTCTGCGCAGTGTATCACTGTTGTCTGTCTGTGTCCGCTCTCCTGTCTGGCTATGCGCAGTGTATCACTGTTGTCTGTCTGTGTCCGCTCTCCTGTCTGGCTCTGTGCAGTGTATCACGGTTGTCTGTCTGTGTCCGCTCTCCTGTCTGGCTCTGCGCAGTGTATCACGGTTGTCTGTCTGTGTCCGCTCTCCTGTCTGGCTCTGCGCAGTGTATCACTGTTGTCTGTCTGTGTCCGCTCTCCTGTCTGGCTCTGTGCAGTGTATCACGGTTGTCTGTCTGTGTCCTCTCTCCTGTCTGGCTCTGCACAGTGTATCACGGTTGTCTGTCTGTGTCCTCTCTCCTGTCTGGCTCTGCGCAGTGTATCACGGTTGTCTGTCTGTGTCCGCTCTCCTGTCTGGCTCTGCGCAGTGTATCACGGTTGTCTGTCTGTGTCCGCTCTCCTGTCTGGCTCTGCGCAGTGTATCACGGTTGTCTGTCTGTGACCTCTCTCCTGTCTGGCTATGCGCAGTGTATCACGGTTGTCTGTCTGTGTCCGCTCTCCTGTCTGGCTCTGCGCAGTGTATCACGGTTGTCTGTCTGTGTCCGCTCTCCTGTCTGGCTCTGCGCAGTGTATCACGGTTGTCTGTCTGTGTCCTCTCTCCTGTCTGGCTCTGCGCAATGTATCACGGTTGTCTGTGTCCGCTCTCCTGTCTGGCTCTGCGCAGTGTATCACGGTTGTCTGTCTGTGTCCGCTCTCTTGTCTGGCTCTGCGCAGTGTATCACGGTTGTCTGTCTGTGTCCTCTCTCCTGTCTGGCTATGCGCAGTGTATCACGGTTGTCTGTCTGTGTCCTCTCTCCTGTCTGGCTATGCGCAGTGTATAACGGTTGTCTGTCTGTGTCCGCTCTCCTGTCTGGCTCTGTGCAGTGTATCACGGTTGTCTGTCTGTGTCCTCTCTCCTGTCTGGCTCTGCGCAGTGTATCACGGTTGTCTGGCTCTGTGCACCTGTCTGGCTCTGTTCAGTGTATCACGGTTGTCTGTCTGTGTCCTCTCTCCTGTCTGGCTCTGCGCAGTGTATCACGGTTGTCTGTCTGTGTCCGCTCTCCTGTCTGGCTCTGTGCAGTGTATCACGGTTGTCTGTCTGTGTCCGCTGTCCTGTCTGGCTCTGCGCAGTGTATCACGGTTGTCTGTCTGTGTCCTCTCTCCTGTCTGGCTATGCGCAGTGTATCACTGTTGTCTGTCTGTGTCCGCTCTCCTGTCTGGCTCTGCACAGTGTATCACGGTTGTCTGTCTGTGTCCGCTCTCCTGTCTGGCTCTGTGCAGTGTATCACGGTTGTCTGGCTTTGTGCACCTGTCTGGCTCTGCGCAGTGTATCACGGTTGTCTGTGTCCGCTCTCCTGTCTGGCTCTGCGCAGTGTATCACGGTTGTCTGTCTGTGTCCTCTCTCCTGTCTGGCTCTGCGCAGTGTATCACCGTTGTCTGTCTGTGGCCGCTCTCCTGTCTGGCTCTGCGCAGTGTATCACGGTTGTCTGTGTCCGCTCTCCTGTCTGGCTCTGCGCAGTGTATCACGGTTGTCTGTCTGTGTCCTCTCTCCTGTCTGGCTCTGCGCAGTTTATCACGGTTGTCTGTCTGTGTCCGCTCTCCTGTCTGGCTCTGCGTAGTGTATCACGGTTGTCTGTCTGTGTCCGCTCTCCTGTCTGGCTCTGCGCAGTGTATCACGGTTGTCTGTGTCCGCTCTCCTGTCTGGCTCTGCGCAGTTTATCACGGTTGTCTGTCTGTGTCCGCTATCCTGTCTGGCTCTGCGCAGTGTTTCTCGGTTGTCTGTCTGTGTCCGCTCTCCTGTCTGGCTCTGCGCAGTGTATCACGGTTGTCTGTGTCCGCTCTCCTGTCTGGCTCTGCGCAGTGTACCACGGTTGTCTGTCTTTATCCGCTCTCCTGTCTGGCTCTGCGCAGTGTATCACGGTTATCTGGCTCTGTGCACCTGTCTGGCTCTGTGCAGTGTATCACGGTTGTCTGTCTGTTTCTGCTCTCCTGTCTGGCTCTGCACAGTGTATCACGGTTATCTGTCTTTATCCGCTCTCCTGTCTTGCTCTGCACAGTGTATCACGGTTGTCTGTGTCCGCTATCCTGTCTGGCTCTGTGCAGTGTATCACGGTTGTCTGTCTGTGTCCGCTCTCCTGTCTGGCTCTGCGCAGTGTATCACGGTTGTCTGTCTGTGTCCGCTCTCCTGTCTGGCTCTGCGCAGTGTATCACGGTTGTCTGTCTGTGTCCTCTCTCCTGTCTGGCTCTGCGCAGTGTATAACGGTTGTCTGTCTGTGTCCGCTCTCCTGTCTGGCTCTGCGCAGTGTATCACGGTTGTCTGTCTGTATACGCTCTCCTGTCTGGCTCTGCGCAGTGTATCACGGTTGTCTGTCTGTGTCCGCTCTCCTGTCTGACTCTGCGCAGTGTATCACGGTTGTCTGTCTGTGTCCGCTCTCCTGTCTGGCTCTGCGCAGTGTATCACAGTTGTCTGTCTGTGTCCGCTCTCCTGTCTGGCTATGCGCAGTGTATCACGGTTGTCTGTCTGTATACGCTCTCCTGTCTGGCTCTGCGCAGTGTATCACGGTTGTCTGTCTGTGTCCGCTCTCCTGTCTGGCTCTGCGCAGTGTATCACGGTTGTCTGTCTGTGTCCGCTTTCCTGTCTGGCTCTGCGCAGTGTATCACGGTTGTCTGGCTCTGCGCAGTGTATCACGGTTGTCTGTGTCCGCTCTCCTGTCTGGCTCTGCGCAGTGTATCACGGTTGTCTGTGTCCGCTCTCCTGTCTGGCTCTGCGCAGTGTATCACGGTTGTCTGTCTTTATCCGCTCTCCTGTCTGGCTCTGCGCAGTGTATCACGGTTGTCTGTGTCCTCTCTCCTGTCTGGCTCTGCGCAGTGTATCACGGTTGTCTGTGTCCGCTCTCCTGTTTGGCTCTGCGCAGTGTATCACGGTTGTCTGTCTGTGTCCGCTCTCCTGTCTGGCTCTGTGCAGTGTATCACGGTTGTCTGTCTGTGTCCGCTCTCCTGTCTGGCTCTGCGCAGTGTATCACGGTTGTCTGTCTGTGTACGCTCTCCCGTCTGGCTCTGCGCAGTGTATCACGGTTGTCTGTCTGTGTCCGCTCTCCTGTCTGGCTCTGCGCAGTGTATCACGGTTGTCTGTGTCCGCCCTCCTGCCTGGCTCTGCACATTGTGGTTGGGAACCTTTGATGCCATTTTAAAAAGCCTACAAATTGCAAAAAAAAAAAATTGGTTTATTTTGATTTTTTAATTTGAGTTCCGCATCCTGCGACTGTCGCGATTGTTGTGTTGCAGAGATCATTGAAGGGAATTGGCTCATTGTCCATCACTGTTATTACAACAACTTAACAAAAAGAAACTGCCCCATAGTAACCGGCGGACTAATATCTGCCCGTGGTGAGGTGCCCGGAACTACATTCCCCCCGCTGCTGCTCATCACTATGGCAAATGCACTTACTGAGATCATTGCAGCATTTGTCATAGGAGCAGGGACGCAACACAGCGCAACGCTCCATGATAAGCTAGGGAAGGCCATCGCAAAGGGGCCACCAATTGTGAGGGTGTTTCTGCCATCACAACATGCATGTTCCCATTGCAAGGTAACCATTCTATGGATGTATGGGCGGTTAGATTTGGATGCTCCTCTCTGGTGTCCATAGCAGAATAAAACCCATCAGTTAACGGATGAGCCATCGGAAAGAGAATACAATGGTGGCAACATCGCAATCCTGGCATCGTATGTGTAAAAATATTTCCTTCGGTTTGGGAACATCGATAGTTGCCGACCATCAGTTTCAGAAGGATATTACTAGGGTAAAGCGCCCTTCAGTACATGTCCCTGGAGGGGTCACAATAAAAGTTGTATTATCTAACAGTATTAATAGTTACTATAAACCTGGTAACGGCTGAGGTGTGGCGTGGGGGTGTGATCATCATACAAAACCAAACCTGTCTAAAAATAAACACACGGAAACAGAAATGGAATTAAGAAACGTCAGCTATTTATTTATTTATTTACTTAATTTTATTTAAATGATTGTATGGTGGCTAATGAGGACGACCCTACACAGAGCAGCCCAACAATGCAAACCAAACAACCAAACATGGCATTGCGGGTGGTATCCGCCCAGTGGATGCAAAAACCTAAGACTAAGGTACAAAGCACAAACCTTCTACTATCACTCTGCCATCCATAGATAATGCCCCCAGAAAGGTGGTACAGTACTTCTCCACAATTATTAGAAGGTGAGGGCACCCAATGCACCCGGGCTGATGATGAGCCGTACTTTCACGCCAATGCTAGTTTCTGCCTAAAAGAAATGCAGCCGCCACCATACAAAACTAAACCACCTGACCTATGCTGGCAAATAAGCTGTCTACAAACATGACCAACAGGGGTGTATCTAGGGTTCTGAGCACCCCTGGCAAAGTAATGAGCGGGTGCCCCCCTCCCTCAATATTTTCTGAATAATTACATTCTGTCTCCATAGCCATCCCCCTGAGGGACAGGAGAGTGAGCTACTGAGGGACAGGAGAGAGATAAACTAAGGGACAGGAGAGTGAGCCACTGAGGGGCAGGAGATATATAGACTAAGGGACAGGAGAGTGAGCCACTGAGGGGGCAGGAGATAGATAGACTAAGGGACAGGAGAGTGAGCCATTGAGGGGCAGGAGAGAGATGGACTAAGGGACAGGAGAGTGAGCCACTGAGGGGCAGGAGAGAGATAGACTAAGGGACAGGAGAGTGAGAGACTGAGGGGCAGGAGAGAGATAGACTAAGGGACAGGAGAGTGAGAGACTGAGGGGCAGGAGAGAGATAGACTAAGGGACAGGAGAGAGATAGACTAAGGGACAGGAGAGAGATAGACTAAGGGGCAGGAGAGTGAGAGACTGAGAGGACAGATGCAGGAAAACACAAAGGATAGACAGTTGGGAACAACATCAATTCAATGCCAGTCATAACTGATATAAATAAGCCTTTCCTTATTATGAAAGTAATTGATGTGTCCCCCCACCGGGAAGAGGTACTGCAGCAGCTGAGAGTCTTCCCTCCCCTGGGTTATACCTTTCAGCCATGCAAGTTGCAGTTGCTCAGCGCCGACGATTGATGCAGGGTCCCGGGGAAAAATCCTTGCTCCTGGCGAGTCGAGCCGTGCAGCTGCTGGGGTGCCATGCTGTGGGTGTGCGGCATGAGGTGGAGCCCGCGGAGGTCAGCAGCATGTCACCTGCAGGAAGGCCCAGCCAATACCACCGCGCCTGCATGATCACCACCCCAGCTGCCAGGCAGCAGCCAATGGCAACATGGCACAGAGGGGGAGGAGGAGAGAACACCAAGGATGGCAGCTCAGGGCTGGTCACCAGACACTAATCTATCCCTTGGCCCTGTGTGGCACCGCCGGCCCCCTGTCCACTCAGAGAAGCCGACACAGACCCAGGAAGGCGGGCAGAGTAGAGTAGGGAGATGATAAATACGGTTTCCTAGAGGGTGGAGAGAACCCTGATGGGAAGGAGCAGCCACGTAGCTTGTATAGAGTTTAGAATCCTGCAGGACGGGGAGCGGCTGCGGACACAGAGAGATGCGTCAGCAAAGGGAATCCCAGCTGCGGTATGCCAGCGCAAGACCCCCCCCTGCAGGACCCTGACTTCTGGGATGTTACTGCTGATCGCCCGCTGGAGAAAGTGCCCGGACCATGGCTGTTATGGGCTGCTGTTGTAGGAGTGGAGAGGTGCCTGCCCCTGCCAGTTACCGGTCAGAAGATCTGTCCACATTGATCACCTCACTGCCAGAGGACAGAAGCTGAGAGGACCCCAGGGATTGTCTACTTACCACTGCCGGAGATACACCACTGTATACCTGTCCCAGGGAGAGCTGCTGTGCTGCCCGGCTGTCGAAAGAGACAGCCACAGGAATCCTTGTTAGTGCTGAAGGAACCGGAGGAAGACCCATCGACAGCCGGCTGCCTGGGGGAGTGCCTGTGCACCAGCAGACCTGCATCGAGGGGCCTGCTGCAGGAACAGAGGGAGGAGGCCCACGCCATGATGGTGCCCATCGCTGGTGCTGACCTGGGAGATGCCTGCAGGAGGAAGAGCCCGAGAGAGAGCATCTGACAGTAGCAGGCTAATGTGGGGACACAGAGGCGTCACTAGTGTTGGTGTCACCCGGTGCTATAACTCATGGTGACACCCCCCCCACCCCACCAAAAAAATATAAAAAATTGATGCGCAGCTCCGCAAACTCTCCCCAAATGCCAGTCCAGCAGACACATTTACACAATGCCCCCAGTAGTGGTGCCCCGTATGTAGTGCCCCTTATGCAGTGCCCCTATGCAATGTCCCCAGTGGTAATGCCCCCTAATAGTGCCCCCAGCGGTAGTGGTAATGCCCCTTATAGTAGTGCCCCCTATAGTAGTGACCCCATTATTAATGCCCTCAGTAGAAATGCCCCTAGTAGTAATGCCCCCATTAGTAGTGCCATCAAAAGTAATGCTCCCTGTAGTAGTGCCCCCATTAGTAATGCCCCCTAATAGTGCCCACAATGGTAGTGGTAATGCCCCCTATAATATTACCCCCAGAAGTAATGCCCCCTATTGTATTGCATAGAGTGTAACAGTGACTGCCAGATAATGCAGAGAGCATCGTAGTAACCGCCAGATAATACAGAGAGCATCGTAGTAACCACCAGATAATACAGAGAGCATCGTAGTAACCGCCAGATAATACAGAGAGCATTGTAGTAACCGCCAGATAATACAGAGAGCATTGTAGTAACCGCCAGATAATGCAGAGAGCATCGTAGTAACCGCCAGATAATGCAGAGAGCATCGTAGTAACCGCCAGATAATACAGAGAGCATTGTAGTAACCGCCAGATAACGCAGAGAGCATTGTAGTAACCGCCAGATAATACAGAGAGCATCGTAGTAACAGCCAGATAATACAGAGAGCGTCATGGTAACCGCCAGATAATACAGAGAGCATTGTAGTAACCGCCAGATAATACAGAGAGCGTCATGGTAACCGCCAGATAATGCAGAGAGCATCGCAGTAACCGCCAGATAATACAGAGAGCATTGTAGTAACCGCCAGATAATACAGAGAGCATCGTAGTAACCGCCAGATAATACAGAGAGCATCGTAGTAACCGCCAGATAATACAGAGAGCATTGTAGTAACCGCCAGATAATACAGAGAGCATCGTAGTAACCGCCAGATAATACAGAGAGCATTGTAGTAACCGCCAGATAATACAGAGTCCATCATTGACCCACATATAACCCATAACATGAATACACCCCTTATACACACAGAAACACAATGAGTATACCCACGCACATACATTAATACACCATCCCCAGCATAGACACTCTCTCCTCACTGCATTAGTTACTTCCCATTACACCGGGCAGCACAGACGGTGTAATGGTAGCATTACTGCCTCACAGCACTGAGGTCGTTGGTTCGATACCCACTACGGCCCTAACTGTGTGGAGTTTGTATATTCTCCCTGTGCTTGCGTGGGTTTCCCCCGGGTACTCCGGTTTCCTCCCACACTCCAAAAATATACTGGTAGGTTAATTGGCTCCTAACAAAATTACCCCTAGTGTGTGTATGTGTGTATGTGCGCATGTGGTAGGGAATATAGATTGTAAGCTCCACTGGGGCAGGGACGGATGTGAATGGCCGAATATTCTCTGTAAAGCGCTGCGGAATATGTGTGCGCTATATAAATAACTGGTAATAAATAAATAAATAAATTACACCTACTGTATACATTATACCATAGTCACTGTGCTGTATCCCAGCTCCTTCTCATCCTCTCTGACTGGGAGCTCAGAGGGTCACACTGGGAAGAAGCAGGGACAGTGTACAAACTACTTGTCAGTATTCAAGTGTGATCAACAGTGTCTGAATACACTTGTAAACTGGCAGATGTTTTGTAGACTGTCCCTGCCAGTGCCTGCTCCCAGCGTGACGATCTGTACTGCAGGGAGGGAGCTGATTCACTGAAGAGAGGAGGAGCAGGAGCTCAGCTGCCATGATCCACCCCGGCGGCGGCTTCAGTCAGGCTGATGGTCTTTACACTGATAGTAGGTAATCAGCCCCCGTGCCTCTAGCGCCCCCCCCCCCCACATGTAGGGGACTGTATGAAGAGCACAGCCGCACTTACTGTACTGTAGGCTGCCGCTGGCTGTCTCAGTGTGACAGGCGCAGCGCAGCCGGCAGAAGTAATAACTGTCTCAGCAGCTGCTGCAGGGAGAGCGCCTCTCCAGCCTGGCGTCTGCTGAGCGGGGATGAGTTGGATTTTGGTGTCACCCCCTTAGAGGGTGACACCCGTTGCGGCCCGCACCCACCGCACCCCCCTTGTGACGCCACTGTGGGGACAGTCCCCGAAGAGAGCCTGCGAGGACCCCTGGAGACAGGCAGGGTACTGGAAGAAACAGAGTGCCCTGATCCAGGGATTATATGGCTGTGACTGGCGATGACTGCCTTGGAGGAGGGGGCAGCAGTGGACTATCCGGACTCTAGTCCTGCTTACCATAGCTTGGTGCGGTACAGATAGTGGGATGGCAGAAGAGCCGCTGCATGTGGTGAGACACTGCTGAAGCCCCCTACTCATCCCCACCCTTATAATGCCTGTTTAGTGGGGTCCCCTCGCACTGTAATTCTGTGCTGCCCCAGCACAGCTTTAAGGGAGTAATTATTGCCCCGTCCTATGTTTGAGTGGCCATCCTGCAGTATACCTAGAGTTCTGGGGTTGGTCTCTTGTGTGTTAAGGGAAGTGTGACCCCCTCTATTTGGGTCTTACAGTATAAACTGCTGGGGTTTGATACTGATCTATTACTCCTCACAGTGATATGTGCAGATACATTATTACTTGTACTGGTACAATTTAGAAAACTACTTAGCATTACAATATAACCTAAGTTGATGAATTGTTGTATCCTGCCAAATGTTGTTCAGATACAATAAAATTGTGTTGTACCCTTATGTGTCTGTCATTGTATCTGTTTAAAAGGGAAATACATTTCTTGCCCCTCTGATCGAATTCGAACCTGGTCTCTGGTAAAAATATGACATTACCCTTCTTTCCAGCCTCGTCTTAAGCTCTCGGACAATGGGCACCATGCCACTGCCGCTTAGGAATAATGTAAGACTACAGTATGGTACAGGGTAACCAAGCTCCCATGAGTTCGAGGTCTGACACGATGTGAGGGCGTAAGTCAAGAGCTATCCTAGATCCAAGGTCATTCCCACCTAGATGGAGTACCAGCACTTTTGGGACACCAAACTGCCGTGCAGCCGCTAACAACCTGGGTGTAAGGAACTCCCAACAAGGACCTCTAAAACCTAGCCAACGAATCCTAGCTGATAAAGGACATTGCAACCACTCCCCGGCCACAGCAGAGCGGGCTGCCCAAAATACAAAAGAATGACCCAGAATCCACATATCTTTAGCATCAAATATCACACACAATGCAGGAAGGGAGAAAAATGAGAAATAACATTAATATTGGGTATTTGTTTTTGTCTATATATATATATATATATATATATATATATATATATATGTTAAAGAGCCACTAAGGAAGTGAAATTAACTTCTAAATTAAACAAAATAAAATATTTTTAATTTTAGGCAAGCATTAAAAACAGCGTTTAAATTGGTCAGTGAAAAATAACAAATTTTTAATTCTGACATTTTAAGTTAGAAATTTTAATATTAAACCTGACAACAGGGGAAGACCAGGGATAAAAAGGGGAGGGAGGGAATGGACAAGGGGGAGGGAGCTCAGGAAAACATACAATGCAGTAACTCGGCATGAGGTAAAAACAAAAACCTGCTGAGGGCCTGTTGCCCTGATTCAGAGCCGGAAGCTCTGAAAGAGCGCTTACTCTGAATCTACCCTACCCTTGTGGTAGGATCTCGTGGCCACAAGCCCCAGAGAGCTTCTGGCTCTAATAGAGCCGGAAGCTCTCATCACTGGTGATGTCAGTGGGGCCGTTCACAAACGGTAGGTGTTTGCTTGGGAACGCCTCCGTTTGTGAAGCCACCCCTCCGGCCACGCCTACCAAACGGGGGCGAGCTGTCAATCACCATCAACAGCTCACCCCCTTTGGTGCGAGACCCAGAGCGACGGAGCCGGCTACGTAGTGCGCATTCCCAGTGGGCAAACATCGACCCGATTGCGAGCGCTCAGCGCTTGCGACTGGGTCTGAATCAGGCCCTGTATTGGTTGGGCTGAATTAAGTCCATCTAGTCAGGCAAAATAAAAATCCCTCAAGCCCCCACTGTGGAGAGTGGCGAGTATTACCCGAGTAGGATGGACAGGGGAGACCAACGACAAACAAAACCGCGATGTAGACATTTAATCACAAGTAAAACAAAACTTCAACAATCGGCAACCGGCCTAATGTATCACTTATAACAAGCCGATTTCCACCGACCATGGCCCATGATTTGTGGTACTGAGCAGCAGACGTGGCGGCACCTATCTGGAATGAATGAGTACCAAAATCGTCCACAGAGAGCCCAATGTGGAGCAAACAGCACCTAAAAATTAAACCAAACTGATATTTGGTAACTGGCGAACCATCAGCATGAATTAATCATCAAAGTAAAGGTTTACCAGGGAAACTGGACAAATTCGCCCATCAGCGCAGGCTGTCAGGGAGACCCAATGGCCGTGACCCATTTGGTCGGGTTTAGAAAGCCTAATTTTGCACAAGACTGCACTCTCCCAGATACATACGTTGGAGCGAAGCATGGCGGGCAACGCTAATTTAGCCGGAGCAACTATCTCCGATACTCAAAAGGCACCATGGAAAACGCCATACGGAAAAGGTGAACCGCAAACTTAGAAACAACTGCGGGGACCGCCGCCAATAATCTAAGCAATAGTGGCATATCGATTGGACGCCTGTTGTCGACCGGATATGGGACGGAACGTGCCCAACCCTTCAGAGAATTAATAATTAGAAAGCTCTTAGTAAGGTCAGGATATCCGTGAAAAGAAAGAAACACCAGCCAGAGCCCGGGAGACAATCGCCCGAGACCGGCCGGAGATATAGAGACCCCAAATAAAAGATAGCATTGAGCGATACTTGCTCTCACCTCTATGTCTACGGTGTGGAGGTAAGACTCCCACTCTGCCCACGCTTTCATATAGGATCGCCGCGTAGCAGGGGTGAGGGACTGCTCAGCTAGGCCCTCCATGCCGGCTCTATGACCTGCCAAACATAAGGAGGGCAAAGCTCACCAATCAAACAAGCCTCGGGTGCAAGAAGCCTAAACCTGTCCCACTGGAAACACGAAAGTGCATTAGTAATGTCATTTTCTGAACCAGGGACGTGGAGCGCTTTGAAAACAATGTTAAATTTCAAGCAGCACAAAACCAGCTGAGCTAGCAAACGGCAGCGAGGAGGCACATTGTCCGTTAATAGCGTGCACGACTCCCAGATTATCGCATCTAAAGATAATGCTCCTATCGAGCAACTTGCAAACCCACAGTTCCAACGCCACCATTATCGGGAACAGTTGAAGCAGCATCAGATCTCTAGTGAGGCCTCTGGAAAACCACTCCATGGGCCAGGGGGCAGCGCACCAGGCCCCTTCCAGATAACAACCAAACCCAGAGGACCCTGCCGCGTCAGTGAACAACTGCAATTGGAAACCGGGGACCGCTGGAGGCAGCCACAAGAGAACCATTAAAATCAGCCAGAAAAGAGCCAAATAGAGAGGTCCTGCTTGATTTCTGTAGACAGCCGAATAAAAAGGTGCGCTCTACGGACTCCCGCGGTGGCCCTCTCGAGTTTACGGGAGAAAACGCTACCCATGGGGATAACGTGACAGGTGAAGTTCAGCAAGTCCAAAAGAGATTGAGCCTGACGCAGCGTTACCTTCCCAGCAGCCAAGCCTGAATGGCATCCTCCAGCTTTAGGATCTTGTCAGCTGGCAGCATCCGTCTATCGATTTCGATACCCAAGTAGGACACTCGAGTCACAGGGCCTAAAATTTTATCACTGGCAATCGGAGCCCCAATAAAGGAAAAAAGTACCTGAATGGAATCCAGCAAGTAACCTCAACGAGGGAAATCAGGAGGGCCGACGCACCAATGCAGAAAGGAGCGGAATGTTTCAAAAAAGGCGCATGACACGGAACACCCCATAGGTGGATCAGGGAAGGTTCCAATCATGTGGCCCAAATGCACCTCCTTTAAGGACTTTGTCCCTAACGATGAGTGGCAGCTCCCTCACAGACCGGAGGATCCTTGGAGAACCAACGGGCACAACCGAAATAACTGGCAAACGGAAACCGAACTTGTTTGGGTACCATGCTAACCACTTGGCCATAGCAACAGAAATAACTGGGGAAAAAGCTTTGGCCAGGTGGTCTGGGTCCAGCTGTTTTCTTGGATGTAGTCGATGCAATGGGTTTTGAGCAGCCAGATGCCGGATGGCCTTCTCCACATTTGATGCAGAGGTGACGAAAACGACACGGCTGCCCAATAGGACACTGAGTAGAGTTGAATGCAAAGCATTTTCCCTTGCTGCTGGCCAAGGGGGCAGGTCACCCTGTGCCTAATTTATGGGGCTGGTTAGCAGCGAAAGGGGGAAAGAGCGAACCCTGAGTGACATCGAGCCACACCTCCACGTCCTAGCACCCAAAGTCAATAATTGGAAGCCTGTCCTGCTTACGCTGAAATTATTCATTGTAAACACACCAGGCCGCCCCTCTACCTGAACTATAGATACTGTGTACGAGGTGAAAGTATCTGATCATATTCATGTGCTCAGCGGGGCGAGTCGCCAAATAGCACGCGGAGAAAACAAAGATCCCCGCCTGCCAAGGGGAATAGGACTGGAAGGCTTCCAGGCCTATAACCCCCTTTCGCTTCGCAGCCTGCAGACCCTTCCTCATTTTATCAGTGAGAGAACACATCTACGTACCGACCCTTACCTATCTTGTCACTAATACTAGGATGGAGCCCTCGCAGCACTGCAGTGTTGGCGCAGCGGACCACCCCCGCATTGGCGCTATCAGCTGGGGCCTTGTCATGACGAGTGGATGAGTGAGTGCGCCGTAACCTACGATCCCGCCTCAAGCCTAGCAAACTTTGCCATGTGCCGCCGCGCCTGACGTGCCCTCTTGGAGAGACTGAAGCCACTAGAGTCATCGGATGTGGAAGACCTGACATCGCTAAAACTGGAATGAGAGTCTGATAAACACCCGCCTGCAACCTCGGCTGTAAGATCATTGAAGAAAACGGACATTGACCCTCCTGCGGCCGCCTTGTCACCAGCCACCCACGAAGGATCATCCAAATCTGAAAAAGGAAAAGGACCGTCCGGGGTTGAGGTGGGATGTGAACCCCCCACGGCGGGTGGAGCCACCGTCATGAAGCCAGCAGATGGGCCACTGGACACGGCGCCCGCTGATGTGGAGCCCCTTGAAGCATCAACAGGTCGGACCCTTGGCAAACTGCTCCCAGAGGCAAATGCTTGCCAAGGACCAGCATCGAGAGGAACAACAGGAGGTGGTGCTGCGGATTGCGTGGCGGTAGGGAGCATGGCCGCCAACATGGGGGAAAATATAGTAGCCATGTTGGAAATAAAGCCCATTATAGCAGTAGGGTCCATCGCTGGGGGCACATCAAGTGCAGGGGAGCAGGTTGGCAACAGGAATCTGGAGGGCAGAAGCAGCCGCCGGCAATGTAAGGGTTAATGCCCCCTGGGAAGCAGCCTGAGCTGCAGCGGCATTGGACTAGTGAGGGACGGCACGGGGGCACTGGCTCCGCCCCCCATGAATTTACAACATGGTGTCTGCTTCCTCTTCTAACGGAGGCAGGGCCACTGACAGTGCCCGCTAGCCCGGCAGGAGGGAAGAGCCCAGCGCTCATAGAGGCATTAGCCGGGGCACACTGGAGATGAGCAGGGCGGGCCCGGCCTCGGCGAGCCTTAGAGCTCCGGCTTGGAGGAGCAGTGCCTGCAGGGGTCGCTGGAACCAGAGCTGGCTCCACAAGGGGTAGAGCAGCAGCCTGACGTTAGCGGGCGGGGGGGGGGGGAACATGATGAAGTTTAGAACTCGCAGCGGGGGGAGCCTGACATCGGAGTAATTCATCATTGCCCTGGTGATGGGACATCTGCTCCGAAAAGCAGTTGTCCCCGCGGAAAGTATCGCAGCTACTTCTGTAATGTTGCGTTACTTACCTGCTCCCCGTCTTCCCGACTACCTCAGGTCACGCATGCGCAAAGCTGCCAGGAGGGAGTGAGGAGGCAGCGGAGGGATCTGCTCGGATCCCTCTTTGCATCCCTGGAACTTCTTTCCATAGGAAGGAGCAGGGATCTGAGAACAAGCGCAGTCTGCAGATGGCGCTTGTTCTCAGCAGCAAACGCAGAAAACTTTCAGTTTTCGGAGTTTTCTGAATACCGAGGGGTCCTATCGGACCCCTAATGATGAATGGCCCGGTAACCTAATTATACGGAAACTAGTGTCTCTGCATGGTTACCGGGCCATTATTGTTTGATGAATAGGCCCCAAAGACAATCAAATATCAACAACGTCACCTTCCTGGACAAATGTTCTGCAAGAAAGAGGCCTGAAGCCGCCAACAGGGTCTTAAATAACCTCTGCAAAAACCACACCCCTAACTGTAATAGGCTGACTGGCTGCATGTGATCACCACCCAAGCCAGCCCCCAGCCTGCTGTAAGTCCCTCCTGGCTCCTCCGAGCCCTCCGTAGTTCTTCAGTAATATAGAAGGAAAGTTTTAGGATCTTGTCGGAACTGGAGATGGAGATTTTTTTCCCATATTAGTGAGCATCCGGTTCCATTGCGCCTGTGTGAGCCGGACAGCCGCCATTCTGCGCAGACTGGAGCAGTGAACTGATAAATTAACCCTTAGCATGATGGGCCGGGGGTCGCTCAGGTACCTCAGCGATATATTTTCTTTTAGAAACAATGGTTATAAAGCTTCACACTAATCACTGGCGTAAAGAGGCCATTTATCACTAGGCCGCAGAGCCTGGACCGTCCGCTCATATATTATGTTCTGCTGACTACGCATGTAATGTCCAACACCCCGTGTTCTGTCATTGAGCTGCCGTGTTCTGTCAGCGGGAGGCCGTGTTCTGTTAGGGCGCGGCCATGTTCTGTCAGTGCGCGGCCATGTTCTGTCAGTGCGCGGCCGTGTTCTGTCAGGGCGCAGCCGTGTTCTGTCATGGCGCGGCCGTGTTCTGTCAGCGGGAGGCCGTGTTCTGTCAGCGGGAGGCCGTGTTCTGTCAGCGGACGGCCGTGTTCTGTCAGCGGGCGGCCGTGTTCTGCCAGTTCGTGGCTGTGTTCTGTCAGTGTGTGGGAAGAAATATGTCGTTGATGCTTCTGGGAGCATTTTATTGTAGACGCATCAGGTTCCGCGTTCCCTGATGATTATAGTGAATTACACTTCAGGGAAGTGATAATGGCTGATGGGAGAGGACGGTGCCGTCCAGTCAGGCAGATAACAAGTGCCATACAGTGTACGTGGAGGGGGCGGGTGGGGTATATTTTGTGCTGCGCAGAGGACGATAGAACGCAGATATGCTCCGATGCTGAGACTCACTACAAGTTATTTCAGGACTGATAAGTTTGGGGTACGGCAGCCTCGGAATTGCCTGTGACCCGCACAGATGTCTATAACTCTCCGTATTTTCTCATCACTATCTGCATTTATCAGAGAGATCTAGATAGAATTATAACAGCAGCGACTTCATCCTCCATGTTATTAATGGGAACTATCACAGATCTGATCTCAGGGACACTTAGGGTTACATTTACTAAAGTGAGAGTTCTTAGAAGTGAGTTTTAGAAGTGATGTTGCCCATATCAACCAATCAGATTCTAGCTATTATTGTAACCCTCCCTTCTTTCACTTTTGGTTACTAGGTTAGGGATCCCTGTTAAGCCTAATTAAAGAAATATAACGGAGGTTAGGAATAGAGCCGACGGCACATAAACTTCTAGTCAGGGATAGAGGGGTTAATAAAGTTAAAAATGTTTGTTGACAGTAGTAGGCAGATGTGATAGGACGTTAGGTTAGGGGCGGGGTGAGTGAGAGGGTGTAGTGATAGGACGTTAGGTTAGGGGCGGGGTGAGTGAGAGGGTGTAGTGATAGGACGTTAGGTTAGGGGCGGAGTTAGTGAGAGGGTGTAGTGATAGGACGTTAGGTTAGGGGCGGAGTTAGTGAGAGGGTGTAGTGATAGGACGTTAGGTTAGGGGCGGAGTTAGTGAGGGGTGTAGTGATAGGACGTTAGGTTAGGGGCGGAGTTAGTGAGAGGGTGTAGTGATAGGACGTTAGGTTAGGGGCGGAGTTAGTGAGGGGTGTAGTGAATCTACTGTGGAAAATCTGCCTCTTTGAATTGATCTGCGACCAGGGAAGTGCAGTTCCTTTATTAACAGATCTGTCTGTTGGGATAATCGTTTTTATTCATCCCTACTTTCTCTTTCCCTACTTTATTCTCTATACTTTCCCTTTATATACACTCTCTCTTTTCTTATCTAACTGTTCTTTCTCTTTCTTTACCTGTCCTATCTTGCTTCCCTGCACTATGAGCCGCCCCCAGCGCGCGCGCTCGGTACCCGCCCGTCTGTCAGACGGTGTCGGGCCCGGCGCGCTTTATCCCCCTCAGGTCCTACCCTCCCGGCGTTCGGGAGGGTCAGGTACAGCGGCCCCCTTCTCTGGCGACGCTGCGGTCCCGCGCACGCGGACGCGGCGGTCCCGCGAAACGCCGCGGATGCTGCCTCCGCCTGCCCCTGGTTCCCCGCTGGTCGCCAGTACTAGTGCGACGGGGGACCAGGGCAGGCGGGGATCGGCGGCCGGGCATAATACAGCGCCCGCGCATGTAGCGGGTGCGCGCTCCGGCCGTTCACGCGGCCAGCAGCGGGCAGTTACACCGCCCGGCCCTTCTCCCCCAATGGCCGCTCGGAGTGAGCCGGCTGAAGTCCGGGGGGAAGGGCAGCGGAAGCGGCCACATAAGCGTGCAGGCCGGATGCCTGTCATGGCGCCGGCTTGCACGCAGGCCAATATTCCTACAGGCGGGGGGCGGAGACGAAGGGGGCGGAGCCAACGCCTGCATAGTGACAGGCAGGTTAATCCGCCCCCTCTTCTGCTGCCCTCTGTTCATGATGATGCAGACATGGGGTCCCCCATGTCTGCAGTTGCCAGCTCCCCCAGGCCTACGGGGGTGGCAGCTGCTCAGGCGCCTGCTATGCCTGCAGGGCCTGCGACACCAGGGAATGCTCCGTTGCTGGATGCTGGTGCCATAGCCGGACTGCTGGTGTCTGTGGTGGGTGCACTGACACCGCTTTTGACCCAGCAGCCTGGAAACGCTGACACTGGAGGCCCTTCTGCGTCAGCGGTGTCCGCCGTGCAGACGCAGCTTGGCCCTCTGGTGCAGCAATTAGGCAGGATTTGCGGTCTTCCCCTCGCTCCCATGCCCGCAGCTCCTTCCGTTTCTTTCTCTCCCTCTGCCATCTCCCTTCCACAGCCCAATCAGGCTACGGACACAGACAATGCGCACGATGCCGCCTCAGTCTCTTCTTTTACAGACGACAGTCTGGAGGAGTTAACAGTGGTCGCAGCCCCGACCAGAAGCGCGACGGCGGAAGTCGGAGCTAACGCAGGCGCTGGAGTTACCAATGCCCTTGCCAGTGCTTCTGGTGAGTGTGACAGTACATCTGACTGCGGGTCTACTTCCATTTCCTCCTCCTCTTCAAGCGATAGTTCGCGGAAGGCTAGGCGTAAAAGGGCAAGGAGGTCTCGCAGACGTCGCTCACGTCGTCACAGGCATTCTAGCGAACGGTCCTCTGGCAGTAGTACCAGTGTAGATCGCGGAGCGGGTTCGGAGGATGTTGTACACTGCGCTAATACAGCTGTCACTCGAGGTATGCGTACCAGGGTTAAGCAGCGGATCAAAAAAGGGCGCTACGTAGATATGTTCACCCTTACAGCTACGGCGAAGAAAGCTGCTGCGACCGCAAAGGCAAAAGGGGGTATTGGTCTGGAGGCCTTTAAGTCTTACACGAATTGGTTATCTGGGTTCTGCGTATTCTCAACTTGCTATCTCAAAACCAGGCCTTCCGAGTACCTTAATGTGATAAGGTATTTACACCTGATACATGGCCTATTCAAGGCCTCACGCAGTACGGCGTGGCGCCAATACGACGAAGAGTTTCGTCGAAAGCAAGATCGGGTTAAGGTCATGGAATTGGGTTGTAAAGATGTTGAAGTGTGGATGGAGGTGACTCAGCCTACACACGTCCTTGTTGATCAGTCCCCTGGGCGGCCAGTTCAACCCTCGTCCCCCTCGGCACCAAGGACAGTCAATGGATGGCAAAACAAGCGGAAGTGTTACGCATACAACAATGGGAATTGTACCCTTGGTAACAGGTGTCGCTTTCGACACCAGTGCCTCCGCTGCGGCGCGGCACACCCCAGTAAGGACTGCTCCCGCGGTCCAGGGGGAGCTCAGGCCTCCTCTGCAGCACCCTCTGCCAAACGGTCGGGGGCTGGGACTTCGAAGTAAAGCGTCGACTCCCATTCGTCTGGATGCCATGGCAAAATGGTTAGACTGGTATCCTGTGCGGGACAACGCCGCCTTTTTGCGTAAGTGTTTTTGCAGAGGGATTTTCGCTTCCAATAATACGGCCTGTCGGTTCCGGGTCCCCTAGGAATTTACGCTCGGCCTGCGATTTACCTCACGTGCTAAAGGATAAGGTTATGAAGGAGGTCGGGCTGGGTCGCATGATTGGACCTTTCCCGCAGCCTCCGATACCCGATCTGGTCCTTTCCCCGGTGGGTGTTGTCCCCAAGAAGGCCCCCGGGAGTTACCGTTTAATTCAGCACCTGTCACATCCGTCAGGCACGTCGGTTAACGACGCCATAGATGTTGAGGTCTGCCGCGTACAGTACCAGTCATTCGAATCTGCGTTAGCATTGGTTCGCGCAGCGGGTCCGGGTTCTTTCATGGCGAAAGTGGACATTGAGTCCGCCTTCAGATTGTTGCCCCTGCATCCTGAATCATTTCGCTTCATGGGGTTTCGGTTGACGGATGGCTATTACCTGGACAAATGTCTTCCGATGGGCTGTTCTATTTCCTGCGCGTTCTTCGAGCGTTTCAGTCCCTTTCTCCATTGGTGTGTCGCGGTGGGGTCTGGGGAGACGAGCATAGCCCATTACTTGGATGACTTCTTGTGCGTAGGTCCAGCTGGTTCGCGTCGCTGCAATCGTCTCCTTTTTTCATTGCAAGCACTCTTCTCGGAATTTGGAGTACCTATCGCGCACAATAAAACTGAGGGCCAGTCACTAAGCTGGTTTTCTTGGGTATTGAAATTGATACCTTGGAGGGTCTTTGCCGGCTGCCGCCGGACAAGATTCGTCATTTGCAGGATACTATACTCCTAGCGGTGGCAGGAGGAAAGATAACTCTTCGTCAAGGTCAATCCCTGCTCGGGCTGTTTAACTTCGCGTGTCGAGTTATCCCGATGGGGAAGATTTTCTGTCGGAAGCTACAGAGGGCTTTGGTAGGGCTGCGTCACCCGCATCATTTTCTGCGACTGTCGTCTGAACTAAAGCTGGACCTGGCGGTTTGGGACGCATTTTTGGTCGATTTTAATGGAGTGCGCGTCTGGCCTGCGGATCCTCAGCCTAATGCTTGCCTGCAGCTCTTCACGGATGCTGCTGGATCATCAGGTTTCGGATCCTTTTTGGGAGGAGATTGGTGTTTTTCAGTTTGGTCGGCTGAATGGGTACAGGCAGGATTGACCAAGAACTTGCTCCTACTGGAGCTGTTTCCCATAGTGGTGGCATTAGAGCTATGGTGTCAGCGGTTGCGCGACCGTTCCATAGTTTTTTGGTGCGATAACCTGGGGGTAGTACATGCGATCAATAACCAAAGATCATCGTCGCTGCCAGTGTTGCGGCTGCTTGCTTGGCTGGTTCTGCGCGCTTTGCAGTTTAACATATTGTTCACAGCTCGTCATGTGCCGGGTACTGATAATTCCATTGCTGATGCGCTCTCCAGACAGGATTGGCGAAGGTTCCGTGAATTGGACCCGTACGCGGCATTAAAAGGTGAGCTTTGTCCATTTCATTGTTGGCAGATCATCAAACCAGAATGGAAGATCTCGCACGCCGGTCCGTGGCCCCACGGACGTTGACGGCCTACCAGACATCTTGGCAACAATGGGAGAAGTTTTTGCAAGGACGGAGTTCGTCAGGTAACTCTCGTGATAATAATAGGGTTGCTTTTGTTTGTTTCTTGTTCGATTCCGGCAGGTCGCGGGCTTATGTTGCCCAGAGGCTTGCTGGGATTTTCGTTCTTTTTGCGCCTAGCGGGGCGGAGGGACATAACTAAGGGTTTTTTAATACAAAGGGCCCTTAGGGGTTGGTCTCGCGTCAGGCCTGCCGCGGATGACCAGCGTCGTCCTATTGGTCCTGATTTGTTAGCGCGTCTAGGTGAAAGTTTGACGGGCATTTGTTCTTCGCAATTCGAGGTTCTGTTATTCCGCCTCGCTTTTGCGATGGCCTTTCATGGCTTTTCGCATCAGCGAGCTGGTAGCGTCTTCACGCCGCGCTCAGCCCCCTCTGCTTCGTTGTCACATTTTGCTGCGTGATACGCGGTGGTGCCGTGTTCGGCGTTCCAAGACCGATCAGTTGGGTAGAGGTCGCTGGGTTTTCCTGAAGTCCTGTCCTGATGACGGGATTTGTCCGGTTCACTTGGCCTCCCAATATACTCTTTGCAGGCCAATGCGGCCGGGGGCTTGGCTTATGCACGAGGACGGAAGTCCTTTGACTAAATTCCAATTTAGATCGGTCTTCCATCTCTGCATACGGCGCCTCGGGCTTTCCCCTTCGGATTTCGGCACCCATTCTTTTAGAATGGGTGCCGCCACTTTTGCGGCCTCCTCGGGTCTTTCTTCACAGGAGATCCAGGCTCTCGGAAGATGGAAGTCCAATGCCTACAGAAATTATGTTCGTCTGGAATCATAAATTGTTATACTTTATTCGTTTGGACTTGAGTGCCTTGGCCAACTCGCTGCCTTTCCGGTGGGGGTCCCGAGAGATTTTGCCCTGTTTTTTGCCCTGCTCTGGACATTGATCGTTTAGCTTAATATAATATTAATGTGAACGAATGAAATATAGAAAAGATCCAGCAGGTTTTTTGTAGGTTTTCACCTCGGGTCAAGTCTTCCTCCCCCCCTCCCATCCTCCCACTCCTCCTTTGTGATTTACATGCTGCATATATGCTTATCTATTTTATTTCTGTATATTTGCAGGTGTCCAGTACGCTAGGCCCATCTGGCTCATTGGTCACTCTTTTATTTTTTTTTTTTGGGAAGCTTTGTTGCGCAACTTGCACAGGTCAGTGGCTGAATTTGGTTCCCCTTTAGTGTTAATTATACATCTCGGGGGCAATGATTTGGGCCAGCAAACTTCCTTAGAGTTGCGCCATGCGATTGTTCGTGACTTGAGAAAGGTGGTTCGGTTATTGCCTAACTGCCTTTTGGTGTGGTCCCCTATCATCGCCAGGCTTTCATGGCGATATTGCTATAATAGTGTGGCTTGGGACAGGCAAATGGGTGGCTAGGCACGTGCTGGAAGTGGGAGGGTTGGTGGTGCACCATCCTTTAATTCGGATTCAGGATGCCCACCTTTTCCGCAGGGATGGAGTTCATCTTACTGAGGAGGGTAATAATTTTTTGTTTCTAGAAGATATTTTTGCAGTTTTTAAGGGTTTGGTTTGTTAGCATGGTGGCGGGCTGCTTCTCTCCTGAGAGCCGCTGTGGCGGGAAAGACCGGCAATATTGAAGTGTCCATCTTGCAGCAGTAATAGCGGTGCGCACCCCTTCAATGCACTGATAGGCTGATTTCACCCTATTGGGGTCAGCGGCACCTCTCGACCGAGCAGGATGTATGGTGCATTGGCATGGGTGTTGGGGCCGCATCACTTGCTCTGAAAGGAATAGTTGGCCCTTGCAAGTTTTAAGATCACCCTACCCTTGTCTGGGATAGTTGGCCCTCACAAGTTGTGATCTACTTCCGGCCTAAGACAAGTGGACGCTGGTTAGTTGCCGTTCTTTCTCCTGCCACCATGTCTACCTTGTAACCAAATAAAGCTGACCAATTAATTTAAAGGCATAACTTGGTCTCCTGTGTTTATTTTAGTTAAGTTTAGTTTAAGTTTATGGGTCACGTCTATCATCTGACGATAGAAAGTTTAATATAACGGAGGTTAGGAATAGAGCCGACGGCACATAAACTTCTAGTCAGGGATAGAGGGGTTAATAAAGTTAAAAATGTTTGTTGACAGTAGTAGGCAGATGTGATAGGACGTTAGGTTAGGGGCGGAGTTAGTGAGAGGGTGTAGTGAATCTACTGTGGAAAATCTGCCTCTTTGAATTGATCTCCCACCCTCCCTACCCTCTTGTGTCTTGTGTCGGCTTTATTTCATTAGCAGGGAAAGACCGGCAATATTGAAGTGTCCATCTTGCAGCAGTAATAGCGGTGCGCACCCCTTCAATGCACTGATAGGCTGATTTCACCCTATTGGGGTCAGCGGCACCTCTCGACCGAGCAGGATGTATGGTGCATTGGCATGGGTGTTGGGGCCGCATCACTTGCTCTGAAAGGGATAGTTGGCCCTTTGCAAGTTTTAAGATCACCCTACCCTTGTCTGGGATAGTTGGCCCTCACAAGTTGTGATCTACTTCCGGCCTAAGACAAGTGGACGCTGGTTAGTTGCCGTTCTTTCTCCTGCCACCATGTCTACCTTGTAACCAAATAAAGCTGACCAATTAATTTAAAGGCATAACTTGGTCTGCTGTGTTTATTTTAGTTAAGTTTAGTTTAAGTTTATGGGTCACATCTATCATCTGACGATAGAAAGTTTATGGAACTCTCAATATGATCAGTGCCTCCACCCAAGTATAAATAGTGTTTACTATAAAAGGTCTACTTGGGAAAACCTAAGGGATATTATTTAAACCTCAATAACGTGACTTGTAGATATAAACTTAAAATAACACTCAAAATTCCCCCGTGTAATGTTATTTTTTTTATGGTTACCACTGCGTCCTTTCTGGTCTCTTATGCAGGTCAGCAAATCGGCATCTCTTTGCTTTAGCACAAGCAGGTACGCATTTCACAGTGACTCGACACTAAGCATTCTTTATCATTTTGAAAGATAAACAGCGAGCAATAAAACAATACGCTTTACATTACAGTTCCTGCACACAATATGGGAACAATTCTAATTACACATATAAGATGTATTCCTAATATCCATGCACAGTTCAATGAGTTATCGATTGGAATAGTCTTTGCTTAAAGTCTTTTGTAGTACCTTAAATGTGTCAGCTGGGGTATGGTTATAGCTGGTGTAAGGCTCCTTTTTGGGACAAAGATGATTACAGCTGACTTTGTTTTTATTTATTGTTAAGCTGAAGTTCACAAGAGCCAGTTATTATAACCAATGACCCTGAATTGTAGCAGGGTAACATCCCTTGGGAATTATGAAGCAAGGAAAAGTTAGCAAAGGCTGTATGCACTATGCAGACATTGTTTTCTTAATAGTATTAGGAAAATCCTGGCTCAATGGATATAGGGGGTCATTCAGACCCACTCGCGAGCGTCAGTACGCTCGCAAGTGGGTCGATGTTCCCCACTGCGCATGCACGAGACCCGGCGAGCGAAGGACTTTCCTTCACTCGGAGTGCCTCATCAAAGGGGGCGTGCTATCGATGGTGACTGACAGCATGCCCCCTTTGGTGGGTGTGCCGGGGGCGTGCCTGCCAGACGGAGGCGTTCCCAAGGGAACGCCTACCGTCTGAAGCTGGCCCCACTGACATCACTAGTGATGTCAGTGGGAGTGATTTTGGCTCTGATAGAGCCAAAATCACTCCTGGCCTTGCGGTTGGGAAACCCAACCGCAGGCTTTCACTCGCAGTTCCGATGGTCGCAATGGTCAAGACCATCGCGACCATCATCCTGCACGCTCGTATATGCTGTGGGTGGTGACCCACAGCTATACGAGCGTCCAGGAGGATGCTCCATATTAATGGAGGTGGGCCCTGATTCAGAGCGAGCGCTCTGGTCAGAGCGTCCGGCTCTGAATCAGGGCCATAGTTCTCTGGTAATGAGGTCTAATCAGTACATGCTGTAAAGTCTGCGGCTTAAAATGTTTGGTGAAATAACCAGCACCTTTAGGCTGTCACATAGTTTTTAACTATAAATTGGCTGCTGCTCCCTTATTCCCATACATTTGCAGGTTAAGCTTTAGAGTTTATATTAGCCCATCAGGGGTTAAATGTACGCTACTTCAGCTCCCTATGCCAGCCTGCCCTCAGAGGCTGTCAGTGTACTTGGCTGTAGCTAGCTGTGTGTCCTGCTGTGAGTAGTTGTAAACATAAAGGGTTTTACTCACTACATGGTGAGAGCTGCTGCTCCGCACACTGGGGATTCCTCTCACAGCTGAGCGCACCGCCTCTCTCCTAATCCGCTGCCGAAGGGGCTTTCCCACCTTCCATTGGGAGTGCTCTGCCGGGTTCCTCCCCCAGCGCCCGGCTACCGCTCCTGATGGCGCCGCGTCACAGCTGCCGGGCCCGCCTCCAACACTGACACCAGCGCCCGACAGCTGACTCCGGTTCCACCTCCTGTACAGCCGCCGGCGCCCAGACTCTGCTGCCGGCTCCTCCCCAATGACGATGCCGGTGTCAAGTCACTACTGACTACTTCCGGCGGGGAGGACAGCGCTGATCAGGCACCGGCATGCCCCTCACTGGCCTCCGCTGTGGCTACTAGCGCTCTGGTGAGTAGTACAGCAGGGTCTGGAGGGGGGAACAGCATTCTGCCTCCTGAGTGCCAGCGCAGCCCTTATATAGCCCCTGCCATAGTGCCGCGCGACCCTATTCTTCCCGCTCTCGGCACGAGCTAATGGTCAGCTGACCGCTCGTGCCATTCCAGAACATTCGTTCCTAGGTAAATATATAACACAACTCTGCCTTTGCTTTTGTTTTTCTGGCCCCACTCCCCTCACATTCTTCACTTAAAAGCACAACGTGACAGTGGAATAATAAATGTTTATATATACATATATTTTAACATCCTTATACATAATAATATCTATTCATAGGGTATATTCATTTACTGAGGTGCCGCCCAGCTCCCTCAGAGTCATGAGCACCCTAATAGTCTATATGAACACATATACATTTATATACATTGCCCCTTAAAACCTGGTATTAACCATTGGCTACATTATCTTCCTAAACTCACTTCTAAAAACTCTAATTTACCCCTTAGGGACTGATTCCAAGCCAGGCGCAGTGTCCATGACGCAGACAAATGGCCGATGTTTTAAGTCTGCACAAGCATCCGAGTCGCACAGCGCTTGCATTCCGATGGTCCGTGCACAGGAACTGAGGCGCGGTCTGAGAATCTTAGTGGACTTTTTTTTTTTTTCTCTGGGACGTGATGCCGGAGGGTCACTGAAAATGGCTGCGCCCAGAGACGCTGAGTCGCTCACACAGGGGGCTACGCTCAGGCGGAAACGCCGCAACTGCCATAGGGCTGCTACAAGGACCGATGGTGGCATCAAAATACACGCAGCGACAGAAATCCATCGCATTAGCAGAAAACACGCAGGCGAGATGCAACTGCGGCCGCCTCACAGAATCCAGCCCCTAATCTACTTACAGGATTACTGTTACACTTACCTGTGATTACAGCCAGGCCCGGATTAAAGGCAGGGTGACAGGGGCGGTCGTCCAGGGGCCCCCACACACTGTCCCCGACCCCTAGCCACATGCCTCAGGTCAGGACTGGCTAAGGTTGGTCGCGATCTCCTAGAAGCTCACGGAGCTCCTGCATGTAGATCGCGACCAACTAACTGATCGCTTCAGGGGCCAGCGTTCCCAGTGATTCATTGCGCGGGTGATGTCACGCGCGATGAGAGGTGCCTGCGCGCCTTTACTGGATCTAGTGAGATCCAGCAGGCAGTGACAGCAGCGATGGCGGGACCTAGGAGCTCTGACAGCGTGGAGCGAAGACAGGTAAGTTTTTCACAGGGGTGTGGGCGTGGGGGGGGGAGTTAGTATTGGGAGCATCGAATAAGAGACACCACTACTGGGGGCACTGCAGGAGGCACAACTACTGGGGGCATGAGAGAAGGGGAACCACTACAGGGAGCATTGAATAAGAGGCACAACTACTGGGGGCGTTGCAGGGGGCACAACTACTGGGGGCATTGCGGAGGGCACAACTACTGGGGGCATTGCAGAGGGCACAACTACTGGGGGGCGTTGCAGGGGGCACAACTACAGGGAGCATTGCAGGGGGCACAACTACTGGGGGCATTGCAGAGGGCACAACTACAGGGGGCATTGCAGAGGGCACAACTACAGGGAGCATTGCAGAGGGCACAACTACTGGGGGCATTGCAGAGGGCACAACTACTGGAGGCATTGCAGGGGGCACAACTACTGGGGGCATTAGAGAAGGGGAACAACTACAGGGAGCATTGCACAAGGGGTACTATATATGTGTGTGTGTGTGTATATATATATATATATAGCTCTGTGGGGGCCCCTGGGCAACAAACATGTGGGGGCCCCTATCAATAAAGGTCATATATATATACATGTGGGGGCCCCTATCAATAAAGGTCATATATATATATATGACCTTTATTGATAGGGGCCCCCACATGTTTGTTGCCCAGGGGCCCCCCACAAAGCTTAATCCGGCCCTGATTACAGCCGATTACCTGTCACCGACTAATAGGACAACGAGACGACATCGCAGCAGCGGAACCTTCTTTTATTCGCTATACCAATTATTTCTCTGCTCACTTTATTGTATCTGTTTTTATTATTTTGCAATAATTAATGCTGCTATAATGACTAATTATCATGTAAATGAATAAAAGTTACATTTACGTCTCCCCAATTACTATAGAATTACCTCATGATTTGCAGCCGATTCTCCCGTGCGCTATAGTTACTCCTCGCTTTCTTCTAATGCGTTGATGCAGCATCGCGTGGGTCTCATTCTGGAAATGGGCATGATTATAAGCTGCCCGCCGTACGACTCGCTGCCGCATCTTTGGAAGCAGCAGCGATGGGAGAATATGGAAATGCTGCAGGAGGCGCCTGAAGGCAAAAGACCTCTCCTGACAGCATCGCAGATCTGAGTGCTGTATCCTAAGCTGCGGCACGGGATCCGCCATTGGCCAAGCTGATGCAGAATGGCCGCCGGAAATCCCAGTGCCCCCAATTCTCTACACGTAGGATATTAAAAAAATATACTAATGTCACAGATGCCAAGATTTGTATTCAGGCGTCAACAGGCGTCATCACAAACCCAAGGAGCGCAGCCGCATATGCAGAATCAGGAATAACCAGCCTCCTGAGTAACCCATGGCCGCGCTGAATGAACTTAGATGCCGGAGTCCAGTTTTGTGTATACGAGATCGCAGTGACACCCCCCATAAACACTCACGATAAACTTAATTTTTTGGCAGCACACCCCAATACCTCCCCCAAACAGCCCTTACCTATCAGTCACTCTGTGAGTAAACCGCCACTGCTTGTGGCGATGGTAATGTAACCTGACGCATGGGCCGTGCGACGCAGTCATATGCCCAGATTATAATATATATACAGTATATATATTTGTGTCTGTATGTGTATGTATCATATAAGTAGACAGAGATTGTGAATATATATTAGAGATGAGCGGTTCAGAATTTCCGGGATCCGAGGTGATCTGACGCACCTTGGATCTCTCTGTCTGCCTCTGATCTCTACCCGAGCCAAAACCCTAACATCCCACTGTCAGATCTCGCGGTTTTGGCTTGGGCACCAATTTCAAAAGTCCCATTGAATCAATGGGCTGACCGCTGAATGGCTGAGAGAGCCATCTGTCACGGTTCCTAGCCAATCAACGCTTCCCCATAGACTTCAATGGGGCAGACGCATGCAGGACGGCGCCCCGCACTGCACCGAGGACACCACCGCTGGCATCCCACATTGAGGACACTGCCTGCACTCCTGCACTGTATCCGACCTGCACTGTATCTAACCTGCACTGTATCCAACACACACTGTATCCAACCTGCACTGTATCCAACCTGCACTGTACCCTGCACTGTATCCGACACACACTGTACCCTGCACTGTATCCGACACACATTGTACCCTGCACTGTGTATGACACTGTGTACCCTGCACTGTATCCAACCTGCACTGTATCCGACACACACAGTACCCTGCAATGTATCCAACACACACTGTACCCTGCACTGTATCTGACCTGCACTGTACCCTGCACTGTATCCGACCTGCACTGTATCCGACACACACTGTACCCTGCACTGTATCCGACACACATTCTATCCTGCACTGTGTCCGACACGTACTGTACCCTGCACTGTATCCGACACACACTGTACCCTGCACTGTATCCGACACACACTGTACCCTGCACTGTATCTGACACACACTGTACCCTGCACTGTATCTGACACACACTGTACCCTGCACTGTATCCGACACACACTGTACCCTGCACTGTATCTGACACACACTGTACCTTGCACTGTATCCGACCTGCACTGTATCCGACACATACTGTACCCTGCAATGTATCCGACCTGCACTGTATCCGACACACACTGTATTCTGCACTGTATCCGACACACACTGTATTCTGCACTGTATCTGACACACACTGTACCCTGCACTGTATCTGACACATACTGTACCCTGCACTGTATCCGACACACACTGTACCCTGCACTGTATCCAATCTGCACTGTATCCGACACACATTGTACCCTGCACTGTATCCGACCTGCGCTGTATCCGACCTGCACTGTACCCTGCGCTGTATCCGACACATACTGTACCTTGCAATGTATCCGACACATACTGTACCTTGCAATGTATCCGACAGTGTACCCTGCACTGTATCCAACACACACTGTACCCTGCACTGTATCCAACACACACTGTACCCTGCACTGTATCCAACACACACTGTACCCTGCACTGTATCCAACCTGCACTGTATCCGACACACACTTTACTAACGATACTGGATCAGAACCTCTATATACCCCTGCCTGTACCTTCTAAAATCCTTCCTATGAACCTCTAAGGATGACGCTAATTTGCGTACGCAGTCATACAGTAAATAAAGACTTAGACCTGGAATCTGTGGCTCCAACGCACAAGTGTTATTCAAGTAAAAGTTCAGACAGTTACACGCAATTGATCCAGACACAATTTAGGCGCAAAAGGAATTATACAGACCCAAGTACAGTATACATACACAGGCGCTTCCGGACCCAAAGATAGGCATCAGAAAGAGACCTCTCATCATTCAGCACGAAGACTAAGAACCCAGCGTTTGAGCACACATATATACCCCCCCAGAATAGACAGGACAATAGAGAAGTTTGTTGCTGATGTCATTGGTTCCCAGGGGAGAAGCATCTGTTACAGAGCATTTAACAGGCTGGTTCAAATAGACTCTCCCTGCCTCTAACAGCTGGGGATCTTTCCCTTCCCGCCCCCTGCAACATCCTAACAGTTGTTCGTGAAATATACATTTTGTTGCTTGTAGGCTCTGCGATCCATAACTCGAGAATGCATGATGCGATCTCCCCACCGATAACATCGGAATACTGTAAAAAGAGTACGCATCAGTGCGAAATCAAACACTACTTGCTTAGCATGTATAAAACCTTAGTTATCAAATATCTTTATTTCTCAGCATTTAAACTAACTGAACCAACTTAAATCATATACTTTAAAGCTTATTAAACCTTATTTGTGAATATGTAATGTGTTAGTATTCGGGGTTTGATATAAGGACGCTGGTTAACTTGGGGCAGATGCGTACGTATAAAGCTAATAAAACAGCGGTTTCATACAAAGTCCTATGCATTTGCTAATATGCGACTAGTTAACAGGGCAATTGTGTGTATTAATGTGTGTATGAGAAATGGTGAAAGATGCAATCGCATGGTGCTAATAGTATTATCTAAAATGGCGCTTAGGCTGCCATTCGCAAAATGGCATCTTGCGATCTCATTTTCAAGATGGCGTCTTGCGGCCAATCGCAAGATGGCGTTGTCACGATTAAATCTTAAACTGAACTTGTCTCAGCCAAATATTCAGCTTCGACAGTCCACCCTTTGATAGCAAACAACATGCTATCAAAATCTGCTATTAGAATTTAATTTAGGCTTACATTTACATATTATTTAGTGTTATTATGGGATGGCACAAGGTGGTTCTTAATCCATCAATAATGTGTCTCTGGGTGGGGACATAAAACTACTATTATACGCATACCGCGGATCTTGGAAGATCATGTGAAAGGTGTGGGAATACACCAGTCTTATAAAAGCAGTCTTGAAGGGGAATTGAGACTTTAAATTATCTGAGGTTTTCTATAAATAACATTTCAATAATACATTCTATGCATGTCTAAATATAATACATCAAACGATAGTATTTCCTAGTTCAGGGTTGTAATGCAGTTCTATATTTACCTCGGTATACATATTGTCATTACTGACCACCATCATAGTTTCATTCGTACATTTTACTCTGTTTTTACATTTTCCACACTTCAACACAATAGGAACACACCGGATGCATATACCAATTATTATGATGCAATCAGTATAAGGATTAAGAATTTGCCTATGCTGGCGATCACTTCCTGGACCCATTCCCCTAGACCTGAGAACCATTTTACTGGGTTCAGCCATGAAACCCATCCTTCTATCTTCTCCCCTACTTCATCCACTGAAGCGTTATGGTTCTTACGAAACTCCCATTTTAGCTGCAGAATTTCATCCATCTTTCGGTCTATCACCTCCTTGGGGTCGCTGGTATTATTGGTGTCATATGTGCAACATTTTACTCCAAATTCGGATGGTTAATGTTACGCAATACCCTCCAGTAACAGCAGTTAAATAATTCAGCACTAGCCTGTGTTGCACTAATTCTTTCTTGTACGCTTGCAATTCTCTCCCTGTATACCTGAATGTGTCATCGTACATCTCAGTGATATTATCTATCAATTTAGCAAGTTCCTGGATATATCTAAAATTTTATGTACCCCGAGCGATCCTGGTGGGATCCAATGCGACTAGAACTTGAAAGCCAGTTGTCTCACTGATTAACTGAGTGGATTTATGTACATCACCAGGTACCATATTTCTTTTGCCTCTGTGTTCATATTGTGTGTGAAGACATGGTGATGGTGTATTTTTATGTATACCCAGCATTTCAACATGTGTGAGGGTCATAACTTCTGGGACTACTCTTTCCAGGTAACACAAACCTTCGGAACTCGGGGAGAGCCATTTATATGCTTTTCTTCCACAGATGAAATATACATTATCAGGGAGAACATAAGGAATGGTATGCATCATTATCATTAAGCACATTTCCCTTGCAAACAATCCTATTTCTGGTTCTTCCATCTGGTACATGCAAGTTTTTGGCTGTATTATTTTAGCACAATAACCATTTGGCACCTTACCAATAATTTCTTTGGTGGAACTCAATGTATACCGATACCTAAAATGTTTCCCACCAGACTTAATGGAGCGTAACAGATCATGGTTTAAGGACTCATTATCAGATCTTTGTGAGAAGGTCATCGTCTGATTATTCCCCGTCACTTCCCAACTCCCGGGTCTATTGGGGTTGGTTATGTTTAAGCACAAAAGTGATCTATCTACTTGGAATTGATGGAGTTTGAAATGAGGTGGTTTGGATGAGAGAAATTTTCCATCCAATATTTTCCCTTTTTGCAATTCTAAAATTTCCGTGATATTCAGCGGAAATGGCACCAACCCTACGTTATGCTGTCCCTGTGGCACATGTGAACACACCCAGCAATCAGTTTGATTTAACACTTTGCCTACCATGCTATGATAATCCTCTAGAGGATACCCACCCCAGTACGGGTTATATTTAGGTTGGCACCGTTGGATACAGTTCTCATCAACTAGGGACCCACAAAGCTCACAAATACAGGAATCTTCAGACGATAAACCTCCACACCTTCCCCGAGTATCCGGAATGGCAGCTCTCTTAACAATAACAGTACTAAGATGGGTCAGACACTCCCCTGATTGGCATTGCACTCCTCCTGACTCCACTCCATCAGCACTGCCATCAGCTCCCATTTCCTTAATCGGGCCCCCATCACAGACACTGGATATCCTCGAACTGACCAGGATGGTGAACACTCTAAAAGAGAATCTGAAAATGAACACAGCAGGCCTGTCCATTGTCACAACAAGATCTGCAAATTTCTCTCAGTTCAGGTATCTCACTACAACCTGTTCAATCCTCCCGGAAGAAGCTCGCGATCGACAGGTCCACGCTATCAGCTTTGTCTCTGACTTGTTTCTCCATCGGTTGATTGACCTTTTTGCAGTGAGTGGAATGGACCCAGGTATCTCTCTCGGCCACCTTCAAAGATGTAGTACTCGTCAGCAGCACCTGGTATCAGGGCCAGCTCTAGGGGTGTTCGACCAGTACGGTCGCACAAGGGCGGCACCCTTCCCCAGCATCCCAATTTCAGCGGGACAGTACTGTGGCCCGCGGGTGGTCTAATTGGGAGGTTGGGGACCCCCACCACCGCAGCTGTGCGGCGGTGCCGGACCCCCGGAGTGTGAATGAATGCCGCACATTGTTTGACTGATCCCACCAATCAGTCAAACAACCTGAACGCAAGAAATTTCTGATCATTACATATTCTCCTGGTTCAACATCATGACAGTTCGTTTCAGGCATATCATTAGACAACAATTTCAGTTTCTGCTGTTGTTGTTTTAACTGCTTACTCATTGATATAAGATACTTTACAGTTACCTCGTTGTTACCCTTCTTGTGGACTTTTAATCAAATGAGGTTGTCTACCGAACAATATTTCAAATGGGGACAGATTCAGAGGAGGTCTAGCAGTGGTCCTTATGCTATGTAGGACCAAGGGTAACGCTTCTGGCCATCCTAGTCCAGTCTCTGCCATGATTTTACTTAGCTTATTTTTAATAGTCCCGTTCATCCTCTCTACCTTGGCACTGGCTTGCGGTCGGTAGGGGGTATGAAGTCGGCTTTTAATACCCATCAGCTTACACATATTTTGAAAAACATCACCTGTGAAATGAGTACCCCTGTCACTCTCGATGATTTTAGGGATACCTTACCTACATACAAATTCCTGAACTATTTTCTTGGCAGTAAAAGCAGCAGTATTAGTGGCCGCTGGGTAGGCCTCAACCCAGTTAGAAAATACGTCTGTGCACACTAATACATACTTAAGGTTCCTGCAGGGTGGTAATTGGCTGAAATCAATTTGTATCACCTGGAAAGGTCCATCAGTCAGTGGAATGTGGGACGGTTCGGTAGGGATCGCTTTCCCTATATTCTTTCTCAAGCAGGTCAGACAGGACATTGCTATCTTTTCTGCTTGTGAAGAAAAATCTGGTGCGCACCAGTATGCCCTCACCAACTTGCACATGCCCTGTTTACCCAGATGAGTCAGACCGTGTGCTGCCTCAGCCAGGCTGGGGTAATATGCCTTGGGGGCTACTGGCTTACCATGTCCGTCCCTCCAGAGCCCAGAGGACTCTTGCCCACATCCCTTGGACTTCCAAATGGATTTTTCCTGAATTGAACACAAATTTTGCATCTCAATTAATTTCAGAATATCAATTGTTTGAAATGACATAATTGTTTCAGTTGGAGAAAACATTTTTAACCCTGCTGCCCATTTTGCAGCTTCATCAGCTCTGTTGTTGCCCAGTGACACCTGGTCATCCTCACATGTATGGGCTTTACACTTAATTACTGCCACTGTTTTGGGCAGTTGGATTGCTTCTAAAAGATGTTTTATGTGTCGGGAATGTGCAACTGGTGTGCCTGCTGCTGTCATAAAATTTCTCAGATGCCATAGAGCCCCAAAATCGTGCACCACCCCGAACGTGTACCTCGAGTCAGTGTAAATGTTAGCAGATTTGCCTGCTGCCAGTTCACATGCTGTAGTCAGTGCTACTAACTCTGCCACCTGGGCTGAGTGAGGAGGATCGAGAGGTTTAGCTTCCATGATGTCTGTGTCATTTACAACAGCATAACCTGTACATAATTCACCTGTGTCTGTTTGCCTATGACAACTCCCATCCGTATAAAAAGTTACATCCACGTTCTCTAAAGGTGTGTCATGTATGTCAGGTCTAGCAGTAAAGGTCTGATTCAGATATGTCATACAATCGTGCGTATCATTATGTCTGCCGAACTCACCTCCCGCCAGCAACTCCTCTCCTTCCACCCTTTGTACATCATGTTGTACATATGGTAGGTATGTTGCTGGATTCAGCGTACTGCAATGTTTAACAGTAATATTTGCAGGAGCGATTAGTGCTAGTTCCCATTTGGTGAACCTAGCCGAGGAGACGTGTCTGGTTTGAGCTGAGTTCAACAGAGCAGATACAGCATGGGGAGTGTAGACAATCATATCATGGCCCAATACTACATCCTCACTTTCACTCACCAATAGAGCGGTAGCTGCTAAACTTCTCAAACAGGTGGGGAGTGATCTTGCCACAGTGTCCAATTGGGCACTGTAGTATGCTACGGGCCTACTGGCATCACCATGTTTTTGTGTAAGGACACCTGCAGCACAACCATCGGCTTCCATACAATACAAATCAAAAGGTTTTTCATAGTCGGGTATTCCCAATGCAGGAGCTCTTGTCAGACTATCCTTAAGATTAAGGAAAGCCTGTTCTGATTCCTCTGTGTGTACGACACGATCAGGCTTTGAGGAAGAGACTAATTCCTGTAAAGGTAAGGCCAAAATAGAAAAACCTGGAATCCACATTCTACAGCATCCACACATTCCCAAGAAGGTACGAATTTGCTGTTGATTCTGCGGCAGTGTCATGTTTTGTATGTCCTGGATTCTATCTGTAGTAAGATGTCGTAACCCCTGGGTTAGGCAGTGTCCCAAATATTTTACTCTGGATTGGCACGGTTGTAGTTTGTCCTTAGCCACCTTGTGTCCTGTTTGTGAGAGATGAAGTAACAAAAGTTTAGTATCATTCAAACATGACATAAACGAGTCAGAACATAGCAATAAATCGTCCACATATTGAATTAGAACAGATCCATTGGCAGGTTGAAAAGATTGTAAACAGTCGTGCAATGCCTGGGAGAAGATACTGGGGCTGTCTATGAAACCTTGGGGTAACCGTGTCCATGTGTATTGTAAACCTCTGTATGTAAATGCGAATAGATACTGACAGTCAGGATGGAGAGGCACAGAGAAGAAAGCAGAACAGAGGTCAATGACAGTGAAATGGGTTGCATTTGGTGGGATCTGCATCAAAATGACAGCTGGATTTGGCACTACCGGGAATTGGCTCTCTACTACCTTATTAACACCTCTAAGGTCTTGTAACCCCTCCCACCTCTCTTCTTCACCAGGAAAATGGGACTGTTGGCTACACTAGCTGTACGAAGTAAAATTCCCTGTTGCAATAATCGCTCAATTATTGGAAAAACCTCTAATTCTACCTCCTGTTTTAGTGGGTACTGGGGAATTTTTGGAGCTTGCCTACCACTTTTTAAATTTACCATTACGGGACTTACGTTTGCCATTAATCCAGTGTCCTGTCCATCTTTAGTCCAAAGGGAATCTGGAATTAGGGACAACATTTCATCTACCTGTGATGGAGTTTCATTTAAAACTGTAGAGTGATACATTATCCTTTGAGGAGTGTCTAACATATCCCGCACTTTGTATATCATTCTCTCTGGGATATATAAATATACACCATCAGGGGTGCAATATATAACATATCCCATTTTACATAACAAGTCTCTGCCCAGTAGGTTAGTAGGAGCCGCAGCAGCCAGGAGAAAAGAATGTCTGGTATGCAATGGCCCAATAGTAACCTCTGTGGACTTTGTTAAAGGATAATATTCCACTTTACCTGTTACACCCATTGTTGGTACTGTCTCGTTGGTCACCTGCAAATTAACGGGAGATTTTATCACTGACCTGGTCGCCCCTGTCTACAAGAAAAGGATATTCAGTACCAGCTACATCAACCATCATGACCGGTTCTTCCCTAGTACTTCCCGTTAACCTGACCATCTGTAGACTACAGGTATGACCTGACCCCTAGCGTTGGCTCCCACTCTCCAATAAAGCATTTACGGCTACAATTGGAGCTGGTGCCTGCTGAACATTTGCTGGTCTCTGTGCATATCCCTTATGGGGATCTCTAGGTTTCCCCTGATGTGGGATCCCTAGTCTTTTTACTGTACAGTTTCTACTTAAGTGTCCTGTTTGTTTACAGTTAAAACATGTTCGTGTATCGGGTGAAGACATGTGGTGTTGTGAGGTTTGCGCAGAGGGTAAAGGTGGTGGATATGGGTAAGGATAGGGAGGGTAAGGGTATTGTCGGGGATAAGAAGTTGGTGGGTAGCCTGGGACCTGTGGTTGCATCGGGTTAGTGGGATAGAGTTGTGTTTGTTGTTGCGTGGGGTTAGTGAGAGCACATACTTGTTCAGAAGTGAGTGTGTGTGCAGGTGTGTCTGTTGGCTGTGATGTTACCGTCATTCCCTCCAGAGCTTGGATACTGACAGCCATTAGTTTTTCGCTCTGGGCTTCTCTCTTCTTGGAGATGTTTTTAACATGTTCAATGGTGGTTTCTATTGTGAGTCCCCACCAGCCAGGCTGTGAGGTCTGAACCCGAGTTTTTAAACTCTCTTTCAGACCGTCCACAAGTACTGTGACTATCATTCCCCGGTGGTGAGTGCTATCTTTAATATCTTCTATCCAAGTGTACTGGGTGATAGTCTGCAGAGCCTGATCGCAATAATCTTCTGCACTTTCACTCTCCTTCTGCTTAATGGTGAAAATTTTGTTCCAATTAACTACTACTGGAAAATATATACCCAATTGAGTTACAATACGGGAAATGTTACCTTGGTTTACTTGGTCTGTTAAGGGAATGTCACCATCCAATACACAATCCGTGATAAATTTTGTCACGTCGGTATTGCGTGGTAGACAGGCCCTTAACACCACACGCCAATCTTTATTAGTGGGTTCACTACCCAAATTTTTCAAAAATCTTTGATATTTGGCTAATTCCTTTTTGAGATCGGGGAAATCATTTATGATGGAATTTAGTTCTGCTCTTGTCCAAGGACAATGCATTACTACTTCCCTCGTGGGCACTATACCGTTTTCATCTGCATTTCCATTTGGAACTGTTATTGTCCGAATGGGATGCAGACCGGTAGCACTGCTACCTTTGACCTGATTACCTGGCTGGGGGTTTAGTCTGCTGCTGCTACGTATGGTATGAACAACTTCCTCTACGGGTGCAGAGGGCATTAACACTTCCCTTGCTGTTACCGATGGAAATGGCGGCACCACTCGTGATTGTGGTGATGCCGCATCTATCATTTGTACAGCATGGGAAATGGCAGACATTACAATAGGCTCATCATCCACATCATGAACATTTTCTTTATGGTTGCTTAAGAGAGGGTACAAGTTGCTTGTTACATTTTTATGGGTATTTTTGGTAACTGTACTTGCACCTCCATCCACATAAGGTGGGGGAGGTGAGCGTGAAATGCTGGCAATACTCTCCACGACGCTACTTTGCCGTACGGGCGCGCCATTTTGCGGCTCGTCCGTATTGCAATTTAGCGTGGTGGATGTATTTTCTGGCAATGTGCTCACGACGCTAGTTTGCGTCGTTTGCACATTTTGAAACCACACATCCCCTTCATGCTGCCACAGTTTTAAACATTCAAAATATTTAACCTTTTTCTCTCGGGAGAGCATCAGGCTGATGTGATCCCGGACATTATCTAATACATTCTTATCAAAACTACCAATTCTGGGAAACGGTCTAACACTCTTCCTTGTCATATTAAACCATACATCACAATACCTTATTGCATAAGTACCGTACTTAGTATGCATGATTCAACGGGCTGATCCGATCGGCGGCACATCATTGTCTAACATCTCTACTGTTTGCACGGCTCCCATTCTGAGACAAAGTCCTATGCTTTTCAATAAAGATTTAAACTGGTGAAAGACAATCAAGATACTTTCACTTACCTGTGGATGATTTAAGTCGGTGGCGCCCACACACCTGGATAAGATTTGAAAAAGGCAACTTCCACACCCGGATAAGATTTAGTAAGGCAACTTCCACACCTATGAGAGTTTGTATGTCGGCTACTCTCACGCACCTCTCTACAACAAAGAAAACATGTACACCTGCTACTGTGTATAGAACGGTAAAGCTACTTGCCGAGCGGCTAGACTAACCCTTGCACCTAGCCCTTAAGGATCATACGATACCCTTAACTTTGTTCAACAAATATTCACTGTTACACACTTTTTTCCTGCGCAGAAAAATACACGTTAACCCAGATATTGGTAACAATTGAAAAAAAGTAAACCTCAACGGCTTTGTTAAAACACGTGGCAGCAGAACCAGAAGTGCGTATACGCTATTGTGCGATCAGCCGCATACACAATAATGCGACTACCAACCAACCGTATAATTACTTTTTAACTGCGTACACAAAAGTGCGTCTTTGCTATGCGCAAACCTGTGACTTAGCCGCGTACTCAGTACTACGGCACCCTTTTAAACGTAAGGTTCTATCAACAGAGGAAAACAAACTTTTTCCTCTCTTGTCCCTGGATTCTAGTCAGCTTCCTTGATTCACACGGAGACGGATAGCGATCTTTCAGCACAAAGCGGTTGCAGGCAAACCCTACATGTGGCCACTCCACCCTTTGCTGAAATATCGATAGACGTATGTACCGTGTGAGCAGGTAAGTGACTTCACTACGAGCCCCCAACTAACGATACTGGATCAGAACCTCTATATACCCCTGCCTGTACCTTCTAAAATCCTTCCTATAAACCTCTAAGGATGACGCTAATTTGCGTACGCAGTCATACAGTAAATAAAGACTTAGACCTGGAATCTGTGGCTCCAACGCACAAGTGTTATTCAAGTAAAAGTTCAGACAGTTACACGCAATTGATCCAGACACAATTTAGGCGCAAAAGGAATTATACAGACCCAAGTACAGTATACATACACAGGCGCTTCCGGACCCAAAGATAGGCATCAGCAAGAGACCCCTCGTCATTCAGCATTCAGCATTAAGACTAAGAACCCAGCGCTTGAGCACACATATTTATACCCCCCCAGAATAGACAGGACAATAGAGAAGTTTGTTGCTGATGTCATTGGTTCCCAGGGGAGAAGCATCTGTTACAGCACATTTAAAAGGCTGGTTCAAATAGACTCTCCCTGCCTCTAACAGCTGGGGATCTTTCCCTTCCCGCCCCCTGCAACATCCTAACAGTTGTTCATGAAATATACATTTTGTTGCTTGTAGGCTCTGCAATCCATAACTCGAGAATGCATGATGCGATCTCCCCACCGATAACATCGGAATACTGTAAAAAGAGTACGCATCAGTACGAAATCAAACACGACTTGTTTAGCATGTATAAAACCTTAGTTATCAAATATCTTTATTTCTCAGCATTTAAACTAACTGAACCAACTTAAATCATATACTTTAAAGCTTATTAAACCTTATGTGTGAATATGTAATGTGTGAGTATTCGGGGTTTGATATAAGGACGCTAGTTAACTTGGGGCAGATGCATGCGCATAAAGCTAATAAAACAGCGGTTTCATACAAAGTCCTATGCATTTGCTAATATGCGACTAGTTAACAGCGCAATTGTGTGTATTAATGTGTGTATGAGAAATGGTGAAAGATGCAATCGCATGGTGCTAATAGTATCGCCACATGTACTAAAATGTGAGTTTATCTAAAATGGCGCTTAGGCGGCCATTCGCAAAATGGTGTCTTGCGATCTCATTTTCAAGATGGCGTCTTGCGGCCAATCGCAAGATGGTGTCGTCGCGATTAAATCTTAAACTGAACTTGTCTCAGCCA
Source organism: Taudactylus pleione (assembly GCA_031769625.1). Taxonomy (NCBI): domain Eukaryota; kingdom Metazoa; phylum Chordata; class Amphibia; order Anura; family Myobatrachidae; genus Taudactylus; species Taudactylus pleione. The sequence goes on from JAUIMM010000905.1 coordinate 447,109, forward strand.
ATTATTCAGCTTCGACAGTACCCTGCACTGTATCCAATCTGCACTGTATCCGACACACACTGCACCCTGCACGGTATCCGACCTGCACTGTAACCTGCGCTGTATCCAACCTGCACTGTACCCTGCGCTGTATCCAACCTACACTGTACCCTGCGCTGTATCCGACCTGCACTGTACCCTGCACTGTATCCGACACACATTGTACCCTGCACTGTATCCGACACGCATTGTACCCTGCGCTGTATCCGACCTGCACTGTACCCTGCGCTGTATCTGACACACACTGTACCCTGCGCTGTATCTGACACACACTGTACCCTGCGCTGTATCCGGCCTGCATTGTACCCTGCGCTGTATCCGACCTGCACTGTACCCTGCGCTGTATCCGACACATACTGTACCCTGCACTGTATCCAACCTGCACTGTACCCTGCGCTGTATCCGACACATACTGTACCCTGCGCTGTATCCAACCTGCACTGTACCCTGCGCTGTATCCGACCTGCACTGTACCCTGCGCTGTATCCGACACACACTGTACCCTGCGCTGTATCCGACCTGCACTGTACCCTGCACTGTATCCGACCCGCATGTATAGAATGCTGTTTTTATGTTTGTGGAGATTTTGGGGAACTGCTCAACAAAAAGTCTGATTGATCTGGGCTTACCATGGGCACAGAGTGCCAGTCATCAGTGACCCAGCGCCACCAGGAGAATACTTACCGACTACTAACTCCCTCCTTCTTGGAGGGAGCTGTCGGGCTTATGGGGAAGGGGGTGTCGCAGCAAAAAGGGGCGTCCCGACAATGGCGCATCATCGGGGGCTGGGGATATTAATGGCATTGTGAAGCAGGGGATGGGGCCACGATAACGCGATTCAGCGCGAATTGCGCCACCTCCCCCCCTGCCGATGTTTATAGTGTAACCACACGAGGGGCTTCCTTTCCTGGGGGGCTGGGAGTGGCACACGATTTTCGGGAGGCTCCCGCCAGAATCGGTAGGGTAGGCAAGTATGCCCAGGAGAGAGGTACAGATTGGGCACTGAGAATAGGTGTGTGCTGGGGGCATGTGCACTTGTGTAGGGGGCATTCACGTCTGCTGTTGCTAGTTACACATAGTTTAGGAGTTTTTCTTCTTTGCTTACTACTTTACAGCAAGGATATTCCAGGCACAATTCTTAGTACATTTCTGTGCTCTATGGAACGTACCTGTGCGTTGGTATGATTGGTTATTGCTGATACAGGATGAGTCTCCCATATCCAAAATGCTTGGGATCAGGGGTATTCTGGATATGGGAATATTCTGTATTTCGGAATATTTGGATATGGGAGACTCACCCTGTACATTACTAATTTATAAAACATTTGTAATTTGATATAACTGCCGCGTGTTTGTGCCGCCGCTCGGCTGGGTGCTTGGTTTAGCCGGCCAGCCTGTGACCCATGTTGGTGACCAATATTGTGAGCTGTGAAGTGGTTGAAATTGATGAAATGACTGGAAATTAATGTTATTGAGGCTGATAATACTCCAGGAACAAAACAACATTGATTTTTGTTTATTTTTTTGATTATTTTTTTTAGGAAAAAGTGAAAAAACAAAACCAGCAAAAATGGTCCTGCGCACATCTCTAATTTCTATATAATATTTAGAGTAATATGAAAAGTAGGGACTGTTGCAGGCATAGATATTGGGACTGTCCTGGGGATAAAGGTCTGGGGGCAGCTATGTACAGACCTCTAGCACCAAATATCAACATTTTACAGTCTACAAGTCAGACAGAATTATCATCGTTACTAGTAACAAGTTATTACAGGTAGGAGGAATTTTACTTTGAAATATGTGATGACGTCTGTCTGTGATTTATGTAATAACTACAGGGGGGATATTCGGAGTCAGAGGGGCGGAGAAGACCCCTACCCACAAATTGCATAATATGAACACGTTCTATCCACTAAAAACACACAAGTGCACTGCAAAGACATAATAAGAGAAATTGGTTTAAAAATACTCCACTAAGTGATGATGTTGCCGGATCTCCGCGCCGTATACAGCAGATCAGAGTCATATTGTAGCAATATCCACATTATAACGCCGCATGTTATATACAGTTACTGCATATTCTATATATAAGTAGCTAAAGGGTTTTTCCAGGATGTAGGTAGGATACCGGCGAGCGCTATCCCGACATGGGACTAAAGATAGGCGTCGAAATCCCAACGCCTATCATTAGCCCCACTACTAAATCCCGACACCCGGCATACCGAACAAAGAAAAGCCGGGTGTCTTAGCATGCAGCCACGAGGGGGGGAAGGGTTAGGTATAGGGACCCCTGGGTTGACTTAGGGTTAGGTACCCACGGGAGAGTTAAGGTATGGAAAGGGGGGGTTTAGGGTTAGGCACTACTAGGGGGGGGGTTAGGGATAGGCACTCCCCCCCAGGAGTGTTAGTTGTAGGGTGCAGGGAGGGGGGGTTAGGTTTAGGCACTAAGGGGGAGATTAGGGTTAGGCACTAAGGGGGACATTAGGTTTAGACACTAATGGGGGGCGGTTTGGGTTAGGCACTAGGGGGGAGGGTTAGGCACTAGGGGGGAGATTAGGGTTAGGCACTAGGGGGAATGTTAGGGTTAGGCACTAGGGGGGAGGTTAGGGTTAGGCACTAATGGGGGGAGGTTAGGGTTAGGCACTAGGGGGGAGATTAGGGTTAGGCACTAGGGGGGAGGGTTAGGCACTAAGGGGGAGATTAGGGTTAGGCACTAATGGAGGGAGGTTAGGTTTAGGCACTAATGGGGGGAGGTTAGGCACTAATGGGGGAATGTTAGGGTTAGGCACTAGGGGGGAGGTTAGGGTTAGGCACTAATGGGGGGAGGTTAGGGTTAGGCACTAGGGGGGAGATTAGGGTTAGGCACTAGGGGGGAGGGAGAGGCACTAGGGGGGAGGTTAGAGTTAGGCATTGGGGGGAAGGTTTGGGTTAGGCACTAATGGGGGGAGGTTAGGGTTGGGCACTAAGGGGGAGGTTAGGGTTAGACACTAATGGGGGGAGGTTAGGGTTAGGCATTAATAGGGGGAGGTTAGGGTTAGGCACTAATGGTGGGAGGGTTAGGCACTAAGGGGCGGAGGTTAGGGTTAGGCACTAATGGTGGGAGGTTAGTGTTAGGCACTAAAGGGGGGAGGTTAAGGTAAGACACTAAGGGGGAGGCTAGGGTTAGGCACTAGGAGGGAGGTTAGGGTTATGCCCTAGGAGGGAGGTTAGGGTTAGGCACTAAGGGGGAGGTTAGGGTCAGGCACTAATGGGGGGAGGTTAGGGTTATGCACTAATGGGGGGAGGTTATGGTTAGGCACAACGTGGGAGGGTTAGGGTTAGGCACTATTGGGGTGGGAGGTGAGGGTTAGGGACTATGGGGGAAGTTTATGGTTAGGCACTAGTGGGGAGGTTAGGGTTAGGCACTAGGGGGGAGGGTTAGGGTTAAGCACTAGGGGGGGTTTGGGTTAGGCACTAGGGGGGAGGTTAGGGTTAGGCACTAATGGGGGGAGGTTAGGGTTAGGCACTAGGGAGGAGGTTAGGGTTAGGCACTAGGGTGGAGGTTAGGGTTAGGAACTAACGGGGGAGATTAAGGTTAGTTACTAACGGGGGGGGAGGTTAGGGTTACTTATTAACAGGCGGAGGTTAGGGTTAGTTACTAACGTGGGGAGGTTAGGGTCAGGCACTAAGGGGGGAATAGGCACTAATGGGGGGAGGTTAGGGGTAGGCACTAGGGGGGAGATTAGGGTTAGGCACTAGGGGGGAGGGTTAGGCACTAGGGGGGAGATTAGGGTTAGGCACTAATGGGGGAGGTTAGGCACTAACGGGGGGGAAGATTAGGGTTAGGCACTAGGGGGGAGGTTAGGGTTAGGCATGAGGGGGGAAGGTTTGGGTTAGGCACTAATGGGGGGAGGTTAGGGTTGGGCACTAAGGGGGGAGGTTAGGGTTAGACACTAATGGGGGGAGGTTAGGGTTAGGCACTACTAGGGGGAGGATAGGGTTAGACACTAAGGGGCAGGTTAGGCACTAATGGTGGGAGGGTTAGGCACTAAGGGGCGGAGGTTAGGGTTAGGCACTAATGGTGGGAGGTTAGGGTTAGGCACTAATGGGGGGAGGATAAGGTTAGACACTAAGGGGGAGGCTAGGGTTAGGCACTAGGAGGGAGGTTAGGGTTATGCCCTAGGAGGGAGGTAAGGATTAGGCACTAAGAGGGAGGTTAGGCACTAAGGGGGGGAAGGTTAGGGTTAGGCACTAGGGGGGAGGTTAGGGTTAGGCATTAGGTGGGAAGGTTAGAGTTAGGCACTAATGGTGGGAGGTTAGGGTTAGGCACTAAGGGGGGAGGTTAGGGTTAGGCACTAAGGGGGAGAGGTTAGGGTTAGGCACTAAGGGGGGAGGTTAGGTACTAATGGGAGGAGGTTAGGGTTAGGCACTAAGGGGGGAGGTTAGGGTTAGGCACTAGGGGGGAGGTTAGGTTAAGGCACTATGGGGGAGGTTAGGGTTATGCTCTAATAGGAGGAGGTTAGGGTTCTCCTCTAATGGGGAGAGGTTAGGGTTATGCACTAATGGGGGGAGGCTAGGGTTATGCACTAATGGGGGGAGGTTAGGGTAAGGCACAAGGGGGGAGGTTAGGGTTAGGCAGTAGGGGGGAGGTTAGGGTTAGGCACTAGGAGGAAGGTTAGGGTTAGGCACTAAGAGGGGAGGTTAGGGTTAGGCACTAAGGGGGGAGGGTGAGGTTTAGGCACTAAGGGGGGAGGGTTAGGGTTAGGCACTAAGGGGGAGGTTAGGTTAAGGCACTAGGAGGGATGTTAGGGTTAGGCACTATGGGGGAGGTTAGGGTTAGGCACTAATGGGAGGAGATTAGGGTTATGCACTAATAGGTGGAGGTTAGGGTTACACACTAATGGGGGGAGGTTATGGTTAGGCACAACGTGGGAGGGTTAGGGTTAGGCACTAGGAGGGGAGGTTAGGGTTAGGCACTATTGGGGGGGGAGGTGAGAGTTAGGCACTATGGGGGAAGTTTATGGTTCGGCACTAGTGGGGAGGTTAGGGTTAGGCACTAGGGGGGAGGGTTAGGGTTAAGCACTAGGGGGTGTTTGGGTTAGGCACTAGGGGGGAGGTTAGGCACTAATGGGGGCTGGTTAGGGTTAGGCACTAGGGGGGAGGTTAGGGTTAGGCACTAGTGGTGAGGTTAGGGTTAGGCACTAGGGGAGGGTTAGGGTTAGGCACTAATAGTGGGAGGTTAGGGTTAGGCACTAAGGGGGGGAGGTTAGGGTTAGACACTAAGGGGGGAGGTTAGGGTTAGGCACTAATGGGGGGAGGTTAGGTACTAATGGGGGGAGGTTAGGGTTAGGCACTAAGGGGGGAGGTTAGGGTTAGGCACTAGGGGGGAGGTTAGGTTAAGGCACTATGGGGAGGTTACGGTTATGCTCTAATAGGAGGAGGTTAGGGTTCTCCTCTAATGGGGAGAGGTTAGGGTTATGCACTAATGGGGGGAGGCTAGGGTTATGCACTAATGGGGGGAGGTTAGGGTAAGGCACAAGGGGGGAGGTTAGGGTTAGGCAGTAGGGGGGAGGTTAGGGTTAGGCACTAGGAGGGAGGTTAGGGTTAGGCACTAAGAGGGGAGGTTAGGGTTAGGCACTAAGGGGGGAGGGTTAGGTTTAGGCACTAAGGGGGGAGGGTTAGGGTTAGGCACTAAGGGGGAGGTTAGGTTAAGGCACTAGGAGGGATATTAGGGTTAGGCACTATGGGGGAGGTTAGGGTTAGGCACTAATGGGAGGAGATTAGGGTTATGCACTAATAGGTGGAGGTTAGGGTTACACACTAATGGGGGGAGGTTATGGTTAGGCACAACGTGGGAGGGTTAGAGTTAGGCACTAGGAGGGGAGGTTAGGGTTAGGCACTATTGGGGGGGGAGGTGAGGGTTAGGCACTATGGGGGAAGTTTATGGTTAGGCACTAGTGGGGAGGTTAGGGTTAGGCACTAGGGGGGAGGGTTAGGGTTAAGCACTAGGGGGTGTTTGGGGTAGGCACTAGGGGGGAGGTTAGGCTCTAATGGGGGCTGGTTAGGGTTAGGCACTAGGGGGGAGGTTAGGGTTAGGCACAAGTGGTGAGGTTAGGGTTAGGCACTAGGGGAGGGTTAGGGTTAGGCACTAATGGGGGGAGTTTAGGGTTAGGCACTAAGGGGGAGGTTAGGGTTAGGCACAAGGGGGGAGGTTAGGGTTAGGCACTAGGGTGGGTTAGGGTAAGCGACTAGGGGTGAGGTTAGGGTTAGGCACTAGGGTGGAGGTTAGGGTTAGGAACTAACGGGGGAGATTAAGGTTAGTTACTAACGGGGGGAGGTTAGGGTTACATATTAACAGGGGGAGGTTAGGGTTAGTTACTAACGTGGGAAGGTTAGGGTGAGGCACTAAGGGGGGGATAGGCACTAATGGGGGGAAGTTAGGGTTAGGCACTCAGGGGGAAGGTTAGGGTTAGGCACTAGGGGGAATGTTAGGGTTATGCTCTAGGGGAGAGATTAGGGTTAGGCACTAGGGGGGAGGTTAGGGTTAGGCACTGGGGGGAGATTAGCATTAAGCACTAGGGGGGAGGGTTAGGCACTAGGGGCGAGATTAGGGTTAGGCACTAATGGAGGGCGGTTAGGTTTAGGCACTAGGGGGGAGGGTTAGGCACTAATGGGGGAAGGTTAGGGTTAGGCACTAATGGGGGTAGGTTAGGCACTAATGGGGGGAGGTTAGGCACTAAGGTGGGGAGGTTAGGGTTAGACACTAAGGCGGGGAGGTTAGGGTTAGACACTAAGGGGGAGATTAGGGTTAGGCACTAAGGGGGGGAGGTTAGGGTTAGACACTAAGGGGGAGGTTAGGGATAGACACTAAGGGGGAGGTTAGGTTTAGGCACTAAGGGGGGAGGGTTAGGCACTAAGTGGCGGAGGTTAGGGTTAGGCACTAATGGTGGGAGGTTAGGGTTAGGCACTAATGGGGGGAGGTTAAGGTTAGACACTAAGGGGGAGGCTAGGGTTAGGCACTAGGAGGGAGGTTAGGGTTATGCCCTAGGAGGGAGGTTAGGATTAGGCACTAAGGGGGAGGTTAGGCACTAAGGGGGGGAAGGTTAGGGTTAGGCACTAGGGGGGAGGTTAGGGATAGGCATTAGGTGGGAAGGTTAGGTTTAGGCACTAATAGTGGGAGGTTAGGGTTAGGCACTAAGGGGAGGAGGTTAGGGTTAGACACAAAGGGGGGAGGTTAGGGTTAGGCACTAATGGGGGGAGGTTAGGTACTAATGGGGGGAGGTTAGGGTTAGGCACTAAGGGGGGAGGTTAGGGTTAGGCACTAGGGGGGAGGTTAGGTTAAGGCACTATGGGGGAGGTTAGGGTTATGCTCTAATAGGAGGAGGTTAGGGTTCTCCTCTAATGGGGAGAGGTTAGGGTTATGCACTAATGGGGGGAGGCTAGGGTTATGCACTAATGGGGGGAGGTTAGGGTAAGGCACAAGGGGGGAGGTTAGGGTTAGGCAGTAGGGGGGAGGTTAGGGTTAGGCACTAGGAGGAAGGTTAGGGTTAGGCACTAAGAGGGGAGGTTAGGGTTAGGCACTAAGGGGGGAGGGTGAGGTTTAGGCACTAAGGGGGGAGGGTTAGGGTTAGGCACTAAGGGGGAGGTTAGGTTAAGGCACTAGGAGGGATGTTAGGGTTAGGCACTATGGGGGAGGTTAGGGTTAGGCACTAATGGGAGGAGATTAGGGTTATGCACTAATAGGTGGAGGTTAGGGTTACACACTAATGGGGGGAGGTTATGGTTAGGCACAACGTGGGAGGGTTAGAGTTAGGCACTAGGAGGGGAGGTTAGGGTTAGGCACTATTGGGGGGGGAGGTGAGGGTTAGGCACTATGGGGGAAGTTTATGGTTCGGCACTAGTGGGGAGGTTAGGGTTAGGCACTAGGGGGGAGGGTTAGGGTTAAGCACTAGGGGGTGTTTGGGTTAGGCACTAGGGGGGAGGTTAGGCACTAATGGGGGCTGGTTAGGGTTAGGCACTAGGGGGTAGGTTAGGGTTAGGCACTAGTGGTGAGGTTAGGGTTAGGCACTAGGGGAGGGTTAGGGTTAGGCACTAATAGTGGGAGGTTAGGGTTAGGCACTAAGGGGGGGAGGTTAGGGTTAGACACTAAGGGGGGAGGTTAGGGTTAGGCACTAATGGGGGGAGGTTAGGTACTAATGGGTGGGAGGTTAGGGTTAGGCACTAAGGGGGGAGGTTAGGGTTAGGCACTAGGGGGGAGGTTAGGTTAAGGCACTATGGGGAGGTTACGGTTATGCTCTAATAGGAGGAGGTTAGGGTTCTCCTCTAATGGGGAGAGGTTAGGGTTATGCACTAATGGGGGGAGGCTAGGGTTATGCACTAATGGGGGGACGTTAGGGTAAGGCACAAGGGGGGAGGTTAGGGTTAGGCAGTAGGGGGGAGGTTAGGGTTAGGCACTAGGAGGGAGGTTAGGGTTAGGCACTAAGAGGGGAGGTTAGGGTTAGGCACTAAGGGGGGAGGGTTAGGTTTAGGCACTAAGGGGGGAGGGTTAGGGTTAGGCACTAAGGGGGAGGTTAGGTTAAGGCACTAGGAGGGATATTAGGGTTAGGCACTATGGGGGAGGTTAGGGTTAGGCACTAATGGGAGGAGATTAGGGTTATGCACTAATAGGTGGAGGTTAGGGTTACACACTAATGGGGGGAGGTTATGGTTAGGCACAACGTGGGAGGGTTAGGGTTAGGCACTAGGAGGGGAGGTTAGGGTTAGGCACTATTGGGGGGGGAGGTGAGGGTTAGGCACTATGGGGGAAGTTTATGGTTAGGCACTAGTGGGGAGGTTAGGGTTAGGCACTAGGGGGGAGGGTTAGGGTTAAGCACTAGGGGGTGTTTGGGTTAGGCACTAGGGGGGAGGTTGGGCTCTAATGGGGGCTGGTTAGGGTTAGGCACTAGGGGGGAGGTTAGGGTTAGGCACTAGTGGTGAGGTTAGGGTTAGGCACTAGGGGAGGGTTAGGGTTACGCACTAGGGTGGAGGTTAGGGTTAGGAACTAACGGGGGAGATTAAGGTTAGTTACTAACGGGGGGAGGTTAAGGTTACATATTAACAGGGGGAGGTTAGGGTTAGTTACTAACGTGGGAAGGTTAGGGTGAGGCACTAAGGGGGGGATAGGCACTAATGGGGGGAAGTTAGGGTTAGGCACTCAGGGGGAAGGTTAGGGTTAGGCACTAGGGGGAATGTTAGGGTTATGCTCTAGGGGGGAGATTAGGGTTAGGCACTAGGGGGGAGGTTAGGGTTAGGCACTGGGGGGAGATTAGCATTAAGCACTAGGGGGGAAGGTTAGGCACTAGGGGCGAGATTAGGGTTAGGCACTAATGGAGGGCGGTTAGGTTTAGGCACTAGGGGGGAGGGTTAGGCACTAATGGGGGGAGGTTATGGTTAGGCACTAATGGGGGTAGGTTAGGCACTAATGGGGGGAGGTTAGGCACTAAGGTGGGGAGGTTAGGGTTAGACACTAAGGCGGGGAGGTTAGGGTTAGACACTAAGGGGGAGATTAGGGTTAGGCACTAAGGGGGGGAGGTTAGGGTTAGACACTAAGGGGGAGGTTAGGGATAGACACTAAGGGGGAGGTTAGGTTTAGGCACTAAGGGGGGAGGTTAGGGTTAGACACTAAGGGGGAGGTTAGGGTTAGGCACTAATGGGGGTAGGTTAGGGTTAGGCACTAGGAGGGGAGGTTAGGGTTAGACACTAAGGGGGAGGTTAGGGTTAGGCACTAGGAGGGGAGATTAGGGTTAGACACTAAGGGGGGAGGTTAGGGTTAGACACTAAGGGGGAGGTTAGGGTTAGGCACTAAGGGGGGAGGTTAGGGTTAGACACTAAGGGGGAGGTTAGGGTTAGGCACAAATGGGGGGAGGTTAAGGTTAGGCACTACTATGGGAGGTTAGGGTTAGACACTAAGGGGGAGGTTAGGGTTAGACACAAATGGGGGGAATTTAGGGTTAGGCTCAAATGGGGGGATGTTAGGGTTAGGTAGTACTATGGGAGGTTAGGGTTAGGCAGTAGGAGGGGAGGTTAGGGTTAGACACTAAAGGGGGAGGTTAGGGTAAGGCACTAGGGGGGAGGGTTAGGCACTAGGGGGAGATTAGGGTAAGGCACTAATGGGGGAGATTAGGGTTAGGTACTAAGGGGGAGGTTAGGGTTAGACACTAAGGGGGAGGTTAGGCACTAGGGGGGAGGTTAGGGTTAGGCACTAGGAGGGGAGGTTAGGGTTAGACACTAAGGGGGAGTTTAGGGGGACACTAAGGGGGAGTTTAGGTTTAGGCACTAATGGGGAGATTAGGGTTAGGCACTAATTGGGGGAGGTTAGGGTTAGGAACTAGGGGGAGGTTAGGGATAGGCACTAATGGGGGAGGTTAGGGTGAATCACTAATGGGGGGAGGTTAGGGTTAGACACTAGGGGGAGGTTAGGGTTAGGCACTAGGATGGGAGGTTAGGGTCAGACACTAATGGGGAGGTTAGAGTTAGGTACTAAGTGGGGAGGTTAAGGGTTAGGCACTAAGGGGGGAGGTTAGGGTTAGACACTAAGGGGGAGGTTAGGGTTAAACACTAATGGGGGGAGGTTAGGGTTAGACATTAGGAGGGGAGGTTAGGGTTAGACACTAAGGGAGAGGTTAGGGTTAGGCACTAAGGGGGGAGGTTAGGGTTAGGCACTAAGGGGGGAGGTTAGGGTTATACACTAAGTGGGGAGGTTAGGGTTAGGCACTAAGCGGGGAGGTTAGGGTTAGACACTAAGGGGGGGAGGTTAGGGTTAGGCACTAGGAGGGGAGGTTAGGGTTAGACACTAAGGTGGAGGTTAGGCACTAATGTGGGGAGGTTAGGGTTAGGCACTAAGGGGGGGAGGTTAGGGTTAGGCACTAAGGGGGGGAGGTTAGGGTTAGACACTAATGGTGGGAGGTTAGGGTTAGGAACTAATGGGGGGAGGTTAGGGTTAGACACTAATGGGGAGGTTAGGGTTAGGCACTAAGGGAGAGGTTAGGGTTAGACACTAAGGGGGAGGTTAGGGTTAGGCACTAAGGGGGGGAGGTTAAAGTTAGACACTAATAGTGGGAGGTTAGGGTTAGGCACTAATGGGGGAAGGTTAGGGTTAGACACTAATGGGGAGGTTAGGGTTATGCACTAAGGTGGAGGTTAGGGTTAGGCACTAAGGGGGAGGATAGGGTTAGGCACTAGGAGGGAGGTTAGGCACTAATGGGAGATTAGGGTTAGGCACTAATGGGGGGAGATTAGGGTTAGACACTAAGGGGGAGGTTAGGGTTAGGCACTAGGAGGGAGGTTAGGGTTAGGCACTAAGGGGGAGGTAAGGCACTAATGGGGGGGGATTAGGCACTAGGAGGGAGCTTAGGGTTAGGCACTAAGGGGGAGGTAAGGCACTAATGGGGGGGATTAGGCACTAAGGTGGGGAAGGTTAGGGTTAGGCACTAAGGGGGAAAGGTTAGGGTTAGGCACTAATGGGGGGAGATTAGGGTTAGGCACTAATGGGGGGAGATTAGGGTTAGACACTAAGGGGGAGGTTAGGCACTAATGGGGGGAGGATTAGGCACTAAGGGTGGGATGGTTAGGGTTAGGCACTAAGAGGGGAGGTTAAGGTTAGGCACAAAGGGGGAGGTTAGGTTAAGGCACTAGGAGGGAGGTTAGGGTTAGGCACTATGGGGGAGGTTAGGGTTAGGCATTAATGGGAGGAGATTAGTGTTATGCACTAAAGGGTGTAGGTTAGGGTTACACACTAATGGGGGGAGGTTATGGTTAGGCACAACGTGGGAGGGTTAGGGTTAGGCACTATTGGGGGGGAGGTGAGGGTTAGGCACTATGGGGGAAGTTTACGGTTAGGCACTAGTGGGGAGGTTAGGGTTAGGCACTAGGGGGGAGGGTTAGGGTTAAGCACTAGGGGGTGTTTGGGTTAGGCACAAGGGGGGAGGTTAGGCACTAATGGGGGCAGGTTAGGGTTAGGCACTAATGGGGAGGTTAGGGTTAGGCACTAGTGGTGAGGTTAGGGTTAGGCACTAGGGGAGGGTTAGGGTTAGGCACTAATGGGGGGAGTTTAGGGTTATGCACTAAGGGGGAGGTTAGGGTTAGGCACAAGGGGGGAGGTTAGGGTTAGGCACTAGGGTGGGTTAGGGTAAGCGACTAGGGGTATGGTTAGGGTTAGGCACTAGGGAGGAGGTTAGGGTTATGCACTAGGGTGGAGGTTAGGGTTAGGAATTAACGGGGGAGATTAAGGTTAGTTACTAACGGGGGGAGGTTAGGGTTACTTATTAACAGGGGGAGGTTAGGGTTGGTTACTAACGTGGGGAGGTTAGGGTTAGGCACTAAGCGGGGGATAGGCACTAATGGGGGGTGGTTAGGGTTAGGCACTCAGGGGGAAGGTTAGGGTTAGGCACTAGGGGGAATGTTAGGGTTAGGCTCTAGGGGGGAGGTTAGGGTTAGGCACTGGGGGAGATTAGCGTTAAGCACTAGGGGGAAGGGTTAGGCACTAGGGGGGAGATTAGGGTTAGGCACTAAGGGGGGGAGATTAGGGTTAGGCACTAATGGGGGTAGGTTAGGCACTAATGGGGGGAGGTTAGGCACTAAGGCGGGGAGGTTAGGGTTAGACACTAAGGCAGGGAGGTTAGGGTTAGACACTAAGGGGGAGGTTAGGGTTAGACACTAAGGGGGAGATTAGGGTAAGGCACTAAGGGGGGGAGGTTAGGGTTAGACACTAAGGGGGAGGTTAGGGTTAGACACTAAGGGGGAGGTTAGGGTTAGGCACTAAGGGGGGAGGTTAGGGTTAGACACTAAGGGAGAGGTTAGGATTAGGCTCTAATGGGGGGAGGTTAGGGTTAGGCACTAGGAGGTGAGGTTAGGGTTAGACACTAAGGGGGAGGTTAGGGTTAGGCACTAGGAGGGGAGATTAGGGTTAGACACTAAGGGGGGAGGTTAGGGTTAGGCACTAATGGGGGAGGTTAGGGTTAGACACTAGGAGGGGAGGTTAGGGTTAGACACTAAGGGGGAGGTTAGGGTTAGGCACTAGGAGGGGAGATTAGGGTTAGACACTAAGGGGGAGTTTAGGGTTAGGCACTAAGGGGGGAGGTTAGGGTTAGAAACTAAGGGGGAGGTTAGGGTTAGGCACAAATGGGGGGAGGTTAGGGTTAGGCACTACTATGGGAGGTTAGGGTTAGACACTAAGGGGGAGGTTAGGGTTAGACACAAATGGGGGGAATTTAGGGTTAGGCACAAATGGGGGGATGTTAGGGTTAGGTAGTACTATGGGAGGTTAGGGTTAGGCAGTAGGAGGGGAGGTTAGGGTTAGACACTAAGGGGGGAGGTTAGGGTAAGGCACTAGGGTGGAGGGTTAGGCACTAATGGGGTAGGTTAGGGTTAGGCACTAGGGGAGATTAGGGTAAGGCACTAATGGGGGAGATTAGGGTTAGGCACTAAGGGGGAGGCTAGGGTTAGACACTAAGGGGGAGATTAGGCACTAGGGGGGAGGTTAGGGTTAGACACTAAGGGGGAGGTTAGGGGGACACTAAGGGGGAGTTTAGGTTTAGGCACTAATGGGGAGATTAGGGTTAGGCACTAATTGGGGGAGGTTAGGGTTAGGAACTAGGGGGAGGTTAGGGATAGGCACTAATGGGGGAGGTTAGGGTGAATCTCTAATGGGGGGAGGTTAGGGTTAGACACTAGGGGGAGGTTAGGGTTAGGCACTAGGATGGGAGGTTAGGGTCAGACACTAATGGGGAGGTTAGAGTTAGGTACTAAGTGGGGAGGTTAAGGGTTAGGCACTAAGGGGGGAGGTTAGGGTTAAACACTAATGGGGGGAGGTTAGGGTTAGACATTAGGAGGGGAGGTTAGGGTTAGACACTAAGGGAGAGGTTAGGGTTAGGCACTAAGGGGGGAGGTTAGGGTTAGGCACTAAGGTGGGAGGTTAGGGTTATACACTAAGTGGGGAGGTTAGGATTAGGCACTAAGCGGGGAGGTTAGGGTTAGACACTAAGGGAGGAGGTTAGGGTTAGGCACTAGGAGGGGAGGTTAGGGTTAGACACTGAGGGGGAGGTTAGGCACTAATGTGGGGAGGTTAGGGTTAGGCACTAAGTGGGGGAGTTTAGGGTTAGACACTAATGGTGGGAGGTTAGGGTTAGGAACTAATGGGGGGAGGTTAGGGTTAGACACTAATGGGGAGGTTAGGGTTAGGCACTAAGGGAGAGGTTAGGGTTAGACACTAAGGGGGAGGTTAGGGTTAGGCACTAATGGGGGGAGATTAGGGTTAGACACTAAGCGGGAGGTTAGGGTTAGGCACTAGGAGGGAGGATAGGGTTAGGCACTAAGGGGGTGATTAGGCACTAATGGGGGGAGGATTAGGCACTAAGGGGGGGAAGGTTACGGTTAGGCACTAATGGGGGGGAAGATTTGGCACTAAGGAAGGGTAGGTTAGGGTTAGGCACTAAGTGGGAAAGGTTAGGGTTAGGCACTAATGGGGGGAGGCTAGAGTTAGGCACTAGGAGGGAGGTGAGGATTAGGCACTAAGGGGGAGGTTAGGCACTATTGGGGGGGAAGATTAGGGTTAGGCACTAGGGGGGAAGTTAGGGTTAGGCATTAGGGGGGAAGGTTTGGATTAGGCACTAATGGGGGGAGGTTAGGGTTAGGCACTAATGGGGGGAGGTTAGGGTTAGGCATTAATGGGGGGAGGTTAGGGTTAGGCACTAATGGGGGAAGGTTAGGGTTAGGCACTAATGGGGGAGGTTAGGGTTAGACACTAAGGGGCAGGTTAGGCACTAAAGGTGGGAGGGTTAGGCACTAAGGGGCAGTGGTTAGGGTTAGGTACAAATGGTGGGAGGTTAGGGTTAGGCACTAATGGGGGGAGATTAACGTTAGACACTAAGGGGGAGGTTAGGGTTAGGCTCTAATGGGGGGAGATTAGGGTTAGACACTAAGGGGGAGGCTAGCGTTAGACACTAGGAGGGAGGTTAGCGTTATGCCCTAGGAGGGAGGTTAGGATTAGGCACTAAGGGGGAGAGGTTAGGGTAAGGCACTAAGGGGGGAGGTTAGGGTTAGGCACTAATGGGGGGAGGTTAGGCACTAATGGGGGGAGGTTAGGGTTAGGCACTAAGGGGGGAGGTTAGGGTTAGGCACTAGGGGGGAGGTTAGGTTAAGGCACTAAGGGGGAGGTTAGGGTAATGCTCTAATAGGAGGAGGTTAGGGTTATCCTCTAAAGGGGGGAGGTTAGGGTTATGCACTAATGGTGGGAGGTTAGGATTATGCACTAATGGGGGGAGGTTAGGGTTAGGCACTAGGGGGGAGGTTAGGGTTAGGCAGTAGGGGGGAGGTTAGGGTTAGGCACTAGGAGGGAGGTTAGGGTTAGGCACTAAGGGCGGAGGTTAGGGTTAGGCACTAAGGGGGGAGGGTTAGGTTTAGGCACTAAGGGGGGGATAGGCACTAATGGGGGGAGGTTAGGGTTAGGCACTCAGGGGGAAGGTTAGGGTTAGGCACTAGGGGGGAGATTAGGGTTAGGCACTAGGGGGGATGTTAGGGTTAGGCACTGGTGGGAGATTAGGGTTAGGCACTAGGGGGGAGGGTTAGGCACTAGGGGGGAGATTAGGGTTAGGCACTAATGGAGGGAGGTTTGGTTTAGGCACTAGGGGGGAGGGTTAGGCACTAATGGGGGGAGGTTAGGCACTAAGGCGGGGAGGTTAGGATTATACACTAAGGGGGAGGTTAGGATTAGACACTAAGGGTGAGGTTATGGTTAGGCAATAAGGGGGGGAGGTTAGGGTTAGACACTAAGGGGGAGGTTAGGGTTAGACAGTAAGGGGGAGGTTAGGGTTATGCACTAAGGGGGGAGGTTAGGGTTAGACACTAAGGGAGAGGTTAGGGTTAGGCACTAATATGGGGAGGTTAGGGTTAGGCACTAGGAGGGGAGGTTAGGGTTAGACACTAAGGGGGAGGTTAGGGTTAGGCACTAAGGGGGAGGTTAGGGTTAGGCAGAAGGAGGGTAGATTAGGGTTAGACACTAAGGGGGGAGGTTAGGGTTAGACACTAAGGGCGAGGTTAGGGTTAGGCACTAAGGGGGGAGGTTAGGGTTAGGCACAAATGGGGGGAGGTTAGGGTTAGGCACTACTATGGGAGGTTAGGGTTAGACACTAAGGGGGAGGATAGGGTTAGACACAAATGGGGGAAGGTTAGGGTTAAGCACAAATAGGGGGATGTTAGGTTTAGGTAGTACTATGGCAGGTTAGGGTTAGGCACTAGGAGGGGAGGTTAGGGTTAGACACTAAGGGGGGAGGTTAGGGTAAGGCACTAGGGGGGAGGGTTAGGCACTAATGGGGGAGGTTAGGGTTAGGCACTAGGGGGAGATTAGTGTAAGGCACTAATGGGGGAGATTAGGGTTAGACACTAAGGGGGAGGTTAGGCACTAGGGGGGAGGTTAGGGTTAGGCACTAGGAGGGGAGGTTAGGGTTAGACACTACGGGGGAGGTTAGGGGGACACTAAGGGGGAGTTTAGGTTTAGGCACTAATGGGGAGATTACGGTTAGGCACTAATTGGGGGAGGTTAGGGTTAGGAACTAGGGGGAGGTTAGGGTTAGGCACTAAGAGGGGAGGTTAAGGTGAATCACTAATGGGGGGAGGTTAGGGTTAGACACTAGGGGGAGGTTAGGGTTAGGCACTTAGTGGGGAGGATAAGGGTTAGGCACTAAGGGGGGAGGTTAGCGTTAGACACTAAGGGGGAGGTTAGGGTTAAACACTAATGGGGGGAGGTTAGGGTTAGACACTAGGAGGGGAGGTTAGGGTTGGACACTAAGGGGGAGGTTAGGGTTAGGCACTAAGGGGGGAGGTTAGGGTTAGACACTAGGAGGGGAGGTTAGGGTTAGACACTAAGGGGGAGGTTAGGGTTAGGCACTAAGGGGTGAGGTTAGGGTTAGGCATTAAGGGGGGAGGTTAGGGTTAGGCACTAAGGGGGGAGGTTATGGTTAGGCACTAAGTGGGGTGGTTAGGGTTAGACACTAAGGGGGAGGTTAGGGTTAGACACTAATGGGGGGAGGTTATTGTTAGACACTAGGAGGGGAGGTTAGGGTTAGGCACTAAGGGGGGAGGTTAGGGTTAGGCACTAGGAGGGGAGGTTAGGGTTAGGGACTAGGAGGGGAGGTTAGGGTTAGGCACTAAGGGGGGAGATTAGGGTTAGGCACTAAGGGGGGAGGTTAGGGTTAGGCACTAAGCGGGGAGGTTAGGGTTAGACACTAAGGGGGAGGTTAGGGTTAGACACTAAGGGGGGAGGTTAGGGTTAGGCACTAGGAGGGGATGTTAGGGTTAGACACTAAGGGGGAGGTTAGGCACTAATGTGGGGAGGTTAGAGTTAGGCACTAAGGGGGGGAGGTTAGGGTTAGACATTAATAGTGGGAGGTTAGGGTTAGGCACTAATGGGGGAAGGTTAGGGTTAGATACTAATGGGGAGGTTAGGGTTATGCACTAAGGGGGAGGTTAGGGTTAGGCACTAAGGGGGAGGTTAGGGTTTGGCACTTGGAGGGAGGTTAGGGTTAGGCACTAATGGGAGATTAGGGTTAGGCACTAATGGGGGGAGATTAGGGTTAGACACTAAGGGGGAGGTTAGGGTTAGGCACTTGGAGGGAGGTTAGGGTTAGGCACTAAGGGGGAGGTAAGGCACTAATGGGGGGGATTAGGCACTAAGGTGGGGAAGGTTAGGGTTAGGCACTAAGGGGGAAAGGTTAGGGCTAGGCACTAATGGGGGGAGTTTAGGGTTAGGCACTAATGGGGAGAGATTAGGGTTAGACACTAAGGGGGAGGTTAGGCACTAATGGGGGGAGGATTAGGCACTAAGGGGGGGATGGTTAGGGTTAGGCACTAAGCTGGAAAGGTTAGGGTTAGGCACTAATGGGCGGAGGTTAGGGTTAAGCACTAATGGGGGGAGGTTAGGGTTAGGCACTAAGGGGGGAGGTTAGGGTTTGAGACTATGCGGGAGGTTAGAATTAGACACTAAGGGGGGGTTAGGCACTAATGGGGGGAGATTAGGGTTAGACACTAAGGGGGAGGTTAGGGTTAGGCACTAGGAGGGAGGATAGGGTTAGGCACTAAGGGGGTGGTTAGGCACTAATGGGGGGCAGATTAGGCACTAAGGGGGGGAAGGTTACGGTTAGGCACTAATGGGGGGAGGTTAGGGTTAGGCACTAAGGTGGGAGGTTAGGCACTAATGGGGGGAAGATTTGGCACTAAGGGAGGGTAGGTTAGGGTTAGGCACTAAGTGGTAAAGGTTAGGGTTAGGCACTAATGGGGGAGGCTAGCGTTAGGCACTAGGAGGGAGGTTAGGATTAGGCACTAAGGGGGAGGTTAGGCACTATTGGGGGGGAAGATTAGGGTTAAGCACTAGGGGGGAGGTTAGGGTTAGGCATTAGGGGGGAAGGTTTGGGTTAGGCACTAATGGGGGGAGGTTAGGGTTAGGCACTAATGGGGGGAGGTTAGGGTTGGGCACTAATGGGGGGAGGTTAGGGTTAGGCACTAATGGGGGGACGATAGGGTTAGGCACTAATGGGGGGAGGTTAGGTTTAGACACTAAGGGGCAGGTTAGGCACTAATGGTGGGAGGGTTAGGCACTAAGGGGCGGAGGTTAGGGTTAGGCACTAATGGTGGGAGGTTAGGGTTAGGCACTAAAGGGGGGAGGTTAAGGTTAGACATTAAGGGGGAGGCTAGCGTTAGGCACTAGGAGGGAGGTTAGGGTTATGCCCTAGGAGGGAGGTTAGGATTAGGCACTAAGGGGAGAGGTTAGGGTTAGGCACTAAGGGGGGAGGTTAGGGTTAGGCACTAATGGGGGGAGGTTAGGGTTAGGCACTAATGGGGGGAGGTTAGGGTTAGGCACTAAGGGGGGAGGTTAGGGTTATGCTCTAATAGGAGGAGGTTAGGGTTATCCTCTAAAGGGGGGAGGTTAGGGTTATGCACTAATGGGGGGAGGTTAGGGTTATGCACTAATGGGGGAGGCTAGAGTTATGCCCTAGGAGGGAGGTTAGGATTAGGCACTAAGGGGGAGGTTAGGCACTAAGGGGGGGAAGGTTAGGGTTATGCACTAGGGGGGAGTTTAGGGTTAGGCACTAGGGGGGAGGTTAGGGTTAGGCAGTAGGGGGGAGGTTAGGGTTAGGCACTAAGGGGGGAGGTTAGTGTTAGGCACTAAGGGGGGAGGGTTAGGTTTAGGCACTAAGGGGGGAGGGTTAGGGTTAGGCACTAAGGGGGGAGGGTTAGGGTTAGGCACTAAGGGGGAGGTTAGGGTTAGGCACTAAGGAGGAGGTTAGGGTTATGCACTAATGGGGGGAGGTTAGGGTTATGCACTAATGGGGGGAGGTTAGGGTTATGCACTAATGGGGGGACGTTAGGGTTACGCACTAATGGGGGGAGGTTATCGTTAGGCACAACGTGGGAGGGTTAGGGTTAGGCACTAGGAGGGGAGGTTAGGGTTAGGCACTATTGGGGTGGGAGGTTAGGGTTAGGCACTAGTGGGGAGGTTAGGCACTAGGGGGGAGGGTTAGGGTAAGCACTAGGGGGGGTTTGGGTTAGGCACTAGGGGGGAGGTTAGGCACTGGGGGGGAGGTTAGGGTTAGGCACTAGGGGGGAGGTTATGGTTAGGCACTAGTGGTGAGGTTATGGTTAGGCACTAGTGGTGAGGTTAGGGTTAGGCACTAGGAGGGGAGGTTAGGATAAGTCACTAATGGGGGGAGTTTTGGGTTAGGCACTAGGGGGGAGGGACAGGGTTAGGCACTAGGGGGGTTAGGGTTAGGCTCTAGGGGGAGGTTAGGGTTAGGCACTAGGGGGGAGGTTAGTGTTAGGCACTAGGGTGGTTAGGCACTAGGGGGGAGGTTAGGGTTAGGCACTAGGGTGGAGGTTAGAGTTAGGAACTAACGTGGGGAGGTTAGGGTTAGTTACTAACGTGGGGAGATTAGGGTTAGGCACTAGGGGGAGGGTTAGGGTTTGGCACTACTAAGGGAAATTAGGGTTAGGAACTAACAGGGGGAGGTAAGGGTTAGTTACTAACGTGGGGAGGTTAGGGTTAGGCACTAAGGGGGGGATAGTCACTAACGGGGGGAGGTTAGGATTAGGCACTCAGGGGGGAGGTTAGGGTTAGGCACTAGGGGGGGAGGTTAGTGTTAAGCACTAGGGGGGAGGTTAGGGTTAGGCACTAATGGGGGGAGGTTAGGGTTAGTTACTAACTGGGGGAGGTTAGGGTTAGGCACTAGGAGGGAGGTTAGGGTTAGGCACTAGGAGGGAGGTTAGGGTTAGGCACTAGGGGGGAGGTTAGGGTTAGGCACTAGGGGGAGGGTTAGGGTTAGTCACTAGGGGGGACGTTAGAGTTAGGCACTACTATGGGAGGTTAGGGTTAGGCACTAAGGGGGGAAGTTAGGGTTAGGCTCTAAGGGGGGGAGGTTTGGGTTAGGCACTAAGGGGGGGAGGTTAGGGTTAGGCACTAATGGGGGGAGGTTAGGGTTAGGCACTAAAGGGGGGTTAGGCACTAAAGGGGGGAGTTTAGGGTTAGGCACTCAGGGGGGAGGTTAGGGTTAAGCACTAATAGGGGGAGGTTAGGCACTAATGGGGGGAGGTTAAGGTTAGGCACTAGGGGGGAGGCTTAGGGTAAGGCACTAGGGGGGAGGTTAGGGTTAGGCACTAATGGGGGAGGTTAGGGCTAGGCACTGGGGGGGGTTAGGCACTAGGGGGGAGGTTAGGGTTAGGCACTAACGGGGGGAGGTTAGGGTTAGTTACAAACGGGGGGAGTTTAGGGTTAGGCACTCAGGGGGGAGGTTAGGGTTAATTACAAACTGGGGGAGGTTAGGGTTAGGCACTATGGGGGGTTAGGGTTAGGCACTAGGGGGGAGGTTAGCGTTAGGCACTAGGGGGGAGGTTAGGGTTAGGCACTACTTTGGGAAGTTAGGGTTAGGCACTAAGGGGGGGAAATTAGGGTTAGGCACTATTGGGGGAGGTTAGGTTTAGGCACTAAGGGGGGTTAGGCACTAATGGGGAGAGGTTAGGGTTGGGCACTCAGGGGGGAGGTTAGGGTTAGGCACTAATGGATTGAGGTTAGGCACTAATGAGGGGAGGTTACGGTTAGGCACTAAGGGGGGTTTAGGTACTAATGGGGGGAGGTTAGGGTTAGGCACTCAGGGGGAGGTTAGGGTTAGGCACTAATGGGGGGAGGTTAGGGTTAGGCACTAAGGGGGGTTTAGGCACTAAAGGGGGGAGGTTAGGGTTAGGCACTAATGGGGGCAGGTTAGGGATAGGCACTAATGGGGGGAGGTTAGGGTTAGGCACTAAGGGGGGAGGTTAGGGTTAGGCACTAATGGGGGGAGATTAGGGTTAGGCACTAATGGGGGGAGGTTAGGGTTAGGCACTAAGGGGGAGGTTAGGGTAAGGCACTAAGGGGGGAGGTTAGGGTTAGGCACTAAGGGGGGAGGGTTAGGGTTATGCACTAATGGGGGGAGGTTAGGGTTAGGCATTAGGGGGGAGGTTAGGGTTAGGCACTAATGGGGAAGTTAGGGTTAGGCACCAGGGGGGAGGTTAGGGTTAGGCACTAGGGGGGAGGTTAGGGCTAGGCACTAAGGGGAGGGATAGGGTTAGGCACTAGGGGGGAGGTTAGAGTTAGGCACTAATGGGGGAGTTAAGGGTTAGGCACTAGGGGGGGTTAGCCACTAGGGGGGAGGGTTAGGGTTAGGCACTAGTGGTGAGGTTAGGGTTAGGCACTAGGGGGAGGGTTAGGGTTAGGCACTAGGGGGGAGGTTAGGGTTAGGCACTAGAGGGGGGTGGTTAGGGTTAGGCACTAGGGGGAAGGGTTAGGGTTAGGCACTAGGGGGGAGGTTTGGATTAGGCACTAATCGGGGGAGGTTAGGGTTAGGCACTAGGGGGGAGGGTTAGGCACTAGGGGGGAGGTTAGGGTTTGGCAGTAGAGGGGGTTAGGGTTAGGGTTAGGCATTACTAGGGGGGAGGGTAGGGTTAGGCACTACTAGGGGAGGTTAGGCACTAACTGGGGGAGGTTAGGGTTAGTTACTAACGGGGGGAGGTTAGGGTTAGGCACTATGGGGGGGTTATGCACTAATGGGGGGAGGTTAGGGTTAGGCACTCAGGTGGGAGGTTAGGGTTAGGCACGAATGGGGGGAGGTTAGGGTTAGTTACTAACTGGGGGACGTTAGGGTTAGGCACTAATGGGGGAGGGCTGGGGTTAGGCACTAGGGGGGAGTGTTAGGGTTAAGCCCTAGGGGGGAGGTTAGGGTTAGGCACTAAAGGGAGAGGTTAGGGTTAGGCACTAATGGGGGAGGTTAGGGTTAGGCACTAGGGGGGAGGTTAGGGTTAGGCACTAAGGGGGGGGGTTAGGCACTAGGGGGGAGGTTAGGGTTAGGCACTAGTGGTGAGGTTAGGGTTAGGCACTAGGGGGAGGGTTAGGCACTAATGGGGGGAGGTTAGGGTTAGGCACTATGGGGGAGGGTTAGCCACTAGGGGGGAGATTAGGGTTAGGCACTAGGGGGAGGGTTAGGGTTAGGCACTAGGGGGGAGGTTAGGGTTAGGCACTAGGGGGGAGGGTTAGGCATTAGGGGGGAGGTTAGGGTTAGCCACTAATGGGGGGAGGATAGGGTTAGGCACTTATAGGGGGAGGTCAGGGTTAGGCACTAGGGGGGAGGGTTAGGGTTAGGCACTAAGGGGGGGGTTAGGCACTAGGGGGGAGGTTAGGGTTAGGCACTAATGGGGGGTGGTTAGGGTTAGGCACTAGGGGGAAGGGTTAGGGTTAGGCACTAGGGGGGAGGTTAGGGTTAGGCACTAATCGGGGGAGGTTAGGGTTAGGCACTAGGGGGGAGGGTTAGGCACTAGGGGGGAGTTTAGGGTTAGGCAGTAGAGGGGGTTAGGGTTAAGGTTAGGCATTACTAGGGGGGAGCGTAGGGTTAGGCACTACTAGGGGAGGTTAGGCACTAACTGTGGGAGGTTAGGGTTAGTTACTAACGGGGGGAGGTTAGGGTTAGGCACTATGGGGGGGTTAGGCACTAATGGGGGGAGGTTAGGGTTAGGCACTCAGGTGGGAGGTTAGGGTTAGGCACTAATGGGGGGAGGTTAGGGTTAGTTACTAACTGGGGGACGTTAGGGTTAGGCACTAATGGGGGAGGGCTGGGGTTAGGCACTAGGGGGGAGTGTTAGGGTTACGCACTAGGGGGGAGGTTAGGGTTAGGCACTAAGCGGGGAGGTTAGGGTTAGACACTAAGGGGGAGGTTAGGGTTAGACACTAAGTGGGGAGGTTAGGGTTAGGCACTAAGTTGGAAAGGTTAGGGTTAGGCACTAATGGGGGGAGGTTAGGGTTAGGCACTAAGTGGGGAGGTTAGGGTTAGGCACAAATGGGCGGAGGTTAGGGTAGGCACTAATGGGCGGAGTTTAGGGTTAAGCACTTATGGGGGGAGGTTAGGGTTAGGCACTAAGGGGGGAGGTTAGTGTTTGACACTAAGCGGGAGGTTAGGGTTAGACACTAAGGGGGAGGTTAGAGTTAGGAACTAATGGGGGGAGATTAGGGTTAGACACTAAGCGGGAGGTTAGGGTTAGGCACTAGGAGGGAGGATAGGGTTAGGCACTAAGGGGGTGATTAGGCACTAATGGGGGGAGGATTAGGCACTAAGGGGGGGAAGGTTACGGTTAGGCACTAATGGGGGGGAAGATTTGGCACTAAGGAAGGGTAGGTTAGGGTTAGGCACTAAGTGGGAAAGGTTAGGGTTAGGCACTAATGGGGGGAGGCTAGAGTTAGGCACTAGGAGGGAGGTGAGGATTAGGCACTAAGGGGGAGGTTAGGCACTATTGGGGGGGAAGATTAGGGTTAGGCACTAGGGGGGAAGTTAGGGTTAGGCATTAGGGGGGAAGGTTTGGATTAGGCTCTAATGGGGGGAGGTTAGGGTTAGGCACTAATGGGGGGAGGTTAGGGTTAGGCACTAATGGGGGGAGGTTAGGGTTAGGCACTAATGGGGGAAGGTTAGGGTTAGGCACTAATGGGGGAGGTTAGGGTTAGACAATAAGGGGCAGGTTAGGCACTAAAGGTGGGAGGGTTAGGCACTAAGGGGCAGAGGTTAGGGTTAGGCACTAATGGTGGGAGGTTAGGGTTAGGCACTAATGGGGGGAAATTAACGTTAGACACTAAGGGGGAGGTTAGGGTTAGGCACTAATGGGGGGAGATTAGGGTTAGACACTAAGGGGGAGGCTAGCGTTAGACACTAGGAGGGAGGTTAGCGTTATGCCCTAGGAGGGAGGTTAGGATTAGGCACTAAGGGGGAGAGGTTAGGGTTAGGCACTAAGGGGGGAGGTTAGGGTTAGGCACTAATGGGGGGAGGTTAGGCACTAATGGGGGGAGGTTAGGGTTAGGCACTAAGGGTGGAGGTTAGGGTTAGGCACTAGGGGGGAGGTTAGGTTAAGGCACTAAGGGGGAGGTTAGGGTAATGCTCTAATAGGAGGAGGTTAGGGTTATCCTCTAAAGGGGGGAGGTTAGGGTTATGCACTAATGGTGGGAGGTTAGGATTATTCACTAAGGGGGGAGGGTTAGGTTTAGGCACTAAGGGGGGGATAGGCACTAATGGGGGGAGGTTAGGGTTAGGCACTCAGGGGGAAGGTTAGGGTTAGGCACTAGGGGGGAGATTAGGGTTAGGCACTAGGGGGGAGGTTAGGGTTAGGCACTGGGGGGAGATTAGGGTTAGGCACTAGGGGGGAGGGTTAGGCACTAGGGGGGAGATTAGGGTTAGGCACTAATGGAGGGAGGTTAGGTTTAGGCACTAATGGGGGGAGGTTAGGCACTAAGGCGGGGAGGTTAGGGTTAGACACTAAGGGGGAGGTTAGGATTAGACACTAAGGGGGAGGTTATGGTTAGGCAATAAGGGGGGGAGGTTAGGGTTAGACACTAAGGGGGAGGTTAGGGTTAGACAGTAAGGGGGAGGTTAGGGTTATGCACTAAGGGGGGAGGTTAGGGTTAGACACTAAGGGAGAGGTTAGGGTTAGGCACTAATGTGGGGAGGTTAGGGTTAGGCACTAGGAGGGGAGGTTAGGGTTAGACACTAAGGGGGAGGTTAGGGTTAGGCACTAAGGGGGAGGTTAGGGTTAGGCAGAAGGAGAGTAGATTAGGGTTAGACACTAAGGGGGGAGGTTAGGGTTAGACACTAAGGGCGAGGTTAGGGTTAGGCACTAAGGGGGGAAGTTAGGGTTAGGCACAAATGGGGGGAGGTTAGGGTTAGGCACTACTATGGGAGGTTAGGGTTAGACACTAAGGGGGAGGTTAGGGTTAGACACTAAGGGGGAGGATAGGGTTAGACACAAATGGGGGAAGGTTAGGGTTAAGCACAAATAGGGGGATGTTAGGGTTAGGTAGTACTATGGCAGGTTAGGGTTAGGCACTAGGAGGGGAGGTTAGGGTTAGACACTAAGGGGGAGGTTAGGGTAAGGCACTAGGGGGGAGGGTTAGGCACTAATGGGGGAGGTTAGGGTTAGGCACTAGGGGGAGATTAGTGTAAGGCACTAATGGTGGAGATTAGGGTTAGACACTAAGAGGGAGGTTAGGCACTAGGGGGGAGGTTAGGGTTAGGCACTAGGAGGGGAGGTTAGGGTTAGACACTAAGGGGGAGGTTAGGGGGACACTAAGGGGGAGTTTAGGTTTAGGCACTAATGGGGAGATTACGGTTAGGCACTAATTGGGGGAGGTTAGGGTTAGGAACTAGGGGGAGGTTAGGGTTAGGCACTAAGGGGGGAGGTTAAGGTGAATCACTAATGGGGGGAGGTTAGGGTGAGACACTAGGGGGAGGTTAGGGTTAGGCACTAGGAGGGGAGGTTAGGGTCAGACACTAAGGGGGAGGTTAGAGTTAGGCACTTAGTGGGGAGGATAAGGGTTAGGGACTAAGGGGGGAGGTTATCGTTAGACACTAAGGGGGAGGTTAGGGTTAAACACTAATTGGGGGAGGTTAGGGTTAGACACTAGGAGGGGAGGTTAGGGTTGGACACTAAGGGGGAGGTTAGGGTTAGGCACTAAGGGGGGAGGATAGGGTTAGGCACTAGGAGGGGAGGTTAGGGTTAGACACTAAGGGGGAGGTTAGGGTTAGGCACTAAGGGGTGAGGTTAGGGTTAGGCATTAAGGGGGGAGGTTAGGGTTAGACACTAAGGGGGGAGGTTAGGGTTAGGCACTAAGGGGGGAGGTTATGGTTAGGCACTAAGTGGGGTGGTTAGGGTTAGACACTAAGGGGGAGGTTATGGTTAGACACTAATGGGGGGAGGTTATTGTTAGACACTAGGAGGGGAGGTTAGGGTTAGGCACTAAGGGGGGAGGTTAGGGTTAGGCACTAGGAGGGGAGGTTAAGGTTAGGCACTAGGAGGGGAGGTTAGGGTTAGGCACTAAGGGGGGAGGTTAGGGTTATACACTAAGGGGGAGGTTAGGGTTAGGCACTAAGCGGGGAGGTTAGGGTTAGACACTAAGGGGGGAGGTTAGGGTTAGGCACTAGGAGGGGAGGTTAGGGTTAGACACTAAGGGGGAGGTTAGGCACTAATGTGGGGAGGTTAGAGTTAGGCACTAAGGGGGGGAGGTTAGGGTTAGACATTAATAGTGGGAGGTTAGGGTTAGGCACTAATGGGGGAAGGTTAGGGTTAGATACTAATGGGGAGGTTAGGGTTATGCACTAAGGGGGAGGTTAGGGTTAGGCACTAAGGGGGAGGTTAGGGTTTGGCACTTGGAGGGAGGTTAGGGTTAGGCACTAATGGGAGATTAGGGTTAGGCACTAATGGGGGGAGATTAGGGTTAGACACTAAGGGGGAGGTTAGGGTTAGGCACTTGGAGGGAGGTTAGGGTTAGACACTAAGGGGGAGGTAAGGCACTAATGGGGGGGATTAGGCACTAAGGTGGGGAAGGTTAGGGTTAGGCACTAAGGGGGAAAGGTTAGGGTTAGGCACTAATGGGGGGAGATTAGGGTTAGGCACTAATGGGGAGAGATTAGGGTTAGACACTAAGGGGGAGGTTAGGCACTAATGGGGGGAGGATTAGGCAGTAAGGGGGGGATGGTTAGGGTTAGGCACTAAGCTGGAAAGGTTAGGGTTAGGCACTAATGGGCGGAGGTTAGGGTTAAGCACTAATGGGGGGAGGTTAGGGTTAGGCACTAAGGGGGGAGGTTAGGGTTTGAGACTATGCGGGAGGTTAGAATTAGACACTAAGGGGGGGTTAGGCACTAATGGGGGGAGATTAGGGTTAGACACTAAGGGGGAGGTTAGGGTTAGGCACTAGGAGGGAGGATAGGGTTAGGCACTAAGGGGGTGGTTAGGCACTAATGGGGGGCGGAGTAGGCACTAAGGGGGGGAAGGTTACGGTTAGGCACTAATGGGGGGAGGTTAGGGTTAGGCACTAAGGTGGGAGGTTAGGCACTAATGGGGGGAAGATTTGGCACTAAGGGAGGGTAGGTTAGGGTTAGGCACTAAGTGGTAAAGGTTAGGGTTAGGCACTAATGGGGGGAGGCTAGCGTTAGGCACTAGGAGGGAGGTTAGGATTAGGCACTAAGGGGGAGGTTAGGCACTATTGGGGGGGAAGATTAGGGTTAGGCACTAGGGGGGAGGTTAGGGTTAGGCATTAGGGGGGAAGGTTTGGGTTAGGCACTAATGGGGGGAGGTTAGGGTTAGGCACTAATGGGGGGAGGTTAGGGTTGGGCACTAATGGGGAGAGGTTAGGGTTAGGCACTAATGGGGGGAGGATAGGGTTAGGCACTAATGGGGGGAGGTTAGGTTTAGACACTAAGGGGCAGGTTAGGCACTAATGGTGGGAGGGTTAGGCACTAAGGGGCGGAGGTTAGGGTTAGGCACTAATGGTGGGAGGTTAGGGTTAGGCACTAATGGGGGGAGGTTAAGGTTAGACATTAAGGGGGAGGCTAGCGTTAGGCACTAGGAGGGAGGTTAGGGTTATGCCCTAGGAGGGAGGTTAGGATTAGGCACTAAGGGGGAGAGGTTAGGGTTAGGCACTAAGGGGGG
Source organism: Taudactylus pleione (assembly GCA_031769625.1). Classification (NCBI taxonomy): domain Eukaryota; kingdom Metazoa; phylum Chordata; class Amphibia; order Anura; family Myobatrachidae; genus Taudactylus; species Taudactylus pleione. Next base: position 475,141 of record JAUIMM010000905.1, read on the forward strand.
AGGTTAGGGTTAGGCACTAATGGGGGGAGGTTAGGGTTAGGCACTAATGGGGGGAGGTTAGGGTTAGGCACTAAGGGGGGAGGTTAGGGTTAGGCACTAGGGGGGAGGTTAGGTTAAGGCACTAAGGGGGAGGTTAGGGTTATGCTCTAATAGGAGGAGGTTAGGGTTATCCTCTAAAGGGGGGAGGTTAGGGTTATGCACTAATGGGGGGAGGTTAGGGTTATGCACTAATGGGGGAGGCTAGAGTTATGCCCTAGGAGGGAGGTTAGGATTAGGCACTAAGGGGGAGGTTAGGCACTAAGGGGGGGAAGGTTAGGGTTATGCACTAGGGGGGAGTTTAGGGTTAGGCACTAGGGGGGAGGTTAGGGTTAGGCAGTAGGGGGGAGGTTAGGGTTAGGCACTAATGGGGGAGGTTAGGGTTAGGCACTAAGGGGGGAGGGTTAGGTTTAGGCACTAAGGGGGGAGGGTTAGGGTTGGGCACTAAGGGGGGAGGGTTAGGGTTAGGCACTAAGGGGGAGGTTAGGGTTAGGCACTAAGGAGGAGGTTAGGGTTATGCACTAATGGGGGGAGGTTAGGGTTACGCACTAATGGGGGGAGGTTATCGTTAGGCACAACGTGGGAGGGTTAGGCACTAGGAGGGGAGGTTAGGGTTAGGCACTATTGGGGTGGGAGGTTAGGGTTAGGCACTATGGGGGAAGTTTATGGTTAGGCACTAGTGGGGAGGTTAGGCACTAGGGGGGAGGGTTAGGGTAAGCACTAGGGGGGGGGTTGGGTTAGGCACTAGGGGGGAGGTTAGGCACTAGGGGGAGGTGAGGGTTAGGCACTAGGGGGGAGGTTATGGTTAGGCACTAGTGGTGAGGTTATGGTTAGGCACTAGTGGTGAGGTTAGGGTTAGGCACTAGGAGGGGAGGTTAGGATAAGTCACTAATGGGGGGAGTTTTGGGTTAGGCACTAGGGGGGAGGGATAGGGTTAGGCACTAGGGGGGTTAGGGTTAGGCTCTAGGGGGAGGTTAGGGTTAGGCACTAGGGGGGAGGTTAGTGTTAGGCACTAGGGTGGCTAGGCACTAGGGGGGAGGTTAGGGTTAGGCACTAGGGTGGAGGTTAGAGTTAGGAACTAACGGGGGGAGGTTAGGGTTAGTTACTAACGTGGGGAGGTTAGGGTTAGGCACTAGGGGGAGGGTTAGGGTTAGGCACTACTAAGGGAAATTAGGGTTAGGAACTAACAGGGGGAGGTAAGGGTTAGGCACTATGGGGGTTAGGGTTTGGCACTAGGGGGGAGGTTAGGGTTAGGCACTAGGTGGGAGGTTAGGGTTAGGCAGTAGGGGGGAGGTTAGGGTTAGGCACTTCTAGGGGAGGTTAGGCACTAACGGGGGGAGGTTAGGGTTAGTTACTAACGGGGGGAGGTTAGGGTTAGACACTAAGGGGGGTTAGGCACTAATGGGGGGAGGTTAGAGTTTGGCACTCAGGGGGGATTTTAGGGTTAGGCATTAATGGGGGGAGGTTATGGTTAGTTACTAACTGGGGGAGATTAGGGTTAGGCACTAGGGGGGAGGTTAGGGTTAGCCACTAGGGGGGAGGTTAGGGATAGGCACTAATGGCGGGAGGTTAAGATTAGGCACTAGGGGGGAGGTTAGGGTTAGGCACTATGGGGGAGGGTTAGGGTTAGGCACATGGGGTGGCAGGTTAGGGTTAGGCAGTAGGGGGAGGGTTAGGGTTAGGCACTACTAGGGGAGGTTAGGGTTAGGCACTAAAGGGTGCAGTTAGGGTTAGGCACTAAGGGAGGGAGGTTAGGGTTAGGCACTAAAGGTGGGAGGGTTAGGCTCTAAGGGGCAGAGGTTAGGGTTAGGCACTAATGGTGGGAGGTTAGGGTTAGGCACTAATGGGGGAGATTAACGTTAGACACTAAGGGGGAGGTTAGGGTTAGGCACTATTGGTGGGAGATTAGGGTTAGACACTAAGGGGGAGGCTAGCGTTAGACACTAGGAGGGAGGTTAGCGTTATGCCCTAGGAGGGAGGTTAGGATTAGGCACTAAGGGGGAGAGGTTAGGGTTAGGCACTAAGGGGGGAGGTTAGGGTTAGGCACTAATGGGGGGAGGTTAGGCACTAATGGGGGGAGGTTAGGGTTAGGCACTAAGGGGGAGGTTAGGGTTAGGCACTAGGGGGGAGGTTAGGTTAAGGCACTAAGGGGGAGGTTAGGGTAATGCTCTAATAGGAGGAGGTTAGGGTTATCCTCTAAAGGGGGGAGGTTAGGGTTATGCACTAATGGTGGGAGGTTAGGATTATGCACTAATGGGGGGAGGTTAGGGTTAGGCACTAGGGGGGAGGTTAGGGTTAGGCAGTAGGGGGGAGGTTAGGGTTAGGCACTAGGAGGGAGGTTAGGGTTAGGCACTAAGGGCGGAGGTTAGGGTTAGGCACTAAGGGGCGAGGGTTAGGTTTAGGCACTAAGGGGGGGATAGGCACTAATGGGGGGAGGTTAGGGTTAGGCACTCAGGGGGAAGGTTAGGGTTAGGCACTAGGGGGGAGATTAGGGTTAGGCACTACGGGGGAGATTAGGGTTAGGCACTAATGGAGGGAGGTTAGGTTTAGGCACTAGGGGGGAGGGTTAGGCACTAATGGGGGGAGGTTAGGCACTAATGGGGGGAGGTTAGGCACTAAGGCGGGGAGGTTAGGGTTAGACACTAAGGGGGAGGTTAGGATTAGACACTAAGGGGGAGGTTATGGTTAGGCAATAAGGGGGGGAGGTTAGGGTTAGACACTAAGGGGGAGGTTAGGGTTAGACAGTAAGGGGGAGGTTAGGGTTATGCACTAAGGGGGGAGGTGAGGGTTAGACACTAAGGGAGAGGTTAGGGTTAGGCACTAATGTGGGGAGGTTAGGGTTAGGCACTAGGAGGGGAGGTTAGGGTTAGACACTAAGGGGGAGGTTAGGGTTAGGCACTAAGGGGGAGGTTAGGGTTAGGCAGAAGGAGGGTAGATTAGGGTTAGACACTAAGGGGGGAGGTTAGGGTTAGACACTAAGGGCGAGGTTAGGGTTAGGCACTAAGGGGGGGGGTTAGGGTTAGGCACAAATGGGGGAGGTTAGGGTTAGGCACTACTATGGGAGGTTAGGGTTAGACACTAAGGGGGAGGTTAGGGTTAGACACTAAGGGGGAGGTTAGGGTTAGACACAAATGGGGGGAGGTTAGGGTTAAGCACAAATAGGGGGATGTTAGGGTTAGGTAGTACTATGGCAGGTTAGGGTTAGGCACTAGGAGGGGAGGTTAGGGTTAGACACTACGGGGAAGGTTAGGGGGACACTAAGGGGGAGTTTAGGTTTAGGCACTAATGGGGAGATTACGGTTAGGCACTAATTGGGGGAGGTTAGGGTTAGGAACTAGGGGGAGGTTAGGGTTAGGCACTAAGGGGGGAGGTTAAGGTGAATCACTAATGGGTGGAGGTTAGGGTTAGACACTAGGGGGAGGTTAGGGTTAGGCACTAGGAGGGGAGGTTAGGGTCAGACACTAAGGGGGAGGTTAGGGTTAGGCACTAGGGGGGAGGTTAGGGTTAGGCACTAGGGGGGAGGTTAGGGTTAGGCACTAGGGGGAGGGTTAGGGTTAGGCACTAGGGGGGACGTTAGAGTTAGGCACTACTATGGGAGGTTAGGGATAGGCACTAAGGGGGGAAGTTAGGGTTAGGCTCTAAGGGGGGGAGGTTTGGGTTAGGCACTAAGGGGGGGAGGTTAGGGTTAGGCACTAATGGGGGGAGTTTAGGGTTAGGCACTAAAGGGGGGTAAGGCACTAATGGGGGGAGGTTAGGGTTAGGCACTCAGGGGGGAGGTTAGGGTTAAGCACTAATAGGGGGAGGTTAGGAACTAATGGGGGGAGGTGAGGGTTAGGCACTAAGGGGGAGGTTAGGGTTAGGCACTAGGGGGGAGGTTAGGGTTAGGTACTAATGGGGGAGGTTAGGGCTAGGCACTGGGGGGGGTTAGGCACTAGGGGGGAGGTTAGGGTTAGGCACTAGGGGGGAGGTTAGGGTTAGGCACTACTAGGGGAAATCAGGGTTAGGAACTAACGGGGGGAGGTTAGGGTTAGTTACTAACGGGGGGAGGTTAGGGTTAGTTACAAACGGGGGGAGTTTAGGGTTAGGCACTCAGGGGGGAGGTTAGGGTTAATTACTAACTGGGGGAGGTTAGGGTTAGGCACTATGGGGGGTTAGGGTTAGGCACTAGGGGGGAGGTTAGCGTTAGGCACTAATGGGGGGAGGTTATGGTTAGGCACTAGGGGGAGGGTTAGGGTTAGGCACTAGGGGGGAGGTTAGGGTTAGGCACTACTATGGGAAGTTAGGGTTAGGCATTAAGGGGGGGAAATTAGGGTTAGGCACTATTGGGGGAGGTTAGGTTTAGGCACTAAGGGGGGTTAGGCACTAATGGGGAGAGGTTAGGGTTGGGCACTCAGGGGGGAGGTTAGGGTTAGGCACTAATGGATTGAGGTTAGGCACTAATGAGGGGAGGTTACGGTTAGGCACTAAGGGGGGTTTAGGTACTAATGGGGGGAGGTTAGGGTTAGGCACTCAGGGGGAGGTTAGGGTTAGGCACTAATGGGGTGAGGTTAGGGTTAGGCACTAAGGGGGGTTTAGGCACTAAAGGGGGGAGGTTAGGGTTAGGCACTAATGGGGGCAGGTTAGGGTTAGGCACTAAGGGTGAGGTTAGGGTTAGGCACTAATGGGGGGAGATTAGGGTTAGGCACTAATGGGGGGAGGTTAGGGTTAGGCACTAAGGGGGGAGGTTAGGGTTAGGCACTAAGGGGGGAGGTTAGGGTTAGGCACTTAAGGGGGAGGGTTAGGGTTATGCACTAATGGGGGGAGGTTAGGGTTAGGCATTAGGGGGGAGGTTAGGGTTAGGCACTAATGGGGGAGGTTAGGGTTAGGCACTAGGGGGGAGGTTAGGGTTAGGCACTAGCGGGGAGGTTAGGGTTAGGCACTAGGGGGAGGGTTAGGGTTAGGCACTAGGGGGGAGGTTAGGGTTAGGCACTAATGGGGGAGGTTAGGGTTAGGCACTAGGGGGGGTTAGGCACTAGGGGGGAGGGTTAGGGTTAGGCACTAGTGGTGAGGTTAGGGTTAGGCACTAGGGGGAGGGTTAGGGTTAGGCACTAGGGGGGAGGTTAGGGTTAGGCACTAATGGGGGGTGGTTAGGGTTAGGCACTAGGGGGAAGGGTTAGGGTTAGGCACTGGGGGGAGGTTAGGGTTAGGCACTAATCGGGGGAGGTTAGGGTTAGGCACTAGGGGGGAGGGTTAGGCACTAGGGGGGAGGTTAGGGTTAGGCAGTAGAGGGTGTTAGGGTTAGGGTTAGGCATTACTAGGGGGGAGGGTAGGGTTAGGCACTACTAGGGGAGGTTAGGCACTAACTGTGGGAGGTTAGGGTTAGTTACTAACGGGGGGAGGTTAGGGTTAGGCACTATGGGGGGGTTAGGCACTAATGGGGGGAGGTTAGGGTTAGGCACTCAGGTGGGAGGTTAGGGTTAGGCACTAATGGGGGGAGGTTAGGGTTAGTTACTAACTGGGGGACGTTAGGGTTAGGCACTAATGGGGGAGGGCTGGGGTTAGGCACTAGGGGGGAGTGTTAGGGTTACGCACTAGGGGGGAGGTTAGGGTTAGGCACTAAAGGGAGAGGTTAGGGTTAGGCACTAATGGGGGAGGTTAGGGTTAGGCACTAGGGGGGAGGTTAGGGTTAGGCACTAAGGGGGGGGTTAGGCACTAGGGGGGAGGTTAGGGTTAGGCACTAGTGGTGAGGTTAGGGTTAGACACTAGTGGGAGGGTTAGGCACTAATGGGGGGAGGTTAGGGTTAGGCACTAGGGGGGAGGGTTAGGGTTAGCCACTAGGGGGGAGGTTAGGGTTAGGCACTAGGGGGATGGTTAGGGTTAGGCACTAGGGGGGAGGTTAGGGTTAGGCACTAGGGGGGAGGGTTAGGCATTAGGGGGGAGGTTAGGGTTAGGCACTAATGGGGGGAGGATAGGGTTAGGCACTAATAGGGGGAGGTCAGGGTTAGGCACTAGGGGGGAGGGATAGGCACTAGGAGGGAGAGTTAGGGTTAGGCACAAGGGGGTAGGTTAGGGTTAGGCACTATGGGGGTTAGGGTTTGGCACTAGGGGGGAGGTTAGGGTTAGGCACTAGGCGGGAGGTTAGGGTTAGGCAGTAGGGGGGAGGTTAGGGTTAGGCACTTCTAGGGGAGGTTAGGCACTAACGGGGGGAGGTTAGGGTTAGTTACTAACGGGGGGAGGTTAGGGTTAGACACTAAGGGGGGTTAGGCACTAATGGGGGGAGGTTAGAGTTTGGCACTCAGGGGGGAGTTTAGGGTTAGGCACTAATGGGGGGAGGTTAGGGTTAGTTACTAACTGGGGGAGATTAGGGTTAGGCACTAGGGGGGAGGTTAGGGTTAGGCACTACTAGGGGAAATCAGGGTTAGGAACTAACGGGGGGAGGTTAGGGTTAGTTACTAACGGGGGGAGGTTAGGGTTAGTTACAAACGGGGGGAGTTTAGGGTTAGGCACTCAGGGGGGAGGTTAGGGTTAATTACTAACTGGGGGAGGTTAGGGTTAGGCACTATGGGGGGTTAGGGTTAGGCACTAGGGGGGAGGTTAGCGTTAGGCACTAATGGGGGGAGGTTATGGTTAGGCACTAGGGGGAGGGTTAGGGTTAGGCACTAGGGGGGAGGATAGGGTTAGGCACTACTATGGGAAGTTAGTGTGAGGCACTAAGGGGGGGAAATTAGGGTTAGGCACTATTGGGAGAGGTTAGGTTTAGGCACTAAGGGGGATTAGGCACTAATGGGGAGAGGTTAGGGTTGTGCACTCAGGGGGGAGGTTAGGGTTAGGCACTAATGGATTGAGGTTAGGCACTAATGAGGGGAGGTTACGGTTAGGCACTAAGGGGGGTTTAGGTACTAATGGGGGGAGGTTAGGGTTAGGCACTCAGGGGGAGGTTAGGGTTAGGCACTAATGGGGGGAGGTTAGGGTTAGGCACTTAAGGGGGAGGGTTAGGGTTATGCACTAATGGGGGGAGGTTAGGGTTAGGCATTAGGGGGGAGGTTAGGGTTAGGCACTAATGGGGGAGGTTAGGGTTAGGCACTAGGGGGGAGGTTAGGGTTAGGCACTAGGGGGGAGGTTAGGGTTAGGCACTAGGGGGAGGGTTAGGGTTAGGCACTAGGGGGGAGGTTAGGGTTAGGCACTAATGGGGGAGGTTAGGGTTAGGCACTAGGGGGGGTTAGGCACTAGGGGGGAGGGTTAGGGTTAGGCACTAGTGGTGAGGTTAGGGTTAGGCACTAGGGGGAGGGTTAGGGTTAGGCACTAGGGGGGAGGTTAGGGTTAGGCACTAATGGGGGGTGGTTAGGGTTAGGCACTAGGGGGAAGGGTTAGGGTTAGGCACTGGGGGGAGGTTAGGGTTAGGCACTAATCGGGGGAGGTTAGGGTTAGGCACTAGGGGGGAGGGTTAGGCACTAGGGGGGAGGTTAGGGTTAGGCAGTAGAGGGGGTTAGGGTTAGGGTTAGGCATTACTAGGGGGGAGGGTAGGGTTAGGCACTACTAGGGGAGGTTAGGCACTAACTGTGGGAGGTTAGGGTTAGTTACTAACGGGGGGAGGTTAGGGTTAGGCACTATGGGGGGGTTAGGCACTAATGGGGGGAGGTTAGGGTTAGGCACTCAGGTGGGAGGTTAGGGTTAGGCACTAATGGGGGGAGGTTAGGGTTAGTTACTAACTGGGGGACGTTAGGGTTAGGCACTAATGGGGGAGGGCTGGGGTTAGGCACTAGGGGGGAGTGTTAGGGTTACGCACTAGGGGGGAGGTTAGGGTTAGGCACTAAAGGGAGAGGTGAGGGTTAGGCACTAATGGGGGAGGTTAGGGTTAGGCACTAGGGGGGAGGTTAGGGTTAGGCACTAAGGGGGGGGGTTAGGCACTAGGGGGGAGGTTAGGGTTAGGCACTAGTGGTGAGGTTAGGGTTAGACACTAGTGGGAGGGTTAGGCACTAATGGGGGGAGGTTAGGGTTAGGCACTAGGGGGGAGGTTAGGGTTAGGCAGTAGAGGGGGTTAGGGTTAGGGTTAGGCATTACTAGGGGGGAGGGTAGGGTTAGGCACTACTAGGGGAGGTTAGGCACTAACTGTGGGAGGTTAGGGTTAGTTACTAACGGGGGGAGGTTAGGGTTAGGCACTATGGGGGGGTTAGGCACTAATGGGGGGAGGTTAGGGTTAGGCACTCAGGTGGGAGGTTAGGGTTAGGCACTAATGGGGGCAGGTTAGAGTTAGTTACTAACTGGGGGACGTTAGGGTTAGGCACTAATGGGGGAGGGCTGGGGTTAGGCACTAGGGGGGAGTGTTAGGGTTACGCACTAGGGGGGAGGTTAGGGTTAGGCACTAAAGGGAGAGGTTAGGGTTAGGCACTAATGGGGGAGGTTAGGGTTAGGCACTAGGGGGGAGGTTAGGGTTAGGCACTAAGGGGGGGGTTAGGCACTAGGGGGGAGGTTAGGGTTAGGCACTAGTGGTGAGGTTAGGGTTAGACACTAGTGGGAGGGTTAGGCACTAATGGGGGGAGGTTAGGGTTAGGCACTAGGGGGGAGGGTTAGGGTTAGCCACTAGGGGGGAGGTTAGGGTTAGGCACTAGGGGGATGGTTAGGGTTAGGCACTAGGGGGGAGGTTAGGGTTAGGCACTAGGGGGGAGGGTTAGGCATTAGGGGGGAGGTTAGGGTTAGGCACTAATGGGGGGAGGATAGGGTTAGGCACTAATAGGGGGAGGTCAGGGTTAGGCACTAGGGGGGAGGGATAGGCACTAGGAGGGAGAGTTAGGGTTAGGCACAAGGGGGTAGGTTAGGGTTAGGCACTATGGGGGTTAGGGTTTGGCACTAGGGGGGAGGTTAGGGTTAGGCACTAGGCGGGAGGTTAGGGTTAGGCAGTAGGGGGGAGGTTAGGGTTAGGCACTTCTAGGGGAGGTTAGGCACTAACGGGGGGAGGTTAGGGTTAGTTACTAACGGGGGGAGGTTAGGGTTAGACACTAAGGGGGGTTAGGCACTAATGGGGGGAGGTTAGAGTTTGGCACTCAGGGGGGAGTTTAGGGTTAGGCACTAATGGGGGGAGGTTAGGGTTAGTTACTAACTGGGGGAGATTAGGGTTAGGCACTAGGGGGGAGGTTAGGGTTAGGCACTACTAGGGGAAATCAGGGTTAGGAACTAACGGGGGGAGGTTAGGGTTAGTTACTAACGGGGGGAGGTTAGGGTTAGTTACAAACGGGGGGAGTTTAGGGTTAGGCACTCAGGGGGTGGTTAGGGTTAATTACTAACTGGGGGAGGTTAGGGTTAGGCACTATGGGGGGTTAGGGTTAGGCACTAGGGGGGAGGTTAGCGTTAGGCACTAATGGGGGGAGGTTATGGTTAGGCACTAGGGGGAGGGTTAGGGTTAGGCACTAGGGGGGAGGTTAGGGTTAGGCACTACTATGGGAAGTTAGTGTGAGGCACTAAGGGGGGGAAATTAGGGTTAGGCACTATTGGGGGAGGTTAGGTTTAGGCACTAAGGGGGATTAGGCACTAATGGGGAGAGGTTAGGGTTGTGCACTCAGGGGGGAGGTTAGGGTTAGGCACTAATGGATTGAGGTTAGGCACTAATGAGGGGAGGTTACGGTTAGGCACTAAGGGGGGTTTAGGTACTAATGGGGGGAGGTTAGGGTTAGGCACTCAGGGGGAGGTTAGGGTTAGGCACTAATGGGGGGAGGTTAGGGTTAGGCACTAAGGGGGGTTTAGGCACTAATGGGGGCAGGTTAGGGTTAGGCACTAAGGGTGAGGTTAGGGTTAGGCACTAATGGGGGGAGATTAGGGTTAGGCACTAATGGGGGGAGGTTAGGGTTAGGCACTAAGGGGGGAGGTTAGGGTTAGGCACTAAGGGGGGAGGTTAGGGTTAGGCACTTAAGGGGGAGGGTTAGGGTTATGCACTAATGGTGGGAGGTTAGGGTTAGGCATTAGGGGGGAGGTTAGGGTTAGGCACTAATGGGGGAGGTTAGGGTTAGGCACTAGGGGGGAGGTTAGGGTTAGGCACTAGGGGGGAGGTTAGGGTTAGGCACTAGGGGGAGGGTTAGGCACTAGGGGGGAGGTTAGGGTTAGGCACTAATGGGGGAGGTTAGGGTTAGGCACTAGGGGGGGTTAGGCACTAGGGGGGAGGGTTAGGGTTAGGCACTATTGGTGTGGTTAGGGTTAGGCACTAGGGGGAGGGTTAGGGTTAGGCACTAGGGGGGAGGTTAGGGTTAGGCACTAATGGGGGGTGGTTAGGGTTAGGCACTAGGGGGAAGGGTTAGGGTTAGGCACTGGGGGGAGGTTAGGGTTAGGCACTAATCGGGGGAGGTTAGGGTTAGGCACTAGGGGGGAGGGTTAGGCACTAGGGGGGAGGTTAGGGTTAGGCAGTAGAGGGGGTTAGGGTTAGGGTTAGGCATTACTAGGGGGGAGGGTAGGGTTAGGCACTACTATGGGAGGTTAGGCACTAACTGTGGGAGGTTAGGGTTAGTTACTAACGGGGGGAGGTTAGGGTTAGGCACTATGGGGGGGTTAGGCACTAATGGGGGGAGGTTAGGGTTAGGCACTCAGGTGGGAGGTTAGGGTTAGGCACTAATGGGGGGAGGTTAGGGTTAGTTACTATCTGGGGGACGTTAGGGTTAGGCACTAATGGGGGAGGGCTGGGGTTAGGCACTAGGGGGGAGTGTTAGGGTTACGCACTAGGGGGGAGGTTAGGGTTAGGCACTAAAGGGAGAGGTTAGGGTTAGGCACTAATGGGGGTGGTTAGGGTTAGGCACTAGGGGGGAGGTTAGGGTTAGGCACTAAGGGGGGGGTTAGGCACTAGGGGGGAGGTTAGGGTTAGGCACTAGTGGTGAGGTTAGGGTTAGGCACTAGTGGGAGGGTTAGGCACTAATGGGGGGAGGTTAGGGTTAGGCACTAGGGGGGAGGGTTAGGGTTAGCCACTAGGGGGGAGGTTAGGGTTAGGCACTAGGGGGATGGTTAGGGTTAGGCACTAGGGGGGAGGTTAGGGTTAGGCACTAGGGGGGAGGGTTAGGCATTAGGGGGGAGGTTAGGGTTAGGCACTAATGGGGGGAGGATAGGGTTAGGCACTAATAGGGGGAGGTCAGGGTTAGGCACTAGGGGGGAGGGATAGGCACCAGGAGGGAGAGTTAGGGTTAGGCACAAGGGGGTAGGTTAGGGTTAGGCACTATGGGGGTTAGGGTTTGGCACTAGGGGGGAGGTTAGGGTTAGGCACTAGGCGGGAGGTTAGGGTTAGGCAGTAGGGGGGAGGTTAGGGTTAGGCACTTCTAGGGGAGGTTAGGCACTAACGGGGGGAGGTTAGGGTTAGTTACTAACGGGGGGAGGTTAGGGTTAGACACTAAGGGGGGTTAGGCACTAATGGGGGGAGGTTAGAGTTTGGCACTCAGGGGGGAGTTTAGGGTTAGGCACTAATGGGGGGAGGTTAGGGTTAGTTACTAACTGGGGGAGATTAGGGTTAGGCACTAGGGGGGAGGTTAGGGTTAGCCACTAGGGGGGAGGTTAGGGATAGGCACTAATGGCGGGAGGTTAAGATTAGGCACTAGGGGGGAGGTTAGGGTTAGGCACTATGGGGGAGGGTTAGGGTTAAGCACTACTAGGGGAGGTTAGGGTTAGGCACTAAAGGGGTCAGTTAGGGTTAGGCACTAAGGGAGGGAGGTTAGGGTTAGGCACTAATGGGGGGAGGTTAGGATTAGGCACTAAGGGGGAGTTAGGCACTAATGGGGGGAGGTTAGGGTTAGGCACTCAGGGGGGAGGTTAGGGTTAGGCACTCAGGGGGGGAGGTTAGGGTTAGGCACTCAGGGGGGGAGGTTAGGGTTAGGCACTAAGGGGGGGAGGTTAGGGTTAGGCACTAAGAGGGGGAGGTTAGCGTTAGGCACTAAGGGGGGGAGGTTAGGGTTAGGCACTAAGGGGGAGGTTAGGGTTAGGCACTAATGGGGAGAGATTAGGGTTAGGCACTCAGGGGGGAGGTTAGGGTTAGGCACTAATGGGGGGAGGTTAGGGTTAGGTACTAATGGGGGGAGGTTAGGGTTAGGCACTAATGGGTTAGGGTTAGGCACCCTTAAAAGAGGGTTCGTGTTAGAGGGGGGAGAAGGGAGGATTAGACTACTTACCTGATGTTGTTCCGACCCCTCGGGCTCCCGCTGTCGTTATTTGATCTTACATACCGATTCCGTTTTTCCACTTTGCATTTTGGACACAACTCTGCCCCGTGATACAATGACATGGACAGAAGAATCGTAACTGGTAAATCAATATATTTCCTACAAGATGCACAAGGGTACATTAGCGCCTATACAATAAAGTGTGGCGCCCCCTGCAGACTGACAGAACAGCTGCACCCCTTGTTATGAGTGAGTAACATATGCGATAATAGCGCTCGGATGTATTAACCAGCACCCGCAGGGACAGGGGCTCCAAAAGGAGGTAGTCATGTGATGTGCTGGGTGTGACGTGACCGTGTCAGCGACACCAACAAGTGCGCGGTTTACAGACTACGTATGCACCGCGACCATTGCGGTCTGTGTGTATTCCTCCAGAATTCTCTCCTGGTAAATTCTGCGAAGTTTAGCCCATAGGCATCAGCAGCACAACGTACTGATGCCTACCGTTTTTCTGGGAATATGCTGCTAAATTTAATGATATATAGGCAATGCTTGCCGACATTCTGCCTGCCCTCTTCTGGGAGGGGGACGTGACGTGGCTGGTATGGGGCGGGGGGCGGGTGGAGAGGGGGACATGGTCACGCGATCGCATCATTTTGGCCCCTCCCCACTACACAATGGCGAGATTGCCAGCATTGTGAAGAAGAGGGCGGGATCATGATGGCGCGATTTATCGCCCACCCCTGCTGCAGGGGTTTCTGTAGTAACTGGGGGGGAGGTGCCAATGGTGACGCAATTCACCGCACCACACCCCTGCGTCTCACACCTGGGCCTCTCCAGTTACCTGCACTCACTCACTGGATAATCCCTACTCATCAGCACTCACCCACCCAATGACAACACTCACCTGCCCTCACTCACATACATTCACTTATCCAATGATCCCCACTTTTCTATCATTGCTGGATGGACAAAGACCACAATAAAATACATAATGTATACTATGCACGGCAGGACCACAACTCGGACTGGACAGGACGTACATCACCTTATACTGATGGTATGCCCCCAATAAGGATCAATAACCTGTACTTACTCCTGGGAGGTCAGAGTGCAGCATTACTCTCTCCGGAGAGGTCAGAGGGCCTGATTCAGAGCCGGACGCTAATTGCAGACGGTCATTTAAAAAAAGGGGCCGGCTATTTAAATTGTGCGCTCACTCTTTGCCGTTTGTTGACGCCTCTATGTCTGAGCGAGCGAACGAATGAAAAATGCGCTCGCTATTTTGTAAAGACGCCCCTTTGCCGTCCGCATCACACGTCATCTCCGGTATTTATTAGATTAATCGGGAACATCGAAAGGCATCTGAACTGCTCGCAGTGCTTGTGGTAGGATTTTCTTACCGCTATCACTGCGAGCAGTTCAGGATAAAAGACAACCAAGTGACGTGGTCGATGACGCTGCTTTGATAATTATGCACTCCCATTAAACGCCCTTTTTACCGTTAGGCACGCCTGCATTCGGATCTCCACTAACCCGTTTTCAAGCACCTTCCCCTGTTACCACCCACAAACGGTACATTCTGTCACTCACATTAGCAGCCCCTCGCTGTTTTGCGAGCGCACGATTTCCGACTGCAATGACTGGTTTGCGCCTGCGCATTACGACCCATACGCATGCGCAATTGTGCGAACATCGCTCAGAGCGGACGAGCAGCCGCTTACGAGCGGCTCTGAATCAGGCCCAGAGTGCAGCATTACTCTCTCCGTAGAGGTCAGAGTTCAGCATTAAAGTTCAGCATTACTCTCTTCGGAGAGGTCAGAGGGTAGCATTACGTTCAGAGTGCAGCATTTTTCTCTCTTGTTAGGTCAGAGTGCAGCATTACTTTCTCTGGAGAGATCAGAGGGCCTGATTCAGAGCCGCTCGTAAGCGGCTGCTCGTTCGCTCCGAGCGATGTTCGCACATCTGCGCATGCGTATGGATCGTAATGCGCATGCGCTAACCAGTCAGTGCGGTCGGAAATCGAGCGCTCGCAAAATAGCGAGTGCCTGCTAATTTGAGTGACAGGATGAGGCGTTTGTGGGTGGTAACAGGGGAAGGTGCTTGAAAACGGGGAGTGGAGATCCGAACGCAGGCTTGCCAAAAGGTCAAAACGGGCGTTTTAAGGGTGTGCATAATTAACAAAGCAGCGTCATCGGCCATGTCACTTGGTTGTTTCTTAGCCTGAACTGTTCGCATGATTGCGGTAGGAAAATCCAATCACAAGCACTGCGAGCAGTTCAGACGCCTTTCGATGAACTCGATTAATCTAATAAATAGCGGAGATGACGTATGATGCGAGCGGCCAGGGGTCGTCTTTACAAAATAGCGAGCGCATGTTTTGTTCGCTCGCTCAGACATAAAGGCGTCAACAGATCGCAAAGAGCGAGCGCTCAATTTAAATAGCCGGCCCCTTTTTCTGAACGAGCGAGCGCAAATAGCGTCCGGCTCTGAATCAGGCCCAGAGTGCGGCATGGCTCTCTCCAGAGAGATCAGAGTGCAGCATTACTCTCTCCGGAGAGGTCAGAGTTCAGCATTACTCTCTCCGGAGAGGTCAGAGTTCAGCATTACTCTCTCCGGAGAGGTCAGAGTGCAGCATTACTCTCTCCGGAGAGGTCAGAGTGCAGCATTACTCTCTTCGGGGAGAGGTCAGAGTGCAGCATTACTCTTTCCGGGGAGAGGTCAGAGTGCGGCATTACTCTTTCCGGGGAGAGGTCAGAGTGCGGCATTACTCTGTCCGGAGAGGTCAGAGTGCGGCATTACTCTCTCGGGAGAGGTCAGAGTGCGGCATTACTCTCTCCGGAGAGGTCAGAGTGCGGCATTACCCTCGCCGGAGAGGTCAGAGTGCAGCGGTAAAGCAGCAGCTGGGCCTGTAATTCTCCCCATAAGACTGGTAATTATATCTGTGACCTGAGAACGCCAAGGAATGGAAACGTTTAGTTGCACATGTAAGTCTGACGGTCTAACCATTCCCCCTCGTGCCGGCCTTTTACACTTCCTTTTAAGGGAAATAGGTTATTTTTAAAGACTGCTCCTATTCTGTGTATCCCAGTTATAATCTGGTTTCTGGCCAGAAGAACGTTTGTCAGAATTACTTCATAGATTCAGGCACTGGGACCATACTGGGACTGTACTGGGACTTAAAGGCCTTGTGCTGATCCATCTGCCCCAGGAGAACACGGATTGATATTGGAGGCTGCACACAGAAAGGTGTAAGGGGAAGATAATGGAGGCTACACACAGAAAGGTGTGAGGGGAAGATAATGGAGGCTACACACAGAAAGGTGTGAGGGGAAGATAATGGAGGCTACACACAGAAAGGTGTGAGGGGAAGATAATGGAGGCTACACACAGAAAGGTGTGAGGGGAAGATAATGGAGGCTGCACACAGAAAGGTGTAAGGGGAAGATAATGGAGGCTGCACACAGAAAGGTGTAAGGGGAAGATAATGGAGGCTACACACAGAAAGGTGTGAGGGGAAGATAATGGAGGCTACACACAGAAAGGTGTGAGGGGAAGATAATGGAGGCTGCAGACAGAGTGAGAGGAAGATATTGGAGCACGCACACAGTAAGGTGTGAGAGGAAGATAATGGAGGTTGCACACAGAGTGAAAGGAAGCTATTGGAGCACGCACACAGTAAGGTGTGAGAGGAAGATAATGGAGGTTGCACAGAGAGTGAGCGGAAGCTATTACAGCACGCACACAGTAAGGTGTGAGGGGAAGATAATGGAGGTTGCACAGAGTAAGCTGTGAGGAGAATATAATGGAGGTTGCATCCAATGAGAGGAAGCTATTGGAGCACGCACACAGTAATGTGTGAGGGGAAGATAATGGAGGTTGCACAGAGAGTGAGAGGAAGCTATTACAGCACGCACACAGTAAGGTGTGAGGGGAAGATAATGGAGGTTGCACACAAGTGTAAGGGGAATATATTGGACGTTGCACAGAGTGAGAGGAAGCTATTACAGAACGCACACAGCAAGATGTGAGGGGAATATAATGGAGGTTGCACAGAGTGAGAGGAAGCTATTACAGAACGCATACAGCAAGATGTGAGGGGAATATAATGGAGGTTGCACACAGAGTGAGAGGAAGCTATTGGAGCACGCACACAGTAAGGTGTGAGGGGAATATAATGGAGGTTGCACACAGTGAGAGGAAGATATTGGAGCACGCACACAGTAAGGTGTGAGGGGAAGATAATGGAGGTTGCACAGAGAGTGAGAGGAAGCTATTACAGCACGCACACAGTAAGGTGTGAGGGGAAGATAATGGAGGTTGCACAGAGTAAGGTGTGAGGGGAATATAATGGAGGTTGCATCCAATGAGAGGAAGCTATTGGAGCACGCACACAGTAATGTGTGAGGGGAAGATAATGGAGGTTGCACAGAGAGTGAGAGGAAGCTATTACAGCACGCACACAGTAAGGTGTGAGGGGAAGATAATGGAGGTTGCACACAAGTGTAAGGGGAATATAATGGACGTTGCACAGAGTGAGAGGAAGCTATTACAGAACGCACACAGCAAGATGTGAGGGGAATAAAATGGAGGTTGCACACAGAGTGAGAGGAAGCTATTGGAGCACGCACACAGTAAGGTGTGAGGGGAAGATAATGGAGGTTGTACAGAGAGTGAGAGGAAGCTATTGCAGTACGCACACAATAAGGTGTGAGGGGAATATGATGGAGGTTGTACCCAATGAGAGGAAGCTATTGCAGCACGCACACAGTAAGGTGTGAGGGGAAGATAATGGGGGTTGCACACAAGTGTAAGGGGAATATATTGGACGTTGCACAGAGTGAGAGAAAGCTATTACAGAACGCACACAGCAAGATGTGAGGGGAATATAATGGAGGTTGCACACAGAGTGAGAGGAAGCTATTGGAGCACGCACACAGTAAGGTGTGAGGGGAAGATAATGGAGGTTGTACCCAATGAGAGGAAGCTATTGCAGCACGCACACAGTAAGGTGTGGGGAATATAATGGAGGTTGCACACAGTGAGAGGAAGCTATTGGAGCATGCACACAGTAAGGTGTGAGGGAAGATAATGGAGGTTGCACACAGGTGTGAGGGAAATAGAATGGAGGTTGCATAGAGTGAGAGGAAGCTATTGGAGCACGCACACAGTAAGGTGTGAGGGGAAGATAATGGAGGTTGCACACAGTGACAGGAAGCTATCGGAGCACGCACACAGTAAAGTGTGAGGGGAATATAATGGAGGTTGCACAGAGAATGAGAGGAAGCTATTACAGCACGCACACAGTAAGGTGTGAGGGGAGTATAATGGAGGT
Organism: Taudactylus pleione; assembly: GCA_031769625.1. NCBI lineage: Eukaryota > Metazoa > Chordata > Amphibia > Anura > Myobatrachidae > Taudactylus > Taudactylus pleione. Next base: position 492,613 of record JAUIMM010000905.1, read on the forward strand.
TGCACACAGGTGTGAAGGGAATATAATGGAGGTCACAGAGTGAGAGGCAGCTATTACAGAATGCACACAGTAATGTGTGAGGGGAAGATAATGGAGGTTGCACAGTAATGTGTGAGGGGAATTTAATGGAGGTTGCACACAGTGAGAGGAAGCTATTGGAGCATGCACACAGTAAGGTGTGAGGGAAGATAATGGAGGTTGCACACAGGTGTGAGGGAAATATAATGGAGGTTGCACAGAGTGAGAGGAAGCTATTACAGCACGCACACAGTAAGGTTTGAGGGGATGATAATGGAGGTTGCACCCAATGAGAGGAAGCTATTGCAGCAAGCACACAGTAAGGTGTGAGGGGAATATAATGGAGGTTGCACAGTGAGTGAGAGGAAGCTATTGGAGCACGCACACAGTAAGGTGTGAGGGGAAGATAATGGAGGTTGCACACAGTGAGAGGAAGCTATTGGAGCACGCACACAGTAAGGTGTGAGGGGAAGACGATACATGTTACACCCCTAGGTGTGCTTGGGAAGAGACAGGCAGATGCACAGTGAGAGTACAGTGGGGGAGGAGAGTGCAGGGCTGGGTCAGCCTCAGGAATGTCTCTTTATCTGACAGCTCCCAGTGGTTAGTGCTGGTGACTGAGCAAACACTGCAGCCTGCCAGGCTCTCTGACTGCTCCCTGCCTCTCTGCCTCTGGGAGGGGTTTGTGCTTCTCTTCCTAAGGAAGAGGGAGTCTGTCTGATAGGGAGAGAGACCCAGGAAGAGACAGTCACAGCTGCAGAGAGAGAGAGAGACCGCTCCCCACCACCTGCCAAGGTAGGACCCCAGCACTGTCAGGCTCTCAGGGGCCCTTACAGGAGGGGCCCCACAACTTCTCTGTAACTTTTACTGGCTACAAACTTGTCTAGTTCCATTACTGAGCTGCCCCCATTCATCTGGCTGCTGTGGGGAGATTGTGTCATAGCACAGTAATAAAGCAAGACTGAGTATTACAGAACTAGGGCTCCAGGATTACAGCGTATTCAGCTGACCGTGTACTCTGCGCTCTCATATCCGCCGCCCCAGGCGGGCAAGAGGGACTGACGCAGGATCTTCTCCAATAGCCACAAATATAGATCTGACCCTTGTGTACAGTCTGTGGGGCAGCGTTAGCAGGAAGGTTACAGGGGTCCGACTGCATAGACAAACTGCGTCTCATTTAGATTGTAAGCTCTTCTTAGCGGGGTATCTCCTATTTATTGTCTCTTTGTGTTGTGCTCTTTATAGTGTCCTCTGCCTTTGTGTATCTATCTATCTATCTATCTATCTATCTATCTATCTATCTATCTATCTATCTCATTTATATATCTATCTATCTGGGGCAATTCAATTAAGCGCAGTGTGAATAGCGTTGGGAAGGGATTCTCGGAGATATTCAATTGACCGCGCTGTTGGCCTGACTAAACGATTTCTCATACCCTCCCGAGGGTGCGAGCAGAATCCGACTAAAGTGCCGCTGCGATACTGATATTCTGCTTAGCGCAGTGCTAACAACATCGCGGCCGGCACTTTATTTGGAAAATGCCGGTTAGCGTGCCTAAACACCCGGCTTAAGTTGCGCTAATCAGCGTCTCTCAACCAAGTGCCAGATGCAGGGGAAACAATTAAATAGCACCAGGAACTCCTTCCCGGCGCTATTCACATCGCGTTTAATTGAATTGCTGTCTACGTACAGCGCTACTGGCGATATTGGCGATTTTATAGATCTCCGTAATCAGTTTGAACATTTTCCGCCGGTTACCACCAGTCATGTGTGAGTCTGTTAATATAACTATATTGGTATATCCTGAAATCCTGTCCGTTCCTCCTCATACTGTGCATTTCCCTCAGTATAATATGTATTAGTGCAGGTGAATCCCAACCAGGCTCCGTTCTAGTATCTCTGTTTTCCTTGTGTTTGGTTTTGTATATCTGACATTGATAGGAGCGTATTCTGTATGTTATGTGACGCGATAACAGTGCTGCGCTGTCGGCCATGTTTAATCAGTCACCTGTTGGGGGGGTCCCTCCTCACTAAATTTGTGGCCTGGTCAATGTGGTGAAACTTTATTACCCGGTTTTCTGACTTTCACTTTCTGTCATGTATTATATAATATAACTGGTGAGAAGGATGTGAGGCCGGTTCGCCATGAGCGCTGGTGGTGGCGCAGTCTATTTAGCCCAGTGCCATGGCGCAGCTCCGTTCTTGTCCAAATTAGGACTGGTGACAGTACAGGATTTCATGATGTACTTGTTTAGCCGAATGTCCAGACCAGTACTGGAGGAATACTGCAGGAGTTACAGGCTTATCGCTGTTTGTATTATATATACTGGGATATTTCCTTATGTTCTTCTCGCAGTGGATGTGGTGTACTTATGGCGTTTTATTGTCAGTATGAATTGTATATGAATAACCATGTAAATTCCAGCAGGGCAGCGTCTGTGTGTAGTGGGGGTACACAGAAGATTTGGGAGCACTGTGGGCCTGATTCAGACCCGCTCGCAAGCGAGTCGATGGTGGCCCAGTGCGCACGCGCCTTCACTCGCTCCAGAGCTCGCAGCAAAATGGGGCGGCTGTCGATGTTGATCGACAGCTCGCCCCGTTTTGTAGGGGGGATGGCTGAACAACGAGGCGTTTCCGAAGGAACGCCTGCCGTTTGCGGGAGGCCCTACTCGTGCTGTCAGTAGTGGACTTCCCGCTCTATTAGAGCTGGAAGTCCACTTGGCATTGCGAGTGCTGAGACCGTACCACAAGGGTCTCCTCGCAATGCCAATGGTCGCGATAATCGTGACCATCGCCAGGCCGCTCGCACAAGCTGTGTCTGGTCACCCACAGCTGTGCGAGCGGCCTGGAGGCCGGAATTAAAAAAACAAAACAATAGGGACGCCCTGATTCAGAGCGAGCGCACGCAAATAGCGAGCGCTCTCTTAATCATGCCCTGTGTTTTGGGGTAACTGACCCCTCTCCCTGGAGCTGTCTAACGTTTATACACCACTTATTTGCCCCACAGGGGGCAGGAACCAGCTTTCCATGAATGACGGTGGCATTGTGCCCTGGTTGCAGTCTGTCGGGGTTATTATAGCTGAGTGACCGAGGAGGATGTGCAGAGAATTATCCGGGAGATTTAATAAGCGGTTCCCAGGCTCACACCAGGAATTCTTTGTATAATACGTATGGGAGGGACAGTGGGGCTGTTGTTCTGGGTCTGACACCTCTCCCTAGGGTGAGACTCGGCCTAAACTGCTTATCGCCCTGTTCCCACAGGTGGTCCCCACATTGTCCTGTGCCTCCGTGTTCTTGTGAGGTGTTAGAGCAGACTCACACGGCCTGTAGCTGCCTAATGGTTGTAGTATGCTTGGGACTTGTAGTTCTACAGTAGCTGGATAGTTACCAGATGCCTCACCTGGGCTCAGAGATACCACTTATCTGCGTGTTATAGATATATGATATATAGACCCAGATTATTGAGGAATTACTGTGGTGGCCTCTGGGCAGAAACTCCTATTACTCAGGTGGGGGAGGGGACGGAGCGCTGTAAGACAGGTTGGCCCACTCCTCACAGATGAGACACCTGGGGCAGTGAGCGCTGCTGCCTTGCGCTTCATTCCTGGAATTAGAACGAGAAGCACTTAGTCATTATTCCGACCCACATGGACCGCCAGGACCGCCTTCCCGAGGAACGTACGATTCCTTGGGTGCTTATTAAAAATGTGGTGATTAATCTCTTAGTCAGCGACCAGCCCAGTTGCTCTCGCAGTGCGGGCACAGTAGGCCATAGAAATGGGCACGTCCGTGTATATCCGGCTGTTTCCTGGCTTTCATGCGATATCAGAAATCTGCCTCCAATCCCTGGGTCTGCTCCTACGATCGCACGTACAATCATCTGCCTCTAAATCCTGTATGAAGTTATTAATTCAGATGTGCCAGACCTGTATGCGTTCGTGCTGGGAGTACCACCGTTCTGATAGAAGGGTCATAAATCACTATGTCCATATGGTCACTGGGCAGCTGAGTGGTTAGCCCCCGTCCTCCGCAGCAGAGTTATATTAGAGTGACCCCAGTATTTAACATTGCACTCTCTTGTACTAGTTGTATAAAATATCTCTGATCGATTGTTATGTTTCATTCATGTGACGTTACCATAAATATTCCTGTATCCAGCACTCGCGGCATCAAAATGACAGCGAGAACTAGAGAATAGAGAAGGGGGTACAGTATTAGAATAGGAAGGGGGTACAGTATTAGAATAGGAAGGGGGTACAGTATTAGAATAGAGAAGGGGGTACAGTATTAGAATAGAGAAGGGGGTACAGTATTAGAATAGAGAAGGGGGTACAGTATTACTCTATGATACTTACTCTATGATCCATAAATGGATGCAGTACAAGTTTCCTGAAGGGCTCTGTGGAATGGCTGATAACAGAGGACAATAGCTTGTGCTCACTGCTTTGTAAGTGTATTATAGTATAAAACCGTAAACCTGAGAGACTCTGAAACCATGGCCTGCACTGACCTTTTGCAGAATTAGGCAATCCAAAATAAATAGGCAATCTCCACGGATTAGTGAACAATGGCAGATTATTTATTCTTCTCATCCTCGCTCCTCCCAAGTTACCCAAGTGTCATTATACCCAAGTGTCATTATACCCAAGTGTCATTATACCCAAGTGTCATTATACCCAAGTGTCATTATACCCAAGTGTCATTATACCCAAGTGTCATTATACCCAAGTGTCATTATACCCAAGTTTAGGGTCCTGCGGCTCCGGATTTCTCCCCCGATGTGCAGTGAGTGCTTAGAAACATTTATGCTGAGCACAGAGTGGGGGATACATGTAAGGTTCTCCATGACGCTGGAGCCCCGGACATGGGAACTGCGCACTTGGATATCCATGGATGACAGAATTGTAATTCCTATGTTATTTATTAGCAACAGGATTCTTGGAGTAAACCTGGTAATTTTACCTGCGGTAACGGGCACTCTTATTACCTGTGGAAACGGGCACTCTTATTACCTGTGGTAACGGGCACTCTTATTACCTGTGGTAACGGGCACTCTTATTACCTGTGGAAACGGGCACTCTTATTACCTGTGGAAACGGGCACTCTTATTACCTGTGGAAACGGGCACTCTTATTACCTGTGGTAACGGGCACTCTTATTACCTGTGGTAACGGGCACTCTTATTACCTGTGGTAACGGGCACTCTGATTACCTGCGGAGACGGGCACTCTTGTTGCCTGCGGAGACGGGCACTCTTGTTGCCTGCGGAGACGGGCACTCTTGTTGCCTGCGGAGACGGGCACTCTTGTTGCCTGCGGAGACGGGCACTCTTGTTGCCTGCGGTGACGGGCACTCTTGTTGCCTGCGGTGACGGGCACTCTTGTTGCCTGCGGTGACGGGCACTCTTGTTGCCTGCGGTGACGGGCACTCTTGTTGCCTGCGGTGACGGGCACTCTTGTTGCCTGCGGTGACGGGCACTCTTGTTGCCTGCGGTGACGGGCACTCTTGTTGCCTGCGGTGACGGGCACTCTTGTTGCCTGCGGTGACGGGCACTCTTGTTGCCTGCGGTGACGGGCACACTCTTATTAGCTGTGGCCGATATCAGTCTCTAGGCAACAGAATGAGATTAATCTAGGTCTACCAGTGATACTCCAGCTGTTGTGAAACTACAAGTCCCAGCATGCCCTGCCACAGTTTTAGCATTCCCCAACAGCAAAACTGTGGCAGAGCATGCTGGGACTTGTAGTTCCACAACATCCGGAGAGCCACAGGTTGGCCAGGCCTGCTCTAGGTGATATCTTGTGGCTCTGGCAGTCACTAATAAAAATGTTCTTATTCCACAAAATATTTACAGAGATTTTGGGGCCTATTCATCAACATTAAAATAACGTTTTTAAGGACATTTTCCTTAAATATCGTTATTTTAGTATTCATGAAGAGACTTAACACAGGAGGTATCACTGATATCTCCTGGTTAAGTCCCCCTGCGTTAATTTCCACACTCCCCATACATTAGTACATTAGTATGGTGTATGGGGATATGGAAATTATGGTATTCATCAAATTCCGGTGTCTGCTCAGACACTGTGTTCTCCCAGTAGAACACAATAAAGTTTAGAAAAAAAAAATAAAAAAAAAAAATATATATATATATTTCTAAACTGTACATTGTGCTGCTGGGAGAACACAGTGTCTGACACCAGCGCTGCAGCGGGCAGGTAAGTCTGGGATAGGGGGGGGGGGTTGGACACACACACACACAAAATGACCTCATCTGTAGGTGGTGCTGTGCATGCGCTGCTATTACGGATGTAACGGCGTATGCGCAGCACTGTTTCCAGATGCGGTAAGTTAGTGTAGAGAGGGATAACTATCTATTTCCTGAAAAGCTGTCATCGCAAAAATGACAGCTTTTTGAAATTGATAGTTATGAGGAGGAGGAATGATGGAGGAGGAGGAGGAATGATGGAGGAGGAGGAAGGAGGAATGATGATGGAGGAGGAGGAGGAGGAGGAATGATGGAGGAGGAGGAGGAGGAGGAGGAATGATGGAGGAGGAGGAGGAGGAATGATGGAGGAGGAGGAGGAGGAATGATGGAGGAGGAGGAATGATGGAGGAATGATGGAGGAATGATGGAGGAGGAGGAGGAATGATGGAGGAATGATGGAGGAGGAGGAGGAGGAGGAATGATGGAGGAATGATGGAGGAGGAGGAAGAGGAATGATGGAGGAGGAGGAATGATGGAGGAGGAGGAGGAGGAATGATGGAGGAGGAATGATGGAGGAGGAGGAGGAATGATGGAGGAGGAGGAGGAATGATGGAGGAGGAGGAGGAATGATGGAGGAGGAATGATGGAGGAGGAGGAGGAGGAGGAGGAATGATGGAGATGGAGGAGGGGGAGGAATGATGGAGGAGGAGGAGGAATGATGGAGGAGGAGGAGGAATGATGGAGGAGGAGGAGGAATGATGGAGGAGGAGGAGGAGGAGGAGGAGGAGGAGGAATGATGGAGGAAGAGGAGGAATGATGGAGGAAGGGGAGGAATGATGGAGGAGGAGGAGGAATGATGGAGGAGGAGGAGGAATGATGGAGGAGGAATGATGGAGGCGGAGGAGGAGGAGGAATGATGGAGGAGGAATGATGGAGGAGGAGGAGGAGGAGGAATGATGGAGGAGGAGGAATGATGGAGGAGGAATGATGGATTCCTCCGGTAATTAGGTAGAACTCCATGTGAGCTCTAAACCTAATTACCTACAGAGAATTTTAAGTTATGATGAATAGGCCACATTGTGTTTCATAAACTGGAGCTCAAACAGCGGAAAAGATGCGAATGTCCTGGATTATGTCCCATCCCAGAGGCTGCGTAAACATTGGGACATTGCCGCCTATCGGGCAGCCGTGCAACCACTACTGATGCGCAGAGAGCTCTCGTGCTGCGAAGGAGATCGCAGTGGCTAATTTATGCACGCCCATGAAATGGTCAGACACGCCTGCGTTATCTCCCCCAGACCCCGTCTACCTGTCACTCACTTTACGAATGGATCCTCTGTGCAGGCATATTCTGCGTGTGTACAGTGCGGCTTATGTGCAATGGCAAAGAATCGCTTAATCAGCGTAAAAATCGACATTGCATACATCTCTGAATGAGGCCCCCAGCCGCTGTCATATAATGGGATGTGAAATAGTCCCATACTGGGGATTGGATAAGAGACGTTCTCTGCACTTCTGTCCGTAGCCAGTCCCCCCCCATCCCCACCCGGCCCCCCCGCCGGTGTCCCAGCCAATCCCCCCCCCCCCCCTCCCCGACGTATAACGCTGGCCCATTGTCTTGTCTGCCAGGCATTACAGTGGAAGTAGATTGAGGAACGGTCTATTGACTCTTACATTGTGTACGGAGCACTCGGCTTTATCCTGTGTCATTGCAGCTTCTCCTCCTCCTCTGTGCAGGCAGATGTTTATCCTGAGGACAGTAGTAGATCATTATGAATACTCTGTTATCTGTACATACAGTGCTGGAGGCGTGTGTTTCAGGGGGAGGGTGTAGGTATATCTATGTGTATAGCTCATTATGAGGGAATTTAGCCTCCACTAATGGTTCTGAGCAGTTTCGTGTTCTGATCACTGATAAGTTTGTTCTTTTATTGGGCTTTATCTGCCAGCTTTTTACCTTGCACCAGTATCTGTGATATATTTCTGTTCCATAATGTCATGATGCCAACCATTGGACGCCAGGTGGGCAGTGTTGGAACATACAGTAGCAATTGCTGCAGGCTCTGTATTATTAGAGAAGATATACTGGAGGGACTGGAGGTGGCGCTGTGTCCTTTGTTGTCGCTGTGTAGTCTCTCTTTGTTTTGATAGTGTACTCCATACTTGCTGTCTTGGAAGGTGCGGGAGACTCCTGATATTTTGAGTAGTCCCCCACACCCCTGGAAGAGTGGGCAGATCTCCCGCCAGCTTCCTAGTGAAATGGGCAGAATGGGGAAATAATACGGGAATCGCAGATCTGTAGGGAGGGGGGCAGAGCTAAAATTATGGCAATCGCATTGTTGTAGCCCCTCCCTACGAATTTTTTGATGTACACGGGAGCTGATGACATAGAGCCCGGCCACGCCCTCTAAGTAGACCAGTATGGTGTACGCTCTCCTAGACTTATCCTGACAATACTCCAATATTATCACTTTTACATGTATTTGTCACAGTGTAGTTCATTCCACAATCGTGTATATTTCTGCATGTGTCATGTTTAACAAGAGCGCCGTCTGCAGCAGGTAAGGGGCATGATGACGTAATCCGTGCCGCCATACGCCTTGCCCTGCCCACATGATGATACAGGCCGCTTCATCAGGTCACTCCCACCTATTCTCTTCTCCCTTCCTCACGGCACCTCCCAAAGGGAATGCTATGGAAGGTTAATAGCCATGATTAGGAAGACACTGGAATACAGGACCAATGTCTGAAATCCCCTGTTCAAAACACAGAAACACACTGTTGTCAGGATGTGAGTACCCAGCCTCCCTTAGCAATGTGGCCATGGACACAGTCAGTGCAGGACTCAACTTATCCCCATGCTTACAGGTTGGTTTATGGCTGTTTTCTCTGGCGTAGCGATGCTGTATTCAGGTTAACTCGCATGTAGAAAAAGAAAATGAATTTGGAAGAGCTTTAGACTGCGTCTGTGACAGAACAGGTAGTGGCCATCTTGTTGGAGCCGAAGGCTGCATCTCCTTGCGTATAAAATGTGCTCCCATTGGGATGATGTATGGAAATAGAAGCATAAAACATAAATGCACTGTACCATCATCATCTTCATAATAAGTTATTTCTATAGCACTTTTCTCCTAATAGGACCCTACATTTGCATTTAAAATAGAAAATAAGCTGAACAGAAAAGAGGTGTCTATTATTGAAGGATTCTAGAGCAGGGGCCTCTCTGACTGAGCAGGGAAACGAGTTCCATAGAGTCTGAGGGCCTGATTCAGAGCCGGACGCTCTGACCAGAGCGCTCGCTCTGAATCAGGGCCCTCCTCCCTAAAAATGGAGCGGCCTCTTGGACGCTCGCATAGCTGTGGGTTACCACCCACAGCTTATTCAAGCGTCCATGATGATGGTCGCGATGGTCAAGACCATCGGGCTTGCGACGAGACCCTGTGGTAGGGTCTCGCTGCTGCAAACCCTGGAGTGATTTTGGCTCTATCAGGGCCAAAATCACTCCCACTGACTTCACTAGTGATGTCAGTGGGGCCGGACTCAGACGGTAGGCGTTCCCATGGGAACGCCTCCGTCTGGCAGCCACGCCCCCGGCAAGCCCACCAAAGGGGGCGTGCTGTCAGTCACCATCGACAGCACGACCCCTTTGGTGCGAGACCCCGAGGGACGTATTCCTCCTCGCTCGCCGGGTCTCGCGCATGTGCACGATGGAGCTCCCTCCGTCATGCGCATTCGGCCAACATCGACCCGCTTGCGAGCCTCCTTCGCTCGCGAGCGGGTCTGAATCTGGCCCTGAGACACAAAGCTAAAAGCTCGACCCCCAGATGAATTCCGGGAGATTCTAGGTGCTGCTAATAGTCCTTCATCTACAGATCGCAGTAAGTGAGCGGGGCAGGAAGGGGTCAGAAGCTGGGGCAGGTACCTTGGGCCCTGGTCATGTTGGCTTTGGACGTCAGTGAGCCAATCTTGGAAACAATTCACCATCTTGCCGGCAGCCAGTGACGGGAGCAGAGAATGGGTGATATGTGGCAGGAACGGGGCTGGTTGGTGAATAGCCCGGCTGCTGCATTTTGTGCCATCTGCTAGAGGTGCAATTCTTACCCAGGTAGAGGGCGTTGCAGTAGTCTAAAGCTGGGTACACACTGGAGCACTGTCGTTCTGATTTGGCCAAATCGGAACAACAGATCATGTACAGAATATTGTGCTGCACATTATACCTGACGAATATATCGCATATATACACCATGCAGTGTAATGAAGGACGGTACGGATAATCGTTCCGTCATTCATTACATTGTTCTGATGTGTACCCAGGATCCCGTCGGGCCATGGTTGGGTACACTTCGCTCAGTATATACCCAGCTTAGGTGGGATGATACAGATACATGTAGGACTGTAGGTTAGTGATTTCCAAACACTTTTGAATCCCGGCGCCCTAGAGTAACAGCATTGTTTTCACAGCACCCCTAAGTATAAGTTTGTTATTGAGAGATTCAGAATAAAATGTAGTAAATTGTACTCCCCTGTCATCCTTAGGTTCGGTTGTGTGGTGGGGACAGGTGTGTGCTTCTGTTTCTCCTCATATTTACATTACATTGACCATAAATAATTTAATTTTGTGCTGACCACCAACCTGAGGCACCCCTGCAAGTGTCCCGAGGCACCCCAGGGTGCCACAGCGCACAGTTTGGGAACCACTGGCATAGGCAGATAATCTGAGGGAATGAAGTGCTTGATTATGTTCCACAGATGAAAGAATGAGGATTTGATTGTGACTGATACCTGATGTCTAAAGCTGGAAACACCCTAAGCGATGTGTACCCAGCACCCATGTTGCGTGCGGATGGACCCGGCGGTGCGCTGGCATCGGCAAGTGCATACACACTTGCCGACGCTGGGAAAGACGGAGCAACTGCGGCATGTGTACCCGGCATAAGTGCCAAGATTGGGCACATGGTCCGTGTATTGCCGCTGTGAATCCCCCAGTGTAAATCCAGTTTGTTGGCTGTGCTGCAGTCTTGTCCTTTCCTGATGAGCTCCCTCCATAAGGGCCTCAGGGCCTGATTTAGACCCGCTCGCAAGCGCTTGAGCGCTCGTGAGCGGGTCGATGTTGTGCTCTGCGCACGCACAGCGGCCGCACTGCGCTTGCGCAAGCCCCGGAGCGAGAGAGAACTTCTCTCGCTCCGTGGCTCACTACAAAAGGGGCGGCTGTCGATGTTGATCACAAGGGTCTCGTCGCAAGCCCCGATGGTCGCGATGGTCTTGACCATCGCGACCATCATCCTGGCCGCTAGCAATAGCTGTGGGTAGTCACCCACAGCTATGCATGCGGCCAGGAGGCCGCAGAAAATAAAATAAGAACGCCCTGATTCAGAGCGAGCGCTATATCTGAGCGTCCGGCTCTGAATCAGGGCCTCTGTGTTATCAGGGTTCAGCCGCAGTCAACCGGCATCATCCAGTCCTGGAGCTCAGCCTCTCAGTAATAGACGTTAAACTCGCTCATTTTTCCAATAGGTTTCATTTTCACATCTGCTTATTTGAACTGAAGTTATGGGAAAGGTCAGGATTTCACAATCGGCCACACGTCCCTCACAGTGTGTTTCAGAGTGTTCAGAGGGCGATATCAGGGTCATTTGCAGCAAGTTACTATCTTCCAAATCGTTTTAGTACCAATCATTATGATCTTAATTAGACAACTTAACTTTTGAGTTACACTTTAACAAATACAATAAATGACACTTATTTGAATGTCAGAAACCGCCTCTTTTTCGGTTTAAGCATTAGCTGTTCTGTGATCCGGAAGGAATATCCTTAAAGCATGGCCTGCTTGCAGCTCCTGAATCTGTTGCTGTATAGGGCATATACGGGAATAGTATGTACAGGGGCAATTCCCTGTTCTCTGCGGCCATCTCTGAAGCTGGCCATACACTGCGCATTAAGGCCCTGATTCAGAGCCGGACGCTCTGATATAGCGCTCGCTCTGAATCAGGGCGTTTGTTTGTTTTTGTGCGGCCTCCTGGCCGCTCGCATAGCTGTGGGTAATGCCAGAGAGTAGCATTTAGCGCTCTCTCTCCAGTTTTGGGGTAAATATCAGCCACATTGTTGGAACCTTTTTGTTATTTATTAAAATGCAAGAACATCAATGAGTTAAAAACGCTTCCAATATAGTAACAGCTTCTTGTGTACGACGCGGCAGCTGGAGCGGAGATGTCGCTAGCGTCATGTAGCGTCTGCGCCTATGCAGCATTGTAACACGTTGCTAATTTATTGCCTGATATACAGATGTGTTCTCATACATCTAGCCTCCTTGCGCGCTAAATAGCCCTTCTAGTCGTGCCATGCCGTGATGGGACTCGGTAGCGCTGAGCGTCTTTTCATGTGACTTTTTACCTTCAAATGCGTCTTATTCACACAGCGATGCGAATATTTAGCACAAGCAGATCCGACTGTTATGATACGCAGCATGTCTGTGTTCCGTGACTGCGGTGTATCTGCATGTGAAACGCTACGTTACCGCGTCAGCGGCTGTTACCGCGTCAGCGGCTGTTACCGTTGTTACCGAGTCAGCGGCTGTAACAAATAAAACGCATTTGAAGGTAAAAAGTAGCATGAAAGACGCTCTGTGCTCCCGAGTCACACGGAGATCCCGCGTTATGTGTAGCGCGACATGTAGCGCACGGAGGATAGATGTATGTGGACACCTCTGTAATGGTGATCAGAGAACTTGCTAATCAGCAGTGACTATGGATCATGGAGGCTTCCCGATTGGGGTTACTGAGATGGATATTGGATTCTACCGGAGATATAAGATTGTTTGTCAGGAATGATCCAAAGTTCATCCTCACTTCTGTAAGTGTGTTTTCTACAGTGACTGTGTGATCATCGGTGACACGCAGGTGTAAGACACACTGTATGCTATAGAGCGGCCTTGGCGTGGTCCAGGGCGTGCTGTGTATTTCCACAATTTATTATTAACTCATTTGTCACATGAATAATTAGTGCCCCCATAGAGGTTTTTTATTTTGTGTGAACTATACGAAGACTGAGAGGTGAACAAACGCGCTTCCTAAGGGCGAAACGCGCGCCTGGTGAGCTCCCATCTACAGGAACTAGTCATTACAGCAGTGAGTGACGCTGAGCTTGATCCGCACCCATACATACTTCTAAGGCAGGGGTTCCCAACCTCGGTCCTCAAGGCACACTAACAGTCCAGGTTTTAAGGATAGCCATACTTGAGAACAGGTGTCTTAATTAGTACCTCAGTTATTTTGAATTACAAACAAAAAATGGCAGCTGCTCAATCAATCTTTTCAGGTGCATGAAAGGATGGGGTCATACCAAGTAGAAAAAGGGGTGGGGGGGTTTAACCCCCTATTGTTCCTCAGCACACTGAATAATACCTGCAACAACATATGAATACTATATGGTCATAGAAATCAGAGATATTAGTTGCATGCATTTGCAAATACATGGGAAGCTGCTAGGCCACGTCACGGCTTCTCTGTCACTAGCAGTCCCTAACACTAAGGGGTTCACGTCCGGGGAGCAGTGCACCTCGAAAAACGTCCAGCCCAGGACCCCCACAGGGCATCACACGAAAAAATGAAGAAGGATGACAGTGCAGTGTAAAGTATAGATGTGTGCGAGTAATCATTAAGTGTTGAAAAAGGGGTTAAAATATATGTGAAATGTTACATGAATAAAAAACAAACATTAAAGGTGATGTGAAAAGTAACTATGTGTATTAAGTGGTGATGCCATGAGGGGGCCCAGCCAGACCAGCCCCGGGGGCCCTACACCCAAACGCTCACCCCAAATGTAATATACCAATTATAAGGCCTCATGATAAAGGCACGTACATAAATGCATCCAAATTAAGAGCCAGCTTACCTGGGAGTCACCCCTAGCACTACTAGACCGAGCATGCCCTCCTAATACTGGCTCATTCATGCATCTCATAACAACAAACAAAAAATGGCAGCTGCTCAATCAATCTGGTAGTATTATTCAGGTGCATGAAAGGTAGGGGTCATACCAAGTAGGAAAGGGGTGGGGGGGAGTTTAACCCCCCTTTGTTAAACCCCCCCCCCCCACCCTTTTTTCTAATTAGTTATTTTGAATTAGCCATCTGTGCTCAGACATGGATATCACTAAAACCTGGACTGTTAGCGTGCCTTGAGGACCGAGGATGGGAAGCACTAAGGTACTTTGCACACGCTCTCATCTGGTCCAGCAGAGAATCCCGGCGACTAAACGATCCGCAGAAACGATCTTTCTTCTGGGACGCTCTCACCCTTTATCTCCCTGACAGCAGTGACGGGGCTTTGCCGAGGGAGACCGCTCCGCACTGCTCCTAGCTGTCTAACACAATTGCAGACGTCTGTCTCTCCAACAGCTGCTAAAGTAAACACTTGGCTAATACCGTAAATTACAATGAGAAAAGCTCTTTATTTTAGGTCATAAACAATTGCATGAAGGTGTAATACATCTGACCTACAGACGCACAAACTCGCTACTCCTGTATGTATGAAATCTCGTCATATTTTACAGAACACGCCCTTATTATTGGTCACTTTGGTGATTGATGGGGACTGATACTAGGACGGTGATTATGGGGGGAGTGCTATCAGTGGTGTCACTCCGAGGGGTGACCCCAAAACGCCAGCTCCTCTTCAGTGACCGGCTGTGATGTCATTGTGCAGCACCCGGCTCCCGGTCACTAAGGAGGAGCCGGTAATGCGGTGATAGTCTCAGGGGACAGCCCAGCATCTCCGGGAGTGCGATGAAACCAGGGGTTACCCCAAAACGCCGGCTCCTCTTCAGTGACCGGCTGTGATGTCATTGTGCAGCACCCGGCTCCCGGTCACTAAGGAGGAGCCGGTAATGCGGTGATAGTCTCAGGGGACAGCCCAGCATCTCCGGGAGTGCGATGAAACCAGGGGTGACCCCAAAACGCCGGCTCCTCTTCAGAGACCGGCTGTGATGTCATTGTGCAGCCACCGGCTCCCGGTCACTAAGGAGGAGCCGGTAATGCGGTGATAGTCTCAGGGGACAGCCCAGCATCTCCGGGAGTGCGATGAAACCAGGGGTTACCCCAAAACGCCGGCTCCTCTTCAGTGACCGGCTGTGATGTCATTGTGCAGCACCTGGCTCCCGGTCACTAAGGAGGAGCCGGTAATGCGGTGATAGTCTCAGGGGACAGCCCAGCATCTCCGGGAGTGCGATGAAACCAGGGGTTACCCCAAAACGCCGGCTCCTCTTCAGTGACCGGCTGTGATGTCATTGTGCAGCACCTGGCTCCCGGTCACTGAGGAGGAGCCGCTAATGCGGGAATAGTCTCGGGGGACAGCCCGGCATCTCCGGGAGTGCGATGAAACCAGGGGTGACCCCAAAACGCCGGCTCCTCTTCAGTGACCGGCTGTGATGTTATCGTGCAGCATCTGGCTCCCGGTCACTGAGGAGGAGCCGGTAATGCGGAGATAGTCTCGGGGGACAGCCCGGCAACTCCGGGAGTGCGATGAAACCAGAGGTGTGCCGCAAGGCCAAGTCCCTTTTCCAGACACGCGTCCCAGTGACACCGCTGAGCGCCATAAATTACAATTGTGAATACCCTCGTATGCAGCTGCCCCACGCACTGGTCCGCGCTCCACGCTCTGATCCTCCACTACGTGTTCTTTATGTTGGGATGGACGTTATGTTACAATACATCTGTTTACCATACACATACATCTAAATGATTTGAACCTGGGGATCCGTTATTGTTAATCTCATATCTAAAACTAGGTACGCACTGGAGCCGTGTGTACCCGGATGATATGGCGGCTGATGGGGCGACACATCCGCGGTACGCATCAGTACGATGTAATGAAGGATGGAACGATCCCTCTTTCCATCTTTTATTACTTTCCATGGTGCCGCTTACAATATTGTCCGGTAGACCGTGCAGATTGGACGGTATTGCTAACGACCGCGGGAGTGTGCAGATAGGTGTTCTGATTCAGCCAGAAACGACATATCGGGCTGATATTGCTCCAATGTGTACCCACCTTATAACCATGGGCGGAATCCAAATGTCCGCATCACGCCCGGCACTTCAGTCGGGAGATGCAGTTTACTGTGACCGATGCCAGGATTTAGTCGTGGTAACCGGCATTCTCCGACTTAAGTGCCGGGTGCGATGCAGTTAGCGCACGCGGTAATCCTGCAACTAACATCGCGACACTAGTTCAGACGGATTTCTGCGCACACATCAGCAGGAATCCAGCAGAAATCCTCTAGCCGGGGGTTTACAGCGCGCCCATATGAATATCACTAGGCGCTATTGCGTATCGCGTATAATTGAATTCTCCCCAATAATTGTAACAGATAATATGTCACCTTGTGTCTGGTGATTGGAAACCAGCAGCTCTGCAAAGGGTGAATATTGTGTATCCTAGCGATGTAGCGGAGAGGACCTGTGACAGTACTAATACACTGTTTGCTGCTAATCTATAGTATTCGGGGATCTTCCAGCGCATCCCCGCGACTTACTGACTATATACTGATCAGAACCTGAACAGGAGATTTTTCTGAGCTTTAGAATTTGTGACGTTCTCATTTGTCTTCTGCTAATAGTAATTACAGGCTCCCCAATGACATATTCACTATCTACATATATTATTGGTCTCAGCCATGATGATTCGTTTACGGAGTATATAATATTACAGATAAATTATATCTCTCTCACTATCTATATCTCTCATAAGGAACCTACAGAGGCAGCTGGGGGCTCTTATTATAATGTTGCTTTATGGGCCCGTACACACGGGACGATCAGATATTGATCAGATATCGTTGTCTGATCGTCCTGCATGTTCGATATCGAACATCAGCAACATGCGCCAACCCCTAAACGACTCGCGGGTCCCTATAGTAAACGGGCTAACCTGGATGATATCGACCACCCATGCCCGCGTATCGATGGTCGTTGGAGGGGGCTAAAAAAAGGACGATATAAACTAACTATATCGTTATCGTCCTTTTTATCTGACCTAATGTGTGACAATCGATATGTTCTATTCCTTTGGTTATTGTAGATATTTCTGTGTCAGTGTATATGTTACATCTGTCCTTGTGTTACTAACTTATTTTAATTAAACTATAAATAAAAGTTATGTTTTATTATTAACTCATTTTTCATATGAATAATTAGTGCCCCCAAAAGGTTTTTTCTTTAGTTTTTCGGTCTATACGAGAAACAACCCAACGTACTATAATGCACAATTCATATGCAGCAAGTGAGAGGAGAGCGTTTTACTTTCGGGGCAATTTTCTCTGGTTCAACTGCCCCGGGCACCATCTGTGGCCCTTCTAACAGTCAGATGCGAAGCCACAGCGCCCAGAGCCAGAGCATGCTACGCACCCCCCCCAATACTGAAGGGTGTCTGGGGAGGGGGCATAGCCAGCCAGGGCGTGGGGGCAAAAGGAAGTGAGAGAACAAAGCAGCTGGGGCTGCAGTGTCGGTCAGATGCATGAGGGGCCCCCTGGGGTATCTGATGGGGCCCATGGAAGCAAACAGTGTAATATCAGTAGAGGAAGTGTGATTGGTGGCACCCGCAGAAGGGGCGGTGCCAGTCTTTAGAGGGGGTGTGGCCAGACCAGATAGCCAATGCAGGGAGGGCAGCATATAACGCAAGGTCTGGAATCCGCACACAGCGATTGGCTGTCATATATTAATGAAGGGGCGGGGACCAATAGTGCAGCGGCGTAGTGTGGTTGTAGGTACTGTTAGTGCTGCTGAAGTCCCACTTTAATGGGCAGATTCAATTAGCCACGAGGATTAAAGAATTGCGCACCTATGTAGTATGAACAGCCTCTTCGTGGTGACGTAACTTTCTGTATATATCAAGGCGATTCAAAAAAAACAAAAACCGCACCGCCACAATTTATATTCCCAGGCCTAAGTCAGGAAGGGGTCATTTTAGGCTTTGCCAGGCCAGCCATTGGCGCGGCATGCCAGCTTTGGGCCTCCATTTCCAGGAAAATGTATTCAGATATTTTAAAGTTTTTATACATTTAAACAAAACACTTTTTCAAGGGGAAAAAAAAAACATTTTTAAATGATTTTAATTTGGTAACAGAATAGGTATCGTGGCGGGAACACATATACGTGTGTGATTTACATTGGTGAACTTGCGCTTCCCACCGCCGGGGTGATCAGCGGGGATAGTGGGGTCACACAGGTCAGACTATTGTTCC
The DNA here is from genome assembly GCA_031769625.1 of Taudactylus pleione. NCBI lineage: Eukaryota > Metazoa > Chordata > Amphibia > Anura > Myobatrachidae > Taudactylus > Taudactylus pleione. The sequence continues at coordinate 511,077 of JAUIMM010000905.1, forward strand.
CGGTGACAGGAAGCGGCTGTATTATCCTTTTACTGGGAATACTGACAGGAAGTCTTCTGTGCGTGGAGAATGTCTTCCCTCGCCATCAGAACGTCACCTCTGATGCCCTCCGCTCCGATAGCTCCTGAAACGCTGCCCGCATCCTGTTATTACAAGCGCTCATCAGCCAGAGTGGATATTAGGGTTAGTGGTTCTTTAAGTAAAAAGCAGAGGAACGTTCTTGTGGGCAGGTTGGCGGAGACGGGCTTGTAATATGGGGATACCTCAATTCTTGGAAAATATGTTTACATTTGTGCTTCTGGGGCTGTCGGTAGGAAAATGCTGAGTCTGTAGGAAAACAGAGCAGCTATATAATAATAAGGGGGGGGGTCCTGGGCGATGCGCCTGGAGCAGATCATGTACTAGGGAAGGAGTATAATTACAGGGGCCTGGTCGGGAGACCCTGTACATGGATACTCCAGGATGAGTGCTAGCACATCTGCACAGGTGTGTCACTTATCTATGTGTATGATCTCCTGCAACTTGTACTAAATACATTGCATTATCCATCTGTGCTTTATATCAACAGGGAGAGTCCGTTCTGCTACCTGCAGTGATGCCATCTCTGCCTGATGATATACAAACAGGGCTGGAAAGCACCAAAAGAAGATGATAGACATTATTTTTCTAAACATGTCTTACATAGCGACAGATTAGTGCGCTGTACAATTGGGAACAAAACCGTAATAAAACAAGACTGGGGTAATAACAGACAGACTTAGAGGACCCCAGGCTTACCATCTATAGGATTATATATATAGAGCAATGTATATAGTATAAGCTGCAGGAGGGCACATATGGGGCACGATATTGTGAAGGTGGTAAAGCTTTTGGAGTTGATGGGTAAAGGGGAGAATCTTTATCATCTTACTTTGTATAGTTCTGAGCAGTAGAAGCCGAGCGATAGGGATGGCAGAAGACATCCTGCCCCCCCCTCCTCCCCCGGGTATTTTTAGCAACGTTTCTACCAGGGGCATTCATGACTTAGGTGGAATAGCGCTACTCTCAGTCATGGCCGCCATGTCTCTGCTAACATTGGGCCTGGAATATGGCGTGCCTAGGCGCGGTGCATAATCCTGCCAGGAGACGCTCTGTGATTTGCGCGGGGGTGCCCTGAATTTTGCATAGTTCGCCGGTTTGGGAAGCACTGGGCAGGTGGAGGGTGTATCTTGTACAAAGTAGGTGTTCAGGTTTCTTAGAGCACCCCAAGGACAGTTATTAAATGTATGGAGGGGATATTTGTAGGGTGTTATTAGCGATTATCAGAGCTTGTTGTGTCCTCCATCTTTTATGTGTCCAAATGGGCAGCTGCAGTTTCACACTGTCCCACAACCTGGAATCAGTGAGCGCACAAGGGGTACTGATGGCTGTGAGGGGCGTCCGTGTCCAAGTGCTGCTTATTTTCTGACTGCTCAGGGGGCATGAAGCTGCCAATGTATAGTCAGTATAGGAAATATTGCCAAGCCATACGGAGAAACCACAGCGGGACACGCGAGGCAGACCCGATACAGAGGGGGGCTCATCCTCAGAGCAGGGAACATGCCACATACAGAGCTTTCTCTAACCTTAGACACCATGGAAGAAGAATGGTCCGTTCAGTTTGTGCTGATGGTTACGGTCAGGCGGTATTGGGATGATGTCTGCGTATTATGTAGTCGTGCGTCCTATTGGGGGTGACAGGGCCATACTGTGGGTGCTAGTAGAGGAATATGGGTATGGATGGGGTGAGTAATTGGTGGAGCTGTGACCCTTTTTATGTAAGTAGGTGCGAATTCTTCCAGGTCATATACAAGACGAAAGGCCCCATACCATTGTAGCAGGTGTCTGGCTGCAGATCCTTCTCTTATCGGCTCATTGCTTGGGTGAATGTTTTTGTCCATCCCACAATGAGAATGCTATCTTTCTGTAGGTGCATCTATAAAGGTCACGCTAGGTCCTTTAAAATGGAGGGACCTCATTCCCTTTCCTGGCGCTGATTCACGGCTGTTAGATTTGTGCCGGTTCCGTCCTGGCGTGTAATATCAGTCATTGCTCTCGCATTCAGCTCATTCACTGAATAACAAATAAGTGGCCGTATAGCGCTGCTTTTTGGCGTTTGACTACAATGACTTTTGCTTACAAATACAGCTCCATTCTGTAGCATTATCTACTCTGGCGTTTTATACTCCTCAAACCCTTATTAGAGCACATGGATCCAGCCCTGGGTTACCGCACCTGGATCCAGCCCTGGGTTACCGCACCTGGATCCAGCCCTGGGTTACCGCACCTGGATCCAGCCCTGGGTTACCGCACCTGGATCCAGCCCTGGGTTACCGCACCTGGATCCAGCCTCGTGTACCGCACCTGGATCCAGCCCTGGGTTACCGCACCTGGATCCAGCCTCGTGTACCGCACCTGGATCCAGCCCTGGGTTACCGCACCTGGATCCAGCCCTGGGTTACCGCACCTGGATCCAGCCCTGGGTTACCGCACCTGGATCTAGCCTCGTGTACCGCACCTGGATCCAGCCCTGGGTTACCGCACCTGGATCCAGCCTCGTGTACCGCACCTGGATCCAGCCCTGGGTTACCGCACCTGGATCCAGCCCTGGGTTACCGCACCTGGATCCAGCCCTGGGTTACCGCACCTGGATCCAGCCCTGGGTTACCGCACCTGGATCCAGCCCTGGGTTACCGCACCTGGATCCAGCCCTGGGTTACCGCACCTGGATCCAGCCCTGGGTTACCGCACCTAAGTAGTTTGCAAATATAAAATTAAAGTTAAATGAAAATTGTGCAAATTCGGAAGAGTTCCCTTTCTAAATACTTTACTGATGGTGGAAATGAAATACATATATGAATATGCAGCTTCCATATAGAAGTATCTTACATTATAAATGGATAACATATATAAAAACGCTTGCTTGGCATACATGCTGCCTACGTGTATCGGTGGACAGATGATCATTTATGTGCATAAGTAACTAATGGCAGATGCCCTCCGTGCAATAACAGAGGCGGCACCGTGTTCCTCCTGGTGTCCTGATGCTGTATTCCTCAGGTTGTTTCCAATCTATTTTGGGGGGGGGTTTGAGGGGTCACAATGGAGATGGGCTGTTTTAGCAATTTTTACCATTTCTGCCGCCCAGCACCTACGGCCTGTAGTGGTGGAAAGTGCCGTCTGTGAAGTTGTCAGGTTGCGGCCTAGGATCATCCGTTACTCACCTTTGTGCCGGCTTCCCCTGATCTCCCGTGGGGTCAGACGTTATGTGCGGTGGAGGGTAACGCGCTGAGTATTATATTTAATGCCATGTGAACTGCCTGGGACTGCTCCGTGCCTGGTTTCTGCAGTTGCCATCATGGATGCGGCCATGACAGTTTGCATCACCTGACGACTCCATACTCAATGGTAGCATGACGGTGGTCAGCTGACGCTATCCACCAATGATCTGCTACTGCAGGGGATAAAGCCAGATTGCGGACCACAGGAAGTGGTCTGAGCAATGTTGTCGTTTTCCAGTGTCTGCTGCTACTTCATTCCAGGTCTGTCCTTGTGTTACTCCTGTGATTACCAGTGCCGACTCCTGTGCTCCAGTGTGTTCAGTATATCTCCCCAGTGCTTACAGCAATTACCTAATCATTGTGCTCCAGTGTGTTCAGTGTATCTCCCCAGTGCTTACAGCAATTACCTAATCATTGTGCTCCAGTGTGTTCAGTGTATCTCCCCAGTGCTTACAGCAATTACCTAATCATTGTGCTCCAGTGTGTTCAGTGTATCTCCCCAGTGCTTACAGCAATTACCAAATCATTGTGCTCCAGTGTGTTCAGTATATCTCCCCAGTGCTTACAGCAATTACCTAATCATTGTGCTCCAGTGTGTTCAGTGTATCTCCCCAGTGCTTACAGCAATTACCTAATCATTGTGCTCCAGTGTGTTCAGTGTATCTCCCCAGTGCTTACAGCAATTACCTAATCATTGTGCTCCAGTGTGTTCAGTATATCTCCCCAGTGCTTACAGCAATTACCTAATCATTGTGCTCCAGTGTGTTCAGAATATCTCCCCAGTGCTTACAGCAATTACCTAATCATTGTGCTCCAGTGTGTTCAGTATATCTCCCCTGTGCTTACAGCAATTACCTAATCATTGTGCTCCAGTGTGTTCAGTATATCTCCCCAGTGCTTACAGCAATTACCTAATCATTGTGCTCCAGTGTGCTCAGTGTATCTCCCCAGTGCTTACAGCAATTACCTAATCATTGTGCTCCAGTGTGTTCAGTATATCTCCCCAGTGCTTACAGCAATTACCAAAACATTGTGCTCCAGTGTGTTCAGAATATCTCCCCAGTGCTTACAGCAATTACCTAATCATTGTGCTCCAGTGTGTTCAGTATATCTCCCCTGTGCTTACAGCAATTACCAAATCATTGTGCTCCAGTGTGTTCAATATATCTCCCCAGTGCTTACAGCAATTACCTAATCATTGTGCTCCAGTGTGCTCAGTGTATCTCCCCAGTGCTTACAGCAATTACCTAATCATTGTGCTCCAGTGTGTTCAGTATATCTCCCCAGTGCTTACAGCAATTACCAAAACATTGTGCTCCAGTGTGTTCAGTATATCTCCCCAGTGCTTACAGCAATTACCAAAACATTGTGCTCCAGTGTGTTCAGTATATCTCCCCAGTGCTTACAGCAATTACCTAATCATTGTGCTCCAGTGTGTTCAGTGTATCTCCCCTGTGCTTACAGCAATTACCTAATCATTGTGCTCCAGTGTGTTCAGTGTATCTCCCCTGTGCTTACAGCAATTACCTAATCATTGTGCTCCAGTGTGTTCAGTATATCTCCCCAGTGCTTACAGCAATTACCTAATCATTGTGCTCAGTACCGCTGTCAGTACAGCGTCCAGCCTCAGTACCGCTGTCAGTACAGCATCCAGCCTCAGTACCGCTGTCAGTACAGCGTCCAGCCTCAGTGCTATTGTGCTTCCTAGATCCTCCAGTGTATATATTGGAAGCTATACAAGGGTATAGCATAATCCTTGTAGAAGTATCCTCTAGGGCCACAGTAGCAAGGCTCTCTATTCCTGTGAGTACCAGTTACCTGACCAAAGGACCGCGACCTGCCAGCTGGGTGCAGCTAAACCCATATCCCACTTGGAGAACACCTCCCGGCTGGTTAGACTCCGCACTTTTGGTCAGGTCTTGTCAACGACTGCTACTCGTGGATTAGGAGACCTTGTGTACAGGCCCCACGTCTCAGACTTCCTCTAGCCCTGGACCTCAGTTGTACTGATGGGGTTCTGCACTTATATTGAAAGTTTATTTATAGGAACACCCACCTAACTCCCACCTGCTAATTGCCATTGACCCCGGCTGATCACTAGTACCGGATCCCTACTGCGGTGACCAGGCTGTGAGTGTGCCCTACTGCGCCGACCAGGCTGTGAGTGTGCCCTATTGCGCCAGTAGGGCCAGAGTGGGGAAGGTGCATTTAGTATAATGTTACCATCTATCCCAATCCTGTATACAATGAGAGATTCCATTATAGGCAGCGTAGTTTTTCTCCTAGTAGAAATATAAAAGTGATTGTGTCGTATGGAGGTTCCCAAACATCACAGTGTCCTCTTCAAAGGACAGAAGGCTCATCTCGCCGGCGTGTCTCCATTGAAGTTTTTAATGAGCGTTTGGGCCTAGAGAAGGGATTAAGTGACATATATGTGGTAAATATGCCCCACACGTCGCTCCCCTCCCTCTGTGTCACTGTGACTGATGCTCGGTGACTGTCCCACCTCACTATGGCTCCGGCTGTCCGCGCCTGACCATGTCCTACCCTGCATGCAAGCGCCACGGACAGATAATGCAGCCAGTGTGGCCAGGAGCATGGAGTCTGTACCTCCCGGTGGTCCAGGAAACGAGGACATGGGGGCAGAAAGTCTGGGTGGCCGTTACGCCTCCTCCCTTCCTGTCATGTGGGGAACTAGGGGAGTCCTTCACTTCTTCCATCTGCCCATGGAGCCGCTCTGTGGTAGGTTAGGACCCCGGGGTCCCTCTCCCTGTTCTGTGAGATGCTGGGGAGACACTGAGGGAAGTGTTATAGAATAAATAGGCTGTAAATGGAGGCTAAAGTACTGTGTCCTGTTCTTGAGCTGTTTATCTGAGATGCCAGCCGATGTGCGGAACGTGGACTATGGACCACTCAGCATGATAACACGCTATTAATATGTTACCAAGTTACACGCAGTATACGGGGAAAACTCCCATGCTTAATAATGCTGCCAATAATGTGTGTGTATATGTGTTTATATAATGTGTATATGTGTGTGTGTGTATACATGTGTATATGTGTATATATGTGTGTGTGTATATGTGTTTTTATATATATATGTATGTGTGTGTATATATGTATATGTATGTGTGTGTATATATGTATATACGTGTGTATATATATATGTGTGTAAATGTATATATGTGTCTGTGTGTATATGTATATATGTGTGTGTATGTATATATATATAGATATATATATATATATATATATATATATATATATGTGTGTGTGTGTGTGTGTGTAACTATATATATATATATATGTATATATATATATATATATATAATGTGTGTGTATGTATGTATATACATGTGTATATATATATGTATGTGTGTGTATGTATGTGTATATATATATATATATATATGTGTGTGTGTGTGTGTGTTATGTGGTGTGACTGGCCAATCTGCTGTGTAGCTGCTTACATTGTGCGGTGTTTGAAGTGTTGTTCTCCCTATGTACCATTATGTGTGTATTAGTGAGCTGACTGAGCACTGCCACCACCACCTGCCCTCCATGCCGCTTGCACCGTCCGCAGCTCTCCCAGCAGGCAGTGAAGGGGTTACTGGCCGGTGCTGGGAGACGCCGGGAGCGTCAGGTAGAGGCAGGCTGTGAGTCACAGAGAATGCACGCAGGACAGGTACAGGCAGATTGTCGGGGAGGAATTGTGCATGTAGGACAGGTATCAGGCCTGGGAAGGGGAGATAGGAGTCCCTCAGACAGGGATATCCTGACTGAATGCCCTCCCCGACATGGACTGTGCCATCATATATCCTGCATGCCTGATAACACTGTGGTAGGTCCAGGACCAGCATGGAGGAGCCTGGGGCAGGGTTTGTGAATTGGGGATGGTGACGTTCTATAGACCTTTGTGCAGTGATGACGGAATTTCTTTCTCTGGTGAATAACGTGTTGGGTAAATATACTCAGCGGAATATCGGATGGATGTTATGTATCAGGACCGATGTTCCGCCCACCTGTAATGCCAGCTCCCTGCCCAGGTGCTGCCCTTACTCCCTGCCCTGATTGGTCACGTGTGGTTTCCGTTTGTGTTAGTGATTGGCATGGCGTTCATTGGGTGGAAAGAAAACTGGAGATGTTCCATGCGTTGTCATTGCATCTAATTAAAAACAATAATCTCGTCACCTCACACCCATGTGATGGAAATACAGATTCCTTTATTTAGCAGGTAACGCAATTGGCTCTGCCCTACGCTCGGGGGGGCGCAGAGCTGTAGTGCACTACCGTACACCTTCCATTTTGTTGTGCAGAGTAATTCAGACTTCAACTAGTAATCCAAATTGATCTGGTAGGAAGAAAACATGGGTGTGTGCTGAGCGCGTTGGTGCGAGATGTCGCTTGGTGGCCGCGTTGGCTGGTGAATGACCATGTTGGTTCAGCTTAGCGGTCTCTGCAGTAATAGCTCAGAGCTCACAATTCTTTGCTGTCTATCTGGTCCGAGAAATGTGGCTGTGCCAGGCTAGCTTAGTAAATAAGCATATACGTTCCATGCCTGGGTGAGGGCGGTGTGGTGGCACTGGCAGACAGTGAGTGAATGCAGCATCTGCTTTAGACTTGTCAGGATATCCTGACGCCACCAGTTACGCAGCTGTTGGACACGCGCCGGCCGGTCATGTTTTCGTTATGTAGGTAGTTAATGGCTGCATCCCTAAGCCTGACCTTTGTAGTGTGTGATGGACGTACAGTGCATGCTCTCCTTCCTCCTGTAACTGAGGGCCTGATTCAGACCCGGTCGCAAGCGCTGAGCGCTCGCAACCGGGTCGATGTTTGCCCACTGGACATGCGTACGACTGAGCCGGCTCCGTTGTGCACATGCGCGAGACCCGGCTAGCGACGGTCGCTCCAGGTCTCGCACCAAAGGGGGCGAGCTATCGATGGTGACAGCTCACTCCGTTTGGTGGGCGGACCGGGGGGGTGGCCGGCCAAACGGAGGCGTTCCCAACGGAACGTTTGCCATTTGGGGGCGGCCCCACTGACATCACAAGTGATGTCAGTGGGAGAGCTTCCGGCTCTGTAAGAGCCGTAAGCTCTCTGGGGCTTGCGGCCACGAGACCCTACCACAATGGTCTCATCGCAAGCCCGATGGTAGCGATGGTCTTGACCATCGCAACAATCATCCTGGCCGCTCGCAGTAGCTGTGGGTAGTCACCCACAGCTATGTGAGCGGCCAGGAGGCCGCTCCAAAAAAAAAACGCCCTGATTCAGAGCGAGCGCTCTTTCAGAGCGTCCGGCTCTGAATCAGGCCCTGAGCTCCTCTCCGTGGTAAGGCCGGTCGGTAATGGATGTTGAGGTTTCTGATCCGAGTATCTTACAGCTATATGTATCATTCCTTTGTTGCTGTACGGGGTCTGTACACCAGAATGGGGCCGTTTAATATTCTATACCTGTCACGCCCTCATTTCTAGCTCTGTAACTACGTATTGTGGGGCTGGGAGATTGCGGGGCAGGACGTACAGTTCTTGATGAATAAAAAAAGGGGTAAAGAACCAGTCTGTCCCGTATTGGCGCAGTTAGATATTACCCAAATATTGTCCGGCATGGAAATCTGTGGCCGTAGAACAGGTAAATCATTCCCAGGTAGATGTCTGGATAACTTCCATAGTGTCACATTACTGGGCACTGATTATACGGTTATTACAGGCCCTCATATCACTGGTCACAGAGTATGGTCGGCATTGCCTCATACTGTACATGTCTTTGCTGTGCGCCTGGGTACTGGCAGGGACTCTGCTGGGGAGACATTTAGATTTGAAAAACAAAATGAAATAAAATGTGTGAGCCCCCTGTAATGCCACATCGCCAGTTACAGAAATGCTGCGTTATATGCTGACGCTGTATAAATCATTGCTGATAATAGTAATACATATAACACAGTCCTATTGCTGTGAGGTGCAGGCCTATGTATCCAGGATAGGAAGCCACCTACTGCCACAGTGTAGCGCTAAATCCTCGCCGAGGCAGCTGAGCGTTACTGGCCGGGATTGGTAATAGTAAATTTACCGCTATTCCGGGTAAGTATTGGGGGATATGTGTATATGTTACCTGGTGTGCTGTGTTTGGGATTTCTGTTCCACTTAGTAAAGGTAAAAATAGAAATAAGTCTCCAAGAAAGGCGCTAATCGGACTTTGCGCTTTCCAACGTTTCGGATTACGTTTTTATCCGCCATCATGGTGCTCATCATCAAGATAACAAATCACACCGCACCTTATAACAGCCTCCATGTGAGGGAGACGCCCAGACTGGCCTCGCGTCACTTACGCTCCCTGAATACTGGAAGTGCGCCATGAGGCCCCTGACGCATTACCATAGCCTGTGAAGACATAAACCACAACCGCTGTGCTAACCACCAACGTATTGGCAAGATGGAGCCATAAACAGAACTGGCTGAATCCCAACCAAGTCTGTACATGAGCGAGATTGCTGCTGCAATAACTGACCATAGGGTCTATAGCCGACCTGGACTGCACACCGATATGTCAGTAATTATAGTAATACTTCCATGTGATAATAACTACATATTACAGTATATTGTGTTGAGAAAAAAAATAAAAAATTGTAAACCTGGGTACGGAAGCGATGGTGAGACCAGGCAGAAAAACGCCAAACTATAACATAAGAGGAGAGCGAAAAAGTCACATGATGGCGAGCAAAGAAAAGGGCCGACGGGATAAACTATGCAAAGGCTATAACCCACCCGACCAGTGAGGGGCAAACAATAAAATGATGAAATGGGTGCATTAAAAAACAAAGCACAAAAATAATAATCGGAGATCACATGACAAAACCTGTATCCAACCTGAAAGAAATGGGTCAATTGGTCATTCAACCGCCTGTGGGCTCTACAGTGTCCAGTCTGACAATCCAACGCGTTTCTGGTCACCGTCTCCACCGCGTAGATCACTTTGTACCTGGTCAGTAATAATGTAGCGCTGCATTGAGAGGCTGTCTCTCACCAGTACGAGGTGTTTAGCCCCTGGGTGGTCAATGTCCTTATCCTTCTGGGCATCAGGAATGGCGGGCTGGTGTAAGGCCTGACGGGCTGACCAATATAGCACAGAGCGCAAGGGCATTTCATCATGTAAGCAACCTATGTACTATTGCTAGTCTAGGGGAAGCTGATAGTAACATCACCGTGGGGATGATAAATGTTTGGAATGGATCATATTGCTACAGTACATGTGGTGCAGCCCCAGCATATAATCGCAGCCTCCTGGTGTTACGTGTACATATGGAATGGATCATATAGCTACAGTACATGTGGTGCAGCCCCAGCATGTATCGCAGCCTCCTGGTGTTACTTGTACATATGGAATGGATCATATAGCTACAGTACATGTGGTGCAGCGGAAGCATGTATCGCAGCCTCCTGGTGTTACGTGTACATATGGAATGGATCATATAGCTACAGTACATGTGGTGCAGCCCCAGCATGTATCGCAGCCTCCTGGTGTTACTTGTACATATGGAATGGATCATATAGCTACAGTACATGTGGTGCAGCGGAAGCATGTAATCTCTGCCTCCTGGTGTTACGTGTACATATGGAATGGATCATATAGCTACAATACATGTGGTGCAGCCCCAGCATGTATCGCAGCCTCCTGGTGTTACTTGTACATATGGAATGGATCATATAGCTACAGTACATGTGGTGCAGCGGAAGCATGTATCGCAGCCTCCTGGTGTTACGTGTACATATGGAATGGATCATATAGCTACAGTACATGTGGTGCAGCCCCAGCATGTATCGCAGCCTCCTGGTGTTACTTGTACACATGGAATGGGTCATATAGCTACAGTACATGTGGTGCAGCCCCAGCATGTATCGCAGCCTCCTGGTGTTACGTGTACATATGGAATGGATCATATAGCTACAGTACATGTGGTGCAGCCCCAGCATGTAATCGCAGCCTCCTGGTGTTACGTGTACATATGGAATGGATCATATAGCTACAGTACATGTGGTGCAGCCCCAGCATGTATCGCAGCCTCCTGGTGTTACGTGTACATATGGAATGGATCATATAGCTACAGTACATGTGGTGCAGCCCCAGCATGTAATCGCAGCCTCCTGGTGTTACGTGTACATATGGAATGGATCGTATAGCTACAGTACATGTGGTGCAGCCCCAGCATGTATCGCAGCCTCCTGGTGTTACTTGTACATATGGAATGGGTCATATAGCTACAGTACATGTGGTGCAGCCCCAGCATATAATCGCAGCCTCCTGGTGTTACGTGTACATATGGAATGGATCATATAGCTACAGTACATGTGGTGCAGCCCCAGCATGTAATCGCAGCCCCTGGTGTTACGTGTACATATGGAATGGATCATATAGCTATAGTACATGTGGTGCAGCCCCAGCATTTATCGCAGCCCCTGGTGTTACTTGTACATATGGAATGGGTCATATAGCTACAGTACATGTGGTGCAGCCCCAGCATATAATCGCAGCGTCCTGGTGTTACGTGTACATATGGAATGGATCATATAGCTACAGTACATGTGGTGCAGCCCCAGCATGTAATCGCAGCCCCTGGTGTTACGTGTACATATGGAATGGATCATATAGCTATAGTACATGTGGTGCAGCCCCAGCATTTATCGCAGCCCCTGGTGTTACTTGTACATATGGAATGGGTCATATAGCTACAGTACATGTGGTGCAGCCCCAGCATTTATCGCAGCCCCTGGTGTTACGTGTACATATGGAATGGGTCATATAGCTACAGTACATGTGGTGCAGCCCCAGCATTTATCGCAGCCCCTGGTGTTACTTGTACATATGGTATCGGTCATATAGCTACAGTACATGTGGTGCAGCCCCAGCATTTATCGCAGCCCCTGGTGTTACGTGTACATATGGAATGGATCAATGGATCATATAGCTACAGTACATGTGGTGCAGCCCCAGCATATAATCGCAGCCTCCTGGTGTTACGTGTACATATGGAATGGATCATATAGCTATAGTACATGTGGTGCAGCCCCAGCATTTATCGCAGCCCCTGGTGTTACTTGTACATATGGAATGGATGGAGGGAGACCCGTGATGACCATGCGGACTATCCAGCCCCAGATGTTCCTCTCTTGTAGCAGGAGATCACTTCAGGTCTTGGTCATTTTAGACAATAGGCCACGGAGACCTGAATGATTGTGAGACGATGATGTCTGAGGCGTTACGCCGCCCGTCTTGTTTTCCGTAGTGGTTGTTTTCAGTCTCTGCCCTCTGTATAGAGTCTGCCTGGGCTTTGGCACTTCGCTGATCTGTAGGAGAATCTAAGGGGCCTATTCATCATTACTAAAAACTCTCTGGAGGTAATTAGGTTTACAGCTTGCATGGAGCTCTACCTAATTACCGGAGGAATTCGTCGCTCCTCTTCTCCCTCGTTCCTCTTCTCCCTCGTTCCTCTTCTCCCTCGTTCCTCTTCTCCCTCGTTCCTCTTCTCCCTCGTTCCTCTTCTCCCTCGTTCCTCTTCTCCCTCGTTCCTCTTCTCCCTCGTTCCTCCTCCCCTCCCTCGTTCCTCCTCCTCTCCCTCGTTCCTCCTCCCCTCCCTCGTTCCTCCCCTCCCTCGTTCTTCTTCTCCCTCGTTCCTCCTCCCCTCCCTCGTTCCTCCTCCCCTCCCTCGTTTCTCCTCACCCTCGTTCCTCCTCACCCTCATTCCTCCTCTCCCTCGTTCCTCCTCCTCTCCCTCGTTCCTCCTCTTCTCCCTCGTTCCTCTTCTTCTCCCTCGTTCCTCTTCTCCCTCGTTCCTCTTCTCCCTCGTTCCTCTTCTCCCTCGTTCCTCTTCTCCCTCGTTCCTCTTCTCCCTCGTTCCTCCTCCCCTCCCTCGTTCCTCCTCCTCTCCCTCGTTCCTCCTCCTCTTCCTCGTTCCTCCCCTCCCTCGTTCCTCCCCTCCCTCGTTCCTCCTCCCCTCCCTCGTTCTTCTTCTCCCTCGTTCCTCCTCCCCTCCCTCGTTCCTCCTCCCCTCCCTCGTTCCTCCTCACCCTCGTTCCTCCTCACCCTCGTTCCTCCTCACCCTCGTTCCTCCTCTCCCTCGTTCCTCCTCCCCTCCCTCGTTCCTCCTCCCCTCCCTCGTTCCTCCTCCCCTCCCTCGTTCCTCCTCCCCTCCCTCGTTTCTCCTCACCCTCGTTCCTCCTCACCCTCGTTCCTCCTCTCCCTCGTTCCTCCTCCCCTCCCTCGTTCCTCCTCCCCTCCCTCGTTCCTCCTCACCCTCGTTCCTCCTCACCCTCGTTCCTCCTCACCCTCGTTCCTCCTCTCCCTCGTTCCTCCTCCCCTCCCTCGTTCCTCCTCCCCTCCCTCGTTCCTCCTCCCCTCCCTCGTTCCTCCTCCCCTCCCTCGTTTCTCCTCACCCTCGTTCCTCCTCACCCTCGTTCCTCCTCACCCTCGTTCCTCCTCACCCTCGTTCCTCCTCTCCCTCGTTCCTCCTCCCCTCCCTCGTTCCTCCTCCCCTCCCTCGTTTCTCCTCACCCTCGTTCCTCCTCACCCTCGTTCCTCCTCACCCTCGTTCCTCCTCACCCTCGTTCCTCCTCTCCCTTGTTCCTCCTCTCCCTCGTTCCTCCTCCCCTCCCTCGTTTCTCCTCACCCTCGTTCCTCCTCACCCTCGTTCCTCCTCACCCTCGTTCCTCCTCACCCTCGTTCCTCCTCTCCCTCGTTCCTCCTCCCCTCCCTCGTTCCTCCTCCCCTCCCTCGTTCCTCCTCACCCTCGTTCCTCCTCTCCCTCGTTCCTCCTCCCCTCCCTCGTTCCTCCTCCCCTCCCTCGTTCCTCCTCCCCTCCCTCGTTCCTCCTCCCCTCCCTCGTTCCTCCTCCCCTCCCTCGTTCCTCCTCCCCTCCCTCGTTCCTCCTCCCCTCCCTCGTTCTTCTTCTCCCTCGTTCCTCCTCCCCTCCCTCGTTCCTCCTCCCCTCCCTCGTTCCTCCTCCCCTCCCTCGTTCCTCCTCCCCTCCCTCGTTCCTCCCCTCCCTCGTTCCTCCTCCCCATCAGTATCTATTTAGAAAAGCTGTCATTTTTGCGGTGACAGCTTTTCGGGCTATAGATACTTTTCCCTATTTACTCTACCTTACCGCAGGTGTAATCAGTGCTGTGCATGCGTCGTTACATCTGTAAAAGCAGCGCATGCGCAGCACTGACTACAGCTGCGGTAATTGTGCCCCCCCCCCCCCCCTCCCGTTATTCAGCTCTTGTACAGCCTGGACATGTGAGCTGACTATTTTCTATTTACATGTAATATTGTTGCCAACAATTCTAATGCATACTTAGACCTGTGTGATGCCAGAAACAGCTGGGGCCTAATGTAACAGGGTGAGGGTGTAGAGAATGTGGGAGATTAGCAGTAACCTCTCTCACTGTCACATTGGCCGAGTGTTATCTTCACAATGGGAAAACATCTGGACGAGAGTATTTAGTCTATAAACAGGAGAGTTTCATGTTCTCAGACTCTATATTACATTGGCCCAGTATACAAAGCGTCAGAGGTTACTGCTAAACTCGCACCCTATTACATTTGGCCCTTGGTGTTCAATACTTGAGATACTTGGGCGACGTTAGAACCCAGCACACACCTCGTACGTTGCAGGAGGAATCCTTCATTGAAAAGGACATTAGTTGTAAGTCGTAATAAATGACCAAACAGAATCCAAATTAGGACCTTCATAAAGGGGGGTCTGACTCTAAGAGGTGTCTGGTGGCCTCAATACCTCCAGCATGTGGGATACATGTAAATAGAGAACATAACTAAACCCTTCAGGTACGTGACCAGGGCCCTGATTGCTAAGCAGAGTGGTAGTGTGTGTACGGTACAGTATGTCTCTGCAGATTGAATATATGGCTGTAAGAAATGTATGTAAATGATCTATACATCTGGAGCTTGGATTGTATAATGAGCCATGGGCCTTCTTGGGGGCTTAGATAGGCTGTTGTGGATATTGGGCCGGCGATATAGCACAGGCGGTGCACACACTATCCTCATGGTTATACGAGAAGGTGCGGCTACATCCCCGTTTTTGGTCACATCCCCTCTCCAGTACCAGGGCACGAGCGATGTCTTGCAGGCCCTGACTCCCTGGAGTGCTGGTAATTTATACCTTGTAGCCTGCAGTCAGTGTGATGTTATCCAGTATCTGTCTCCCCCACCTACCGGCATCTATCAACCAGCCCCATCCAAGTGTCCAGTCCCTGTAGTCGTCCCAGCGCAGCACCCTATACGCTGATGGCCTTGACCACAAAGCCCATCTGTCATGTTCATTACGTTTATTCCAGTATATATTTACTGTTCTGTAATACTTTGGACACAGACCATTTGGAAGATACCTTAAGAATCTGCTCTTTGACCCTGCACCTTGCACAGGACATTTCCTGCGCCGTGTGTATATCCTGAGCTCATTTCACAATGGCGGCCATTATCCCTGCACACCCTGGTGACTGGGGCACCGTACGCAAATGCTCAGACTTGTGTGGGACGTATTTGAAAGCTTTAAATCTTCCCATTTCCGTCCTCCGTTTTGTTTCCAATTTCTTAGATCTCCATAATGATGATGATGATTATTATTATTATTATTATGATGATGATGATGAAGATGTAGCGCCAGAATCCTCTGCGGCACTTTACAATTGGGAACAAACAGCACTACAAGGAGACTGGGCATTACCGTACAGACAAAGCGGGCGCTATTCGCATGCTTACAATCTATAGGAAATGCAAACACAAAATCTGTTATTTTAGAATCATTTGAACACTTAAATTATTGACAGAACGATCATCGATTCATTGATTTATTATCGGGCCTCTGAGGCCAGCTGACCGTGTTTGTGGGGCGTCTCAGAAAACGGGGTGATAACATACACAATCCATTATGGTCTGGTTTTCTTTATTGGACATCACAGTATATTTTGAGTTGATCTTTGAGAGAATTAATGGATGAATTCTGGTCAGATTCTCTCTCAATATCGGTGCGCAAATGATTTAAACTGGTCGTATTTGGCTGCTCTGGAAACCTCTAAGAGTCTAAGTTGTTTGCGGCATAATTGCGATTTGGGTTTGTGGTTCGAATCTTGCAGTGAAAATAAACTATGAAATGGTGTCTGCCCGATCCTAAATGGCTGCATGTTGTCGCTTATTTTAACTCTTTATTTGGACAGCGAGCGCTACTGTGTTAGGATTTGAATTTTGTGTTGGGCGTAAAACCATATGTACTGTACCATGTGGGCGTAGCACCAACAACCATCTTGATCATGGTTGGACCTGTCCACTTTTCTTGTACTTGCCTCTAATATTATAGTCTATGTAACGCACCCTTGTCTACTTGCTGGGAAGGGTGGGCCGCCCAGCTCCTTAGTAAATAGGGTGGGCGGGCTTGCAATGTCATCATCATTGCCGCAGCTGCACATTGACATGAATCGTGGCACTTAGTGGCAACACACCCCCTGCAGGAGGCCCCAAATGTCGGACAATTATGATTCAAAGTTAGCAAACTCATTTTGAGGCTTTAGCGCCAATTGGACGTGGCTACGGGCGGATTGGTCGGCCCGTATCGGAAACAAATTTGAGCATTGCTGTACGTGATCTCAAAATCTAAAATGTTAAACACTGAAAGGGGTATTTTACACCCTCGGTAACGGCGTTGGGGGATCTCACTTTTTTTTTAACCTGCCTGACGGATGTTGAAATCCATTACTCTGTACACGGACTGTCTGAGCTCTTGTACTGACGTTTCTGTTCTGCGTCTCCTGCACTTTGAGCTGTGAGATTGTAGTAAGTTTCCACTGACCGCCCCGGAGCCGGGTTCCCTCCGCGCGGGTCGGTTTTGTGACCCTGGGAGCAGGAACAGAAATATGATATTAACCTCCAGTGATAATGTACAGAGACTCAGTAATTATAACGTTTTGCTGTCGCCGTTGCTGTGGGGATCACTGTGGAATACGTCCCTTTTCCAGAATGACGCACTTTTCAGGTCTGTACAGGGGATTATAGAATATGTACTATGGTATAATGTTTATATAGAAGGAGTAATGGCCAGCTGTGTACGGGATTGCCATCTCTGCTCCTGTTCCGCATTGGAGAAGAAAAATATAAAGTGTTTTTAAAGCGTGATGTGCACATGGTCTGAATAAGGCCTATACATATAACAATGATGGTAAAGTGGCTTTCCTTGCCACGCTCTGTGCATTCCTCCTATAATTATAGGTGAGACGATCTGCATGCCGTAGCTGCCCTGATCTAATCCTGAGTGAGGCACATGTTGTCTGGGAAGTGCCTCGTGGCGCGTCGAGTCCTGTAGCTGTCTTGAGTGTTTTACAAGGCAGAGCTGTGAGCGCCATTCCTGCACAGACTGGTATTTCGGGCCGCACCCTCCCAGGAGCAGACGCCGGTGCAGAGTTCTGCTCATGCCTAAAGTTCCTGGGATGCTTTGTGTCCAGAGACGCTCGGCTCAGTGAGGCTTTTCTGCAATAGTGCAGCATGGAATTGGAAATGCAGCTTCATAACCTCCAATCTAGACACTTTGTGCGCACTGCCGCTACACGCATCCGAGAATGGGTGCGGGGACGTGTATCCTATGGTCGCAATGAATGAATGAAACCGCTGTAACAGCTGTCAGGACAAACCCTGAGAATCAGGGCGGTTTCACCTTAATCCAAACAAGTGGGAGATGAGCACAAACTCATATGACCATGTCTGCTCCACCTGGCCGTCGTGCAGGCAATTGCAGGTAGTGAAAGGAGAACGCCACCGTGCATTGCGCTGTTATGGGACCATTGTGCAGTCCCTGCTCCGTGTCTGCTGGTCGGCTGCGCTATGGTGCTTTGTAAGACCAGCCTATGACAATCCAGCATCCGTCAGCCATTGCTGTGGGAGACGGAGGCCTATGCCTAAAGTTCTCTACATTTATTCCGGAAGCTAATCCCAGCCTCTATGCACAGACTCTTTCTGTCAGTGACCTGTTGTCTCCATCCCTCCTGGGGTCCATGAATTGGGAATGTCCCTCTGATATGTGGACGGTTGGAAGGTGTGACCCATGTGTGAAGCGCGTTACTGTCCCCAACACTACGCGTTTCAGTGATTCACATGACAGAGGAAGTCAGTGTGTCCATATTAATCCAAATCACTGATTATAGAAACAGTCTAATTGCAAAAGGTTTTCCACCTCTTGGAGCAGCTACGACCATGCACAGTCCCTGTCATTCATGGCTGGGTTCTCTGATGCCCTAACACCTTATGGGACTTGTAGTTCCCCGGAAAGTTGAGATTCATGGCTATGACTCCCTCTGATATGGAGACATTACTAGTCATTGATCGTAGTGTTTTTCCGCACCATGGCTGTAGGCGCTGTAGATATTTGTAATGCTGCATTACTTATTAATTGGAAACAAAAATGTCACTTGCAATTTCCAAATACTTTAGTCTCATTGCTGACATTCTATAGTAAATAGCACAACACATGGCTGTCGGGACTCGTAGAACTGGTGTCTCCACACTGCTCGGACTGGGGGACAGGGCCTAGATATCTGGTGATGAACATTCCACAAGCACCTGGGAGTCATCCAACTGTTCCACAATGACATTATAATGTAATCACGGTCTGCCCGGTGCTGTGATTGGATGGGCTTCCTCGGCTTGGTGCTGTGATGGATGGGCTTCCTCGGCTTGGTGCTGTGATTGGATGGGCTTCCTTGGCTTGGTGCTGTGATTGGATGGGCTTCCTTGGCTTGGTGCTGTGATGGATGGGCTTCCTCGGCTTGGTGCTGTGATTGGATGGGCTTCCTTGGCTTGGTGCTGTGATTGGATGGGCTTCCTTGGCTTGGTGCTGTGATTGGATGGGCTTCCTTGGCTTGGTGCTGTGATTGGATGGGCTTCCTTGGCTTGGTGCTGTGATGGATGGGCTTCCTCGGCTTGGTGCTGTGATTGGATGGGCTTCCTCGGCTTGGTGCTGTGATTGGATGGGCTTCCTCGGCTTGGTGCTGTGATTGGATGGACGCTTCCTTGGCTTGGTGCTGTGATTGGATGGGCTTCCTTGGCTTGGTGCTGTGATTGGATGGGCTTCCTTGGCTTGGTGCTGTGATTGGATGTGCTTCCTTGGCTTGGTGCTGTGATGGATGGGCTTCCTCGGCTTGGTGCTGTGATTGGATGGGCTTCCTCGGCTTTCTACCATTCCTTGCAACATACCGGGCTACATCTCCGACCAGTACCTATACCTTGCATCTGGGCGGGCTCGCGCAGCTTGTATTTTATGAGTGATTGGGCTTATTCAGTCAGCCGGGTCACCTGCTATATGTAACCACCTTTTACTAATTCCTCCTACTGCGTCATAAAAGTCACTGCCACCACCAGGCTCCGGGACTTACTGATGGGTATGTGTGTGGTCATGCTGCTGCTGCAGCACCTCCTGGCTGGGCTAATTCCCCACTGATCGCTTGCTATGGGCCAGCTCCGCTTTTGTAGGGGGCAGAGTGTGGAGCTCGGAGACACCAGGTGTATTCAGGATGGCTAGAGAACAGATAAGTGTGTGGCTTATCTGGCGGTCACAGGACACAAAGCAGATGCAGGCGTGTTGGAGGCATGTAGATGTATGTTATCCCCTATAGAATGGCAATGCCTTACCAACCAGTACATTTATATTACATTTATACCTTCCTACAACTGCAGCACAGCGCCAGGACTTAATCCCCTGTGGTGCTGCACAGCCGGACATCAACTATTTTAGCTCCAGTCCTGCCCAAATATAACATGTTAAATACATTCTAGCATTGCCTAAGTTCTCAGTTACCTTTACATCAATATTTCACTAGTCCCGGACTAATAAATGTGTACAAAGACATCCATTGCACAACATTAAGTACATATAGGGCCTGATTCAGAGCCGTTCGCTATTTGTGGTCGTTCGTTCAAAAACAAGGGGTGGCTATTCAAATGATCCGTTCACAAATTGCAGTCTGTTCCCACCTCTAAGTCTGAACGAGCGAGCAAAACATACGCTCGTTTATTTGATAAAAACGCCCCCTGGCCGCACGCACCATACGTCATGTCCGCTATTTATTAGATTAATCGAGTACATCGTACAGCGTATGAACTGCTCGCTATTCTTGTGGTTGGTGTTTTCAACCGCTATTTTGCGAGCAGTTCTGAGTTAAAAAAAAACAAGTGACGTGGGCAATGACGCTGCTGTATTAATTATGCACTCCCTTAAAACGCCCGTTTTGACCTTTAAGCACGCCTGCGTTCGGATCTCCACTCCCCGTTTTCAAGCACCTTCCCCTGTTACCACCCACATACGCCTCATTCTGTCACTCAAAATAGCAGGCCCTTGCTATATTGCGTACCAACGATTTTCGGCCGCACTGACTGGTTCGCGCATGCGTACTAAAAACCGTACGCATGCGCAGATGTGCGAACATCGCTCGGAACGAGCGTACTGCCGCTAGCGAGTGGCTCTGAATGAGGGCCATAGTGTCTATATTAGACGCAGAGCGCAGACATTTCCCCTTGAGGACGCTGCAGCATGAGAGGTTCAGCTTTTCTCAGGCCGTGCGGCCATCTTAACTGTGTGGCTCTAATACGCAGGTACTTACAGGCGTTCACAGGGTGAGGGGCGGCATCACTAGCCCCCCAGTATAAATCGGGATGCAGTCGGGAAACCGACTGATGTGATCCCGACAGCCGGCTTCCCGACTGCTTTATCCCGGCGTGGGTTAAATGACAGGTGTCTATATCTAGACGCCATTCATTTTGCCGACGCCGGGAGACAGGCGCCCGCCACCCCGATCGTAGGGATGCCGGGTGCCGCGAGCGGACAGCCGCGGGGGGAGGAGGGTTAGGTTTAGGGCACCCGGGGGAGACTCTGGGTTAGGCACCCCCCTGGGAGGGTTAGGGTTAGGCTAGGGGGAGGGAGGGTTAGGGTTAGGCACCCCCGGGGGGGACTTAGGTTTAGGCAGCGGGAAAGGGGGGGTTAGGGTTAGGCACTTACAGGGGGGATTAGGGTTAGGCACTTGGGGGGAGGTTAGGGATAGGCACTCCTAAGGATGGTTAGGGGAGTTAGGTTAGTATATACTTACCTGAGGACGATCGGGATTTCCAGCGCTGTCGGGCTGCCGCTGCCGGGAATCATACCGATTCCGTATGAATCAGTTCAGAGTCTGCATAGCCTGTGTCATACATGGGGTACGTCTGTAGTAAAGGGGACATTCTAAACACAGGTTATGCGGAATTACATGACTGGGTGGGAGATCCTTAGAGCTACATTACAGTGTAAGGATAAAGCTGCCCAGCATGTGTGATACCCTGACTCTGATAGAGCCAGTAACTGTGCCCCTGGGTAACACCATGCTGCACTGCAGGGGGCAGATGTACAATGTGCAGAGAGTTAGATGTGGGAGGGACGTGTCCTAGCTCAGAGCTACATTACAGTGTAAGGATAAAGCTGCCCAGCATGTGTGATACCCGGACTCTCATAGTGCCAGTAACTGTGCCCCTGGGTAACACCGTGCTGCACTGCAGAGGGCAGATGTACAATGTGGAGAGAGTTAGATGTAGGAGGGACGTGTCCTAGCTCAGAGCTACATTACAGTGTAAGGATAAAGCTGCCCAGCATGTGTGATACCCTGACTCTGATAGTGCCAGTAACTGTGCCCCTGGGTAACACCGTGCTGCACTGCAGGGGGCAGATGTACAATGTGCAGAGAGTTATATGTGGGAGGGACGTGTCCTAGCTCAGAGCTACATTACAGTGTAAGGATAAAGCTGCCCAGCATGTGTGATACCCTGACTCTGATAGTGCCAGTAACTGTGCCCCTGGGTAACACCGTGCTGCACTGCAGGGGGCAGATATACAATGTGCAGAGAGTTATATGTGGGAGGGACGTGTCCTAGCTCAGACCTACATTACAGTGTAAGGATAAAGCTGCCCAGCATGTGTGATACCCTGACTCTGATAGTGCCAGTAACTGTGCCCCTGGGTAACACCGTACTGCACTGCAGGGGGCAGATGTATAATGTGCAGAGAGTTAGATGTGGGAGGGACGTGTCCTAGCTCAGAGCTACATTACAGTGTAAGGATAAAGCTGCCCAGCATGTGTGATACCCCGACTCTGATAGTGCCAGTAACTGTGCCCCTGGGTAACACCGTGCTGCACTGCAGGGGGCAGATGTACAATGTGCAGAGAGTTAGATGTGGGAGGGACGTGTCCTAGCTCAGAGCTACATTACAGTGTAAGGATAAAGCTGCCCAGCATGTGTGATACCCTGACTCTGATAGTGCCAGTAACTGTGCCCCTGGGTAACACCATGCTGTACTGCAGGGGGCAGATGTACAATGTGCAGAGAGTTAGATGTGGGAGGGACGTGTCCTAGCTCAGAGCTACATTACAGTGTAAGGATAAAGCTGCCCAGCATGTGTGATACCCTGACTCTGATAGTGCCAGTAACTGTGCCCCTGGGTAACACCATGCTGTACTGCAGGGGGCAGATGTACAATGTGCAGAGAGTTAGATGTGGGAGGGACGTGTCCTAGCTCAGAGCTACATTACAGTGTAAGGATAAAGCTGCCCAGCACGTGTAGGCTACATGCAGAAGCAGCCGGTATTTACCCTGCATTCACAAATAAGAAATAACGGGGGAGGGAGGGGGGCAAATAATATGTATTTGCCCCCTTTCATGCAGCATGGGTAGAAAAGAAAAGAATATGATGTAAACATCTCATACTCCTATCACTGAGAGTTGCAAAATGCCATTGTAATCCTGAATATTATATATAGAAGGTGGTTGGGTTGCATATTTGTGTCACATACTATATCCTATACAATGGTGGCAGCACACAGGTGATCTCGCGCGTTCTGCGATGTTGTACAGGAGATCAGGTTCTCCCTCCCATCTGTATATTTAGCAGCAGACGCCCTGTGTATAGGGAATGGCAATGCTAAGACTGCCGATCATTCCTGACATAGTGAGAGGTCAGAGCGGGCACCGGTGTCCGTCACATCTGCACACTTCCTGCGCTCGCTCTGCCACAGGGCCTTACAGCACCACAAGTGGATTCCTGGCTCTGTGTGTAACCTAGATCGCTGGTTCTATGATAGACGGCAGAGGGTGCCAGAACACTGCCACAGCAGCAGTGCCAGGAAGAGTTGCCGGCTGTACCCGCTGTGACTTTGGTTGGCATTGGATGTTTCATGCACCTACTGCTGTGTGTGTCTGTGCTGGGTGGAGACCATAGATCTGTAACCTATGTGTCAGAATGTAGCCTGCAATCTGCAACTCCTCTGACATTCCATTCATAAATCATAAATACACTCATTGTAACTCTGCTCCACACCCTGATCCTTGTCCTGACTGATCCGTCACCTGAGCTGTGGCTCAGCTGTTCTACCCAGCATGCTTTGCTCTTTGCCCTCAGCCCGCCTGGCTCTTTGCCCTCAGCCCGCCTGGCTCTTTGCCCTGAGCCCGCCTGGCTCTTTGCCCTGAGCCCGCCTGGCTCTTTGCCCTGAGCCCGCCTGGCTCTGTGCCCTGAGCCCGCCTGGCTCTCCGCCCTGAGCCCCCCTTGTTCTCCGCCCTGAGCCCCCCTTGCTCTCCGCCCTGAGCCCCCCTTGCTCTCCGCCCTCAGCCCCCCTCGCTCTCCGCCCCCCTTGCTCTCCACCCTCAGCCCCCCTCGCTCTCCGCCCCCCTCGCCCTCAGCCCCCCTCGCTCTCCGCCCTGAGCCCCCCTCGCTCTCCGCCCTCCTCGCTCTCCACCCTCAGCCCCCCTCGCTCTCCACCCTCAGCCCCCCTCGCACTCCACCCTCAGCCCCCCTCGCTCTCCGCCCTCAGCCCCCCTCGCTCTCCGCCCTGAGTCCCCCTCGCTCTTCCCCAGTATTTCTATAGGGATACACTGTTACCCAGCACTAGGCTAGCCTCATTTTTTCATTCCTTGGATTGAGTTGATCACTGAAAAAATTATTCAGCACTTTTTGTTGGCAGAGGACAAAGCAGACGTGTGATGATGACATGAGGAGCGGTCATGGTGGGGACCCGTGACATTGCGTCAGGCAGGTCCTGTCAGACAGAGGAATGGTCTATTATTAGTTATGTAGCAGAGACTAAATTGGGACAAACTGTGAAAGTCTAGTTTAAAAAACAAAAATTCTATCCTTAGTATCTGCTGCACATTGTCTGTTATGTGTTCTGCTGGTGATTAGTACGATCAAGCTGCACTGGTGCTTCATACTTATAGTATCTTATCCAGGAGGCAGTACTGAGCATGTAATGTATACAGTGCACTGCAGGAGGCAGTACTTAGCGTGTAATGTATACAGTGCACTGCAGGAGGCAGTACTGAGCGTGTAATGTATACAATTCCCTCCAGGAGGCAGTACTGAGCGTGTAATGTATACAATGCCCTGCAGGAGGCAGTACTGAGCGTGTAATGTATACAATGCCCTGCAGGAGGCAGTACTTAGCGTGTAATGTATACAGTGCACTGCAGGAGGCAGTACTGAGCGTGTAATGTATACAATTCCCTCCAGGAGGCAGTACTGAGCATGTAATGTATACAGTGCACTGCAGGAGGCAGTACTGAGCATGTAATGTATACAGTGCACTGCAGGAGGCAGTACTTAGCGTGTAATGTATACAGTGCACTGCAGGAGGCAGTACTGAGCGTGTAATGTATACAATTCCCTCCAGGAGGCAGTACTGAGCATGTAATGTATACAGTGCACTGCAGGAGGCAGTACTGAGCGTGTAATGTATACAGTGCCCTGCAGGAGGCAGTACTGAGCGTGTAATGTATACAGTGCACTGCAGGAGGCAGTACTGAGCGTGTAATGTATACAATGCCCTGCAGGAGGCAGTACTGAGCGTGTAATGTATACAATTCCCTCCAGGAGGCAGTACTGAGCATGTAATGTATACAGTGCACTGCAGGAGGCAGTACTGAGCGTGTAATGTATACAATGCACTGCAGGAGGCAGTACTGAGCGTGTAATGTATACAGTGCCTTGCAGGAGGCAGTACTGAGCATGTAATGTACACAATTCCCTGCAGGAGGCAGTACTGAGCGTGTTATGTATACAATGCCCTCCAGGAGGCAGTACTGAGCGTGTAATGTATACAATGCCCTGCAGGAGGCAGTACTGAGCGTGTAATGTATGCAATGCCCTGCAGGAGGCAGTACTGAGCGTGTAATGTATACAATTCCCTGCAGGAGGCAGTACTGAGCGTGTAATGTATACAATGCCCTCCAGGAGGCAGTACTGAGAGTGTAATGTATACAGTGCACTACAGGAGGCAGTACTGAGCGTGTAATGTATACAATGCCCTGCAGGAGGCAGTACTGAGCGTGTAATGTATACAATGCCCTGCAGGAGGCAGTACTGAGCGTGTAATGTATACAATGCCCTGCAGGGCACTATTATTATACTGTAATGATTTTGGTTATCTCTTCCCTCTAGGTCCCGTCTCTCCCTTCCCTCTGGTGTAGACCCATGGCACGTCGGTCTCAGAGCTCGTCACAGGGGGACAACCCATTGGACCCCAATTACCTGCCTCCGCACTATAAGGAATATTATCGCATCGCTATCGATGTTCTTGCAGAAGAAGGGACAAATGCGTACGATCGCTTCCTCACGGAAGAGGGGGCTCCAGACTTTTTATGTCACTCGGAAATTGACCATATCTCCAAATATCTGCAGAGACCCCCAGAGCTCAGCCAGGAAAGCCAATACTCAGACCCTGTGTATGGTGCAGAGGAGGATGATTGCTCATCCGGGACGTACTGGCCAATGCACTCAGACACTGCCGCCCCAGAGCTGGACCTTGGCTGGCCGACAACCTATGGCTTTCAGGGGACGGAGGTGACCACCCTGATACACCCCCCACCTCCTGATAACCCCAGCATAAAGGATGAGGTCCGCAGGATGATCCGATCCGCACAGCAGGTGGGAAAACTGCACAAATGTACTATGATCTATTGCATGATGTTTTCTGTGTCCTGGTGTCTTATAACACTTACATATTGCATCATGGCATGTTATAATGTGTACCACCTCTGTACTGTGCTGGGCGTGTAATGTATACAATGCCCTGCAGGAGGCAGTACTGAGCGTGTAATGTACACAATGCCCTGCAGGAGGCAGTACTGAGCGTGTAATGTATACAATGCCCTGCAGGAGGCAGTACTGAGCGTGTAATGTATACAATGCCCTGCAGGAGGCAGTACCGAGCGTGTAATGTATACAATGCCCTGCAGGAGGCAGTACTGAGCGTGTAATGTATACAGTGCCCTGCAGGAGGCAGTACTGAGCGTGTAATGTATACAGTGCCCTGCAGGAGGCAGTACTGAGCGTGTAATGTATACAATGCCCTGCAGGAGGCAGTACTGAGCGTGTAATGTATACAGTGCACTGCAGGAGACAGTACTGAGCGTGTAATGTATACAATGCCCTGCAGGAGGCAGTACTGAGCGTGTAATGTATACAATGCCCTGCAGGAGGCAGTACTGAGCGTGTAATGTATACAGTGCCCTGCAGGAGGCAGTACTGAGCGTGTAATGTATACAGTGCCCTGCAGGAGGCAGTACTGAGCGTGTAATGTATACAGTGCACTGCAGGAGGCTGTACTGAGCGTGTAATGTATACAATGCCCTGCAGGAGGCAGTACTGAGCGTGTAATGTATACAGTGCCCTGCAGGAGGCAGTACTGAGCGTGTAATGTATACAGTGCCCTGCAGGAGGCAGTACTGAGCGTGTAATGTATACAATGCCTTGCAGGAGGCAGTACTGAGCGTGTAATGTATACAGTGCACTGCAGGAGGCGGTACTGAGCGTGTAATGTATACAATGCCCTGCAGGAGGCGGTACTGAGCGTGTAATGTATACAGTGCACTGCAGGAGGCTGTACTGAGCGTGTAATGTATACAATGCCCTGCAGGAGGCAGTACTGAGCGTGTAATGTATACAGTGCCCTGCAGGAGGCAGTACTGAGCGTGTAATGTATACAGTGCACTGCAGGAGGCTGTACTGAGCGTGTAATGTATACAATGCCCTGCAGGAGGCAGTACTGAGCGTGTAATGTATACAATGCCCTGCAGGAGGCAGTACTGAGCGTGTAATGTATACAGTGCCCTGCAGGAGGCAGTACTGAGCGTGTAATGTATACAATGCCCTGCAGGAGGCAGTACTGAGCGTGTAATGTATACAATGCCCTCCAGGAGGCAGTACTGAGCGTGTAATGTATACAGTGCACTACAGGAGGCAGTACTCAGCGTGTAATGTATACATGTGTGGGTACAGGATCCCAGCGGTCAGAATCCCGACGCCGGCCCAACAGGGTTAGGATACCGACACCTGTCATTCAGTATCCTAACTCTCCCCCTCTCCCTACCCCTAACCCTCCCCGATGCCTAAACCTTAACCCTCCCTCCCCGATGCCTAAACCTAACCCTCCCCCTTTCCAGACCCCTAACCCTCCCCGATGCCTAAACCTAACCCTCCCCCTCTCCAGACCCCTAACCCTCCCCGATGCCTAAACCTAACCCCCCCTACCCCTAACCCTCCCTCCCCGATGCCTACACCTAACCTCCCCCTCTCCCTACCCCTCCCTCTCTCCCCGATGCATACACCTAACCCTCTTTCCCCGATGCCTTAACCTAACCCTCCCCATTACCTAAACCTAACCTCCCCCCTCTCCCTACCCCTCGCTCCCCGATGCCTAAACCTAACCCTCCCCCTCTCCCTACCCCTCCCTCCCCGATGCCTAAACCTAACCCTCCCCCTCTCCCTACCCCTCCCTCCCTGATGCCTAAACCTCCTCCTCCCCCTCTTCCTAACCCTCACCCTCCCTCCCTGATGCCTAAGCCTAACCTCCCCCCTTAGTGCCTAAACCTACCCCCCTAACCCCGCTACTTACCTTCGGATGCCGGTGCCGGTATTATGAACGCCAGAATCCCTGCGGTCAGGATTATGACTGCATCCCTATAATTTGCACTGTACACTCACTAAGGAGTGAGTATTAGAGGAAGCAGCAAGAAGTACTAAGGAGTGAGTATTAGAGGAAGCTGCAGGAAGTACTAATGTGTGACCATTGGAGGAAGCAGCAAGGAGTACTAAGGAGTGAGTATTAGAGGAAGCTGCAGGGAGTACTAAGGAGTGAGTATTAGAGGAAGCTGCAGGAAGTACTAATGTGTGACCATTGGAGGAAGCAGCAAGGAGTACTAAGGAGTGAGTATTAGAGGAAGCAGCAGGGAGTACTAATGTGTGACCATTGGAGGAAGCAGCAAGGAGTACTAAGGAGTGAGTATTAGAGGAAGCAGCAGGGAGTACTAAGGAGTGAGTATTAGAGGAAGCTGCAGGAAGTACTAATGTGTGACCATTGGAGGAAGCAGCAGGGAGTACTAAGGAGTGAGTATTAGAGGAAGCAGCAGGGAGTACTAATGTGTGACCATTGGAGGAAGCAGCAAGGAGTACTAAGGAGTGACCATTGGAGGAAGCAGCAGGGAGTACTAAGGAGTGAGTATTAGAGGAAGCTGCAGGGAGTACTAACGTGTGACCATTGGAGGAAGCAGCAAGGAGTACTAAGGAGTGAGTATTAGAGGAAGCTGCAGGGAGTACTAATGTGTGACCATTGGAGGAAGAAGCAGGGAGTACTAAGGAGTGAGTATTCGAGGAAGCAGCAGGGAGTACTAATGTGTGACCATTGGAGGAAGCAGCAAGGAGTACTAAGGAGAGACCATTGGAGGAAGCAGCAGGGAGTACTAAGGAGTGAGTATTAGAGGAAGCTGCAGGAAGTACTAATGTGTGACCATTGGAGAAGCAGCAGGGAGTACTAAGGAGTGAGTATTAGAGGAAGCAGCAGGGAGTACTAATGTGTGACCATTGGAGGAAGCAGCAAGGAGTACTAAGGAGTGAGTATTAGAGGAAGCAGCAGGGAGTACTAAGGAGTGAGTATTAGAGGAAGCTGCAGGAAGTACTAATGTGTGACCATTGGAGGAAGCAGCAGGGAGTACTAAGGAGTGAGTATTAGAGGAAGCAGCAGGGAGTACTAATGTGTGACCATTGGAGGAAGCAGCAAGGAGTACTAAGGAGTGAGTATTAGAGGAAGCTGCAGGAAGTACTAATGTGTGACCATTGGAGGAAGCAGCAGGGAGTACTAAGGAGTGAGTATTAGAGGAAGCTGCAGGAAGTACTAATGTGTGACCATTGGAGGAAGCAGCAGGGAGTACTAAGGAGTGAGTATTAGAGGAAGCAGCAGGGAGTACTAAGGAGTGAGTATTAGAGGAAGCAGCAGGGAGTACTAAGGAGTGAGTATTAGAGGAAGCTGCAGGAAGTACTAATGTGTGACCATTGGAGGAAGCAGCAGGGAGTACTAAGGAGTGACCATTGGAGGAAGCAGCAGGGAGTACTAAGGAGTGAGTATTAGAGGAAGCAGCAGGGAGTATCAGTAAGTGAGTATTAGAGGAAGCAGCAGGGAGTATCAGTAAGTGAGTATTAGAGGAAGCAGCAGGGAGTACTGAGGAGTGAGTATTAGAGGAAGCAGCAGGGAGTATCAGTAAGTGAGTATTAGAGGAAGCAGCAGGGAGTACTAGTAAGTATTAGAGGAAGCAGCAGGAGACACTCAGAGGTGATAAAGGTAGAAGGTAAAAGGAAAGTTCTGGACCATATTGCTGTAATCATCCTTACATTACCCATACACCACCCATTCCTTACATTACCCATACACCATCCATTCCTTACATTACCCATACACCACCCATTCCTTACATTACCCATACACCACCCATTCCTTACATTACCCATACACCACCCATTCCTTACATTACCCATACACCACCCATTCCTTACATTACCCATGCACCATCCATTCCTTACATTACCCATGCACCACCCATTCCTTACATTACCCATACACCACCCATTCCTTACATTACCCATACACCACTCATTCCTTACATTACCCGTACACCCCCCATTCCTTACATTACCCGTACACCCCCCATACCTTACATTACCCATACAGAGCAAGGCACACCCCCCATTCCTTACATTACCCGCACACCCCCCATTCCTTACATTACCCGCACACCCCCCATTCCTTACATTACCCATACACCACCCATTCCTTACATTACCCATACACCCCCCATTCCTTACATTACCCATACACCCCCAATTCCTTACATTACCCATACACCCCCAATTCCTTACATTACCCATACACCCCCCATTCCTTACATTACCCATACACCCCCCATTCCTTACATTACCCATACACCACCCATTCCTTACATTACCCATACACCACCCATTCCTTACATTACCCATACACCACTCATTCCTTACATTACCCGTACACCCCCCATTCCTTACATTACCCATACACTCCCCATTCCTTACATTACCCATACACCACCCATTCCTTACATTACCCATACACCACCCATTCCTTACATTACCCATACACCACCCATTCCTTACATTACCCATACAGTAGTTGTTCTCTCTTTCTCTCTGTATACAGAGCACACATCCTCATGCACCATATTCCTGTTTCCCTATAGGGTGTAAGCCTGCGAGCAGGGCCCTCTGACCTTCTATCAGTCTTAGTAATTAGTACTAATGTGTGACCATTGGAGGAAGCAGCAGGGAGTACTAAGGAGTGAGTATTAGAGGAAGCTGCAGGAAGTACTAATGTGTGACCATTGAAGGAAGCAGCAGGGAGTACTAAGGAGTGAGTATTAGAGGAAGCTGCAGGAAGTACTAATGTGTGACCATTGGAGAAAGCAGCAGGGAGTACTAAGGAGTGAGTATTAGAGGAAGCAGCAGGGAGTACTAAGGAGTGAGTATTAGAGGAAGCTGCAGGAAGTACTAATGTGTGACCATTGGAGGAAGCAGCAGGGAGTACTAAGGAGTGACCATTGGAGGAAGCAGCAGGGAGTACTAAGGAGTGAGTATTAGAGGAAGCTGCAGCAGGGAGTATCAGTAAGTGAGTATTAGAGGAAGCAGCAGGGAGTACCGAGGAGTGAGTATTAGAGGAAGCAGCAGGGAGTATCAGTAAGTGAGTATTAGAGGAAGCAGCAGGGAGTACTAGTAAGTATTAGAGGAAGCAGCAGGAGACACTCAGAGGTGATAAAGGTAGAAGGTAAAAGGAAAGTTCTGGACCATATTGCTGTAATCATCCTTACATTACCCATACACCACCCATTCCTTACATTACCCATACACCATCCATTCCTTACATTACCCATACACCACCCATTCCTTACATTACCCATACACCACCCATTCCTAACATTACCCATGCACCATCCATTCCTTACATTACCCATGCACCACCCATTCCTTACATTACCCATACACCACCCATTCCTTACATTACCCATACACCACTCATTCCTTACATTACCCGTACACCCCCCATTCCTTACATTACCCGTACACCCCCCATTCCTTACATTACCCATACAGAACAAGGCACACCCCCCATTCCTTACATTACCCGCACACCCCCCATTCCTTACATTACCCGCACACCCCCCATTCCTTACATTACCCATACACCACCCATTCCTTACATTACCCATACACCCCCCATTCCTTACATTACCCATACACCCCCAATTCCTTACATTACCCATACACCACCCATTCCTTACATTACCCATACACCCCCCATTCCTTACATTACCCATACACCACCCATTCCTTACATTACCCATACACCACTCATTCCTTACATTACCCGTACACCCCCCATTCCTTACATTACCCGTACACCCCCCATTCCTTACATTACCCATACACCCCCCATTCCTTACATTACCCATACACCCCCCATTCCTTACATTACCCATACACCACCCATTCCTTACATTACCCATACACCACCCATTCCTTACATGACCCATACAGAGCAAGGCACACCCCCCATTCCTTACATTACCCGCACACCCCCCATTCCTTACATTACCCATACACCACCCATTCCTTACATTACCCATACACCCCCCATTCCTTACATTACCCATACACCCCCAATTCCTTACATTACCCATACACCACCCATTCCTTACATTACCCATACACTCCCCATTCCTTACATTACCCATACACCACCCATTCCTTACATTACCCATACACCACCCATTCCTTACATTACCCATACAGTAGTTGTTCTCTCTTTCTCTCTGTATACAGAGCACACATCCTCATGCCCCATATTCCTGTTTCCCTATAGGGTGTAAGCCTGCGAGCAGGGCCCTCTGACCTTCTATCAGTCTTAGTAATTGTTTTGTTCCCAATTGCGGAATGGAAAATGCTGGCGTCATATAAATCACTGTTAGTGAATAAGTAATAGTGAGCTTCGTCTTTTGTACACAAGCGGCGGATGTGAGGTGCTGGAGGTGGGCGTCTGTGCACTAGGCTTCAGCTAAATTATTAGCATATTTTTGCCAAATCACTTCATACAGTATCGCAGTCATGACAGGATTTGCGTCATCACTGAATTACGCCCTATATAGCCACAGTGTGTTTTGCGGAACGCTTTGTTGTTGGTAATTATGCTCTGTGGTGACGGCACATGGCACTGCCCATACGGCCGCAGCCGCAGGTTCTAAAGATGGGTTCTCAATTTCATGTGTGGGCTGCGACCATTCTGTCATCCCTGCTGTCATCCATAATCCCTGCTATCATCCCTGCGGTCATCCATAATCCCTGCTGTCATCCCTGCGGTCATCCATCATCCCTGCGGTCATCCGTAATCCCTGCTGTCATCCGTAATCCCTGCTGTCATCCATAATCCCTGCTGTCATCCATAATCCCTGCGGTCATCCATAGTCCCTGCTGTCATCCCTGCGGTCATCCATAGTCCCTGCTGTCATCCCTGCGGTCATCCATAATCCCTGCTGTCATCCGTAATCCCTGCTGTCATCCCTGCTGTCATCCATCATCCCTTCTGTCATCCATCATACCTTCTGTCATCCATCTTCCCTGCTGTCATCCGTGCTGTCATCCGTAATCCGTGCTGTCATCCGTAATCCGTGCTGTCATCCGTAATCCCTGCTGTCATCCGTAATCCCTGCTGTCATCCGTCATCCGTAATCCCTGCTGTCATCCATCATCCCTGCTGTCATCCGTAATCCCTGCTGTCATCCGTCATCCGTAATCCCTGCTGTCATCCGTAATCCCTGCTGTCATCCGTAATCCCTGCTGTCATCCGTAATCCCTGCTGTCATCCATCATCCCTGCTGTCATCCATAATCCCTGCTGTCATCTGTAATCCCTGCTGTCATCCCTGCTGTCATCCATCATCCCTGCTGTCATCCCTGCGGTCATCCATAATCCCTGCTGTCATCCCTGCGGTCATCCATAATCCCTGCTGTCATCCGTAATCCCTGCTGTCATCCGTAATCCCTGCTGTCATCCCTGCTGTCATCCCTGCTGTCATCCATAATCCCTGCTGTCATCCCTGCTGTCATCCATCATCCCTGCTGTCATCTGTAATCCCTGCTGTCATCCGTAATCCCTGCTGTCATCCCTGCTGTCATCCATAACCCCTGCTGTCATTCATCGTCCCTGCTGTCATCCATCGTCCCTGCTGTCATCCATCGTCCCTGCGGTCATCCATAATCCCTGCTGTCATCCCTGCTGTCATCCATAATCCCTGCTGTCATCCGTAATCCCTGCTGTCATCTGTAATCCCTGCTGTCATCCGTAATCCCTGCTGTCATCCCTGCTGTCATCCATAATCCCTGCTATAATCCCTGCTGTCATCCATAATCCCTGCTGTCATCCATAATCCCTGCTGTCATCCATCATCCCTGCTGTCATCCATCATCCCTGCTGTCATCCATAGTCCCTGCTGTCATCCATCATCCCTGCTGTCATCCATAATCCCTGCTGTCATCCATAATCCCTGCTGTCATCCCTGCTGTCATCCAATATCCCTGCTGTCATCCATCATCCCTGCTGTCATCCGTAATCCCTGGTGTCATCCGTCTTCCGTAATCCCTGCTGTCATCCGTTATCCCTGCTGTCATCTGTCATCCGTAATCCCTGCTGTCATCCATCATCCCTGCTGTCATCCGTAATCCCTGGTGTCATCCGTCATCCGTAATCCCTGCTGTCATCCATCATCCCTGCTGTCATCCATCATCCCTGCTGTAATCCCTGCTGTCATCCATAGTCCCTGCTGTCATCCATCATCCCTGCTGTCATCCCTGCTGTCATCCATAGTCCATGCTGTCATCCATCATCCCTGCTGTCATCCATCATCCCTGCTGTCATCCCTGCTGTCATCCATCATCCCTGCTGTCATCCATCATCCCTGCTGTCATCCCTACTGTCCTCCATCATCCCTGCTGTCATCCATCATCCCTGCTGTCATCCATAGTCCCTGCTGTCATCCCTGCTGTCATCCATAGTCCCTGCTGTCATCCATAGTCCCTGCTGTCATCCATAGTCCCTGCTGTCATCCATAGTCCCTGCTGTCATCCATCATCCCTGCTGTCATCCATAGTCCCTGCTGTCATCCCTGCTGTCATCCATCATCCCTGCTGTCATCCATCATCCCTGCTATCATCCATAATCCCTGCTGTCTTCCCTGCTGTCATCCATAATCCCTGCTGTCATCCATCCCTGCTGTCATCCATCATCCCTGCTGTCATCCATCATCCCTGCTGTCATCCATAGTCCCTGCTGTCATCCATAGTCCCTGCTGTCATCCATAGTCCCTGCTGTCATCCATCGTCCCTGCTGTCATCCATCGTCCCTGCTGTCATCCATCGTCCCTGCTGTCATCCATCATCCCTGCTGTCATCCCTGCTGTCATCCATCATCCCTGCTGTCATCCATCGTCCCTGCTGTCATCCATCGTCCCTGCTGTCATCCATCATCCCTGCTGTCATCCATCGTCCCTGATGTCATCCATCGTCCCTGCTGTCATCCATCGTCCCTGCTGTCATCCATAGTCCCTGCTGTCATCCATCGTCCCTGCTGTCATCCATCATCCCTGCTGTCATCCCTGCTGTCATCCATAGTCCCTGCTGTCATCCCTGCTGTCATCCATCATCCCTGCTGTCATCCATAATCCCTGCTGTCATCCATCATCCCTGCTGTCCTCCATCATCCCTGCTGTCCTCCATAGTCCCTGCTGCATCCATAGTCCCTGCTGTCATCCATAGTCCCTGCTGTCATCCATAGTCCCTGCTGTCATCCATAGTCCCTGCTGCATCCATAGTCCCTGCTGCATCCATAGTCCCTGCTGCATCCATAGTCCCTGCTGCATCCATAGTCCCTGCTGCATCCATAGTCCCTGCTGCATCCATAGTCCCTGCTGCATCCATAGTCCCTGCTGCATCCATCGTCCCTGCTGTCATCCATCGTCCCTGCTGTCATCCCTGCTGTCATCCATAGTCCCTGCTGTCATCCATAGTCCCTGCTGTCATCCATCGTCCCTGCTGTCATCCATCGTCCCTGCTGTCATCCATCGTCCCTGCTGTCATCCATAATCCCTGCTGTCATCCATAGTCCCTGCTGTCATCCATAGTCCCTGCTGTCATCCATAGTCCCTGCTGTCATCCATCGTCCCTGCTGTCATCCATCGTCCCTGCTGTCATCCATCGTCCCTGCTGTCATCCATCGTCCCTGCTGTCATCCATCGTCCCTGCTGTCATCCATCGTCCCTGCTGTCATCCATCGTCCCTGCTGTCATCCATAATCCCTGCTGTCATCCATAGTCCCTGCTGTCATCCATAGTCCCTGCTGTCATCCATCGTCCCTGCTGTCATCCATCGTCCCTGCTGTCATCCATCATCCCTGCTGTCATCCATCGTCCCTGCTGTCATCCATCGTCCCTGCTGTCATCCATCGTCCCTGCTGTCATCCATAGTCCCTGCTGTCATCCATCGTCCCTGCTGTCATCCATCATCCCTGCTGTCATCCCTGCTGTCATCCATAGTCCCTGCTGTCATCCCTGCTGTCATCCATCATCCCTGCTGTCATCCATAATCCCTGCTGTCATCCATCATCCCTGCTGTCCTCCATCATCCCTGCTGTCCTCCATAGTCCCTGCTGCATCCATAGTCCCTGCTGTCATCCATAGTCCCTGCTGTCATCCATAGTCCCTGCTGTCATCCATAGTCCCTGCTGCATCCATAGTCCCTGCTGCATCCATAGTCCCTGCTGCATCCATAGTCCCTGCTGCATCCATAGTCCCTGCTGCATCCATAGTCCCTGCTGCATCCATAGTCCCTGCTGCATCCATAGTCCCTGCTGCATCCATCGTCCCTGCTGTCATCCATCGTCCCTGCTGTCATCCCTGCTGTCATCCATAGTCCCTGCTGTCATCCATAGTCCCTGCTGTCATCCATCGTCCCTGCTGTCATCCATCGTCCCTGCTGTCATCCATCGTCCCTGCTGTCATCCATCGTCCCTGCTGTCATCCATAATCCCTGCTGTCATCCATAGTCCCTGCTGTCATCCATAGTCCCTGCTGTCATCCATCGTCCCTGCTGTCATCCATCGTCCCTGCTGTCATCCATCGTCCCTGCTGTCATCCATCGTCCCTGCTGTCATCCATCGTCCCTGCTGTCATCCCTGCTGTCATCCATCATCCCTGCTGTCATCCATCATCCCTGCTGTCATCCATCATCCCTGCTGTCATCCCTGCTGTCATCCATCGTCCCTGCTGTCATCCATCGTCCCTGCTGTCATCCATCGTCCCTGCTGTCATCCATCGTCCCTGCTGTCATCCATCGTCCCTGCTGTCATCCATCGTCCCTGCTGTCATCCATCGTCCCTGCTGTCATCCCTGCTGTC
Source organism: Taudactylus pleione (assembly GCA_031769625.1). Lineage (NCBI taxonomy): Eukaryota > Metazoa > Chordata > Amphibia > Anura > Myobatrachidae > Taudactylus > Taudactylus pleione. Next base: position 548,217 of record JAUIMM010000905.1, read on the forward strand.
ATCCATCATCCCTGCTGTCATCCATCATCCCTGCTGTCATCCATCATCCCTGCTGTCATCCATAATCCCTGCTGTCATCCCTGCTGTCATCCATAATCCCTGCTGTCATCCAATATCCCTGCTGTCATCCATCATCCCTGCTGTCATCCATCATCCCTGCTGTCATCCATAGTCCCTGCGGTCATCCATAATCCCTGCGGTCATCCATAATCCCTGCGGTCATCCTTAATCCCTGCGGTCATCTATAGTCCCTGCGGTCATCTATAGTCCCTGCGGTCATCCATAGTCCCTGCGGTCATCCATACTGTATACTGGGGGAGGTTTGATCCACTTTAGGCCATAAGTTATTTCTTTTCATTTCTTGAACTACAGTAGAAAAATCTAGTTCTAATCTGGTTACTGAGGACATCACCACTGGCCCCTAATGCATCATCCATGACTTTGTAATTCCTCATTCGCTGGTTACCCCTATACTTCTGTGCTGATACTTTAGTCATAGAGATCTGCAGAGCATTGCTCTGTTCCATCTGTTCACCTATGTAGTGATCTGCAGAACATTGCTGTTACAGATACCCTCTGACAGGTACAGAATAATGAATGTAGATCGCTTTTGTTCCACATATTATTAATGCGCAGAACCTTGTAGTGATATTTCCCTCTCCTCGGTGCCCTCGCACAGTGCCCGTCCTCTTCTCGGTCCCCTCGCACAGTGCCCGTCCTCTCCTCGGTGCCCTCGCACAGTGCCCGTCCTCTTCTCGGTGCCCTCGCACAGTGCCCGTCCTCTCCTCGGTGCCCTCGCACAGTGCCCGTCCTCTCCTCGGTGCCCTCGCACAGTGCCCGTCCTCTCCTCGGTGCCCTCGCACAGTGCCCGTCCTCTCCTCGGTGCCCTCGCACAGTGCCCGTCCTCTGCTCGGTGCCCTCGCACAGTGCCCGCCCTCTGCGCGGTGCCCTCGCACAGTGCCCGCCCTCTGCGCGGTGCCCTCGCACAGTGCCCGCCCTCTGCGCGGTGCCCTCGCACAGTGCCCGCCCTCTGCGCGGTGCCCTCGCACAGTGCCCGCCCTCTGCGCGGTGCCCTCGCACAGTGCCCGCCCTCTGCGCGGTGCCCTCGCACAGTGCCCGCCCTCTGTGCGGTGCCCTCGCACAGTGCCCGCCCTCTGCGCGGTGCCCTCGCACAGTGCCCGCCCTCTGCGCGGTGCCCTCGCACAGTGCCCGCCCTCTGCGCGGTGCCCTCGCACAGTGCCCGTCAGTGCTAATAGCTGCGCTCTGCTGCTGCCTGCAGATATTTGCTCAGGACTGAACGCACTTTGTGTTTATCTCCTCAGGTGATCGGGATCGTGATGGACATTTTTACAGACGTAGACATCCTCTCGGACGTCCTGGACGCCGCTGCCCGGCGTGTTCCTGTTTACATAATCCTGGATGAGATGAACTCTCAGCACTTTCTCGATATGGCGTCTAAATGCCGGATCAACCTGAACTATGTGGAGGTAAGACCCCCGGGACTTAGGGGCCTATGTATCAAAGCTTGATGAGAGAAAAAGTATTAACCAATCAGCTCCTTCCTGTCATTTTTCAAATACAGCCTATAAAATGTAAGTTAGAAGCCAATTGGTTGGTGACTTATATCTGACAATTTTCTCTCTCATCCAGCTTTGATACATAGGCCCCTTAGTGGGAGCGCTCGGTATGTTTGGATTCTGCACTCGCTGGGGGCGATTCAAGTGTTGCGTTGGTGGCAATAATTATTGAGTGCCCCTTTCTGCTGTTCAGTTGTTCTGGGCTAAACACATCTAAAGTACGGTTTAGGGTGCCCTAACCACAGGTTTCTCGCACATTGTCTGCTCGCACCATCCTGAGGGCATGACCAGAAAACCAGCGCCGGCGGCTTTCGCACTCAGACGGAGCAACAATTGAATTGCTCCGTTAGGCGCCTTAAAAAAAACAAAAAACAACGCCAGCTGAACAGTGGAATCGCCCCCTGGAATGCGCACGGTCACAGTCCTGGCTGTGAGCACAGTGATTATATGGGGTCAGGAAGTCATTATGGGAGACGGTCTATATTCCAGCTGTTCCCGGAATGTGGGGATACAGAGTGTAAGCTCCGCACAGCCCGGGAGAGAGCGGATTCCCTCCTCTTCCTCCTCTGCCGGGAATTGTTAGATGATGCGGATTTCCTCTCCGTGGATTTCCTGCCTCTCACTAATCTTCCTGCGGGGGGCCGGGGGGGCTGTATGATTACTTTCCTGTGGTTATTGCTTTCCTCAGAGCACGATAAATAAGATTACTTGGAGAAGATCCTCTCTCATTTATCATTGTATGAGAATGCCACCCCCCGTATATCTTGCAACAATTTACAGACTCTTATGAGATGAATTTCAGATTTACTTAATTTATTAGCAGTTGATTATAGAATACTAATCCATGCAAACATGGAGAGAACATGCAAACTCTACACAGTTATGGCCCTGGTCAGAATTGAACCCATGGCCTCATTGCTATGAGGCAGCAATGCTAACCACTACATCACCATGCAGCCGCAGCCACTAGCACCACGGCGAGAGATGAATTTCAGGTTCTGCCATGTTGTAGTGTCTGGATCTAAGTTCTCCCCAGACTGATAATGAGCCGCTGTCCCTGCTCCCGCCCAGGAGTGACTCCCATGTTTACCTGCAGTGTAATGACACCTGCTGCAGCGTCAGACCACACCTGTCCCTCTCCCACCTGCCTGATTGTCCCAGCCATGGCGTCTAGCAGGTCCCACAGACAGCGACTCCCGTCCTGAAAGGAGTTGGGGAATCGGAGAAACCGGGAGACCCGCTGCCCCAGCGCTGATGGGGAACCCTAAGCGATCAGTGCGCCCATGAATGGTCTGAATGTTTTTGTTTTTTTTTGTGAGTAGTTTTACGTCAAACTTGCCAGCAGCTCCCAAATGTATTTCTGCTCCGTCTGTATGATGTAATATATAAACTCTTTATATATAAACCGATGACAATCTACATCAGAGGGTGCTCAAAGTGCGACTCTCCCGCTGTTGTGGAACTACATATCCTAACATGCCCTAATACAGTTTTGCTACTATGGAACGCTAAAACTGTGTTAAGGCATGCTGGGATGTGTAGTTCCACAACAGCTGGAAGGTTGCATGTTGAGCACCTGGTCTACATTGTCCTAAAATACATTTTAAAGAGCTCAAGAAGGAGCACAGCTCATTGTCACCATCTGGTGGTCACACATGGTACTGCGATCATTTCTATAGACTCAGAGCTCCCAATTCCTCATTACACTGTACAGCTGCTAATACTCTGTCCTATACATCTAAAGGCCCCCATACACCTACTGACGTACTGTATTATCCCATCCTGCGAAATGCCCACCGGCGGCCATCGATGTTCCCTGATCTTTCGAAGGATTAGTAAAACTATACATGTTAAATTTCACCAATTTTGCAAATGACGACCATATTTTGATTGTTATCGGCATATCGGTGAAAACCTGTTTGGTTTCACCGAACCTCCGACCCGGCATCTGTGGATCGCAGCATTGCGGCAATCCGTCGCTGAGGTGTGTGGGGGCCGTTATGTATTTGCAGTAATTCCCTGGAAATAGTGTTTCATGCACCTTCTTTCTGCCAATCCGGGGAGGGCGAGAAGTCTGATCCTGTAGCTCGTGCACCCGTCAGTAGTTCTTTTCTGAGTTGGTCCTTCAGAATTGTACAGTACCATTACCTATGACCTATAGGCCCTTCCTGGTGTACAGACCGGTGGTGTTTCGGTGTCTAACGGCCCCTATTGGCTACAGATAAGTCCCCATAAACCTGTCCTCAGATCGTGCCAAATAGCCCCCTATGGCACGTTACCGACATAGTGACTTTCACCAGTGTGACCATAGTACGTGCAGGAGTACCCTGGGCACTGGCTGCATCTGACTCAGATCTGGGTAACCTGGGCAATAAGGCAGAAGGCTAAGGATCGATACGAGTGAGCCGCGTCTGCATTGCGTCAGCCATCTGAGACTGTATACCAATTCCTTTGTGACAAAGATACTAATCCTAAGTGCCCCGGACACCGTACGTGGCTATGATGTCAATAAGACGCTTAATTCTCAGAAGCGCTATCAGTGATGCAATGTCTGAGTTGCGCCATGCGTCTCCGTTTGGCGCAAATAGCAGAGGCGTATCTGCAGTGTGCGCTTACATCTGCCCGTCATTTCCCATATATACGGATCTGGAGCGTTAGCAGAAGTGTTGCTTAGGAGAAGATAATATACAGAGCTGTAGCGATCTGGAGTGCGGATTTTTAAGGGGCTGCTGGGGTCCCCGGAGCCCCCTGCGCTGCTGGCCATATTTCCCCGACGTTATCGCTGCGTCAGCGCCGAGGTTTCGGAACACAGCGCTCATCAGGTGAACAATATGCTGTATGAGCTCTGCCCAATGCTACATATTAAGTTTTGGGTGCAGTTGGGATCATTAGATGTAAATAGATCCTATCACAGACATGTAAATGTTTCCTAGTGATGGAGAACAGGAGATACAGCTGTACGGTGCCTGATATACCACCATTATTATTGTACGCTTAGTTGTTGGCTCATGCTGAAAGCTTCATAGATGATTCGTTAGTAATTGGCGCTTTCCCATGTGAGATCGTCAGCCAATGAATCCAATCAGTGACTTATTGGACGTATATCAGGCAATTATCCAATGACCGCATTATGCACCTGGGTGGGATCATTTATAGAAGACCCCCAAGGAGGGCACTTGGTGAGTGTTCCCGTTACCAATAGACAATTTGTCCTAATGTCCAAATATGTTTCCTGTAACACCCCCCGTGCAATTATTATTGACATCTGTCCCAGTTCGCCATTATCCGCCTCTATTGGCGCAGGCCTGATGGCGTGGCGAGGCTTAGGCCATAGATGCTTCTGCTGACCCTACAGTAGCTTCCGGTTGTGATGATCTGTACTTTGTGGAACTTGCCCTGTTGGAATGTGGTGGACTTGGGCGACAATATGGCGTCATGGCACTAGGTCAGTTGTATGACACTGGTTCGCTTGTCTGGCTTTGGTGTTGCCCAATTCTGTGTTTACCGCTATTTCCCGCACCAGCGTGCTCTGCTCTCTGGTGTCACTGACGGTATCATTATGAGGAATCCGTATGATTTACCGATAGCAGAAGCCCGGCAGGGGTGAAAATCCTGACTGCTGTAAAAGGTAAGTACCGCTAACCTAACCCCCCTAGGGGTGCCTAACTCTGACCCCCCCCCTTACCCACTGCCTAAACATATGTCTCCCGGGGGGTACGCCTAGCCCTAACCTCCTCCCGGGGGTGCCTATTTCCCCCGCTGTCCGAGCCCGGCTTACCAGCAATCGGGATGCCGGGCGTTGGGCTCCCGGCGTAGGTAAAATGACAGGCGGTTAGACCGCTGGCTTCCCGACTACTTCCCGTCCCACGGTGGCTGGGGCGAGCGGATGAAAAGCACATCTACAACCTACAGAAGTCTCCTCGCACGCCTAGCGAGACACTTGGGGAGACTCTCTGATGTGGGCAGGGTAACATACCCTTTCCTAAATATAGCGCCATCGTAGCCACATACACATTAGGACGGCATACGCATCCCCCTGAGGATTTGGGACTGCTATTGGGGCTCCCTTAATATGACCCTTCATCTTTATGCGCATAACTTATGTATATTAGCAAAGGTCTGTATTACACGGAGAGGGGGTTGGGTACGGGATGCTGGCGCTCCGGATCCGTACGGTCACAATCCCGATGCCGTGATACCGACAGGGTTAGGATACTGACAGCGGTCAGTAAGTATCTTAACCCTCCCTCCCTGCACCTTATACCTAACCCTCCCCATAGTGCCTAAACCTCCCCCTACCCCACTACTGGTGTTGTGGTTCCGGCAGTTGGGATTTCTACTGCCTCCAAGGGGATGGATGGCTCCTCAACCGCTGACCACTCTGCAGTGGATTGGCCTAGACCATTACTCAGTAGGACACGAGCTATTTGTTTACGTAGCAGAAAGTTCCTTCCAAAATATGGTAAAGTTTGGTGAAATGGCAAACTGCCCACTATACCTAGGAAAGGGAGCCCCACATAACCCGATGCACCGGTTACATGTGAGCGCCCTATGTACCGTGGGTCTACCACCATCACGGCTGTGCCCTAACACCAGGTTCTCCTTTACTAGTGGTGGTAATTAGTTCTCTCCTACATAGCATGCACTTGATAACCACGTACGGTTTATTGGATGACATCTGGGCCGGATTATTGAGCACGGTGGAAGCTTCTCCATCTTTGTGTTTTCTCTCTTCCTCTTTTAGTCTGCGCTGTTTGTGTAAAAACGTACAATAACAATAGCTCCATTTAATGTCTCCTGTAAACTGAAATAACCATGTCCATGGGCTGCGTTCCTGGGCCCCGAGCAGTGGAACATTTATAGTCTGGAAGAAATAGGTTACGTTGTATTCAGAGAATTCTTTTTTTTTCCTCCCTTTGCTCTGCACAGTTCCTGAGAGTGCGCACGGTCACTGGCCCCACCTATTTCTGCAGGACGGGAACCACCTTCAAAGGGAACCTTCTGGAAAAGTTTCTGCTGGTGGATTGCTCGGTGGTCCTGAGCGGCACTTACAGGTGAGTAGCAGAGGGCACCCATATCGGTAGTAAGCTCCGGTGTTGGCCTTATCCGGAGTCTGTAATGAAAAGCCTTGCTTCAACCCTTATGGGTCTATGGTCCTGTACCAGAACGGCGAATATATATGAAAAATGTTCCTGCCTTTTTTATTTTATTTTTAATTGCCGCCATATTTGTAAATGTCCATTCAGACTGTAGAACCTCTACTGTGGGGGCTTATAAACGCAAGAAGAGGTGACCAGGGGTTTATTATTATAAGCTATATTGCCAAATCCTTGAGGCCTAATATGTTTTACTTCCCCAAATAACCTAATTCTAGGCTTTATATATGTTGCATGTCTGTTCTCATGTTACCTAATGTACAGTAATGTTTTCTGGAAGACGGGCTTCCCTGGCAAATTATACTAAGAATATAATTAGATGCAATAACATTGTAATTATCTGGGATTAGTATATGCTAATAAGTATATTTTTGTTAAATTAAGTCCAAGTATAATTCTCTCATTTAGATATAATTATAAACTGGATGTGCAGATTGTCCCCACCGCCCATCTCTTGATCCTATAGATGATGATGATTTCATGATAAGTTGAGACAAATGATTTGCCATTTATTCATATCGTGGCCGTGGTGTTTGCTCAGTCACACGCCACTGAATGCATCTACCGAACACACGTGTCCCGAGTAATGGCTCAGGGAACACGGATGCAGCTGGTGCCCATTGCGGTACCTACTCGTATAGATATCTAAGAACTGTATTAGTGCAAAAATGGTTCCCAGTCCTTCTATATTTTTCTTCTGGATTAGTACAATGGAAATATATGGAAGCACTGACTTGGTTTTGTTCATAGGTTCCTGGAGTAAAAGGTATTTTTGGTCTTTGTCTTTATGTTTTTACCAGTCCTAGTGTAATACATGGAGTGATTTATTGTGGTCATAATAAGTCTTTGTTCTTCTGTTCCCCCAGCTTCATGTGGTCTTTTGAGAAGATCCACCGCAGCATGGCTCACATCTTCCAAGGAGAGCTGGTCTCCAGCTTCGATGAGGAGTTCCGCATCCTGTTTGCACAGTCTGACCCTCTCATTCCCCCTGAGAATGCTTTGGTCAAGATGGAGAAGCCATACATGGGAATGGTTCCCTTTGCCGGCCCTCGCCCGTACGATCGAAAGCTTCACTTCATGTACCCCAGGGATGACGGCTCCCAACATTCTTACCCCTCCTATGGAGTAGATCCTGATCGTCATTATTTCCAGCCATTCCGTAGAGAGGACACGAGGAACGCGATGGACATTCCCGGCATGAGAGCTCTCGGGCAGAGGTTTCCGGAGCCGATGCAGATGGACAAATTGCAGATGCCGTTCATGCAAAACAAACAACTGGACATTGATGCCTATAAGAGGCACAGCTTTGCTGAAGGCACTTTTGAAAACTATACGGCCTCTAAGCAATACTCTAGGCAAATGTTCATGAACGCTGATAATAATGAATACCGGATGCAGTCAAGCCACTTTCAGAAAAGTCAGTTTATACAAATGGAACGGCCTGGGCGGGCTCAGGGACTTTTTGAAAAGATTCGAGGCAACCGCCAAGGTCTGCAAGATATGGATGACATGGACTCTAGGTTTCCACATTACAAAGCATTGCAAGGAGATAGTAATTTAGCTCTTGAGGGTCCTCACACAAGACTAGGTTACAACCCTTCCAATTCTTCCCGAGAGGTCAGACATGGTTCTGACCAGGCGATGCTGGGGGGAGAAGGACGCTTTGGACAAAGGTCCCAACAACGTCAGAAATTCATGTGTCAAATGTCACCCACACAAAAGCAGGGCAATGAGCAAAAACATTTTTTCCAGGACCAAGATGCAGATAAAAAACTTCAAGAAAACAAGCAAGGTTTGCGCAGCTGGCGGATTTCGTCATACTTGAGCGGCATTCAGCCAGACCAAGATGAAGAAGGCTTGCTGGTACCCATAGATTCAGAGCCTTTTGACGATTCTCTAGTCCCCGTGGACAAATCAGCACCTGCAAGTGATACTTTTATGAAGTTTACTGTTGATCCAATCCCCCCATACAAGCCTTTAATGACTCTTAATGATGCTCCCATGCCAGTAGAACCCACCAAAGATGTATCCATATTTGAGAAGGAGAAAGAAGAAAGTTCGTTAGCACGGCACGATTCTTTCCGCTCAAGGACTAACCCATTGATCCAAAGAAGTTCCCGGCTAAGATCATCACTTATATTCAGCAACTCAAAACTAGAACTTCACAATTCCAATGCTGAGGCTGTACAGGTTCTTCAGAAAGAGCAAAGCACAAGTGAGGTGATTAAGGAAAATGAAATCACAAAGACCACATCCAAAGTGGCCGAGATCCTGGGGAGGTACAGAAGTGTCAACAAAGACAACGATGTCACTACAGTGTTGCAAGCCAAATCCGCCTCCAAAGTCATACAGGAGGAGACGGAAGATGGACAGAGAAGCACCGAAACTTTGGCATACAAATCTCTAGAATCCAAGCTGCTGGAAAAAGATTCCTTTAGTCGAACACTTTTGGAGTCTCAGTATCGATCTTCAGTTACTTCTCAATTCCAAGAACTTTTGAGCAAAGAATCACAGTCTAGCTCTATTTCTAGGATTGAACAAAAGGTCTCAACTATCCAATCAATAGAAAGCAACAAACCTGCCCTTCCAGAGCCAACAGAGAGCGGACCCATTATCACTGAGATTGTAGAGCCGCCAAAACCACCAGAAGTTGAAGTGCAAAAGCCCCAGAGCATAGCGAACTCTGGCCTCCATTTTGGAAATGCTTTAGAGAGTATGTCACAAAACCCAACACCTGTCAGCCCTTTGACCAAGTCAGAGGAGGAATTGTCAAAAACTGAGCAGAATCCCTTTGAGTTCATGCGGAGAGGATCCATGAAACTCAAACAGTTTTTGCAATCGAAAGCAGAGAAGAAGGCAGAAGAAGACGCAGCCTCTGATGCAGCTAAAATAGAGAAACAAAATAATGCACTCAAACGGAATTCTAAAACAGACAGTCCAGAGTCTGCACCTGCAGTGGATGGAGAAGATAAGACAACCAAATTACCGCCTGTTTCTCCAAAGTCTACATCTACTTCCCAAAGCAGGTTGTCCGCGTCAACGTCAAATGTCATCTTCAGCAGTAACCTACGTGATGACACCAAAGTGATTTTGGAGCAAATATCCGCCAATAGCCAAAAAAACAGGGCTGAGATGGCCAAACAGTCACAAGCTATGACCACCAATGACTCAGAGGGTGCACCACCCAGCTCCAACTCATCAGAAGCCAAAGAAGATGCCGCCAGCAGTACAGACTCAACCTCCGTAACCAGAACAGGAAGCTTCCTAAGCCGAAGCCTTTTTTCACGGCCTTCCCCAACCTCCCCAGAGGACAGAGACAATCTCTTAAAGCGGATGGAGAGCATTAGGAAAGAGAAACGCGTCTACAGCAGGTTTGAGGTATTTTGCAAAAAGGACGAACAGCCGAGCCAAGCGGACGAGAATGAGGATGACTCTAAAGATAAGAAACTGGGAAAGTTTGTGCCTAGGATTTTAGGAAGTCTAATTAAGAAATGACCGTAGACAAAGTGCAGATTTTTCCATTCGGTGCCAATTCTACTTTAGTCTACCGAGAATTCTTCTGTGCTAAATGCCACCTAAGGCGCTGTTTGGACAACCCTACTTCCATCATCGAGTTGTCCGGGGACCTCAATTGTGGAAAATTTATACTAACAGACTGAAATTGTTATATACAACAAAAAGTGTTGAAACTACTGACTTGATCCTATAGAGACAATTAAGATATTTACTTGGATGACTGGCTAGAGAAGAAATGGACGAGCCTGACCTAAGAAACTCCCGCGTGTGCCTTGGGGACGGCGCAGAGCAGCACATCCATGACAGGGTTTTATATAGTCTCCGTCTTTCTCTCTACGTCTACAGCTGTGTTCTCTGTAATGGCAGCATATACGGGGGATAACCCAGCTCGGACTCTCCAGTAGAACTACTACTCCCAGAACTGCCATGCATCCATCACTTGCTTTACACATTAATTTATTTGGCTAAAGTGTCATATTCATTAACAAGTTAAACGGTACCTGTCAGATGATGATATTAATACTGCGAAGATGTGGAACATAATGAGAGAGAAGCTAATTTGAGGGGCGGCACGGGGTACCCTCGTTTTATATACAGAGGGCGAAGCACAGAACAGTCATTACTGGTTTTAGCAATCCCTATTTTTCTACAATTTGTAAATTATATATTTCTTAGCAATATGAAAAAAAAAAAAATCTGTGAAATATGGCCTTTACCAGACAGAAAGGAATAGCGCAGTCTTATGATGGCGATCAGAGAAAGTCATGTGACCGAAGACGGTGGCAGCCATATTGGGTTTTTAATTTAATAACCTGCTGCAGCGAAGTGTAACCGCAGCCTATGGGGGCCCGGGAAATGAAAGCTAATGTCTGATTGGCTGCGTCACTTAATTCAGGTTTATAAAAAAATACCATGAAAATGGGAACATACGAAAATTTCTAGATTCGCCTACGCAGTGCGGTTTTACAAGAGAGGTTTTATTTCATTTTTATTTTACAAAAACAAAGCGCACAGGGCCCCCCCCTCACCTGCTCGTCTGGCGAGTGAGTGTCACAATAACAACCCGAGAGCAGCGCTTGCGATTACTGGCACTTTATAAGAGCGTCTCATGAAAATCTGCAATGTGAGCGTTTGGCTGCAGCAGCTTCCATTGTGAGAAACCCGCGGATGTCTCTGGGGGCACTCTGCTTATCTGGTCTCGCTGTCACTCTGTTATTTGGGAGACGCTGATCAGCCGCTCAGAGCCCCTTTAGTCGCTCCAGCAATATGGGAGCTGCGTCCTCACATGACCGTTTAATGTATTATTGTGAGCCCTGACCTGCTGGAAGCCCCTTTGTAGCACTTCTCCGGCGATTGGCTGCATGCGCACGGATTGTTACCACTACTGACCTGATGGCGAATTTCTGTTCATAACAGACCAATGTGCTGGAGGGATGCAATGGGCAAGCTGCGCAATTTACAATAAATTACTTTTTACCGTTGTTCTCAGTTTTATATGGTGACCAAGTTAAACATGTCTGGTGTGAGAGGATATTTAAAATAAAGCTAGAACTGTACAACAAGCATTAAATGTGATGGGTTCATTGAATGATTGCGCAGTGTAACTCCTGTCACTCCCTCTTTCTGTCAGTAGAGGGCAGTGCAGGGACTAACCGTCATTACATAAAGCCGAGAACAGATGAGATGGATGCTTCACTAATAGTCCTCAGCTTTACCTCCTAATATACTGCTCTGTTTGTCCTTATTTATGGCTTCAATGAATAGAGAGAGAACATAATCCCAGCTCCTCTGTTCTCCACCACAGAAATCCTTTTTGGTAAAACGCGTGACGCCACATACGAGCATCCGCTCTGGGTTTTACTTTATTAAAGACCTTATACAAGAGATTGAGAACAGTTCTCTGTATAATAAATGGCTGCTGCCAGGCTGTTTGTGTATACAGCAGTTTTTCATGTGGTACAGACTTCCGCAGAAATATGGCAGCTTGCGGTGACCACGGTTCCTGAATATGTTGTGACTAAATGAGGCCGCGCAGCGTTCGTCTCTAATTATTTGCAGACACCGATCTCTGGGAGAATTAAAAAAATGTTTTGGTATTTTTTGGTTCTTTATTCTCTCAGGGAATTGGAGGCAAACGCTGATCGCACCCTTATAAATGATTGGGGACGTCCCAACGCCTTATCCTGCTGCCTCACAGAAAGTGTCCTGTACATTAGATCAATGAATAGAGAGGGCAGATTGCTGTGAGACCCTGGGCAGTGGCTTTCATTGGTCACGTGATAGGTATCTGCTGAAATCTCCAGCTCACAAGTAGATAGGTTAGAAACTAACTTAATGATATTAGTTTCTCATCGGACAAGTTAATAATAAAATGATTTGTAAATGAACACCTAGAAGATGCGCACTGATGTGTACATAGCGTTCTGTGCTCCGCGTCGGTACGTCAGTGGTTTTGGCGCACGTGTGGCTTCTGATGGACTTTCCGGAAACACAATGATGAAAGGAGAGATTAATGGATGACAGAAAAAGGAATCTGTTCTCCACTCACTGCCTGAAATCACAACGGAGCCATCGCTGACTGTTGTGTACGGCGAAGCCATTCCGCCTGATTCAGAGGGTGCGCTGCTGCTCCTGCGCCTGTCACTGGAGTCGCTCGCAGCTGCGGTAATATGCCAATGCTAATTTTTGCCTTCCTCTGGTGCAGGAGCCTGCGTCTGAATGTGCAATCACTGTGACGCCCACTCTCAGCGCCACTGAGCGCTGTAACACCGCCGGTGATTCTCAACGCGCCACCAACGCTCGCGCCATTGTCACTTGCTCCAGTCCTAGGATAGGCGCAGGTTCTCCCTCTGCACATGGCCTCTGCGGCTGTACATCTGAGACCGCGGCCGCTCTCACTGACACGCCGGCGACATTCCCATAACGCCCATTAGACTTCATTATGTATGCGTTCTCTTCTAGCCGTCTCCCAGTCGTCGCCCATCACTTTCCCGCCCCATTTCTGATACCGTCCCGTACACAACAGAAACGTTGAGCGCACATTCTGTTACACGCGTGTGCTATAGGGGCTTTCAGGACTTTTCGCGCATGTGCAGTTTCAAATCATCGCTCAACTACGTGAACATCGGCGTTTCGTGGGGATTAGGCGCGCCTCTGAATCTGGCCTATGGTAACTTTACCCCAATAACGGCTTATGCCTCACACACGATGTACACATGTGAAATGGCCATAAGGGTTTTGCACCATTTCTCACACTGGTGTTGCGCTACGTTGGGTGCGTATCGCTGCCGCTGCCCGTTCTCTGTAACTGCCTGTACGACCTCTTCATGCTGCTATGGCTCATGTCATGGATTATCTGCGCCATCTACAGGTAAGGGCAGAAATTGCACCTCAGAGACTCCCTGATAGCTGGGAAGGCTCTATATTATATTGTGGGATCATTAGGTGATGGGATTGTTACCACCGCTTTTATAGGGAGGGGCATGAACACCCAACAGGGAGACTCTCTTATGCGCTGTGACCTCATGCCCTGTGACCCTTGGGCCTCATTCAGAGACGGAGGCTAATGCGATCGCAGCTGCGGTAATATCCTAATGGCAGCAAAGTTTCCCCGAGCAAAAGGACACCTACTGCTGCCTTCTCATATGCGTGTGACGTCGCTTACCTGTGTAAATATCGGCAAGGCCGACACATCAAGTGGCCATCTTGTCCTTGCGGAAGATCTGACCAGCCGCAGCCTTGGGAGTTCTCCTGACACACACAATGGCGTAGGAGAACGCAGTGGCTAATTTACGTTCAGCCATGTAATAGCGGTCAGATGGTCAGACACGCCTGCGTTTTACAGACCCCCCCCTCCTGTCACCACCCCAATGCTTACAGCCTGTCACTCGCTTTGCGATGGATTCCTCGGTGCGTACATAGTGCGGCTTATACGCATGCTTTGTCGCAAACAGTAGCTCGATCTGCGTCTGTAATCACCATAGCGTCCAGCTCTGGAGCATGCACAGTACAAACTCACCTCACGCGTTTTGCATGTTGCTGTGTCTTGTGCGAGGTGTGAGCAGCGCCTGGCTGGCAGAAGTTTGAGCTGTAGAGAGATTTGTCCAGAAACCTATGTTCCCTTCTGTAGCTGTGATGGGAATCCTGTAAGAGGCCGCTGGTAACCAGCCCCATCCAGTGCTAAGGATGAGTGGGACAAGTCCTCAGCAGTGAAGGACTTCAAATAGTAAACAGCGATCGTGCACGGAATCCCTACTGCACATGCATCATTGTCCAATATTTGCATTTGTGCATACGTCCAATTGGCAGTACAAGGTGGCATGTCTGTCCATCCGTATGCTGTCATGGGCACTAACAGGTTAGCGTGTAATGCGCGGCATCTGCGTGGGGAGTACTGAGCCACACTGTAAGGCTGGGCACAAACTAGAGCGACGGGCATTCACTCCGACACAGGAACAAATGCCCGTGAACGGTGATTGTGCGACCACACTGGACGACTTTAATGAACGACGGAGCTTATGTTATTCATTAACAATGCGCTGGGCGCTGGCAATATTGCTAGGTTTGATGTGCACACATCAAAACCGGCGGCTTGCTAGCGATAGCGGGAGTGCGCAACGTGTACACACTGAGTGATCTATGCGATATGTCGTTACGAAGCGGTGTATCGTCCCAACATCGCTCCAGTGTGTATCCACCTTGTCGACGCTCATTTCCATAGGACTGTCATAGACGTTGTCTGGCTGTGCCACATGGTAATCCGACTCCATTTCAGCCTTGGGAGCTCACATTGGGCGGGATAGGCTTGGCGCATTCAGTCGCACGGACTTCCCACCCACACAGACGGATTGTCACATCTGAATATTAGGAAACCAGTGTCTGATACA
The DNA here is from genome assembly GCA_031769625.1 of Taudactylus pleione. Taxonomy (NCBI): domain Eukaryota; kingdom Metazoa; phylum Chordata; class Amphibia; order Anura; family Myobatrachidae; genus Taudactylus; species Taudactylus pleione. Next base: position 563,352 of record JAUIMM010000905.1, read on the forward strand.
TCCATTTAGAATTAGCCCCTATGTGTTCCAGAGATTGGGGGGGGGCTTCTGTTGCCCAGCACAGATAAAAACGGGTCCCCTAAGTTAATGTGAGGTTTTCTAGTCTAGTATGCGTATGCCTGATGGGGCTACTGTATTATTCCTGCACATTGGATGCATTTAATTCAGTGGTGGAAACTAGCATACACATAACACAATGCATGATCCTTTACAGGTGCAGATTTTAGTATGGAAACCAATGACCAGAACCAGCTTTTTGTCCTTTTGGAAAGGTAAAATTCTGCCGAGGCAAAAACCGCCATGATTCCTGGTCGCCTTTCCAATACATAAATAAAATAACCACATATTTGCCTTTGCACTTTTCAGTCAATACAACTATTAATCAGACTCTGGGGCCTATGTATCATTTTCGCATTATTGTTTTGTGAAAACGATCCTATTGGGGAGTTTCGCAATGCATAAAAAAAATTATCGGCGGAATGTAACAAGATTTACGAGCAGCGTCGCATTGCGAGAGCCACTGTGGGCTGCGAAACGTTTCGAGATGCGATATTTATACTTTTTGCTAATTTGTTGGCCAACACCCAGGAATCTGAAGCATTGCGCGTGTGCCGGGAAAGAAGCCAAGCGTGCGCATTTGTCCGAGCCACAAACCATTCCCTCATGTCATCGCTCCATGGAGGAGAAGCTTCATAATTAATTAAAAGAAATAATATATTGTGAGTCCATTTACTTACACATGTCAAATAATTAATTGTAATTAAAAGCTCAATTGAAGTAGACTGTGATGATGGCTCCTGGTCACTAGTAAGAAAGAGGCCAAGGGAAAGGAGGAGCAGGAAAACATGGCCGGTCTTCTCATAGATGGGCGGCCTTCTCATACATGGGCGGTCTTCTCATGCATGGGTGGGGTCTCATGCATGGATAGAGGTCTCAAACATGGGAGGTCTCATACATGGGCGGCCTTCTCATACATGGGAGGGTCTTATACATGGGCGGTCTTCTCATACATGGGCAGTCTTCTCATACATGGGAGGTCTCATACATGGGCAGTCTTCTCATACATGGGCGGTCTCATACATGAGTGGTCTTCTCATACATGGGAGGTCTCATACATGGGCGGTCTTCTCATGCATGGGTGGTGTCTCATGCATGGATAGAGGTCTCAAACATGGGCAGTCTTCTCATACCTGGGTGGGCTCTCATACATGGGCTGTCTTCTCTTACCTGGGTGGGCTCTCATCCATGGGCTGTCTTCTCATACATGGGCGGTCTCATACATGGATGGCCTCTCATACATGGGAGGTCTCATAAATTGGTGGGCTCTCATCCATGGGCTGACTTCTCATACATGGATGGCCTCTCATACATGGGAGGTCTCATACATGGGCGGTCCTCTCTTACATGGGCGGTCCTCTCTTACATGGGCGGTTTTCTCATACATGGGCGGTCGGTCCTCTTATCCATGGGTGGTCTCATACATGGGCAGTCTCATACATGGGTGGTCTTCTCATACATGGGCGGTCTTCTCATACATGGGCAGTCTCATACATGGGCGTCTTCTCATACATAGGTGGGGTCTCAGGTCCCCCTCTCCTAAACCTTATGTAAAAGTGAAATCTTTCATTTCCTGTTTAATACATACGACTGATACTACAATATGGCAGTTAACTTGCTATAATGAATTTAATCACATTTTGTATGTGAAATGCAGCCTGATACATTGGTCCTTAATGTTTGTTCCTGAAAATTCAAAATCTTCTGGAAAAAAAAAAAAGAATGACGATATAATTTGTGTGGCTACAGCATAAAGTAATGATTGATGTTGGAAGAACAAAAAGTGCCAAAATAGACTCTGCACAGGGGAGAGAACCCTCAGCGCCAAAGGGCTTAAACTGAAATTACATCCTGCATTTCTGCTGCAGTATACACCTTTGTTGTCGGATAATAATATTATTTCATATACGGGTGATAAATCCGCAGCCCGATTACCTGCTACCCTGATGCTGAACCTTCTCGATCAGGGGACTCCGATGTTAAATTCCCAGACATGCTGATTCCGATCATTTTTGTGGCGTACAGGATCCGATTAGTTTTTTAAAATTCGGTCCCCAGTTTGCTATAGCGCGTATTTTGCGATCCCTGGACCTGTATCACTGTCAGCAAGGGGGTGACGCATGTTTCTATCAGTGAGGCGGTGACGCGTGTGTCGGTGAGGGGGTGACGCGTGTTTCTGGACATGTGTTTCTGTCAGTGAGGGGGTGATGCGTGTGTCGGTGAGGGGGTGACGCGTGTTTCTGGACATGTGTTTCTGTCAGTGAGGGGGTGATGCGTGTGTCGGTGAGGGGGTGACGCGTGTTTCTGGACGTGTTCCTGTCAGTGAGGGGGTGATGCGTGTGTCGATGAGGGGGTGACGCGTGTTTCTGGACATGTGTTTCTGTCAGCGAGGCGGTGACGCTTGTTTCTGTCAGTAAGGGGGTGACGCGTGCGTCGGTCAGTGAGGTGGTGACGCGTGTTTCTGGCAGTGAGGGGGTGACTCTTGTTTCTGTTGGCGAGGGGGTGACGCGTGTTAGTGTGTGGGGTTAGTGTGTATTCTGGTGACTGCTGAGTGACATGTGAAGAGATTGTGATTGAAGTAGTCAGAAATATTGTATCTAATACCCTGTTAGTTACCCTGTATACAGTAGTATGTGGTCACTGTAGTTATAGGACTTAGGTGAGGGATCAGACCAGATGGCTCCTGGTAACAATCAGTAGGAATCAGACCGGATGGCTCCTGGTGCCAATCAGTAGGGATCAGACTGGATGGCTCCTGGTGCCAATCAGTAGGGATCAGACCGGATGGCTCCTGGTGCCACTCAGTAGAGATCAGGCCGGATTGCTCCTGGTACCACTCAGTAGGGATCAGACCGGATGGCTCCTGTTACCACTCAGTAGGGATCAGACCGGATGGCTCCTGGTGCCACTCAGTAGGGATCAGACCGGATGGCTCCTGGTGCCACTCAGTAGGGATCAGGCCGGATGGCTTCTTGTGCCAATCAGTAGAGATCAGGCCGGATGGCTCCTGGTGCCACTCAGTAGGGATCAGACCGGATGCTCCTGGTACCACTCAGTAGGGATCAGACCGGATTGCTCCTGGTACCACTCAGTAGGGATCAGACCGGATGGCTCCTGTTACCACTCAGTAGGGATCAGGCCGGATGGCTCCTGGTACCACTCAGTAGGGATCAGACCGGATGGCTCCTGGTACCACTCAGTAGGGATCAGACCAGATGGCTCCTGGTACCACTCAGTAGGGATCAGACCGGAAGGATCCTGGTACCACTCGGGATCAGACCGGATGGAACCTGGTACCACTCAGTAGGGATCAGACCGGATGGCTCCTGGTACCACTCAGTAGGGATCAGACCGGATGGCTCCTGGTACCACTCAGTAGGGATCAGACCGGATGGCTCCTGGTACCACTCAGTAGGGATCAGACCAGATGGCTCCTGGTACCACTCAGTAGGGATCAGACCGGAAGGATCCTGGTACCACTCGGGATCAGACCGGATGGAACCTGGTACCACTCAGTAGGGATCAGACCGGATGGCTCCTGGTACCACTCAGTAGGGATCAGACCGGATGGCTCCTGGTACCACTCAGTAGGGATCAGACCGGATGGCTCCTGGTACCACTCAGTAGGGATCAGACCGGATGGCTCCTGGTGCCTCTCAGTAGGGATCAGACCAGAATGGTCCTGGTACCAATCAGGAGAGATCAGAGTGGATGGCTCCTGGTACCACTCAGTAGAGATCAGACCGAATGGATCCTGGTACCACTCAGTAGGGATCAGACCGGATGGCTCCTGGTACCACTCAGTAGGGATCAGACCGGATGGCTCCTGGTACCACTCAGTAGGGATCAGACCGGATGGCTCCTGGTACCACTCAGTAGGGATCAGACCGGATGGCTCCTGGAACCACTCAGTAGGGATCAGACCGGATGGCTCCTGGTGCCTCTCAGTAGGGATCAGACCAGAATGGTCCTGGTACCAATCAGGAGAGATCAGAGTGGATGGCTCCTGGTACCACTCAGTAGAGATCAGACCGAATGGATCCTGGTACCACTCAGTAGGGATCAGACCGGATGGCTCCTGGTGCCTCTCAGTAGGGATCAGACCAGAATGGTCCTGGTACCAATCAGGAGAGATCAGAGTGGATGGCTCCTGGTACCACTCAGTAGAGATCAGACCGAATGGATCCTGGTACTACTCAGTAGGGATCAGGCTGGGTTAGCTACTGACACCATTCAGTAAGGATCAGACCAGGCAGCTGCTGAAACCACTTATTAGGGATCACAGGTGGCTCCTGGCACAACATAGTAGGGATGACAACAGGCAGGTCCTGGCACTACTCTGTAGGAATCACACAGGTGGCTCCTGACTCCTTTGTGAGGATCACTTGAGATGGCTTACGGCACCACTTGGTAGAGATACCAGATGCCTCCTCACACCACCCAGTTGGGATCACACAATGTTTTCTTCTGAAATCACACAAGTGGCTCATGACTCCTCTCAGTAGGGATCAGTGGCTCCTTGCACCAATCAGTTTCTGTCGCCACTCAGAGATTATAACAGGAGACTTCTGGCACCACGTAGGAGGGATGACACCAGGCAGTCTGGACACTACTCAGTAGGGATCACACCATTCAGCTTCCGGTCCCTATCAGTAGGGATCACACTAGTCTTCTGGCACCACTCAGTAGGGATCACACCAGACAGCCTCCAGGCATCACTCAGTAGAGATTAAAACAGACACCACTTATAGAAATAACACCCGTTGGCTCCTGACACAACTCAGTAGGGAACTCACCAGGCGGCTCATCTCACCATTCCTGACAGCTTCTGGCACCACTCAGTAGGGATCACACCAGGTGAAACCCGGTGTGGGAATCTTCTTGCACCACCCAGTAGGGATTACATCAGGTGGCTTCCTATACCATTCAGTAGGGATCATACCAGGTGACACCACTCTCACAGCCAATAAGAAGACCGGTTTCATTAATCATACTTCTTGGGGGTCTTTCAGTTCTCAAATCTCCTTTAATTTAACGATAATCATTAAATTAGTCAGTAATGGACATACAGGCTTTGTAATAACACATTTCTTCCTGCTATAACATCTTATTTAAACTGATTGGAAACAGCATTAAGCAGATGGGGTGAGTTTGAAGCCTAAGACTCCGGCATGCTCCTCTATGTAGCAGTGTTCCATCCACGGGTACATTTAGTAGTGGTGGAACCAGCTGTACCCAGGATAAAGGGCACCTCCGTTTGTGACTGTTGATATACCGGGAGGGTAACACTGCAACATCCACCAGGTGGCGCCATAATCCAATATGTTTACTGATCAGAGAACTCGTTATGGGGGATGAGAGATAAAGGGCCTGATTCAGACCCGCTCGCTAGGATGCATACTCTCGCTGCTGCCGATGGTATACAGTGTATATATGGTATGGTATATAGGGCCTGATCAGACCCGCTCGCTAGGATGCATACTCTCGCTGCTGCCGATGGTATACAGTGTGTATGGATCGCAGTGCGCATGTGCATACCTTAGTGAAAGTTCACAATACGTTCGCTCGCTGCACATAGACAGCCCAGCAGAGTGAGTGACAGGAGAAGCCGTCTGTAGGTGGTAACGGGCTGGCCATGAAAATCGGGGGAGTGGAGGTGTAAACGCAGGCGTGCCTGAGCGTCTCATCGGCGTGTTAGAGGTGCGCATAATTATAAGACAGCGTCATAGTACACATCACCTGGTTGGTTTTTACACTGAGGTGCTCGCAGTGCTTGCGGCAGGGTATGGTCAACCTCAAACGCTGCGATAGCATCCGATGTTACCCGATGTACCGATGGTCGCCTACACTTCCTGGACATGACGTGCACAAATGGGCATCTTACAAGAGGCTGGTGGGTGTCTGCATACACTATGTGATCGCTCTGTAAGAAACACTGGCGCAATTTGCATACATATCGTGCGAGCGATCGCATCTAGTGAGCGGCTCTGAATCAGGCCCAAAGTACCAACCAATCAGCTTCTGTCATTTATCAAACACAGCCTGTAGAATGACAGTTACAAGCTGATTCGTTGGTGCTACTTATCTCTGTCCAAGCTTTGATAAATCTAATCTAATACATGAAAACCCCTGAGCTATACCCCTAGGATGGGGAGGGGGAGAGATTGTGGATGTCTGACCGTATAAAAGTGGATTCATCATAATACGAGTAACACGTGAGACAGTCAGAGCACTGACCAGCTGTAATAACATCGACGCAGACACTGCTGTGGGTTTGTGGGTGACACTTTGTCATCTCCTCCCTTATTGGGGCTAATTCAGGAGTGGACACAAATCTAATATCTGCGCAATTTAGCGATCATTTGCTACTGCGCATGCAGGAAAATTCCTGAAACCCCAATGGCGCATGTGTCACGCAGAGTGTACGGCTCCAAACACTGCGACTGATTCGCAAGGTTCGCTATTGCGATCGCGGTAGCAATCGCGCACACAGTTCTGCTGTAAAAATATGATAATAATTGCAGTCGCAAAGCTCTCACCGACCACATGCAGGCGCCACGTCCCCTCTCTCATAGCCGTAATACATTGCAATCCAGCCAAAATATCGGTAACATCACAGTACAACGGAGCTTCTCGCACATGTAAGGCAGGTCTGACCCTACCACTAAATTACTAACCTTCCTGCGCTCAGGCTGCGTATGGCATCACAGTGTCTAATGTATGTACGCCCATGCAACGGCGTTCACACACACTAACACGCCGCCTGCGTTTCTCCAACCACCCCCACCCGTCACCACCCCTAAACAGTGTTTCCCGTTAATCACTCTGCGTTGGGTCTGCGCAGTCCTGAGCGCAGTGGTGCCTTCGTGCACGCACACTACAATGCATATCCATGCGCAGTACGCAACAATCACCTGTCTGCGTGCGCTCTAGCAGTTGCGATCGTTGCTGAATCAGGGCCAGTGTTGTGTATGTTGGTGAGTTAAAACCATGGGCGTTCCTGGGCGGTGTCTGTGATGGGTGTGTCAGGGGCGTGTTATGGGAGACACTATGTCAGCCATGGGCGTTCCTGGGCGGTGTCTGTGATGGGTGTGTCAGGGGCGTGTTATGGGAGACACTATGTCAGCCATGGGCGTTCCTGGGCGGTGTCTGTGATGGGTGTGTCAGGGGCGTGTTATGGGAGACACTATGTCAGCCATGGGCGTTCCTGGGCGGTGTCTGTGACGGGTGTGCCAGGGGCATGTTATACAAGACACTATGTCAGCCATGGGCGCTCCTGGGCGGTGTCTGTGATGGGTGTGTCAGGGGCGTGTTATGGGAGACACTATGTCAGCCATAGGCGTTCCTGGGCGGTGTCTGTGATGGGTGTATCAGGGGCCAATTATGGGAGACACTGTCAGCCATGGGCGTTCCTGGGTGGTGTCTGTGATGGGTGTGTCAGGGGCGTGTTATGGGAGACACTATGGCAGCCATGGGCGTTCCTGGGCGGTGTCTGTGATGGGTGTATCAGGGGCGTGTTATGGGAGACACTATGTCAGCCATGGGCGTTCCTGGGCAGTGTCTGTGATGGGTGTATCAGGGGCGTGTTATGGGAGACACTGTGTCAGCCATGGGCGTTCCTGGGCGGTGTCTGTGATGGGTGTGTCAGGGGCGTGTTATGGGAGACACTATGTCAGCCATGGGCGTTCCTGGGCGGTGTCTGTGATGGGTGTGTCAGGGGCGTGTTATGTGAGACACTATGTCAGCCATGGGCGTTCCTGGGCGGTGTCTGCGATGGGTGTGTCAGGGGCGTGTTATGGGAGACACTGTCAGCCATGGGTGTTCCTGGGCGGTGTCTGTGATGGGTGTGTCAGGGGCGTGTTATGGGAGACACTATGTCAGCCATGGGTGTTCCTGGGCGGTGTCTGCGATGGGTGTGTCAGGGGCGTGTTATGGGAGACACTATGTCAGCCATGGGCGTTCCTGGGCGGTGTCTGTGACGGGTGTGTCAGGGGCGTGTTATGGGAGACACTATGTCAGCCATGGGCGTTCCTGGGCGGTGTCTGCGATGGGTGTGTCAGGGGCGTGTTATGGGAGACACTATGTCAGCCATGGGCGTTCCTGGGCGGTGTCTGTGATGGGTGTGTCAGGGGCGTGTTATGGGAGACACTATGTCAGCCATGGGCGTTCCTGGGCGGTGTCTGTGATGGGTGTGTCAGGGGCGTCTTATGGGAGACACTATGTCAGCCATGGGCGTTCCTGGGCGGTGTCTGCGATGGGTGTGTCAGGGGCGTGTTATGGGAGACACTATGGCCCTGATTCAGACCCACTCGCAAGCGGCTGTCCGCTCGCAAGTGGGTCGATGGTCTGCACTGAGCATGCGCACGACGGAGGGAGCTCCGTCGTGCGCATGCGCCAGAGGCGACGAGCGATGGAAAGTCCTTCGCTCGTTGTGTCTGATCAAAGGGGGCGTACTGTCGATGTTGATTGACAGCACGCCTCCTTTGGTGGGCGTGCCTCCCTGACGGGGGCGTTCCCAAGGGAACGCCTCCCGTCAGAAGCCGGCCCACTGACATCACTAGTGATGTCAGTGGGAGTGATTTTGGCTCTGATAGAGCCAAAATCACTCCGGGCCTTGCGGTTGAAAACCTCAACCGCAGGCTCCGGCTCGCAGTTTCGATGGTCGCGATGGTCAAGACCATCGCAGCCATCAAACTGCACGCTCGTATAGGCTGTGGGTGGTGACCCACAGCTATACGAGCATCCAGGAGGACGCTCCATTTTTATGGAGGGCGGCCCTCATTCAGAGCCTGCGCTCTGCTCAGAGCGTACGGCTCTGAATGAGTGCCTATGTCAGCCATGGGCGTTCCTGGGCGGTGTCTGTGATGGGTGTGTCAGGGGCGTGTTATGGGAGACACTATGTCAGCCATGGGCGTTCCTGGGCGGTGTCTGCGATGGGTGTGTCAGGGGCGTGTTATGGGAGACACTATGGCCCTGATTCAGACCCACTCGCAAGCGGCTGTCCGCTCGCAAGTGGGTCGATGGTCTGCACTGAGCATGCGCACGACGGAGGGAGCTCCGTCGTGCGCATGCGCCAGAGGCGACGAGCGATGGAAAGTCCTTCGCTCGTTGTGTCTGATCAAAGGGGGCGTACTGTCGATGTTGATTGACAGCACGCCTCCTTTGGTGGGCGTGCCTCCCTGACGGGGGCGTTCCCAAGGGAACGCCTCCCGTCAGAAGCCGGCCCACTGACATCACTAGTGATGTCAGTGGGAGTGATTTTGGCTCTGATAGAGCCAAAATCACTCCGGGCCTTGCGGTTGAAAACCTCAACCGCAGGCTCCGGCTCGCAGTTTCGATGGTCGCGATGGTCAAGACCATCGCAGCCATCAAACTGCACGCTCGTATAGGCTGTGGGTGGTGACCCACAGCTATACGAGCATCCAGGAGGACGCTCCATTTTTATGGAGGGCGGCCCTCATTCAGAGCCTGCGCTCTGCTCAGAGCGTACGGCTCTGAATGAGTGCCTATGTCAGCCATGGGCGTTCCTGGGCGGTGTCTGTGATGGGTGTGTCAGGGGCGTGTTATGGGAGACACTATGTCAGCCATGGGCGTTCCTGGGCGGTGTCTGTGACGGGTGTGTCAGGGGCGTGTTATGGGAGACACTATGTCAGCCATGGGCGTTCCTGGGCGGTGTCTGTGACGGGTGTGTCAGGGGCGTGTTATGGGAGACACTATGTCAGCCATGGACGTTCCTGGGCGGTGTCTGTGATGGGTGTGTCAGGGGTGTGTTATGGGAGACACTATGTCAGCCATGGGCATTCCTGGGCGGTGTCTGTGACGGGTGTGTCAGTGGCGTGTTATGGGAGACACTATGTCAGCCATGGGCGTTCCTGGGCGGTGTCTGCGATGGGTGTGTCAGGGGCGTGTTATGGGAGACACTATGTCAGCCATGGGCGTTCCTGGGCGGTGTCTGCGATGGGTGTGTCAGGGGCGTGTTATGGGAGACACTATATCAGCCATGGGCATTCCTAGGCGGTGTCTGTGACGGGTGTGTCAGGGGCGTGTTATGGGAGACACTATGTCAGCCATGGGCGTTCCTAGGCGGTGTCTGTGACGGGTGTGTCAGGGGCGTGTTATGGGAGACACTATGTCAGCCATGGGCATTCCTGGGCGGTGTCTGTGACGGGTGTGTCAGGGGCGTGTTATGGGAGACACTATGTCAGCCATGGACGTTCCTGGGCGGTGTCTGTGACGGGTGTGTCAGGGGCGTGTTATGGGAGACACTATGGCCCTCATTCAGAGCTGTACGCTCTGAGCAGAGCGCACGCTCTGAATGAGGGCCGGGCTCCATTTTCATGGAGCGTCCTCCTGGACGCTCGTATAGCTGTGGGTCACCACCCACAGGCTATACGAGCGTGCTTTTTGATGGCCGCGATGGTCGAGACCATCGCGACTATCGAAATTGCGAGCCGGAGCCTGCGGTTGAGGTTTTCAACCGCAAGCTCCGGAGTGATTTTGGCTCTATCAGAGCCAAAATCACTCCCACTGACATCACTAGTGATGTCAGTGGGCCGGCTTCTGACGGGAGGCGTTCCCGTGGGAACGCCCCCGTCAGGGAGGCACGCCCCCGGCACGCCCACCAAAGGGGGCGTGCTGTCAATCAACATTGACAGCACGCCCCCTTTGATCGGACACAACGAGCGAAGGACTTTCCTTCGCTCGTCGCGTCTGGCGCATGCGCACGACGGAGCTCCCTCCGTCGTGCGCATGCTCAGTGCATAACATCGACCCACTTGCGAGCGGACAGCCGCTCGCGAGTGGGTCTGAATCAGGCCCTATGTCAGCCATGAGACTACCGGTGGCGTTACATTGTCCATAGGCATGGAGCGTGGGCGTCTCAGGGGTCGCACTGTCTGGGCGCACACTGATGCACCAGGAGAAGGCGGGAACTAGCATTTGTATATTATCGCCACTGCGACTGCAAAAAATCACTGCGTCCATTGTGAATCAGGCCCTTTCCCCCCACATCTGCTGGATGTACATGTGCAGCTAATGAAGGGTTAATGCAATCGTCTGTTTCCATAAGGACCTGTTATTATGACAGGATATAAATTAGGGATGGACATCACAAGACGATCGCTGGCAGCCATTGATGGACAATGGTTATTGTGAGGGTGCCAATTGTTGTGGTGCTGGTGGTTGCCATATTGGTTATACAGTCCCAGGTGTGATCCCAGTTTTATGTCCCTTCTTTCCTTTTGGACCTGAAGTTACGGAGGGTCCCGCATCAGAGAGGCGTGCATAATTAACAGGCAGCGTCATAGTACACGTCACCAGCCATTTTTTTCCTCTGTTTTCCTCGCAATGCTTGCGGTAGAAAAAAGCTACCACAAATACTGCGTTCACATCCGATAGTGGTCGATGTACCAATGTTTTCATAAACTTCCAGGAGATGACGTGGGGCAGTGGGCGTCTCTGCATTCGCAAAGGGGAGTCTGCATACACAATGCGAACCCTCGCACAGGTAAGATGGGCGTGCTTATGCCTTGGTGAGCAATCGCTCCCCGCCGCGTCACTTTCAAATATTTGCATACACATTGAGCGAGCGAGCGTATGCTCATAGCGACCAGGTCTGAATCAGGCCCTAGATCAGTACAAGTGGGACTGTGCATCATTGTAATGAAGTATAGTTTACACTATGTGCCCTGTGAAAAACGCGGAAACATCGGACGCACATGGAACCCATGAGTCACCCTACGCTGTCTCATCTGCGCCGGGGTCTCTCCAGCTGCGTATCAATTTGCAGAGGATCACTAGTGCACGCTCAGGAAATGGTCCCGAAACGCCTGTGTTTATAGCCACCCCCATTACCTCCCCCAAATACTGTCTACCTGTCACTTACTCTGCACATGTGCAGTATCCAAAGATCAATCCACTGCATCCAACATAGAGCGCACCTACAACATAGATCGCAACTTCCAGTATGGTGTGCACCTACCAACATAGCGCGCAACTACCAACAGAGTGCACAACTTCCAGTATGGTGTGCACCTACCAACATAGCACGCAACTTCCAGTATGGTGTGCACCTACCAACATAGCGCGCAACTTCCAGTGTGGTGTGCACCTACCAACATAGCGCGCAACTACCAACATAGCTCGCAACTTCCAGTATGGTGTGCACCTACCAACATAGCACGCAACTTCCAGTATGTTGTGCACCTACCAACACAGCACACAACTTCCAGTATGGTGTGCACCTACCAACATAGCGCGCAACTTCCAGTATGGTGTGCACCAACCAACATAGCACGCAACTTCCAGTGTGGTGTGCACCTACCAACATAGCGCGCAACTACCAACAGAGTGCACAACTTCCAGTATGGTGTGAACCTACCAACATAGCTCGCAACTTCCAGTATGGTGTGCACCTACCAACATAGCTCACAACTTCCAGTATGGTGTGCACCTACCAACACAGCACACAACTTCCAGTATGGTGTGCACCTACCAACATAGATCGCAACCTCCAGTATGGTGTGCACCTACCAACATAGCACGCAACTTCCAGTATGGTGTGCACCTACCAACATAGCGCGCAACTTCCAGTATGGTGTGTACCTACCAACATAGCGTGCAACTTCCAGTATGGTGTGCACCTACCAAAATAGATCGCAACTTCCAGTATGGTGTGCACCTACCAAAATAGATCGCAACTTCCAGTATGGTGTGCACCTACCAACATAGCGCGCAACTACCAACAGAGTGCACAACTTCCAGTATGGTGTGCACCTACCAACATAGCACGCAACCTCCAGTATGGTGTGCACCTACCAACATAGCGCGCAACTTCCAGTATGGTGTGCACCTACCAAAATAGATTGCAACTTCCAGTGTGGTGTGCACCTACCAACATAGCGCGCAACTACCAACATAGTGCGCAACTTCCAGTGTGGTGTGCACCTACCAACATAGCGCGCAACTTCCAGTATGGTGTGCACCTACCAACATAGCTCGCAACTTCCAGTATGGTGTGCACCTACCAACATAGCACACAACTTCCAGTATGGTGTGCACCTACCAACATAGCTCGCAACTTCCAGTATGGTGTGCACCTACCAACATAGCTCGCAACTTCCAGTATGGTGTGCACCTACCAACATAGATCGCAACTTCCAGTATAGTGTGCACCTACCAAAATAGATCGCAACTTCCAGTATGGTGTGCACCTACCAACATAGCGCGCAACTACCAACAGAGTGCACAACTTCCAGTGTGGTGTGCACCTACCAACATAGCGCGCAACTTCCAGTATGGTGTGCACCTACCAACATAGCTCGCAACTTCCAGTATGGTGTGCACCTACCAACATAGCACACAACTTCCAGTATGGTGTGCACCTACCAACATAGCGCGCAACTTCCAGTATGGTGTGTACCTACCAACATAGCGTGCAACTTCCAGTATGGTGTGCACCTACCAAAATAGATCGCAACTTCCAGTATGGTGTGCACCTACCAAAATAGATCGCAACTTCCAGTATGGTGTGCACCTACCAACATAGCGCGCAACTACCAACAGAGTGCACAACTTCCAGTATGGTGTGCACCTACCAACATAGCACGCAACCTCCAGTATGGTGTGCACCTACCAACATAGCGCGCAACTTCCAGTATGGTGTGCACCTACCAACATAGCTCGCAACTTCCAGTATGGTGTGCACCTACCAACATAGATCGCAACTTCCAGTATGGTGTGCACCTACCAAAATAGATCGCAACTTCCAGTGTGGTGTGCACCTACCAACATAGCGCGCAACTACCAACAGAGTGCACAACTTCCAGTATGGTGTGCACCTACCAACATAGCACGCAACCTCCAGTATGGTGTGCACCTACCAACATAGCTCGCAACTTCCAGTATGGTGTGCACCTACCAACATAGCTCGCAACTTCCAGTATGGTGTGCACCTACCAACATAGATCGCAACTTCCAGTATGGTGTGCACCTACCAACATAGATCGCAACTTCCAGTATGGTGTGCACCTACCAACATAGATCGCAACTTCCAACATAGCGTGCACCTACCAACATAGAGCATACCTACCAACATAGAATGCATCTACCAACATAGAGCACACCTACCATTATAGCGTGCACCTACCAACATAGAGCATACCTACCAACATAACGTGCACCTACCACCATAGAGCGCACCATCCAACATAACGTGCACCATCCAGCATACTGTAGCACACACCATCCAGCATAGCGTGCATCAACCAATATAGCGCGCACCATCAACACAGCGTGCACCATCCAGCATACTGCAGCACGCACCATCCTGCATAGTGCGCACACCATCCAACATATCATGCACCAACATAGCGCGCACCACCTAACATAGCACGCACCATCCAGCATAGTGCGCACACCATCTAACATATCATGCACGCACCATCCAGCATACTGCAGCGCACACCATCCAACATATCATGCACCAACATAGCGCGCACCACCCAACATAGCACGCACCATTCAACACAGCGTGCACCATCCAGCATAGTGCGCACACCATCCAACATATCATGCACCAACATAGCGCGCACCATCCAACATAGCGTGCAGGGGTATATCTAGGGATCCAAGCTCCCCTGGCAAGGTAATCGACTGGCGCCCCCTCCCCCCATAATTTCAGGAAGTGCCCCCAGTAGTAGTCCCCCCTATACAGTTTCCCAGTAGTAGTCCATATGTAATGTTATCCTTCTAAAACGTAGCTTTTATTACATCTTTAGATAAAAAAAGGTTATCCAGTTGGATATAGTATACGACAGACGAGTAAAAGGGATATTAAATAAAGATCATATATTACGATCTATCACTACATATATACAGTTCTATATCACAAAGAGAAAAAGTCAGTTAAGTACCTATCTCAAATCTCAGTGCCAAGAAATTCATTCATATTATACTATCTAGGGATCCGAGCACCCCTGGCAAGGTAAGGGACTGATGCCCCTCTCCCCCCATAATTTCAGGAAGTGTCCCCAGTAGTAGTCCACCCTATACAGTGCCCCCAGTAGTATTACCCCCTATACAGTGCCCCCAGTAGTAGTAACCCAATATACAGTGCCCCCAGTAGTAATCCATCCTATGCAGTGCCCCCAGTAGTAGTCCCTCTATACAGTGCCCCCAGTAGTAGTCCACCCTATGCAGCGCCCCCAGTAGTAGTCCCCTCTATACAGTGCCCCCAGTAGTAGTCCATGCTATGCAGTGCCCCCAGTAGTAGTCCATCCTATGCAGTGCCCCCAGTAGTAGTCCCTCTATACAGTGCCCCCAGTAGTAGTCCCTCTATACAGTGCCCCCAGTAGTAGTACCCCCTATGCAGTGCCCCCAGTAGTAGTCCATCCTATGCAGTGCCCCCAGTAGTAGTACCCCCTATACAGTGCCCCCAGTAGTAGTCCCTCTATACAGTGCCCCCAGTAGTAGTACCCCCTATGCAGTGCCCCCAGTTGTAGTCCATCCTATGCAGTGCCCCCAGTAGTAGTCCCTCTATACAGTGCCCCCAGTAGTAGTCCCTCTATACAGTGCCCCCAGTAGTAGTCCCTCTATACAGTGCCCCCAGTAGTAGTCCACCCTATGCAGTGCCCCCAGTAGTAGTCCATCCTATGCAGTGCCCCCAGTAGTAGTCCCCCCTATGCAGTGCCCCCAGTAGTAGTCCCCCCTATACAGTGCCCCCAGTAGTAGTCCCTCTATAAAGTGCCCTCAATAGTAGTCCACCCAATGCAGTGCCCCCAATAGTAGTCCCTCCATACAGTGCCCCAAGTAGTAGTACTCCTATACAGTGCCCCCAGTAGTAGTCCCTCTATACAGTGCCCCAAGTAGTAGTACTCCTACAGTGCCCCCAGTAGTATTACCCCCTATACAGTGCCCCCAGTAGTAGTAACTCACTATACAGTGCCCTCAGTAGTAGTCCATCCTATGCAGTGCCCCCAGTAGTAGTCCCTCTATACAGTGCCCCCAGTAGTAGTCCACCCTATGCAGTGCCCCCAGTAGTAGTCCCCTCTATACAGTGCCCCCAGTAGTAGTCCACCCTATGCAGTGGCCCCAGTAGTACTCCCTCTATACAGTGCCCCCAGTAGTAGTACCCCCTATGCAGTGCCCCCAGTAGTAGTCCATCCTATGCAGTGCCCCCAGTAGTAGTCCCTCTATACAGTGCCCCCAGTAGTAGTCCCTCTATACAGTGCCCCCAGTAGTATTCCATCCTATGCAGTGCCCCCAGTAGTAGTCCCTCTATACAGTGCCCCCAGTAGTAGTCCCTCTATATAGTGCCCCCAGTAGTAGTACCCACTATGCAGTGCCCCCAGTAGTAGTCCCCCCTATGCAGAGCCCCCAGTAGTAGTCCCCCCTATACAGCGCCCCCAGTAGTAGTCCCCCCTATACAGTGCCCCCAGTAGTAGTCCACCCAATGCAGTGCGCTCAGTAGTAGTCCCTCTATACAGTGCCCCCAGTAGTATTACCCACTATACAGTGCCCCCAGTAGTAGTAACCCACTATACAGTGCCCCCAGTAGTAGTCCATCCTATGCAGTGCCCCTAGTAGTAGTCCCTCTATGCAATGCCCCCAGTAGTAGTCCCCTCTATACAGTGCCCCCAGTAGTAGTCCACCCTATGCAGTGCCCCCAGTAGTAGTCCATCCTATGCAGTGCCCCCAGTAGTAGTCCCTCTATACAGTGCCCCCAGTAGTAGTCCACCCAATGCAGTGCTCCCAGTAGTAGTCCCTCTATACAGTGCCCCAAGTAGTAGTCCACAGTATGCAGTGCCCCCAGTAGTAGTACCCGCTATACAGTGCCCCCAGAAGTAGTACTCCCTATACAGTGCCCCAGTAGTAGTACCCCCTATACAGTGCCCCCAGTAGTAGTACTCCTATACAGTGCCCTCAGTAGTAGTCCACCCTATGCAGTGCCCCCAGTAGTAGTACTCCTATGCAGTGCCCCCAGTAGTAGTACCCCCTATACAGTGCCCCCAATAGCAGTACTCCTATACAGTGCCCTCAGTAGTAGTCCACCCTATGCAGTGCCCCCAGTAGTAGTACCCCTATACAGTGCCCCCAGTAGTAGTACCCCCTATACAGTGTCCCCAGTAGTAGTACCCCCTATACAGTGTCCCCAGTAGTAGTCCACCCTATGCAGTGCCCCCAGTAGTAGTACCCCTTATACAGTGCCCCCAGTAGTAGTACCCCCTATACAGTGCCCCCAGTAGTAGTACTCCCCTATACAGTGCCCCCAGTAGTAGTACTCCTATGCAGTGCCCCCAGTAGTAGTACTCCTATGCAGTGCCCACAGTAGTAGTATTCCTATGCAGTGCCCCCAGTAGTAGTGCCCCCAGTAGTAGTACCCCCTATACAGTGCCCCCAGTAGTAGTACTCCTATACAGTGCCCCCAGTAGTAGTCCACCCTTTGCAGTGCCCCCAGTAGTAGTCCACCCTATGCAGTGCCCCCAGTAGTAGTACCACTATACAGTGCTTTCAGTAGTAGTACCCCCTATACAGTGCCCCCAGTAGTAGTACTCCTATACAGTGCCCCCAGTAGTAGTCCACCCTATGCATTGCCCCCAGTAGTAGTACCTCCTATGCAGTGCCCCCAGTTTTAGTACATCCTATGCAGTGCCCCCAGTAGTAGTCCCCCTATGCAGTGCACCCAGTAGCAGTACCCCTTATGCAGTGCCCCCAGTAGTAGTCCCCCCTATGCAGTGCCCCCAGTAGTAGTCCCCCCTATACAGTGCCCCCAGTAGTAGTCCCTCTATACAGTGCCCCCAGTAGTAGTACCCCCTATACAGTGCCCCCAGTAGTAGTCCACCATATGCAGTGCCCCCAGTAGTAGTACCCCCTATACAGTGCCCCCAGTAATAGTACCCCCTATACAGTGCCCCCTGTAGTAGTACCCCTATACAGTGCCCCCAGTAGTAGTACCCCCAATACAGTGCCCCCAGTAGTAGTCCACCCTATGCAGTGCCCCCAGTAGTAGTACCCCCTATGCAGTGCCCCCAGTAGTAGTCCCTCTATACAGTGCCCCCAGTAGTAGTCCACCCTATGCAGTGCCCCCAGTAGTAGTCCCCTCTATGCAGTGCCCCCAGTAGTAGTCCATCCTATGCAGTGCCCCCAGTAGTAGTCCCTCTATACAGTGCCCCCAGTAGTAGTCCCTCTATACAGTGCCCCCAGTAGTAGTACCCCCTATGCAGTGCCCCCAGTTGTAGTCCCTCTATACAGTGCCCCCAGTAGTAGTCCCTCTATACAGTGCCCCCAGTAGTAGTCCACCCTATGCAGTGCCCCCAGTAGTAGTCCACCCTATGCAGTGCCCCCAGTAGTAGTCCCTCTATACAGTGCCACAGTAGTAGTACCCCCTATGCAGTGGCCCCAGTAGTAGTACCCCCTATGCAGTGCCCCCAGTAGTAGTCCCCCCTATGCAGTGCCCCCAGTAGTAGTCCCCCTATGCAGTGCCCCCAGTAGTAGTCCCCCCTATACAGTGCCCCCAGTAGTAGTCCCTCTATACAGTGCCCTAAGTAGTAGTCCACCCAATGCAGTGCCCCCAATAGTAGTCCCTCCATACGGAGCCCCAAGTAGTAGTACTCCTATACAGTGCCCCCAGTAGTAGTCCACCCTATGCAGTGCCCCCAGTAGTAGTCCCTCCATACAGTGCCCCAAGTAGTAGTACTCCTATACAGTGCCCCCAGTAGTAGTCCCTCTATACAGTGCCCCAAGTAGTAGTACTCCTACAGTGCCCCCAGTGGTAGGCCACCCTATACAGTGCCCCCAGTAGTATTACGCCCTATACAGTGCCCCCAGTAGTAGTAACCCACTATACAGTGCCCTCAGTAGTAGTACATCCTATGCAGTGCCCCCAGTAGTAGTCCCTCTATACAGTGCCCCCAGTAGTAGTCCACCCTATGCAGTGCCCCCAGTAGTAGTCCCCTCTATACAGTGCCCCCAGTAGTAGTACACCCTATGCAATGCACCCAGTAGTAGTCCCTCTATACAGTGCCCCCAGTAGTAGTCCCTCTATACAGTGCCCTCAGTAGTAGTCCCTCTATACAGTGTCCCCAGTAATAGTACCCACTATGCAGTGCCCCCAGTAGTAGTCCATCCTATGCAGTGCCCCCAGTAGTAGTCCCTCTATACAGTGCCCCCAGTAGTCGTCCCTCTATACAGTGCCCCCAGTAGAAGTCCCTCTATACAGTGCCCCCAGTAGTAGTACCCCCTATGCAGTGCCCCCAGTAGTAGTCCCCCCTATGCAGTGCCCCCAGTAGTAGTCCCCCCTATACAGCGCCCTCAGTAGTAGTCCCTCTATACTGTGCCCCCAGTAGTATTACCCACTATACAGTGCCCCCAGTAGTAGTAACCCACTATACAGTGCCCCCAGTAGTAGTCCATCCTATGAAGTGCCCCCAGAAGTAGTCCCTCTATGCAGTGCCCCCAGTAGTAGTCCCCTCTATACAGTGCCCCCAGTAGTAGTCCCTCTATACAGTGCCCTCAGTAGTAGTCTACCCAATTCAGTGCACCCAGTAGTAGTCCCTCTATACAGTGCCCCAAGTAGTAGTCCACAGTATGCAGTGCCCCCAGTAGTAGTACCCCCTATACAGTGCCCCCAGTAGTAGTACCCCCTATACAGTGCCCCCAGTAGTAGTACCCCCCTATACAGTGCCCCCAGTAGTAGTACTCCTATGCAGTGCCCCCAGTAGTAGTACCCCCTATACAGTGCCCCCAGTAGTAGTACCCCTTATATAGTGCCCCCAGTAGTAGTACTCCTATACAGTGCCCCCAGTAGAAATCCACCCATGGCAGTGCCCCCAGTAGTAGTCCATCCTATGCAGTGCCCCCAGTAGTAGTCCCTCTATACAGTGCCCCCTATACAGTGCCCCCAGTAGTAGTCCACCCTATGCAGTGCCCCCAGTAGTAGTCCATCCTATGCAGTGCCCCCAGTAGTAGTCCCTCTATACAGTGCCCCCAGTAGTAGTCCCTCTATACAGTGCCCCCAGTAGTAGTACCCCCTATGCAGTGCCCCCAGTAGTAGTCCCCCCTATGCAGTGCCCCCAGTAGTAGTACCCCTATGCAGTGCCCCCAGTAGTAGTACCCCCTATACAGTGCCCCCAGTAGTAGTCCACCCTATGCAGTGCCCCCAGTAGTAGTACCCACTATACAGTGCCCCCAGTAGTAGTACTCCTATACAGTGCCCCCAGTAGAAGTCCACCCTATGCAGTGCCCCCAGTAGTAGTACCCCCTATGCAGTGCCCCCAGTAGTAGTACCCCCTATACAGTGCCTCCAGTAGTAGTACTCCTATACAGTGCCCCCAGTAGTAGTCCACCCTATGCATTGCCCCCAGTAGTAGTACCCCTATACAGTGCTCCCAGTAGTAGTACCCCCTATACAGTGCCCCCAGTAGTAGTACTCCTATACAGTGCCCCCAGTAGTAGTCCACCCTATGCTGTGCCCCCAGTAGTAGTACCCCCTATGCAGTGCCCCCAGTAGTAGTACCCCCGTATGCACTGCCCCCAGTAGTAGTCCCCACTATGCAGTGCCCCCAGTAGTAGTCCCCCCTATACAGTGCCCCCAGTAGTAGTCCCTCTATACAGTGCCCCCAGTAGTAGTCCCTCTATACAGTGCCCCAAGTAGTAGTACTCCTACAGTGCCCCCAGTACTAGTCCACCCTATGCAGTGCCCCCAGTAGTAGTACCCCCTATACAGTGTCCCCAGTAGTAGTACTCCTATACAGTGCCCCCAGTAGTAGTACCCCCTGTACAGTGCCCACAGTAGTAGTACTCCTATGCAGTGCCCCCAATAGTAGTACCCCCTATACAGTGCCCCCAGTAGTAGTACTCCTATACAGTGCCCCCAGTAGTAGTACTCCTATACAGTACCCCCAGTAGTAGTCCACCCTATGCAGTGCCCCCAGTAGTAGTCCCTCCATACAGTGCCCCAAGTAGTAGTACTTCTATACAGTGCCCCCAGTAGTATTACCCACTATACAGTGCCCCCAGTAGTAGTAACCCACTATACAGTGCCCCCAGTAGTAGTCCCTCTATGCAGTGCCCCCAGTAGTAGTCCCCTCTATACAGTGCCCCCAGTAGTCGTCCCTCTATACAGTGCCCTCAGTAGTAGTCCACCCAATTCAGTGCTCCCAGTAGTAGTCCCTCTATACAGTGCCCCAAGTAGTAGTCCACAGTATGCAGTGCCCCCAGTAGTAGTACCCCCTATACAGTGCCCCCAGTAGTAGTACCCCCTATACAGTGCCCCCAGTAGTAGTACCCCCCTATACAGTGCCCCCAGTAGTAGTACTCCTATGCAGTGCCCCCAGTAGTAGTACTCCTATGCAGTGCCCCCAGTAGTAGTACTCCTATGCAGTGCCCCCAGTAGTAGTACCCCCTATACAGTGCCCCCAGTAGTAGTACCCCCTATACAGTGCCTCCAGTAGTAGTACTCCTATACAGTGCCCCCAGTAGTAGTCCACCCTATGCATTGCCCCCAGTAGTAGTACCCCTATACAGTGCTCCCAGTAGTAGTACCCCCTATACAGTGCCCCCAGTAGTAGTACTCCTATACAGTGCCCCCAGTAGTAGTCCACCCTATGCTGTGCCCCCAGTAGTAGTACCCCCTATGCAGTGCCCCCAGTAGTAGTACCCCCGTATGCACTGCCCCCAGTAGTAGTCCCCACTATGCAGTGCCCCCAGTAGTAGTCCCCCCTATACAGTGCCCCCAGTAGTAGTCCCTCTATACAGTGCCCCCAGTAGTAGTCCCTCTATACAGTGCCCCAAGTAGTAGTACTCCTACAGTGCCCCCAGTACTAGTCCACCCTATGCAGTGCCCCCAGTAGTAGTACCCCCTATACAGTGTCCCCAGTAGTAGTACTCCTATACAGTGCCCCCAGTAGTAGTACCCCCTGTACAGTGCCCACAGTAGTAGTACTCCTATGCAGTGCCCCCAATAGTAGTACCCCCTATACAGTGCCCCCAGTAGTAGTACTCCTATACAGTGCCCCCAGTAGTAGTACTCCTATACAGTACCCCCAGTAGTAGTCCACCCTATGCAGTGCCCCCAGTAGTACTCCCTCCATACAGTGCCCCAAGTAGTAGTACTCCTATACAGTGCCCCCAGTAGTATTACCCACTATACAGTGCCCCCAGTAGTAGTAACCCACTATACAGTGCCCCCAGTAGTAGTCCCTCTATGCAGTGCCCCCAGTAGTAGTCCCCTCTATACAGTGCCCCCAGTAGTCGTCCCTCTATACAGTGCCCTCAGTAGTAGTCCACCCAATTCAGTGCTCCCAGTAGTAGTCCCTCTATACAGTGCCCCAAGTAGTAGTCCACAGTATGCAGTGCCCCCAGTAGTAGTACCCCCTATACAGTGCCCCCAGTAGTAGTACCCCCTATACAGTGCCCCCAGTAGTAGTACCCCCCTATACAGTGCCCCCAGTAGTAGTACTCCTATGCAGTGCCCCCAGTAGTAGTACTCCTATGCAGTGCCCCCAGTAGTAGTACTCCTATGCAGTGCCCCCAGTAGTAGTACCCCCTATACAGTGCCCCCAGTAGTAGTACCCCCTATACAGTGCCCCCTGTAGAAGTCCACCCTATGCAGTGCCCCCAGTAGTAGTCCATCCTATGCAGTGCCCCCAGTAGTAGTACCCCCTATGCAGTGCCCCCAGTTGTAGTCCCTCTATACAGTGCCCCCAGTAGTAGTCCCTCTATACAGTGCCCCTAGTAGTAGTCCCTCTATACAGTGCCCCCAGTAGTAGTCCACCCTATGCAGTGCCCCCAGTAGTAGTCCACCCTATGCAGTGCCCCCAGTAGTAGTCCCTCTATACAGTGCCCCCAGTAGTAGTCCCTCTATACAGTGCCACAGTAGTAGTACCCCCTATGCAGTGCCCCCAGTAGTAGTCCCCCTATACAGTGCCCCCAGTAGTAGTACCCCCTATACAGTGCCCCCAGTAGTAGTCCACCCTATGCAGTGCCCCCAGTTGTAGTCCCTCTATACAGTGCCCCCTATACAGTGCCCCCAGTAGTAGTCCACCCTATGCAGTGCCCCCAGTAGTAGTCCATCCTATGCAGTGCCCCCAGTAGTAGTCCCTCTATACAGTGCCCCCAGTAGTAGTCCCTCTATACAGTGCCCCCAGTAGTAGTACCCCCTTTGCAGTGCCCCCAGTAGTAGTCCCCCCTATGCAGTGCCCCCAGTAGTAGTACCCCTATACAGTGCCCCCAGTAGTAGTACCCCCTATACAGTGCCCCCAGTAGTAGACCACCCTATGCAGTGCCCCCAGTAGTAGTACCCCCTATACAGTGCCCCCAGTAGTAGTACTCCTATACAGTGCCCCCAGTAGAAGTCCACCCTATGCAGTGCCCCAAGTAGTAGTACCCCCTATGCAGTGCACCCAGTAGTAGTACCCCCTATGCAGTTCCCCCAGTAGTAGTACCCCCTATACAGTGCCTCCAGTAGTAGTACTCCTATACAGTGCCCCCAGTAGTAGTCCACCCTATGCATTGCCCCCAGTAGTAGTACCCCTATACAGTGCTCCCAGTAGTAGTACAACCTATACAGTGCCCCCAGTAGTAGTACTCCTATACAGTGCCCCCAGTAGTAGTCCACCCTATGCAGTGCCCCCAGTAGTAGTACCCCCTATGCAGTGCCCCCAGTAGTAGTACCCCCGTATGCACTGCCCCCAGTAGTAGTCCCCACTATGCAGTGCCCCCAGTAGTAGTCCCCCCTATACAGTGCCCCCAGTAGTAGTCCCTCTATACAGTGCCCCCAGTAGTAGTCCCTCTATACAGTGCCCCAAGTAGTAGTACTCCTACAGTGCCCCCAGTGGTAGGCCACCCTATACAGTGCCCCCAGTAGTATTACGCCCTATACAGTGCCCCCAGTAGTAGTAACCCACTATACAGTGCCCTCAGTAGTAGTCCATCCTTTGCAGTGCCCCCAGTAGTAGTCCCTCTATACAGTGCCCCCAGTAGTAGTCCACCCTATGCAGTGCCCCCAGTAGTAGTCCCCTCTATACAGTGCCCCCAGTAGTAGTCCACCCTATGCAGTGCCCCCAGTAGTAGTCCCTCTATACAGTGCCCCCAGTAGTAGTCCCTCTATACAGTGCCCCCAGTAGTAGTCCCTCTATACAGTGCCCCCAGTAATAGTACCCACTATGCAGTGCCCCCAGTAGTAGTCCATCCTATGCAGTGCCCCCAGTAGTAGTCCCTCTATACAGTGCCCCCAGTAGTAGTCCCTCTATACAGTGCCCCCAGTAGTAGTCCCTTTATACAGTGCCCCCAGTAGTAGTACCCCCTATGCAGTGCCCCCAGTAGTAGTCCCCCCTATGCAGTGCCCCCAGTAGTAGTCCCCCCTATACAGCGCCCTCAGTAGTAGTCCCTCTATACAGTGCCCCCAGTAGTATTACCCACTATACAGTGCCCCCAGTAGTAGTAACCCACTATACAGTGCCCCCAGTAGTAGTCCCTCTATGCAGTGCCCCCAGTAGTAGTCCCCTCTATACAGTGCCCCCAGTAGTCGTCCCTCTATACAGTGTCCTCAGTAGTAGTCCACCCAATTCAGTGCTCCCAGTAGTAGTCCCTCTATACAGTGCCCCAAGTAGTAGTCCACAGTATGCAGTGCCCCCAGTAGTAGTACCCCCTATACAGTGCCCCCAGTAGTAGTACCCCCTATACAGTGCCCCCAGTAGTAGTACCCCCTATACAGTGCCCCCAGTAGTAGTACCCCCCTATACAGTGCCCCCAGTAGTAGTACTCCTATGCAGTGCCCCCAGTAGTAGTACTCCTATGCAGTGCCCCCAGTAGTAGTACTCCTATGCAGTGCCCCCAGTAGTAGTACTCCTATGCAGTGCCCCCAGTAGTAGTACCCCTATACAGTGCCCCCAGTAGTAGTACCCCCTTAATAGTGCCCCCAGTAGTAGTACTCCTATACAGTGCCCCCTGTAGAAGTCCACCCTATGCAGTGCCCCCAGTAGTAGTCCATCCTATGCAGTGCCCCCAGTACTAGTCCACCCTATGCAGTGCCCCCAGTTGTAGTCCCTCTATACAGTGCCCCCAGTAGTAGTCCCTCTATACAGTGCCCCCAGTAGTAGTCCCTCTATACAGTGCCCCCAGTAGTAGTCCACCCTATGCAGTGCCCCCAGTAGTAGTCCACCCTATGCAGTGCCCCCAGTAGTAGTCCCTCTATACAGTGCCCCCAGTAGTAGTCCCTCTATACAGTGCCACAGTAGTAGTACCCCCTATGCAGTGCCCCCAGTAGTAGTCCCCCTATACAGTGCCCCCAGTAGTAGTACCCCCTATACAGTGCCCCCAGTAGTAGTCCACCCTATGCAGTGCCCCCAGTAGTAGTCCCTCTATACAGTGCCCCCTATACAGTGCCCCCAGTAGTAGTCCACCCTATGCAGTGCCCCCAGTAGTAGTCCATCCTATGCAGTGCCCCCAGTAGTAGTCCCTCTATACAGTGCCCCCAGTAGTAGTCCCTCTATA
Organism: Taudactylus pleione; assembly: GCA_031769625.1. Lineage (NCBI taxonomy): Eukaryota > Metazoa > Chordata > Amphibia > Anura > Myobatrachidae > Taudactylus > Taudactylus pleione. The sequence goes on from JAUIMM010000905.1 coordinate 588,900, forward strand.
CAGTGCCCCCAGTAGTAGTACCCCCTTTGCAGTGCCCCCAGTAGTAGTCCCCCCTATGCAGTGCCCCCAGTAGTAGTACCCCTATACAGTGCCCCCAGTAGTAGTACCCCCTATAGAGTGCCCCCAGTAGTAGACCACCCTATGCAGTGCCCCCAGTAGTAGTACCCCCTATACAGTGCCCCCAGTAGTAGTACTCCTATACAGTGCCCCCAGTAGAAGTCCACCCTATGCAGTGCCCCCAGTAGTAGTACCCCCTATGCAGTGCCCCCAGTAGTAGTCCCCCTATACAGTGCCCCCAGTAGTAGTACCCCCTATGCAGTTCCCCCAGTAGTAGTACCCCCTATACAGTGCCTCAAGTAGTAGTACTCCTATACAGTGCCCCCAGTAGTAGTCCACCCTATGCATTGCCCCCAGTAGTAGTACCCCTATACAATGCTCCCAGTAGTAGTACCCCCTATACAGTGCCCCCAGTAGTAGTACTCCTATACAGTGCCCCCAGTAGTAGTCCACCCTATGCAGTGCCCCCAGTAGTAGTACCCCCTATGCAGTGCCCCCAGTAGTAGTACCCCCGTATACACTGCCCCCAGTAGTAGTCCCCCCTATGCAGTGCCCCCAGTAGTAGTCCCCCCTATACAGTGCCCCCAGTAGTAGTCCCTCTATACAGTGCCCCCAGTAGTAGTCCCTCTATACAGTGCCCCAAGTAGTAGTACTCCTACAGTGCCCCCAGTACTAGTCCACCCTATGCAGTGCCCCCAGTAGTAGTACCCCCTATACAGTGTCCCCAGTAGTAGTACTCCTATACAGTGCCCCCAGTAGTAGTACCCCCTGTACAGTGCCCACAGTAGTAGTACTCCTATGCAGTGCCCCCAGTAGTAGTACCCCCTATACAGTGCCCCCAGTAGTAGTACTCCTATACAGTGCCCCCAGTAGTAGTACTCCTATACAGTACCCCCAGTAGTAGTACCTCCTATGCAGTGCCCCCAGTAGTAGTACCTCCTATGCAGTGCCCCCAGTAGTAGTACCCCCTATGCAGTGCCCCCAGTAGTAGTCCCCCTATACAGTGCCCCCAGTAGTAGTCACCCCTATGCAGTGCCCCCAGTTGTAGTCACCCCTATGCAGTGCCCCCAGTAGTAGTCCCCCCTACACAGTGCCCCCAGTAGTAGTACCCCCTATACAGTGCCCCCAGTAGTAGTCCACCCTATGCAGTGCCCCCAGTAGTAGTACTCCTATACAGTGCCCCCAGTAGTAGTCCACCCTATGCAGTGCCCCCAGTAGTAGTACCTCCTATGCAGTGCCCCCAGTAGTAGTACCCCCTATGCAGTGCCCCCAGTAGTAGTCCCCCTATACAGTGCCCCCTGTAGTTGTCACCCCTATGCAGTGCCCCCTGTAGTAGTCACCCCTATGCAGTGCCCCCAGTAGTAGTCCCCCCTATACAGTGCCCCCAGTAGTAGTCCCTCTATACAGTGCCCCCAGTAGTAGTCCACCCTATACAGTGCCCCCAGTAGTAGTACCCCTATACAGTGCCCCTAGTAGTAGTCCCCCTATACAGTGCCCCCAGTAGTAGTACCCCCTATACAGTGCCCCCAGTAGTAGTACTCCTATACAGTGCCCCCAGTAGTAGTACCCCCTATGCAGTGCCCCCAGTAGTAGTCCCCTATCACCCGCTGCATCTCTCCCATCACCCGCTGTGGAGGGAGCCGGAAGGCGGAGCTCATGAGTGACCTCCAGCCGGCTCCCTCCGTGGACGAAGCAGCAGCCAATGACAGTCTGTCTGACTCTCATTGGCTGGCTGCTATAAACAAACACACAGCCGCCACTGGCTGTGCGTGTTTGTTACTGTGTAGGGCAGACCGCTCTCACTGCCGTCTGCCCTACACTTGGGGCCGGGGGACTAGCGGGGCTAGTTCAAGCCTCTGGGGTAGTCCACCCATTGGCTGCTGGTGGCACTGCTGGATGGCGCCCCCCTTTGGCCGGCGCTTCTGACGAGTGCCATCCTGGCCAATGGGTAAATACGCCCCTGTTGCTGGGCTACAAGTTTGTGTTTAGCTGGGAGCTGTAGTACCACAATCCTGCGAGAGCCTAAGGTGTCCTTAAACTGCAGAGTTCTGATAACAGGTTAGGGGTTATGTAATGATGTGCACTGTGTTTATGTGTTTATGTGTATATATATATATATAGTGTATGTATAGTGTGCACTGTGTATATGTATGTATAGGATTTGTTGAATGAAGAGGGCGGACAGGAGAGTGAAGGGAGATGAGGTCAGAGATGTAAATGGGAGAAGAATGGCCGAGGGATATATTTATATCCTTTACTACAGTTATACATAATTCTGCCACTGGCTCTGTATCATTGGTGAAAGCACCCCCTCCTGCCTTCACCACCACAGCAGCACCCCTAATATTTGTGCTGCCAGTAAGTAGATCTCTGCTATCTGTCAGCCATACGCTGGGGGAGACCCTTCCGCACCCCAATCTCTTTCTATACATTTTACTGTCTGAAATCAGCAAATAAAGGGGCACAACAGGGCAAAATAGGGTCTACACATTCCTAGCTCAAAGAGCTTACACTCATAGCCAGTATATACATCATAAACTTCTTAGTTACCAGAGTTATTACACAGGTAATTTGCCAATAGTGACACAATCCCTGTGATTGCCATCAGTGCCCTGTAACACAAGTGCCTGCACCCTCCCAGTTACTGCACCAGCTCATAGCCCCAGGCCGCAGTTTGTTTACAGTCATTTCCCCATGAGAGACCCCTGTACTAATTCATTAGGACTCCTTTGTTCCAGTGTTCTCCCTCCGCAGGGGGCTGATCACACCTAACATATCCCTGCTCTCCCAGTTTATATACATATATTCACTATAGATACATACACTATATAATATATATTGTGACACAGTTAGGTTAGGGGGTCCCTCTCCTGGGTAGAGGACTCCTTCCTTACACACACACACAGCAGCAGGGAAGCAGCACACCAGTCTGGATGCAAGTACAAGCTGGTCGGAGCCAGTCTTTATAGTACAATGTCAGAAATAACAAAAGAAACCATCTATTTCTTACTCTCTACCAGGACACCTAACACTTGGTTGCTTTGCATTTTTGCTTATCTGGATGTTATGGTCGCGAATGTATATTATCCTGTAATGTATTGTACTGTACTGTAAATCAACCTATTTGTTTATGTGCTGTGTAAGGCGCTGCGGAACACTTGTGGCGCCATATAAATAAATGATAATAATAATATATCCACTCCCCATGGGAGAGTCACACTGTACTGCAGAGCTCAGCAACATTGTGGTAGCAATATAGAAATAAATAGATAAAAGCCACACAAATACCGTAGTAAGTCACATTATTATCACTATCTCCCTATGAGCTGTATATTAGCATCTTTCTAATGAAGACTTAGGGCCTGATTCAGTAAGGATTGCAATTGCGATCGCAGCTGCGAAATCACATGCAACGAAGCTGCGAAAATATACTAATTTCTTCCACAGCTCAGCCAGCATAGAGACGCCCACTACTGCTATCTCACATCTGTAAAATACCTCACAGTCCTGTGTATACATCTGTAACATCAGCCACAGCTCAGCCAGCATAGACACCCACTACTGCTATCTCACATCTGTAATACCTCACAGTCCTGTGTATACATCTGTAACATCAGCCACAGCTCAGCCAGCATAGAGACATCCACTACTGCTATCTCACATCTGTAATACCTCACAGTCCTGTGTATACATCTGTAACATGAGCCACAGCTCAGTCAGCATAGAGACACCAACTACTGCTATCTCACATCTGTAATACCTCACAGTCCTGTGTATACATCTGTAACATCAGCCACAGCTCAGCCAGCATAGAGACATCCACTACTACTATCTCACATCTGTAATACCTCACAGTCCTGTGTATACATCAGTAACATCAGCCACAGCTCAGTCAGCATAGAGACACCCACTACTGCTATCTCACATCTGTAATACCTCACAGCCCTGTGTATACATCTGTAACATCAGCCACAGCTCACCCAGCATAGAGACGCCCACTACTACTATCTCACATCTGTAATACCTCACAGTCCTGTGTATACATCTGTAACATCAGCCACAGCACAGCCAGCATAGAGACACCCACTACTACTATCTCACATCTGTAATACTTCACAGTCCTGTGTATACATCAGTAACATCAGCCACAGCTCAGTCAGCATAAAGACACCCACTACTGCTATCTCACATCTGTACTACCTCACAGTCCTGTGTATACATCTGTAACATCAGCCACAGCTCAGTCAGCATAGAGACACCCACTACTGCTATCTCACATCTGTAATACCTCACAGTCCTGTGTATACATCTGTAACATCAGCCACAGCTCAGCCAGCATAGAGACATCCACTACTGCTATCTCACATCTGTAATACCTCACAGTCCTGTGTATACATCTGTAACATGAGCCACAGCTCAGTCAGCATAGAGACACCAACTACTGCCATCTCACATCTGTAATACCTCAGTCCTGTGTATACATCTGTAACATCAGCCACAGCTCAGCCAGCATAGAGACACCCACTACTGCTATCTCACATCTGTAATACCTCACAGTCCTGTGTATACATCAGTAACATCAGCCACAGTTCAGTCAGCATAGAGACACCCACTACTGCTATCTCACATCTGTAATACCTCACAGTCCTGTGTATACATCTGTAACATCAGCCACAGCTCAGTCAGCATAGAGACACCCACTACTGCTATCTCACATCTGTAATACCTCACAGTCCTGTGTATACATCTGTAACATCAGCAACAGCTCAGCCAGCATAGAGACACCCACTACTGCTATCTCACATCTGTAATACCTCACAGTCCTGTGTATACATCTGTAACATCAGCCACAGCACAGCCAGCATAGAGACACCCACTACTGCTATCTCACATCTGTAATACCTCACAGTCCTGTGTATACATCAGTAACATCAGCCACAGCTCAGCCAGCAGAGAGATACCCACTACTGCTATCTCACATCTGTAATACCTCACAGTCCTGTGTATACATCTGTAACATCAGCCACAGCACATCCAGCATAGAGACACCCACTACTGCTATCTCACATCTGTATTATCTCACAGTCCTGTGTATACATCTGTAACATCAGCCACAGCACAGCCAGCATAGAGACATCCACTACTGCTATCTCACATCTGTAATACCTCACAGTCCTGTGTATACATCTGTAACATGAGCCACAGCTCAGTCAGCATAGAGACACCCACTACTGCCATCTCACATCTGTAATACCTCAGTCCTGTGTATACATCTGTAACATCAGCCACAGCTCAGCCAGCATAGAGACACCCACTACTGCTATCTCACATCTGTAATACCTCACAGTCCTGTGTATACATCAGTAACATCAGCCACAGCTCAGTCAGCATAGAGACACCCACTACTGCCATCTCACATCTGTAATACCTCAGTCCTGTGTATACATCTGTAACATCAGCCACAGCTCAGTCAGCATAGAGACACCCACTACTGCCATCTCACATCTGTAATACCTCACAGTCCTGTGTATACATCTGTAACACCAGCCACAGCTCAGCCAGCATAGAGACACCCACTACTGCTATCTCACATCTGTAATACCTCACAGTCCTGTGTATACATCTGTAACATCAGCCACAGCTCAGCCAGCATAGAGACACCCACTACTGCTATCTCACATCTGTAATACCTCACAGTCCTGTGTATACATCTGTAACATGAGCCACAGCTCAGTCAGCATAGAGACACCCACTACTGCCATCTCACATCTGTAATACCTCAGTCCTGTGTATACATCTGTAACATCAGCCACAGCTCAGCCAGCATAGAGACACCCACTACTGCTATCTCACATCTGTAATACCTCACAGTCCTGTGTATACATCAGTAACATCAGCCACAGCTCAGTCAGCATAGAGACACCCACTACTGCCATCTCACATCTGTAATACCTCAGTACTGTGTATACATCTGTAACATCAGCCACAGCTCAGTCAGCATAGAGACACCCACTACTGCCATCTCACATCTGTAATACCTCACAGTCCTGTGTATACATCTGTAACATCAGCCACAGCTCAGCCAGCATAGAGACACCCACTACTGCTATCTCACATCTGTAATACCTCACAGTCCTGTGTATACATCAGTAACATCAGCCACAGCTCAGCCAGCATAGAGACACCCACTACTGCTATCTCACATCTGTAATACCTCACAGTCCTGTGTATACATCTGTAACATCAGCCACAGCTCAGCCAGCATAGAGATACCCACTACTGCTATCTCACATCCGTAATACCTCACAGTCCTGTGTATACATCTGTAACATCAGCCACAGCTCAGCCAGCATAGAGACACCCACTACTGCAATCTCACATCTGTAATACCTCACAGTCATGTGTATACAACTGTAACATCAGCCACAACTCAGCCAGCATAGAGACGCCCACTACTGCTATCTCACATCTGTAATATCTCACAGTCCTGTGTATACATCTGTAACATCAGCCACAGCTCAGCCAGCAAAGAGACACCCACTACTGCTATCTCACATCTGTAATACCTCACAGTCCTGTGTATACATCTGTAACATCAGCCACAGCACAGCCAGCATAGAGACACCCACTACTGCTATCTCACATCTGTAATACCTCACAGTCCTGTGTATACATCTGTAACATCAGCCACAGCTCAGCCACAATAGAGACGCCCACTACTGCTATCTCACATCTGTAATACCTCACAGTCCTGTGTATACATCTGTAACATCAGCCACAGCGCAGCCAGCATAGAGACACCCTCTACTGCTATATCACATCTGTAATACCTCACAGTCCTGTGTATACATCAGTAACATCAGCCACAGCACAGCCAGCATAGAGATACCCACTACTGCTATCTCACATCTGTAATACCTCACAGTCCTGTGTATACATCTGTAACAGCCACAGCACAGCCAGCATAGAGACACCCACTACTGCTATCTCACATCTGTAATACCTCAGTCCAGTGTATACATCTGTAACATCAGCCACAGCTCAGCCAGCATAGAGACACCCACTACTGCTATCTCACATCTGTAATACCTCACAGTCCTGTGTATGCATCTGAAACATCAGCCACAGCACAGCCAGCATAGAGACACCAACTACTACTATCTCACATCTGTAATACCTCACAGTTCTGTGTATACATCAGTAACATAAGCCACAGCACAGCCAGCATAGAGACACCCACTACTGCTATCTCACATCTGTAATACCTCACAGTCCTGTGTATACATCTGTAACATCAGCCACAGCACAGCCAGCATAGAGATGCCCACTACTGCTATCTCACATCTGTAATAACTCACAGTCCTGTGTATACATCTGTAACATCAGCCACAGCACAGCCAGCATAGAGACACCCACTACTGCTATCTCACATCTGTATTACCTCACAGTCCTGTGTATACATCTGTAACATCAGCCACAGCACAGCCAGCATAGAGACACCCATTACTGCTATCTCACATCTGTAATACCTCACAGTCCTGTGTATACATCTGTGACACCGGCTACTGCTATCTCACATCTGTAATACGTCACAGTCCTGTGTATACATCTGTAACATCAGCCACAGCACAGCCAGCATAGAGACACCCACTACTGCTATCTCACATCTGTAATACCTCACAGTCCTGCGTATACATCAGTAACATCAGCCACAGCACAGCCAGCATAGAGACACCCACTACTGCTATCTCTCATCTGTAATACCTCACAGTCCTGCATATACATCAGTAACAGCAGCCACAGCACAGCCAGCATAGATGCCCACTACTGCTATCTCACATCTGTAATACCTCACAGTCCTGTGTATACATCTGTAACGTCAGCCACAGCACAGCCAGCATAGAGACACACACTACTGCTATCTCATATCTGTAATACCTCCCAGTCTTGCGTATACATCTGTAACATCAGCCACAGCTCAGCCAGAATAGAGACACCCACTACTGCTATCTCACATCTGTAATACCTCACAGTCCTGTGTATACATCTGTAACATCAGCCACCGCTCAGCCAGCATAGAGACACCCACTACTGCTATCTCACATCTGTAATACCTCACAGTCCTGTGTATACATCTGTAACATCAGCCACAGCTCAGCCAGCATAGAGACACCAACTACTGCTATGTCACATCTGTAATACCTCACAGTCCTGTGTATACATCTGTAACATCAGCCACAGCTCAGCCAGCATAGAGACACCCACTACTGCTATCTCACATCTGTAATACCTCACAGTCCTGTGTATACATCAGTAACATCAGCCACAGCACAGCCAGCATAGAGACAGCCACTACTGCTATCTTACATCTGTAATACCTCACAGTCCTGTGTATACATCTGTAACATCAGCCACAGCACAGCCAGCATAGAGACACCCACTACTGCTATCTCACATCACTAATACCTCACAGTCCTGTGTATACATCTGTAACATCAGCCACAGGTCAGCCAGCATAGACACCCACTACTGCTATCTCACATCTGTAATACCTCACAGTCTTGTATATACATCTGTAACATCAGCCACAGCACAGCCAGCATAGAGACACACACTACTGCTATCTCACATCAGTAATACCTCACAGTCCTGTGTATACATCTGTAACATCAGCCACAGGTCAGCCAGCATAGACACCCACTAAAGCTATCTCACATCTGTAATACCTCACAGTCCTGTGTATACATCTGTAACATCAGCCACAGGTCAGCCAGCATAGAGACACCCACTAATGCTATCTTACATCTGTAATACCTCACAGTCCTTTATATACATCTGTAACATCAGCCACAGCACTGCCAGCATAGACACCCACTACTGCTATCTCACATCTATAATACCTCACAGTCCTGTGTATACATCAGTAACATCAGCCACAGCTCAGCCAGCATAGAGACACCCACTACTGCTATCTCACATCTGTAATACCTCACAGTCCTGTGTATACATCTGTAACATCAGCCACAGCACAGCCAGCATAGACACCCACTACTGCTATCTCACATCTGTAATACCTCACAGTCCTGTGTATACATCTGTAACATCAGCCACAGCACAGCCAGCATAGAGACTCCCACTACTGCTATCTCATATCTGTAATACCTCACAGTCCTGTGTATACATCTGTAACCTCAGCCACAGCACAGCCAGCATAGAGACACCCACTACTGCTATCTCACATCTGTAATACCTCACAGTCCTGTGTATACATCTGTAACATCAGCCACAGCACAGCCAGCATAGAGACTCCCACTACTGCTATCTCACATCTGTAATACCTCACAGTCCTGTGTATACATCTGTAACCTCAGCCACAGCACAGCCAGCATAGACTCCCACTACTGCTATCTCACATCTGTAATACCTCACAGTCCTGTGTATACATCTGTAACATCAGCCACAGCACAGCCAGCATAGAGACACCCACTACTGCTATCACATCTGTAATACCTCACAGTCCTGTGTATACATCAGTAACATCAGCCACAGCACAGCCAGCATAGACACCCACTACTGCTATCTCACATCTGTAATACCTCACAGTCCTGTGTATACATCTGTAACATCAGTCACTGCACAGCCAGCATAGAGACAGCCACTACTGCTATCTCACATCTGTAATACCTCACAGTCCTGTGTATACATCTGTAACATCAGCCACAGCACAGCCAGCATAGAGACGCCCACTACCGCTATCTTGCATCTGTAATACCTCACAGTCCTGTGTATGCATCTGTAACATCAGTCACAGCACAGCCAGCATAGAGACGCCCACTACCGCTATCTCACATCTGTAATACCTCACAGTCCTGTGTATACATCTGTAACATCAGCCACAGCACAGCCAGCATAGAGACGCCCACTACCGCTATCTCACATCTGTAATACCTCACAGTCCTTTGTATACATCTGTAACATCAGCCACAGCTCAGCCAGCACAGAGACACCCACTACTGCTATCTCACATCTGTAATACCTCACAGTCCTGTGTATACATCTGTAACATCAGCCACCGCTCAGCCAGCATAGAGACGCCCACTACTGCTATCTCACATCTGTAATACCTCACAGTCCTGTGTATACATCTGTAACATCAGCCACAGCTCAGCCAGCATAGAGACACCCACTACTGCTATCTCACATCTGTAATACCTCACAGTCCTGTGTATACATCTGTAACATCAGCCACAGCTCAGCCAGCACAGAGACACCCACTACTGCTATCTCACATCTGTAATACCTCACAGTCCTGTGTATACATCTGTAACATCAGCCACAGCACAGCCAGCACAGAGACACCCACTACTGCTATCTCACATCTGTAATACCTCACAGTCCTGTGTATGCATCTGTAACATCAGTCACAGCACAGCCTGCATAGAGACACCCACTACTGCTATCTCACATCTGTAATACCTCACAGTCCTGTGTATACATCTGTAACATCAGCCACAGCACAGCCAGCATAGAGACGCCCACTACCACTATCTCACATCTGTAATACCTCACAGTCCTGTGTATACATCTGTAACATCAGCCACAGCTCAGCCAGCATAGAGACACCCACTACTGCTATCTCACATCTGTAATACCTCACAGTCCTGTGTATACATCTGTAACATCAGCCACAGCTCAGATAGCATAGAGACACCCACTACTGCTATCTCACATCTGTAATACCTCACAGTCCTGTGTATACATCAGTAACATCAGCCACAGCACAGCCAGCATAGAGACACCCACTACTGCTATCTCACATCTGTAATACCTCACAGTCCTGTGTATACATCTGTAACATCAGCCACAGCTCAGCCAGCATAGAGACAACCACTACTGCTATCTCACATCCGTAATACCTCACAGTCCTGTGTATACATCTGTAACATCAGCCACAGCTCAGATAGCATAGAGACACCCACTACTGCCATCTCACATCTGTAACACCTCACAGTCCTGTGTATACATCTGTAACATCAGCCACAGCACAGCCAGCATAGAGACACCCACTACTGCTATCTCACATCTGTAATACCTCACAGTCCTGTGTATACATCTGTAACATCAGCCACAGCACAGCCAGCATAGAGACACCCACTACTGCTATCTCACATCTGTAATACCTCACAGTCCTGTGTATACATCTGTAACATCAGCCACAGCTCAGCCAGCATAGAGACACTACTGCTATCTCACATCTGTAATACCTCACAGTCCTGTGTATGCATCTGTAACATCAGTCACAGCACAGCCTGCATAGAGACACCCACTACTGCTATCTCACATCTGTAATACCTCACAGTCCTGTGTATACATCTGTAACATCAGCCACAGCACAGCCAGCATAGAGACGCCCACTACCACTATCTCACATCTGTAATACCTCACAGTCCTGTGTATACATCTGTAACATCAGCCACAGCTCAGCCAGCATAGAGACACCCACTACTGCTATCTCACATCTGTAATACCTCACAGTCCTGTGTATACATCTGTAACATCAGCCACAGCTCAGATAGCATAGAGACACCCACTACTGCTATCTCACATCTGTAATACCTCACAGTCCTGTGTATACATCAGTAACATCAGCCACAGCACAGCCAGCATAGAGACACCCACTACTGCTATCTCACATCTGTAATACCTCACAGTCCTGTGTATACATCTGTAACATCAGCCACAGCTCAGATAGCATAGAGACACCCACTACTGCTATCTCACATCTGTAATACCTCACAGTCCTGTGTATACATCAGTAACATCAGCCACAGCACAGCCAGCATAGAGACACCCACTACTGCTATCTCACATCTGTAATACCTCACAGTCCTGTGTATACATCTGTAACATCAGCCACAGCTCAGATAGCATAGAGACACCCACTACTGCCATCTCACATCTGTAACACCTCACAGTCCTGTGTATACATCTGTAACATCAGCCACAGCACAGCCAGCATAGAGACACCCACTACTGCTATCTCACATCTGTAATACCTCACAGTCCTGTGTATACATCTGTAACATCAGCCACAGCACAGCCAGCATAGAGACACCCACTACTGCTATCTCACATCTGTAATACCTCACAGTCCTGTGTATACATCTGTAACATCAGCCACAGCTCAGCCAGCATAGAGACACTACTGCTATCTCACATCTGTAATACCTCACAGTCCTGTGTATACACTGGTACCATCATCGCACATCGGCCTGTCACGCACATTTACAGCAGTTCTGACCAGCTGCATAAACCGCAAGTCTAGTCGCTCGCAGTGTGTACATAAGCTGTGTATGCCGTCTCAGTGATTAATTTATACATGCCTATGCAAATCCGTTCAAACGGACAGGCACGCCTGCATTTCTCTGACCTCTCCCCCCGTCACCACTCCCAAAGGCACACGGCAGGGGCGTATCTATAATGGGTGCAGGGTCCAGTGGGGCCCCGCACCGCACACCCTGTACCCATAGCATACTTACCTCTCCGGAGTCCCACGTCAGAGCGGTGGTCCGGCGCTCTAATAATGACTGGAAAATGGGCAACGCGGCCATTTTCCCGTCGTTTGCGCATGAGCAGTTTCCTGGTGACCTGTGCATAGTCTATAGGCTCTGTGCGTACTCTAGTGCTTAGAGTCTATAACTCCGGCGCTCGCCGCGCACAGCTCAGTGCGCTGCCGGATGCTGGACAGGGAGGAGGGGCCTGTGTCAGATTGAATACGGGCCCCCTCCTCTCTAGAAACGCGCCTGGCTCATGGCCTGTCACACATCCTGCGATGGATTCCTCTGTGCGTACGTTATTGCAGTACAATCTTAGCTCACGTGCAGTGCGGCTTATACACATACGCAATGGCTAACAATCGCTCGGTTTGCGTACATAGATGCTTTGTGATCGCTGCTGAGTCAGGCCCTTAGGCTGAAGCTCCGCTGGGCAGCGATGAGTATATAACCTCTGTAAAGCGCTGCAGAATATGTTTTTGCTTTATATATAGCTGCTAAGTAATAAATAATGTATGATAATATTCTCCTCAATGGTTATTTTTGCACTAGATAGAAGCCCCCTGTGAGGGTCTTTTGTTCAATGATTGGAGGCTAATGTTTGTTTTGGTTTATTTGCCCCCAGGCTCCTGCTCTCCCCCTGCTGGTGCTCTGTCATAAGTGCAGTCCCGGCTTTTCTTATGATAATAGCTTAGTATGTAACATTTATCCTGAATCACTGGCTTGTGTCCCTTTATAGGAACATTTCAGTCATATTTTAATTGCAAAAACTACAGAGAGACCTCAGACCATGCACGAAATATAGAGCTCCGCTCCTGCCATTGGAGTGTGAGCTCCTTGGAACAGAAATGGTAATTACGAGCAGCTAGTGATTTATTATTACACCTGGTGATGAGTAAAAAGTAAAGTAATATAGACGATTCCTATCTGCGCAAAATAGGAGTATTTTTAAATAAATGTCATCTACAGTATTGCAGCCTTAAGGATTTACTGAGATATCTTTAATGGGGAAGTAACATATAAAGCTGTCACATTGCTGTGGGCTCAGGCTCCGGCCGTTACCGCTGCGCATGCGCTGTCCTGTGGCCGCAGGTGTGCGAATCGAAGTCCCGGCGATGGGCGTTGTGCATTGCCACAGTGCTCTGATGGAGGTCAGCAGCCTGATGTCATCTTCTGGCGTTAGCTATCGGAGCCGGTATGCAGCCAGGAAGCCGACGGACCTAATCCCGACAGCCGGCTTCCCGACTGCTTAATCTCAGCGAGGGTTACGTGACAGGCGTCTAAATCTAGGGGTTAGGCTAGGGGGAGGGAGGGTTAGTGTTAGGCACCCCCCTGGGGGACTTAGGTTTAGGCGGGAGGGAAGGGGGGGCACTTAGAGGGGGGATTAGGGTTAGGCACTGGGGGGAAGGTTAGGGTTAGGCACCCCTAAGGGAGGGTTAGGGGAGGGAATTAGGTTAGTTAATACTTACTTTAGGGACGATCAGGATTTTCACCCATGTCGGGCAGCCGCTGTCGGGATTCCATCTGCCGGACAGGCGTCCGGAAATTATACCGATTCCATCGGAAGCCCAACTCCACAACACTAAAGGGTCTATTCATATATATTATGTAGCCAGGTACGAGAAGACTGTCTTAGGGAGTAATCATATATTAATGGCATTGTACCTAGGAATCTCTCCAATCTATAGGATGTACTATAGTAACTCCTCAGTACTAAGTATAATAATTAGCAGAACGTTAGTGGTGGGAAGGTATAGGGAAAGTAAAGGTATAGAGGTTAGAACTTGTGTTATATAAGTGTAATGTTATATGTATATGCAGAGTATGTGGAACCTATGATGTAAACTTATCCAGGGAACAATATATCCGTGGTAGAAATCAAGATTTATTGGGATATTGGGGCTTATTATTATAGTGGAAAGTTCTGGAAAGTAGGGGCTGGAGGCAGTGGCATAACTGGGGCAGGGTCGCCGGGGCTCGTGCCCTGGGCACCGTGGGACTGGCGGGCAGGGTGGGGTGGGGGCGCTGTCGGCCATGGTAACGGCCCGTCCTAGTTAGCCTGTGTAGTGCAGAACGCAGTAAGTGCGGTCGCACTACACATTTACACACACACCGCCATCAGTGCAGCGGCAATGTGTGTGTTACAGCAGCCAATGAGAGTCAGACAGACTCTGATTGGCTGCTGCTGCGCCCACTGCAAGAGCCGGGCTGGAGTTCAATCATGAGCTTCGCCTTCTAGCTCCTGCAGTGGATGATGGGAGTGACGTCATGACATGTCTCCCATAATGCAGAGCGCGCCAGCTTGGGAGGACTGCTGTGCGGATGGCGGCGGGAGCCGGAGCGGGTTTCCAGGTGTTTTTTATTTTACTTGTGTGCTTGTCTGCACTTCTGGGGGCACTGCATGGGGGGGGACTACTACTGGGGGCACTGCATAGGGGTGCGGGCACAACTGGGGGGGACTACTACTGGGGGCACTGCATGGGGGTGCGGGCACAACTGGGGGGGACTACTACTGGGGGCACTGCATGGGGGGCGGGCACAACTGGGGGGGACTACTACTGGGGGCACTGCATCGGGGGGGCGGGCACAACTGGGGGGGAACTACTACTGGGGGCACTGCATGGGGGGGCGGGCACAACTGGGGGGGACTACTACTGGGGGCACTGCATGGGGGGGCAGGCACAACTGGGGGGGACTACTACTGGGGGCACTGCATCGGGGGGGACCACTACTGGGGGCACTACTGGGGGGGGACTGCATCGGGGGGGACCTCTACTGGAGACTACTACTGGGGGCTACTGACTGGTGGCACTGCATCAGAGGGGGCACCACTACTGGGGGGAGGACTACTACTGGGGGCACTGCATCAGGTGACCACAACTAGGGGCACTGCATAGGGAGGACTACTACCGGGGGCACTATATAAAGGGCACTGCATCGGGGGACCACTACTGGGGGCACTGCATAGGGGGAACTACTACTGGGGGGCACTATATAAGGGGCTTACTACTCGGGGCACAAGGGGCACTGCACTGGACCACTACTGGGGGCACTGATTAGGGAGGACCACTACAAGTGGCATTGTATAAGGGGCACTGGATAGGGGATCACTACAAGGGGCACTGTATAAGGGGCACTGGATAGGGGGATCACTATAGGGGGCACTGGATAGGGGGATCACTATAGGGGGGCCACTGTATAAGGGGCACTGGTGTATACTGTACAGGCAATCATGCGATGTCCAGGGTGAAGGCAAGCACCCTGAACATCAGCACATTTGCCGGTCATTCAGGTGTGTACCCACCCATAGTGAATCGGAAATAATAAGTTCTTCTATGAATTGCTCTCCCCATACTTCTAAGACCACAGGTCATCATACTCGGTCTTCAGGACCCCAAACAGTTCTTGTTTTCCAGGTCTCACAGAATTACTAGTGAAGTAATTATCTCCACCTGTGGATATTTTATAATGTGTCAGTGAGTAATGATTACACCTGTGCACCTGCTGGGTGACCTGGGAAATGTGTCAGTGAGTAATGATTACACCTGTGCACCTGCTGGGTGACCTGGGAAATGTGCCAGTGAGTAATGATTACACCTGTGCACCTGCTGGGTGACCTGGGAAATGTGTCAGTGAGTAATGATTACACCTGTGCTCCTGCTGGGTGACCTGGGAAATGTGTCAGTGAGTAATGATTACACCTGTGCACCTGCTGGGTGACCTGGGAAATGTGTCAGTGAGCAATGATTACACCTGTGCACCTGCTGGGTGACCTGGGAAATGTGTCAGTGAGTAATGAATACACCTGTGCACCTGCTGGGTGACCTGGGAAATGTGTCAGTGAGTAATGAATACACCTGTGCACCTGCTGGGTGACCTGGGAAATGTGTCAGTGAGTAATGATTACACCTGTGCTCCTGCTGGGTGACCTGGGAAATGTGTCAGTGAGTAATGATTACACCTGTGCACCTGCTGGGTGACCTGGGAAATGTGTCAGTGAGTAATTATTATACCTGTGCAGCTGCTGGGTGACCTGGGAAATGTGTCAGTGAGTAATGAATACACCTGTGCACCTGCTGGGTGACCTGGGAAATGTGTCAGTGAGTAATGAATACACCTGTGCACCTGCTGGGTGACTTGGGAAATGTGTCAGTGAGTAATGATTACACCTGTGCTCCTGCTGGGTGACCTGGGAAATGTGTCAGTGAGTAATGATTACACCTGTGCACCTGCTGGGTGACCTGGGAAATGTGTCAGTGAGTAATTATTATACCTGTGCAGCTGCTGGGTGACCTGGGAAATGTGTCAGTGAGTAATGAATACACCTGTGCACCTGCTGGGTGACCTGGGAAATGTGTCAGAGAGTAATGAGTACACCTGTGCTCCTGCTGGGTGACCTGGGAAATGTGTCAGTGAGTAATGAATACACCTGTGCACCTGCTGGGTGACCTGGGAAATGTGTCAGTGAGTAATGAATACACCTGTGCACCTGCTGGGTGACCTGCACTGTGGTGAAAATACCCCTTAGGGTCCCAGTATAGGTATAGAGGTAAATTAGTCTATGACTTCCAAAAGTAAGCTCTTCAGGCTAGGGTCTACCAACCTTAATAGATTATGGTGACTCTGCATATATTTCCTATCTATATACTGTGTATTATTCGATATATATACTGTGTATTATTAGCTGTGGGTACTGTGTGTGTGTATATATATACATGTATATACTGTGTATTATTAGCTGTGGGTATGTGTATGCATATATATATATATATATATATATATATATGAGAGTATATATATATACTGTGTATTATTAGCTGTGTTTCAGTATGAAGGGTGAGTGTAACAGTAGATTATACACAATGAGTGAATGGTATATACACCATCTATACACAGTATATACATAACAATACCTACGTCACAAAGGTATCACGCCCAGGTACTGGCACTTTATGTTGACATGGAGGGAAAGCCTTTCTGTACCAGCACAAGCTCAGGTGATGGGGCATTTACATAAGAAAGCATTAGGTGGGGTGACCTGGGCTACATCTCCTGGGCGCAGTATCACAGGACACACCGTGGTCCACCTGAGGACAGAGGACATCAGTGAGACATGACCTGCACGCTAAGCCCCTGGGATCCCACCTTTATGTCAGGCTTTGACTTTTCATGCATGGAGCCCCTTCTCCTGGAGGAGAACTGCCCCAGAGATGGGAGTAAGGTCCTGAGGGAGCCGGACTCCACCGAGGAGCTGAAGAAGAAGGACAAGGGCTGTGTGAGGAAGAAGAACTACCAGCGCTATGCCAAGCCCCCCTACTCATACCTGGCCATGATCGCCTTAGTCATCAGGTCTGCCCCCGAAAAGAGGCTCAAACTCTCCCAGGTAAGAGCAGAGGATTGTGGGGTGATATTGCTGGATGTGTGGGGTGATATTGTGGGGTGTGTGGGGTAATATTGCTGGGTGTGTGGGGTGATATTGCTGGGTGTGTGGGGTGATATTGTGGGGTGTGTGGGGTGATATTGCTGGGTGTGTGGGGTGATATTGCTGGGTGTGTGGGGTGATATTGCGGGGTGTGTGGGGTGATATTGCTGGGTGTGTGGGGTGATATTGCGGGGTGTGTGGGGTGATATTGTGGGTTGTGTGGGGTGATATTGCTGGGTGTGTGGGGTGATATTGCTGGGTGTGTGGGGTGATATTGCGGGGTGTGTGGGGTGATATTGTGGGTTGTGTGGGGTGATATTGCTGGGTGTGTGGGGTGATATTGCTGGGTGTGTGGGGTCTATCAGATAACACAGATCTGGGAGATAGGGGGTCTCTAACATATATGTAATGTTTGGGATTGGTGATATCATTTGGGGAGGGGGGACCCAGATAGAGAATCTCAGGAAGGAGCAGAGGGAAGAGATTATTTTCATGTAGATATATCTATGTTATAGCCCAAATATGCTGTATAATGTCATGTATTCAGGACACTGCATCCAACTGGCCTGTACCCCGCACCAGAATGGGGGAGGGGAGACCTATAGCCATGTTTGAGGGCGAAGGGGGAGGGGGGGGTGTTGAGTTACCCCGTAATAATGATCCCTGGTTATCAGATCCAGTACAGCTCTGACACCTCATATGTTTAGGCAGGATGGGGTTTGGGGATGTGATGGATTTGGGGTAACAATCTTCCATTACAGGGGGTGCAGCAATGAATTCGGCTCCTGTGATCAATATCTGATTATTCCTTTGTCTCCCCCAGATTCTGGATGGAATCGGCACCCTGTTCCCCTTTTTTCGGGGAAATTATCAGGGCTGGAAGGACTCAGTTAGACATAACCTGTCCTCCAATGGATGCTTCAGAAAGGTGAGGAGTGGGGGATTCACAGGGGCGCTGTCATGTAACGTCATTAGTGCGCAGTGATGTCATGTGCCCCACGCACTGAGATGTGACTGATATTACCCAGCTTTATTGTATGATATTTATTGTATGTATTACTAACATTTATCTCATTTTCCCATGAAGTCCGCGCTCTTATTGTATTACTCAATGAATAATGACAACGCTGTGCAGATGCTAATTGCAGATATTTATTAAAAGTTGTTAAATGTTCTGCGCCACAAATGTGGCAGCGCCAGCCTGTTATACTAATACCTGAACGCGCATAAAGCAGGATAATCATAAACTAGATCTGAGAATAAAAATTCCACTTCATGGGAATTGGGGCTCATTCACAGTTGGTACAATGGATGCACATTATGCACCAGAAGTGTGCACAGAGAAATGGCATAAATGTGCACATATACAGGACTGTCCGTGTGTCCGGGCACCTCGGTGTGCGCATCGTTACTGAGTACTGACACCTCCCCTATAGTAAGTGCAGAATATATTTTCAAATTGCAACTTTTTTTTGTGAAACTGCCTCTAAACTCCTGACTATTCCGCAGGTTCTGAAAGACCCACTCAAACCTCACGCTAAGGGGAACTACTGGACCGTGGATATCACTCAGATTCCGGCAGAGGCCATGAAGCTCCAGAACACAGCTGTTACCCGGCAATACATCTATCCGCATGATCTGTCCCCTTACATTATCCACGGGCGGCCGTACCCGTCCCTAGACTCCTACCACAGTCATCTGCAAAAGGACAATACTCCCATCAGAGCCGAACCAGAGCTTCAACCACTGGCACCGGCTCAGCCTCCAGCACTAGCTCAGCCTCCTTCACTGGTACAGCCTCCAGCACCGGCTCAGCCTCCATCACTGGCACAGCCTCCATCACTGGCACAGCCTTCCCATATGGACCCAGCAGTCACTTTTCCAATGATTCTCTGGAATCTTCCCACATCTTACTCCAAATGTGTGGCCCCTAATGTTGTGGCCCCTCCTAGTATCCACCCACTTCTGCTGTACTCCAACTTCCCATCACTTCCTCTCTATAACTACATGCCCGCTCCTTACCCCGCTTCCAGCTACCCAGAGAGGAGGGAGGCCTTCCCCTCCAGCCTACAGCCCCAGCCGTCCCTCCCACAGACCCCAGCCGAAATAAGAAATACTTACATTGATTTCCCCCCAAATAAAACGGTGTTTGATGTCCCTGTATATTCCACGCACCCCGGTTACATGGCCCACCAAAGTGTCTATGGGCAGCCCATGGCACACGCTGGCACCTCTCTCACTGGGTACAGGCCTGTGGGATACTGACCTGTTAGGTGATTAGACAAAGCTGTATTTAGGCTGTTTCTCGTCCTATGTCCTTACTGGCACTTGACGCCTCCCCGAGCCCCCGGGAGATGGAATGAAGTTTCTCTTTAGGTCCTGTTGTCTTTTAGTTTTATCCTTTTCATTATGTAAATAAATGTTCTTTTCCCACAGATTTGTGTGTTTGTTATTTATATGCACATTCTGTATTACACACCATGGGGGAGAGGTATCAAAGCTTGGAGAGAGATAGAATGGAGAAGTAACCAATTAGCTTGGGTGTAGTAGGTAATACCGCCCGACAGAGGTGAAGATCCCTAACACTAAATAAGGTAAGTACTGCTAACCCTACTCCCTACCCTAACCCTCCCTCAGGGGTGCCTAACCCTAACCCCTCCCCCAAAGTGCCTAACCCTAACCCCTCCTTCCCCTAGCCTAAACCTAACACTCTCAGGAGGGTGCCTAACCCTAATTACCCCGGGAGCCCTAAACCTAACCCTCCACCCCACTGCTCTCTGTGACTGGCTCAAGGGAGGAGAGGCGCTGACACAATTTGACTGGCACAGGGCAGGAGAGACGCTGACACAATGTGACTGGCACAGGGCAGGAGAGACGCTGACACAATGTGACTGGCACAGGGCAGGAGAGACGCTGACACAATGTGACTGGCACAGGGCAGGAGAGACGCTGACACAATGTGACTGGCACAGGGCAGGAGAGACGCTGACACAATGTGACTGGCACAGGGCAGGAGAGACACTGACACAATGTGACTGGCACAGGGCAGGAGAGGTGCTGACACAATGTGACTGGCACAGGGCAGGAGAGACACTGACACAATGTGACTGGCACAGGGCAGGATAGACACTGACACAATGAGACTGGCACAGGGCAGGATAGACACTGACACAATGAGACTGGCACAGGGCAGGAGAGACACTGACACAATGTGATTGGCACAGGGCAGGATAGACACTGACACAATGTGACTGGCACAGGGCAGGAGAGACACTGACACAATGAGACTGGCACAGGGCAGGAGAGACACTGACACAATGAGACTGGCACAGGGCAGGAGAGACACTGACACAATGTGACAATATGTATACTGTGATTACATGTAATATTATATATCCCTTAGCAAACCTGTAATTTGTGTACAGTAATTATCCTAAGTAATGTTGCAGCTTCCAAAAAATTTTAAATATTTCCACAATCTGCGAAACCCTTGGTGGGGTTAGACCCCTGTAATGGATATTTCCCAGGGTCCCTATACAGTATCTGGTGTATAGAGGTGGTGGGGGGGGGGGATATACACTAAGCTGGGAGAGCAGGGATATGTTAGGTGTGATCAGCCCCCTGCGGAGGGAGAACACTGGAACAAAGGAGTCCTAATGGATTAGTACAGGGGTCTCTCATGGGGAAATGACTGTAAACAAGCTGCGGCCTGGGGCTATGAGCTGGTGCAGTAACTGGGAGGGTGCAGTCACTTGTGTTACAGGGCACTGATGGCAATCACAGGGATTGTGTCACTATTGGCACATTAGCCGCTATAGTTGTGTAATTCTCTGGTATGTAAGGGGTTACTGATGTATGTAATGTATCTGAGTGTAAGCTCTTAAGGGCCTATTTATCATGAAATATTTGTGGTATATTCCCCTAAACACCCATTTCCAGGGGACACTCACAAATATGACATATCTCCCCAATATACTGTGGGGTCTATTTACTAAGCAGTGTTAGGAGACAGAGTGAAAAGTGATAAGGTACCAGCCAATCAGCTCCTAACTGTCATGCTGATTGGTTGGCACCTTATCACAGACATCACTTTTCACTCTGTCTCCTAACACTGCTTAGTAAATAGACCCCTGTATCTGCTGCAGTGTCTCCTTATCCGACAGCAGCCGCCATAGGTTTCTATAGGGAATGTGATGCTGTCAGATTACCGAGCTCCGTAATGCTAAGGCCCACAGCTAATAAGGCCCACGCCATCAGTAGAATATACGTATTATTATCCATATGATCCAGTTTATGACATAAGACATGTTGGGCGGAATTCAATTGATTACACGGTCTGGATCTCCAGTCTGAAGTGACAGGAGATCGCGGGCCACTTTTCAAAGGATACATTTTTTCGCGCTGATCGCGCCCATAGAGGTCAGGTTTAGCCGCGTAAAGCAGCTAAACCCGACCAAAGTGCTGGGCGTGACAGAGAAAAGTCATATTTAGGCGCCCAAACAGGTCCTTTTTCACACATTTCAGCTCTCATCCCCCTGGGGCTGCGAGCTGAAATGTAGCGCTGGCAGCTGATCGCGCCCGACAGGAGCAAGAATTGAATAGCTCAGTTGGGCGTGGTAGAGGCTGGAATCAATTGAATTCCGCCCGTTATATTAGCACTAGGTTTATATATTTCCTATTCCATAAAGTGGGCCTGATTCACTAAGGATCGCTATTGCGATCGCAGCTGAGATTACGCACGCAGGTCTGCTGCGACGATATGCTAATGGCTGCAATTGGTACACAAAAAGGGTTATCTAGTGGCACCAGAAATACATTGTACCCCTCAGTAAGGGACACACATGGTAATATGATTGCTGTGATTATAAAAACAATTACATAATATCACCTAACAACTACTAATCCTATTCATCTGTGTAACAATAGAACTTTACATTAGCGGCCGCTCATTGGCTGGGACCCACGTGGAGGAGCCGCTCATTGGCTAAGTCCACGTGGGTCCCAGCCAATGAGCGGTCGCTAATGTAAGCTGCCACTGATTGGCTGACGTCCCGGCAATAATGAGCGTTCAAACCCTGAGTTCTCTTTATTGTTACTGTACCAATATGCTGATGCAGAGTAGCCGGACCCCTCTGGATTTCTGCGGGGAACATCGGGGGGCATAAAGGTGAGAATTGGATCTTTTTTTTAACAGGTAATTCATTGGGATACTTTACGTTGACAAGGACGGGAACATCTGGAAACAGGTGAGTATGTGTAAGTGTGTTTATGGAGGCAATAAAGCTTTATTATCACGGTGTGTTGTTTGTTTTATTAACCATTTCTTTACAGGTGAACTACAGGTACCAGTGGGCCCTTAATGCCCCGTATGCTGTGGTTCTCCAAGTACCAGCATGCGGGGGAGGCTTGTTGGGACCTGTAGTTCCACTGTAAAGACAATGATGAAAATTCCAGTTTTTACACTCCACCAAACACTATCAACCCACCACCCACTGCCCATGGGTGGCAAGGAGAGCCCAGGGCTATCAGCCTAGGGCAGGGGTGCCTTTGCGGAGGGTGACACCTTTATTGGGGGGGTCCCCAACTCCCCAGGGATCCCTGGCCTGGGCTGACTAGCGGTCAGGACTGATGCTGTGGCTGGGGGGCCCGTTGAAAGGGTACCCCTGGCTGTGGCATCAGTCCCCCATTAGAAAGGGTCCAGGGCTGGTTATAAATATACAGGGGACCTAACGTCAATTTATTTCTCCGTTTATTTAAAAACAGCTCTGTCCCTGCTGCCTGGTGCTGGTTCTTACATTACAGGGGATCCCTACACATTTTTTTCCCTGTAATGTTAAGAACCAGGACTACCAGGCATGTCCGGGGCTGGTTAGTGTCTTTTTTTTGTGGGGGGGGGGGGGGGGGGAGGGAGCTCACGTCATTTTTTTTTTTTTAAAACATTTATCTATTTTTTTACAAGTATTAACACACAAGCACATATATCACTGATACTGTATGTGCAGGCTGCTAGCTCGGGAGAGATTTGCAGAGAGAAAACACTACAATGTCGGGTGATTGATCTTCTGCAAAACGAGTTACTCGGGAGAGAAATCTCGTTCTGCTTCACCATCAGCAAACTCGTTTAGTCTCAAAACGCCTGTTTTTAAATTTGGTATAAAAAAAAAAGGGATTAAGTCACCCGAGTTTTGGCGAGTACCAGCGAGATAAATCACTTTGAACCGTGCGGTGTAGAATAATACTGTGGGTGGCGCAGAAGAATTTTCTGTGTGAATAGCGCTGGCGGCAGGAACGTGCGCGCTGATACTGTACGTGTCTTATGTTACCAGAGGCAAAGTCTCAGCTTAATGTGGTTAATTGATTTCCCCCAATAATAAAATGTCACAGATATAAAGCATAAAGCATAAAAGTGAGTGTGTAACCGTATATACTGTGTATCATTAGCTGTGGGTACTGTGTGTGTATATATATGTATATACTGTGTATAATCGGCTGTGTATACATGTATATACTGTGTATCATTAGGTGTGGGTATGTGTATGCATATATATATACTGTGTATTATTAGCTGTGTTTCAGTATGAAGGGTGAGTGTAACAGTAGATTATACACAATGAGTGAATGGTATATACACCATCTATACACAGTATATACATAACAATACCTACGTCACAAAGGTATCACGCCCAGGTACTGGCACTTTATGTTGACATGGAGGGAAAGCCTTTCTGTACCAGCACAAGCTCAGGTGATGGGGCATTTACATAAGAAAGCATTAGGTGGGGTGACCTGGGCTACATCTGCTGGGCGCAGTATCACAGGACACACCGTGGTCCACCTGAGGACAGAGGACATCAGTGAGACATGACCTGCACGCTAAGCCCCTGGGATCCCACCTTTATGTCAGGCTTTGACTTTTCATGCATGGAGCCCCTTCTCCTGGAGGAGAACTGCCCCAGAGATGGGAGTAAGGTCCTGAGGGAGCCGGACTCCACCGAGGAGCTGAAGAAGAAGGACAAGGGCTGTGTGAGGAAGAAGAACTACCAGCGCTATGCCAAGCCCCCCTACTCATACCTGGCCATGATCGCCTTGGTCATCAGGTCTGCCCCGAAAAGAGGCTCAAACTCTCCCAGGTAAGAGCAGAGGATTGTGGGGTGATATTGTGAGGTCTATCAGATAACACAGATCTGGGAGATAGGGGGTCTCTAACATATATGTAATGTTGGGATTGGTGATATCATTTGGGGAGGGGGGACCCAGATAGAGAATCTCAGGAAGGAGCAGAGGGAAGAGATTATTTTCATGTAGATATATCTATGTTATAGCCCAAATATGCTGTATAATGTCATGTATTCAGGACACTGCATCCAACTGGCCTGTACCCCGCACCAGAATGGGGGAGGGGAGACCTATAGCCATGTTTGGGGGAGGGGGGTGTGTTGAGTTACCCCATAATAATGATTCCTGGTTATCAGATCCAGTACAGCTCTGACACCTCACACATGTTGAGGCAGGATGGGGTTTGGGGATGTGATGGATTTGGGGTAACAATCTCCCATTACAGGGGGTGCAGCAATGAATTCGGCTCCTGTGATCAATATCTGATTATTCCTTTGTCTCTCCCCAGATTCTGGATGGAATCGGCACCCTGTTCCCCTTTTTTCGGGGAAATTATCAGGGCTGGAAGGACTCAGTCAGACATAACCTGTCCTCCAATGGATGCTTCAGAAAGGTGAGGAGTGGGGGATTCACAGGGGCGCGGTCATGTAACGTCATTAGTGCGCAGTGATGTCATGTGCCCCACGCACTGAGATGTGACTGATATTACCCAGCTTTATTGTTTGATATTTATTGTATGTATTACTAACATTGATCTCATTTTCCCATGAAGTCTGTGCTCTTATTGTATTACTCAATGAATAATGACAACGCTGTGTAGATGCTAAATGCAGATATTTATTAAAAGTTTAAACTCTTAGGGGGAAATTTACTAAGAATCGCGTTGGGATACGATCAGTTTTTACACCTTATCACCGGAATCTTTTTCGAAGCAAAATGCACGTTTACAAAGATTTGTGTTTTCTTGCATTTTGTCTTGCGATGGTGTAACTAGTCGTGTTATGGCGTGTGCGAGATCAGTCAAATCAGGTGTGTTGGGGTGTGATATGACGGAACTCGCGTTACCAAAATTCACATGTGAAATTAGAGCAATCGGTGAAATTGGCGAACATACAAATGTGTCCACATGCATCATACTTCCTTGCATGTTAAACATACCTTCTATTCATGACATGACCTGACTCTGTAGCACCGAGCTTTTTTTTTTGTCTGACCAATTACCTTCAACTGTATCTTATTCGCACAGTGATATTAGTAGGACGCACGAGCAGCTTCTGCTGATTAAATGATATGCAGCATGCCCATGTTCTCTGTGTGCGTCTGTGGGTGTATATGCATGTCAATGTTCTCTGTGTGCGTCTGTGGGTGTATATGCATGTCAATGTTCTCTGTGTGCGTCTGTGGGTGTATATGCATGTCAATGTTCTCTGTGTGCGTCTGTGGGTGTATATGCATGTCAATGTTCTCTGTGTGCGTCTGTGGGTGTATATGCATGTCAATGTTCTCTGTGCGTCTGTGGGTGTATATGCATGTCAATGTTCTCTGTGCGTCTGTGGGTGTATATGCATGTCAATGTTCTCTGTGTGACCAGGGCCAGATTAACAATGGGGCAGATGGAGCTACAGCTCCAGGCCTCCACATAAAAATAGGCCCACTGTCATGACAACATGATGTTGACTGGCCATCTGCTCTCCCCACGGTCAGCCATAAATCATAAGTAGTAAATTTGTATTTCTATTTACCTCACAAAATGAAGGATTTTTTTCCTTTTACATATTTAGGGAGACATTGGAGCAGCGAGTATAGGGGGTACACGCCCACATGGCACTGGCCACACCCACACAGCACTGGTCACGCCTCCTCTGCTTCTCATAATAGGCGCTTTGGTCATTTTCAGCTCCAGGCCCTGTCCGCTATATCTCATGTACTACAATCCTCCGCTATATCTCATGTACAATCCTCCGCTATATCTCATGTACTACAATCCTCCGCTATATCTCATGTACTACAATCCTCCGCTATATCTCATGTACAATCATCCATGGGAAGTGGATTTAATATCAATCAATATGAAAAAAGAAGGAATTAAGCATCAACTGACGTCATTCTTCTTTGGTAACGTGATTCGGATACATAAATGTGCAAAACATAATATAGGACAGGGTATATTCTACACTTAAGGTGCCCACACACATACCGATGTCCTCACGATATGATTTTATGGCCAATTTCCTCTTTCACGGGAGCTCCCTTGCCGTCGTGATCACGATTTGGAGTTAAAAATGTCCAATCTGACTAAAGATCTATCGTGCAGCCAATGCATTGTATCCCAGATTGGCTAATCTGCCCTACAGCACGGCAGATCAGAAGATGCGATATACAACGAGCGGGGACGCGCATTGGCATCGTGCTCGTGAGTATAAACTCACGAATTGTACTTTTTTTTGCCCTGATTCGTCGTCACGATTCGTCGAAATCAGCCAAATCATGTAAAATGTCGCTGTGTGTGGGCACCTTTAGTATGAGAAATGTCTTAGCTCCTAGAAATTAAAAACCAGATACAAACTGCATGGATACAATTTTGATACAATAGTGACAACAGTGTGAAGTTCTATCCCTCCTGGTCCTGCTGCCGCTCCAGACACAAAAATAAGGGAGTGGAAGAACCATTAAATGTTATAAGGAAGATTTTAGAGACCAGTCTCTGCTGTTCTGTCTGTTGGTCGGAGGTCCTTGTTGCTAGATATATATAACCTGGTCACTTCTAATTTCTGCGGTGTGTGAGGGAGAGCGCCTGCCTCTGCCGGCAGAGGAGAGCGCCTGCCTCTGCCGGCAGAGGAGAGCGCCTGCCTCTGCCGGCAGAGGAGAGCGCCTGCCTCTGCCGGCAGAGGAGAGCGCCTGCCTCTGCCGGCAGAGGAGAGCGCCTGCCTCTGCCGGCAGAGGAGAGCGCCTGCCTCTGCCGGCAGAGGAGAGCGCCTGCCTCTGCCGGCAGAGGAGAGCGCCTGCCTCTGCCGGCAGAGGAGAGCGCCTGCCTCTGCCGGCAGAGGAGAGCGCCTGCCTCTGCCGGCAGAGGAGAGCGCCTGCCTCTGCCGGCAGAGGAGAGCGCCTGCCTCTGCCGGCAGAGGAGAGCGCCTGCCTCTGCCGGCAGAGGAGAGCGCCTGCCTCTGCCGGCAGAGGAGAGCGCCTGCCTCTGCCGGCAGAGGAGAGCGCCTGCCTCTGCCGGCAGAGGAGAGCGCCTGCCTCTGCCGGCAGAGGAGAGCGCCTGCCTCTGCCGGCAGAGGAGAGCGCCTGCCTCTGCCGGCAGAGGAGAGCGCCTGCCTCTGCCGGCAGAGGAGAGCGCCTGCCTCTGCCGGCAGAGGAGAGCGCCTGCCTCTGCCGGCAGAGGAGAGCGCCTGCCTCTGCCGGCAGAGGAGAGCGCCTGCCTCTGCCGGCAGAGGAGAGCGCCTGCCTCTGCCGGCAGAGGAGAGCGCCTGCCTCTGCCGGCAGAGGAGAGCGCCTGCCTCTGCCGGCAGAGGAGAGCGCCTGCCTCTGCCGGCAGAGGAGAGCGCCTGCCTCTGCCGGCAGAGGAGAGCGCCTGCCTCTGCCGGCAGAGGAGAGCGCCTGCCTCTGCCGGCAGAGGAGAGCGCCTGCCTCTGCCGGCAGAGGAGAGCGCCTGCCTCTGCCGGCAGAGGAGAGCGCCTGCCTCTGCCGGCAGAGGAGAGCGCCTGCCTCTGCCGGCAGAGGAGAGCGCCTGCCTCTGCATTTCTACTGTCCACTGAAGAACACAATCCTCCCCCAGGTACCAAGTATATACAAGGGGGTTTGGAAAATCAATCGGATGAGAATATGTATAGAATAAATTAGAGAAGTATATCATAAATTTGGTCACTGTAAGGACTTACTCTTATTATCAAAATCGCGTACTGTTTTTAGGCAGTATCAACAAGTAGTATAATCTGTGATAGGAGACAAAGATTTGTAATTGTGTATAAAACCACTTAGTATAGTGATAAATAAACCACGGATTTATACTATGTGACAGCTTTCACCACAGGCACAGATATAAATTCAATTAGAATGCTTATTGCACCAATAAACAGATCAGTAATAATATCTCTTTACCTATAATTGTTACCAACAGCTGCACATATCTATAGGACACTTGCAATAAGTGTACACACAGTATGGTTATTATAATGATTATAAATTAAACCACATCATCACTATCAGCAACAGCAGCAATGACGCCATCATCACTATTATCAGCAACAGCAGCAATGACGCCATCATCACTATCAGCAACCGCAGCAATGACGCCATCATCATCATCACTATCAGCAACCGCAGCAATGATGCCATCATCATCATCACTATCAGCAACCGCAGCAATGACGCCATCATCATCATCACTATCAGCAACCGCAGCAATGACGCCATCATCATCATCACTATCAGCAACCGCAGCAATGACGCCATCATCATCATCACTATCAGCAACCGCAGCAATGACGCCATCATCACTATTATCAGCAACCGCAGCAATGACACCATCATCATCATTACTATCAGCAGCCGCAGCAATGACGCCATCATCACTATTATCAGCAACCGCAGCAATGACGCCATCATCACTATTATCAGCAACCGCAGCAATGACGCCATCATCACTATTATCAGCAACCGCAGCAATGACGCCATCATCACTATCAGCAAACGCAGCAATGACGCCATCATCACTATTATCAGCAACCGCAGCAATGACGCCATCATCACTATTATCAGCAACCGCAGCAATGACGCCATCATCACTATCAGCAAACGCAGCAATGACGCCATCATCAGTATCATCAGCACCTGCAGCAATGACGCCATCATTATCATCAGCAACCCTAGCAATGACGCAATCATCATCAGCGACAGCAGCAATGACGCCATCATCACTATTATCAACAACCGCAGCAATGATGCCATCATCATCACTATCAGCACCACAGCAATGACGCCATCATCACTATTATCAGCAAACGCAGCAAGGACGCCATCATCACTGTTATCAGCAACCGCAGCAATGACGCCATCATCAGTATCATCAGCAACCGCAGCAATGATGCCATCATCACTATCAGCAACCGCAACAATGACCACATCATCACTATCAGCAAACGCAGCAATGACGCCATTATCACTATCAGCAACCGCAGCAATGACGCCATCATTATCAGCAACCGCAGAAATGACGCCATCATTATCAGCAACCGCAGAAATGACGCCATCATCACTATTAGCAACCGCAGCAATGACGCCATCATCAGTATCATCAGCACCTGCAGCAATGACGCCATCATTATCAGCAACCCTAGCAATGACGCCATCATCATCAGCGACAGCAGCAATGACGCCATCATCACTATTATCAACAAAGCAGCAATGACGCCATCATCATCATTACTATCAGCACCCGCAGCAATGACGCTATCACTATTATCAGCACCCGCAGCAATGACGCCATTATCTTCACCATCAGCAACGGCAGCAATGATGCTATCACTATTATCAGCAACTGCAACAATGACGCCATCATCATCAATGACACCATCACTAGTATCAGCAACGACGCCATCATAACTATTATCAGCAACCGCAGCAATGACGCCATCATCACTATTAGCAACTGCAGCAATGACGCCATCATCAGTATTATCAGCACCCACAGCAATGACGCCATCATCACTATCAGCACCCGCAGCAATGACGCCATCATCACTATTATCGGTACTCGCAGCAATGATGCCATCATCACTATCAGCAACCACAGCAATGACGCCTCATCATTATCATCACTGTTATCAGCAACCGCAGCAATGACACCGTCATCATCATCATTACTTATCAGCACCACAGCAATGACGCCAACATCACTACTTTCAGTAACAGCAGTAATTACACCATCATCATCACTATTATCAGTAATCGCAGTAATGACACCATCATCACTATTATCAGTAACCATAGTAATGACAGTCAACACTATTATCAGCAACCGCAGTAATGACACCATCATCACTATTATCAGTAACCATAGTAATGACAGTCAACACTTATCAGCAACCGCAGTAATGACACCATCATCACTATTATCAGTAATCGCAGTAATGACACCATCATCACTATTATCAGTAATCGCAGTAATGACACCATCATCACTATTATCAGCAACCGCAGTAATGACACAGTCATCACTATTATCAGCAACCGCAGTAATGACACCGTCATCACTATTATCAGTAATCGCAGTAATGACACAGTCATCACTATTATCAGCAACCGCAGTAATGACACCATCATCACTATTATCAGCAACTGCAGTAATGACGCAATCATCACTATTATCAGCAACTGCAGTAATGACGCAATCATCACTATTATCAGCAACCGCAGTAGTGACAGTCATCACTATTATCAGTAATCGCAGTAATGACACAGTCAACACTATTATCAGCAACCGCAGTAATGACACAGTCATCACTATTATCAGCAACCGCAGTAATGACACAGTCATCACTATTATCAGCAACCGCAGTAATGACACCATCATCACTATTATCAGCAACTGCAGTAATGACGCAATCATCACTATTATCAGCAACTGCAGTAATGACGCAATCATCACTATTATCAGCAACTGCAGTAATGACGCAATCATCACTATCAAACACAGCAATTACACATCATCACTATTATCAGTAACCGCAGTAATGACACCGTCATCACTATTATCAGCAACCGCAGTAATGACACCATCATCACTATTATCAGTAATCGCAGTAATGACACCATCATCACTATTATCACCCCCAGCAATGACACCATCATCACTATTATCAGCAACAGCAGTAATGACGCCATCATCACCATCAGCAAACGCTGTAATGACGCCATAGGACCTATTTCAGTGTTTTACACTGCTCCGATGTTCACGCAATTGAGCGATTATTGGTGGTCTGTGCATGTGTCACAGCTGCAATGTGCGCTCACTGTGATTATGGTTGGAGTGAGGATTTATTCTCAAGCGATTGGCAGGAAACATTTTATGGGAGGTAGCGGGGAATGACGGATAAAGCGGAGGCGTGTCCTGGCTGTTATCAGGGAGATTTTCCGGCTGTGCCTGCGATCCAGTATACAGATAACAGGGCTCCAACACCTCAGGTACAGCATAGCCATAGACTCACCCAGGGAGATGATGTTTTCAGGATCTGCGTCCGATGCCGTTAATGTGTACGCAGTTGCGGGCAGCTGTGATGGCTCCAGTGGGCGTCTAGGTACAAGCCCAGGCACTGGTCCATTAGCGTATTTTACCAAGTATATAGTGTACTAATCTGAATCTGGTCTATAATCAGCAGCAGCGTCAACAGAAAATACAACAGGAAAGGAGATCAGCTGGAACGCTTTAAAAATCAGTCTTAATATATATTTTATTGGTGTTCATTATAATACAGTATGTATTGACCCAGCATTCCACAAAGTCCCTTTGTGGCCACCTGAGTGACATGCGTTATCTTTATAGAGTGGTCGCTCTTTGGGCAAGCTGCAGATAGTCCCTAGGCTGGCAGGGAGCGAGGCGTGGCACAGAGCTGGGTATAATAACAGCTTTTCTTCTTGTTTTGTGTCATGGTATTCAAGTCCTGGCGCTGCGTCCCGGGGGGCTGCGCAATGGTGAATTTCTGGAGCACAGCAGAGAAAAACTGGAAAAGTTGCATGCGAGCGTGAGGCTCTCCAGCACAGGTACGTTTCCCTAACACAGCGAGAAGAGAGAGAGTGTATTAGTTTTATTATAGGAGGATAAATGTATCACAGCACCTGTACAGGACACCGCTCCCATCACCCCCAGATCTTACAGTCACGTAATGTTACTAATATTAGGTACAAGGGCACCAGAATAAGTTACATTAGTCTCACCTGCTGAAAACGCCATAAACGCTGGTCTTGCATGAAACTGACCCTTGTCATCGAGGAAATGCCCGGGGTTG
Source organism: Taudactylus pleione (assembly GCA_031769625.1). Taxonomy (NCBI): domain Eukaryota; kingdom Metazoa; phylum Chordata; class Amphibia; order Anura; family Myobatrachidae; genus Taudactylus; species Taudactylus pleione. The sequence continues at coordinate 622,055 of JAUIMM010000905.1, forward strand.
AACTCTTTAGGGGTCTCCCACTGGCTGGGGTCAGAGAGCACTGATGACAGGAATGGGGACACTGTTGTTCCCTATATTGGTAGAGGAGAGAACGTAATGTATTGATTAAAGAATGCATTTAAAAAAGTTGTTTCAAAGTAAACAATTGGGGTAAATTTGGTAAAAGAATTTATTACAAACCATTATCAATATCACTTATTACACACTGGATTGACACTTTCATAGTCACATATGGAACTGAAGTTATGTCCTTGTATGATGTACAACATCCTCTGCCATGTAATAGCAGCACATGAATGTGAATAGTAGGGATGAGCGGGTTCGGTTCCCTGAGAACCGAACCCACCCGAACTTCGGGGATCCGGGGCGATCCGAGCCCAAGCTCGGATCTCCCCGTCTGCCCCGGATCCCTCTCCCGAGGCAAAACCTCGAGATCTGCTGTCGGATCTCGAGGTTTTGCCTCGAGCGGCCATTTTAAAAAAAATGCCTTTGCCTTTAATGGGCAAAGTGCTGATTGGCTGACAGAGCCGTCTGTCACGGCTCTCAGCCAATCAGCATTATGGTGCTCATTTGCATGTAGCACGGACTCGTGAGATCCGTGCTACATGCATCTGTGTGATTGACAGTGACACAGAGCACAGATGGGTCAGTGAGACCCGTCTGTGCTGCTGTGTATTTCAATGACACAGATGCACGCACGGACCAGGAGATCCGTGCTACTTGCATCTGTGTCATTGACACAGAGCACTAACGGGTCCGTGAGACCCGTCTGTGCTGCTGTGGTAAAAAAAAAAAAAAAAAACCTGTGTAAAAAGAGAAAAAAATGCCGTGCCCCCCCCCAAAAAAAGAGCAACCAGCCCCGGGCATTAGTGACCCAGTGCTGGGTGTGCTTAAATACAGGGGACAAACGACATAGGGGTCCCCTGTACTTAAACACAACCGGCACTGGGCTAGTCAGAACCAGAGCTGGTTGCCAAAATACGGGGGACAAACGACGTAGGGGTCCCCCGTATTCTGCGCAACCAGCTCTGGGCTCTGATCCGGTCCTGGTTCTGGAAATACAGGGGAAAAAAATGAGTAGGGTTCCCCTGTATGTTCCAGAACCAGCACTGGACTTTTTCTAGCGGGGGGCTGATGCCACAGCCAGGGGAGCCCTTTCACCGGGCCCCCCAGCCGCAGCATCAGCCCTGACCGCTAGTCAGCCCAGGCCGGGGATCCCTGGAGAGCTGGGGACCCCCCCAATAAAGGGGTCACCCTCTCCAGGGCTCCCCAGGCCCATGCTGATAGCCCGGGGCTATCCCCGCCACCCCTGGTGGCGGTGGGTGGCGGGTTGATTGTGTGGTGTGGTGTAAATAAAGAATATCAAACATTGTCTTTACAAGTAGAACTGCAAGTCCCAGCAAGCCTGCCCCGCATGCTGGTACTTGGAGAACCACAAGTACCAGCATGCAGGGCATTAAGGGCCCACTAGTACCTGTAGTTCACCTGTAAAAAAATGTTTAAAAAAAACACAGGACACACACACCGTGACAGTATAAGTTTATTAAACATACATACACACACACACACACACGTACACATACTCACCTATGTAACCCTGTAGCATCGGTCCACTTGTCCGGTAAAGTATCCATAGGGGACCTGTGAAAAAAAACATACTCACCATCTCCTATGCGAGGTTCTGTCCTCTTCGTTCCAAAGTAGGCATCCCCGGACTTGGCAAAAAAAAAAAAACGAAAACGCGATCCACGAACTTAGTACCGTTCTATAGAACGGTACTTCCCGAATGAGAGCTTAGCGGCGGGGTATCACCATGGAAACCCCGCTGCTAAGCGTTCATTGGCTGAGAGAGGCCATCTCCCGTCTCTCTCAGCCAATGAACGGCTCCCTCCATTGTAGTCAATGCTGGGAGCCGCAAGGTTATTAAAGTTTACCCTGCGGTTCCCACCATTGACTACAATGGAGGGAGCCGTTCATTGGCTGAGAGACGGGAGATGACCTCTCTCAGCCAATGAACGCTTAGCAGCGGGGTTTCCATGGTGATACCCCGCCGCTAAGCTCTCATTCGGGAAGTACCGTTCTATAGAACGGTACTAAGTTCGTGGATCGCGTTTTCGTTTTTTTTTTTTTGCCAAGTCCGGGGATGCCTACTTTGGAACGAAGAGGACAGAACCTCGCATAGGAGATGGTGAGTATGTTTTTTTTCACAGGTCCCCTATGGATACTTTACCGGACAAGTGGACCGATGCTACAGGTTACATAGGTGAGTATGTGTACATGTGTGTGTGTGTGTGTATGTATGTTTAATAAACTTATACTGTCACGGTGTGTGTGTCCTGTGTTTTTTTAAACATTTTTTTTACAGGTGAACTACAGGTACTAGTGGGCCCTTAATGCCCTGCATGCTGGTACTTGTGGTTCTCCAAGTACCAGCATGCGGGGCAGGCTAGCTGGGACTTGCAGTTCTACTTGTAAAGACAATGTTTGATATTCTTTATTTACACCACACCACACAATCAACCCGCCACCCACCACCACCAGGGGTGGCGGGGATAGCCCCGGGCTATCAGCCTGGGCCTGGGGTGCCCTGGAGAGGGTGACCCCTTTATTGGGGGGGTCCCCAGCTCTCCAGGGATCCCCGGCCTGGGCTGACTAGCGGTCAGGGTTGATGCTGCGGCTGGGGGGCCCGGTGAAAGGGCTCCCCTGGCTGTGGCATCAGCCCCCCGCTAGAAAAAGTCCAGTGCTGGTTCTGGAACATACAGGGGAACCCTACTCATTTTTTGTCCCCTATATTTCCAGAACCAGGACCGGATCAGAGCCCAGAGCTGGTTGCGCAGAATACAGGGGACCCCTACGTCGTTTGTCCCCCGTATTTTGGCAACCAGCGCTGGTTCTGACTAGCCCGGTGCTGGTTGTGCTTAAGTACAGGGGACCCCTACGTCGTTTGTCCCCTGTATTTAAGCACACCCAGCACTGGGTCACTAATGCCCGGGGCTGGTTGCTCTTTTTTGGGGGGGTGCACGCCATTTTTTTCTTTTTTTACACAGGTTTTTTTTTTTTTTTTTACCACAGCAGCACAGACGGGTCTCACGGACCTGGCATTGCTCTGTGCCAATCACACAGATGCATGTAGCACGGTTCTCCCGGGTTCGTGCTACATGCAAATGGGCACCATAACGCTGATTGGCTTCCTGTCTGCCACTGCAGTGCCACTCCTAGATGGGCCACGTGTTTGTGCCGCCCCCTTGTGTCGCTTAGCATAGTCATCCAGCTTCCTCGGTACAACCTTTTGGCCTAAAAACAATATTGTGAGGTGTGAGGTGTTCAGAATAGAGTGGAAATGAGTGGAAATTAATGTTATTGGGGTTATTAATAGCGTAGGAACAAAAAAAGGCCCATTTATGTGATTTTAGCGTTTTTTTTTATTTTTTAAGAAAAAATCCAGATCCAAAACACAAAACCCAGAACCCAAAACACGGAAGGGTGGTTTTGGCAAAACCAATCCAGATCCAAAACACGAAGAAAGATCCAGATCCAAAACCAAAACACAAAACACGAAAAGTGTCCGGTGCACACCCCTAGTGAATAGCTAACTATTCTGTGTAAAGCGCTGCGGAATATGTGCGCGCTATATAACTGGTAATAAATCAATAAAAATAAAATGAATGTATCACGTCACACTGGTAACACTGGGAGAAGCCTATTGAGGGTCTATTCATGTATAATATGAAGAGGCTCCTGCTACTATCCATGAAATATTGCACATATTGATGCGATATAGAGTATTGTTATGTATCACTATTGGTGGCGACCTCCGGTAAGCAGCCCCTCTGCGATCCCGTCACACCTTGCAGAGAATAAATTATGGTAAGAGCGGTTCTTTGCCAATGACAGACTTCCGGGTCTACGACCCAGAAGCCCCTCTGGTGTCCGTGTGTACATGAGCAGAAGGACACATGTGCCGCGGGGGGTGCAGGGAGGGATCCGATTGGATGCCTCTCACAGCACTCTCCCAATAGAAGCCTATAGGGTAACGGCAATCAGGAGATGGCGTTACCCACCGGTACCCAGCACTGGAGCGCATCGCAGTCCGGGGATTGGTGCATATGAGAAATGCGGTGAAACCTGCATTTTCGGGGTTTGGCCCCATTTCTCCCTTTGCTGCATCCCACCTCACAGGAGAATCAGGACCTGCCAGGAGGTCTGGTGCAAGAATATTCTAGAATACACCTGCCGCTAATAGCCTATTCTAGAATACACCTGCCGCTAATCACCTATTCTAGAAAACACCTGCCGCTAATAACCTATTCTAGAATACACCTGCCGCTAATAGCCTATTCTTGAATACACCTGCCGCTAATACCCTATTCTAGAATACACCTGCCGCTAATAGCCTATTCTAGAATACACCTGCCGCTAATAACCTATTCTAGAATACACCTGCCGCTAATAGCCTATTCTACAATACACCTGCCGCTAATAATCTATTCTAGAAAACACCTGCCGCTAATAGCCTAGGCTATTAGCGGTAGGTGTATTCTAGAATAGGCTATTAGCGGCAGGTGTATTCTAGAATAGATTATTAGCGGCAGGTGTATTCTAGAATAGATTATTAGCGGCAGGTGTATTCTAGAATAGATTATTAGCGGCAGGTGTATTCTAGAATAGGTTATTAGTGGCAGGTGTATTCTAGAATAGATTATTAGCGGCAGGTGTATTCTAGAATAGATTATTAGCGGCAGGTGTATTCAAGAATAGGCTATTAGCGGCAGGTGTATTCTAGAATAGGGTATTAGCGGCAGGTGTATTCAAGAATAGGCTATTAGCGGCAGGTGTATTCTAGAATAGATTATTAGCGGCAGGTGTATTCTAGAATAGATTATTAGCGGCAGGTGTATTCTAGAATAGATTATTAGCGGCAGGTGCATAGTTGCAGAATTTTTAAAAACTTACTTTAGGGACATAAAAATATGCTAGTACCCATTTTCATGTACCTTTGATGGGACCACTTAAAAAAATGAAAAAAATAACCTAAGTGCTCTTCTGCAACACCTGCTGCGGCTATTTAATTTCCCGACTTTCATTTGCAGGCTAAAACGGGGGTACCCATAGTGATCCCCCATGTTTTTACAACTTTAGGGGGGTCCTACAATTTTTTCCTGGAAAATTTCATTTTTTTACGCAAATCCCACTTCGCACCTTCCCGTTTTTGTAGATTTGATATTGAATACGGGGATAAAGCGGGTGCGCGCCCGATACTTTATCCCAGAAAAATCTCCGATATGAAACGTAAACTTCGACAGCGAAGTTTACATTTCATATTGAATTCCCCTCTAAAGGGCAGATTAATCCCCCACCACATTTATAATTCTAGTCTTTTTTCCCTTTTTTTATGCTTTCATATGAAGAAACTACATGAGAAGTTGGAAAAGCTGTAGACCATGGAAAAACAAAGGTGGAATTAAAATATACATTTTTGATTCTTCACTTCAGTGGTTTTTCCCAAAGGCCCAGCCAGATTCCAAACAGCCAGAGAAGGAGCAATTACTCCAATCAAACGGTAGGCACAGAACTGGTTATATCATACCTAATAATTTTTAGTTACAAAAATATAATTTTTTTCGTATATATTACTTACTATTCATTAAATAAGTCACATTCATTTAAACGTTGTACGTCAGCTAAACAGGCAGAGAGTGCAAGCATTAGATCATTTAGAATCATAATGGTTATTCAGCAAAATACTTATTACATTACATTTTGTAGTTTATGCATTATGGCTCTCATTCAGAGCCGTACGCTCTGAGCAGAGCACACGCTCTGAATGAGGGCCGGCCTCCATGAAAATGGAGCGTTCTCCTGGACGCTCGTATAGCTGTGGGTCACTACCCACAGCCTATACGAGCGTGCATTTTGATGGCCGCGATGGTCGTGACCATCGCGACCATCGAAACTGCGAGCCGGAGCCTGCGGTTGAGGTTTTCAAGTTGCATAGAATGGGACTGACACCCGGGAGATTCTGGTACTGCGGTTGTTGGAGTGGGATCGTGCACACCCAGAGGATCTTGACCACCTGAGTGATGATGAAGAAGGACCGACAGGCAGTGGACGCACTTCTTCCAGTCGGTTACCTGAGTCAACCACCGCTACTCCTGCCCTACTACAGAGCTGGCTGGGGGCGCTAGGTGAAAGTGCAACTACACAAGAGAGCTGGCGTGATCCAAGCGATATTAGGGGTACAAATCCCTACTAGCAGCGAAACTGTGCTGTCACCCAGAGGGGCTGAACAAGAGAAGCGGCGCTTGGGATTTAAGGATATTCCGACATTTCGAGAGAATGAAACCGACATGGACACTCACCTTCAGATCTTTGAGAATCTCATGGGAGTGCACGGGATAGAGCCAGCTGAATGGCCCAAGTACTTGGGGCCAAGTCTCACTGGTAGGGCTTTGGAAGCCTACAGGGCTCTAACTCCCCAGGAATGTGGAATCTACACCTACATAAAGAAGGCATTGCTGGCTAAGTTTCAGATCACTGCAGAATCTTATCGTCTCAAATTCAGGACACTGAGCAAAAGTGGGACTGCTTCCTACCAAGAGTTTGCCAGTCAGCTACGGCAAGCTTGTGGAAAATGGCTCGAGGGTAGACAGGCCTCTACCATGGAGCAGATCATCAACCTAATTGTGGTAGAACAACTAATGATTAAGATGGCACCAGAGGTACGGGAGTGGGTTGCAGACCGGAAGCCCAGCACACCTGAACAAGCTGCAGAATGGGCTGATGAATATATAGCTAACCGTCCCCAATGGAGAGTCTTCAGTGCAACAGGTGGTACAAGACCCCTACGAGTGGAGAAGCTCCCTGACATAGAACTTTGCATCAATGATAGTAGTAAAAGAGGACCTATCAAAAATATCTCTTATCAACCACCCAGATTCAAAGTGGCTAACCCAGAACCTCGGAAGTGTTACCACTGCAATCAACCAGGATACTTGTTGAGGGACTGTCCACGCACACGAGGGCCATTCCCTGGGGCTAGACCGGCCCCAGTCTCTGTGGTATGTTACCCCATGGAGGATTATTGCGAGGCAGTCATCCAGTCAGATGCGGTTGAGATGATGGATGGGGTGTATATTGTAGACCTGGTTCTGGGGGAGGAGCAGGCTACTCCTCAGAATATGCAGGGGCACTTACAGCCTGTGTTGGTAGAGGACCAGCGGGTACAGGGCCTACGAGATTCTGGGGCCTCACTCACATTAATTGAGCCAGACCTGATTCCCTCCTCCCGGGTGATTCCTGGACAGTATGTACGAATTGCCACCAGCGGGGGACAACATACCGATATTCCCGTCGCCAAGATACATCTCGACTGGGGAGCCAATCAAGAAATCGTGGAGGTCGGAGAACTCAAGGGGCTACCAGCCAAGGTCATCCTCGGGAATGATCTGGCACAGGGACTGGTGACACGCTTTGTTCAAGTGGTGACCCGGAGCCAAACCCAAAGAGCAGTGACCCAGGTGACAGATTCAGAACAGAACCAACGTACCCCAACCACAATGGTGAGTGATTCCAGTCCCTTGTCCAGTACTTCAGAGATAGACTTGGGGGAGGTGGACTGGAGCGAGTTTCGACAGGCCCAACGGACAGACTCCTCCCTAAGTAAATTAAGGAGCGCAGCCGACTTGGAATTGGAAACAGCCGATGGGAGCAAGATAGTTTGGGAAGAGGAATTGCTGTACCGAGGTCGTTCCTCAGTCTGGACAGGAAACAGTCATGCCCACTAAACAATTGGTGGTACCTACACCATACAGAGCACAATTAGTAGCCCTTGTTCATGACATTCCAGCAGCCGGCATTTTGACACGCGTAAAACACTGGCCCGACTGTTGCGGAATTTCTTCTGGCCACGGATCTCTAGAGACGTTAAGCAGTATCGCGACACCTGCGATACCTGCCAGAGACTGGAGAAACCCAAGCGAAAAGCTCATCTGCACCCATTACCTATTATAGGGGAACCCTTTGCCCGTGTTGCCATAGACCTAGTCGGACCATTAGCTATTCCCAGTCATACGGGAAAAAAGTACATTCTAACGCTGGTGGACTTTGCTACACGCTATCCTGAGGCTGTGGCCCTGTCCTCTATTGACACAGAACATGTTGTGCAAGCATTGACAGACATATTCAGTTGGCTTGGATACCCGCAGGAAGTAGTCACAGATCAAGGACCCCAATTCCAAGGTGAACTAATGCAAACCCTGCAGGAAAAGTGGGGGGTTTGACCTCTTCGGACCACCTCTTACCATCCACAGACGAACGGACTCTGTGAACGTTTCAATGGAACGCTAAAAAGACTTCTACAAGCTTACGTGCAGTCCGAAGGGAGGGACTGGGAGAGAGCCCTGCAACAGCTTCTATTCGCTTATCGGGAAGTCCCCCAGGCATCTACTGGATATTCCCCATTTGAACTTTTGTATGGCCGGAAAGTTCGGGGGCCTCTAGACCTGGTCAAAGAGAGCTGGGAGGGAACTTTCCAAGAACACCAGCAGCCCATTTTACAATATGTGGAGAATATGCGGGACCGCATGAGAAGATTGCTACAGTTAACCCAAGAGCATCTCAGGGAATCACAAGAGACAAAAGGAATGGTATGATGCCCACGCTCAAGACAGAGTTGTATCCAGGGCAGAAAGTAATGGTGCTTATCCCATTGCGAAGAAACAAACTGCAGGCCACGTGGGAAGGACCGTATACCGTGGTAAGGCGCACCGGACCGGTCAATTATGTGATTTCCCTGGATAAGGGAGGGAAGCACCTACGCACCTTCCATATAAATCGAATGAAGGCCTATCGTGATCGTCAAGCAGTAACAATGGCGGTATGTTGTCCTCCGATGGAAACACCAGAAACTGATCCATTGCTTGACCTTTTGGGAGCTGCTAAAGAGAAGAAAGGAGTGGAATCAGTACAGGTGGGACAACAGTTGAATGCAGCCCAGCAGCAGGAGATGTGGAGGATCTTAGAAGCTGAACAGGCCCAGTTTTATTGTCTACCTGGTCGAACTCATCTGACCGCCCACCATGTGGACACTGGAAGTGCTAGGCCCATCCGACAAGTCGCTTACCGGATGACTCCGGGTGTTATGAGGCAGGTAAAGGCTGAGATAGAGGAGATGCTAGCTTTGGGAGTCATAGTGCCATCTAAAAGCCCATGGGCTGCTGGGGTTGTGTTGGTTCCCAAGAAAGATGGAACCACACGGTTTTGTGTGGACTATCGCAAATTGAACGAAGTCACCACCACTGACGCTTACCCTATGCCCCGTGTTGATGAGCTACTGTATCGGATTGGAGGGGCTGAGTTTGTCTCAACACTGGACTTGAGCAAAGGCTACTGGCAAATCCCACTTACAAAAGAGGCACAGGAGCGTTCTGCCTTCATCACACCGGAAGGACTCTTTGAGTGGACTACCATGCCTTTCGGGATGAAGAACACCACTGCCACATTCCAGCGAATGGTTAATGACCTCCTGGAGGGGTGTCAAGACTTTGCCCAAGCCTACCTAGACGACATTGCCATCTTCAGCCATACCTGGGAGGAGCATTTAACTCAGGTGACAGAAGTGCTGAAGAGGATTAGACAGGCTGGACTCACCATACGCCCAGATAAGTGTCAGATGGGGATGGCTGAGGTTCAGTACCTAGGACATCGGGTCGGAGGAGGTGCTATCAGACCTGATCCGGCAAAGGTGGAGGCTATTGCCAATTGGCCCCAACCTATCAACCAAAAACAAGTGTGGGCGTTCCTTGGAGTCGCTGGCTATTACAGAAAATTTATACCACATTACAGCACCGTGGCCAAGGCTCTGATGGACTTGACCAAAAAGAGATATGCTCGAAATATTGAATGGACTGTTGAATGTGAGCAAGCTTTCAACACCTTAAAAGACTTGTTGACTCGAGCCCCAGTGTTGGCTGCCCCTGACTACAACAGAAAGTTTATTGTGCAGACAGACGCATCAGGGTGTGGACTTGGGGCAGTGTTGAGTCAAGTGGGAGAAGACGGTAGGGAACATCCAATTGTCTATCTATCCCGTAAACTAGCTGACCAAGAGAGCGCCTACGCCACTATCAAAAAAGAATGTCTAGCCATAGTCTGGGCCTTAAAGAAGCTACAACCATATCTTATGGGAAAGAATTTACTGTTGTCACTGACCATAACCAGTTGTATTGGCTAAACAGAACCTCAGGGGAAAATGGGAGGTTCTTGAGGTGGAGTCTGGCGTTACAAAGTTTCAACTTTTCCATTTCTCACAAAAAGGGACGAGAACATCACAATGCTGACGGGCTATCCAGATGTGAGGAAACAAATATCAAGCTTTGCAGACCCTTGGGCTGAGTCGAAAGTCAGGACTCCAACATTGGGACCATGTCTGTCTCCTCGATTTAAGAAGGGGGAGGTATGTGAGGAGACAAGGGAAAAGGACTTCTAGGACTTGCCTGCATGTTGAAAAGAGTTATGACCCAGTTCTGTGTTCTTAAATTGAAGCCCTCAGTCTGCAGAAGTCTCATACAGGAAGTTTGCCAGCAGCAGACAGCAAAGGTGTGTTCCTGTTACAGCCCTCCTTCCTCTCTGCAAAGACTGACACCTGAGCCCACCAATGAGTGAGAGAGAGGGAAGTAAGGTGATGCAGGAAGGGGAATTGTGGGAGTACAGTGTGACTCTGAAGGTTGGGGTGTTGTCCCCTCTCAGTGTCTTTAGATATATAGCAGCTCTGTGTGCCCTGTTACAGCTGTCATTGCTGGCCAGGTAGGGAGGAGACATACAGCAGCTCTAAAGGACTTTGCTGAACTCTGAGTGGACTGTAATGATATAACCCTGCTTACTGTTTGCTGGATTTCTGTGTCTCCATGAATAAAGTTCATCATTCCTTCATTATAACCTGCTCCACTGTGTGATCCCTGAACCCCACGATACCCAGGTCACCCAGTATCCTCACAAATGGTGTGCTGCCAGCTGGCATGCGGCCAGTGTAAGTATGTGCACATAGTAATTCCATACCTTAGGCAATGTATATCCTCGAAACTGAGTGTCCTTGGTCAGCGCGTGGTAATGAGCCACCGGTGCCAGGTCTAAGACTCTCTGTATCTCATGGACCACAGCATTAGTGTACGGCATCTGTGCCCGGTCCATGATGCCAGGTGGACGCAATGATTGGGTCACCTCATCAATCTCCTGTTGCACTCTCTCTGTAATACGTAGAAAATAAATATGTTGTAATAATAATAAAATGTAATTTATAAACCTAAATATAAATTGATTCAAATAACTTCCAGTCAGTGAGCAATGAACCTGCTGGTGACCTTGCACTAAATGTAGCTTCGCTGTACTGAGGCCTACAGATGCCTCTCCTGACATCACACCTACCCTGCTATTGGTGCCTTACATTAGGGCGCTATTGGTGCCTTACATTAGGGCGCTATTGGTGCCTTACCTTAGGGCGCTATTGGTGCCTTACCTTAGGGCGCTATTGGTGCCTTACCTTAGGGCGCTATTGGTGCCTTACCTTAGGGCGCTATTGGTGCCTTACCTTAGGGCGCTATTGGTGCCTTACCTTAGGGCGCTATTGGTGCCTTACCTTAGGGCGCTATTGGTGCCTTACCTTAGGGCGCTATTGGTGCCTTACCTTAGGGCGCTATTGGTGCCTTACCTTAGGGCGCTATTGGTGCCTTACCTTAGGGCGCTATTGGTGCCTTACATTAGGGTGAGAAAGACAAGGAAATGTATCACACCTACTAAAGAGTGGAGAAAGTGTCTGTAGCAACCAATCGGCTTACAGCTATCATTTATTAAGTACATACTATAAAAGTGATAGATAGAAGCTGATTGGTTGCTAAAGGGAACTTCTCACCTTGTGCAGTTATTCACTCTTTAGTAAGATTCATACATTTCCCCCAGAATAAAAGTTACCCGATCAATCCCAGAAATACTAAATAAATTTTACTTGATCATTCTAGAGCAGGGGTTCCCAACCATGGTCCTCAAGGCACACTAACAGTCCAGGTTTTAAGGATAGCCATACTTGAACACAGGTGTCTTAATTAGTACCTCAGTTATTTTGATTTAACCATCTGTGCTCAAGCAGGATATCACTAAAACCTGAACTGTTGGTGTGCCTTGAGGACTAAGGTTGGGAAACAGTGTACTGTCAGACATAGGTCATTATATGGGTATATCAGCATTATGCTCTAGAACAGTGAGAGGATCCTCTGGTAATGCTGATATACCCATATAATGACCTACGTCTGACATTACACTGAGAGGATCCTCAGATTATTATATGGGTAGATCAGCATTACCAGAGGATCCTCTCAGTGTAATGTCAGATATAGATTATTATATGGGTATATCAGCATTACCAGAGGATCCTCTCAGTGTAATGTCAGATATAGATTATTATATGGGTATATCAGCATTACCAGAGGATCCTCTCAGTGTAATGTCAGATATAGATTATTATATTGGTATATCAGCATTACCAGAGGATCCTCTCAGTGTAATGTCAGACAGATTATTATATGGGTATATCAGCATTATGCTCTAGAACAGTGAGAGGATCCTCTGGTAGAGTTGATTGGTAGCTTGGTCATTGCTAACTGCATCTGTTAACATGATGGAGCCTGTGTGTAACTTTGTGTATGTGTGTAACAATGTGTATGTATTTAAGACAGTGTAATTGTATGTGTATCTTTGAGACAGTATCAATGTGTATGTGTGTGTGACAGTGTAACAATGTGTATGTGTGTGAGACAGTGTAACAATGTGTATGTGTGTGAGACAGTGTAACAATGTGTATGTGTGTGAGAGCGTAACAATGTGTGTGTGTGAGAGTAACAATGTGTATGTGTGTGAGACAGTGTATCAATGTGTGTGAGACAGTGTATCAATGTGTATGACTGTGTGACAGTGTAACAATGTGTATGACAGTGTAACAATGTGTATGTGTGTGAGACAGTGTAACAATGTGTATGTGTGTGAGACAGTGTAACAATGTGTATGTGTGTGAGACAGTGTAACAATGTGTGTGTGACAGTCTAACAATGTGTATGACCGTGTATCAATGTGTATGTGTGTGACAGTGTAACAATGTGTGTGTGTGTGTGACAGTGTAACAATGTGTATGACCGTGTATCAATGTGTATGTGTGTGACAGTGTAACAATGTGTGTGTGTGTGACAGTGTAACAATATGTATGTGTGTATGTGTGTAACAGTGTAACAATGTGTGTGTGTATGTGACAGTAACAATGTGTATGTGTGTGAGACAGTGTATCAATGTGTATGTGTGTGAGACAGTGTAACAATGTGTATTTGTGTGAGACAGTGTAACAATGTATGTGTGTGAGACAGTGTAACAATGTATGTGTGTGAGACAGTATCAATGTGTATGTGTGTGAGACAGTGTAACAATGTGTGTGTGTATGTGTGAGACAGTGTAACAATGTGTATGTGTGAGACAGTGTAACAATGTGTATGACAGTGTATCAATGTGTATGTGTGTGAGAGTGTAACAATGTGTATATGTGTGAGACACTAACAATGTGTAGGTGTGTGTGAGACAGTGTAACAATGTGTATGTGTGTGAGACAGTGTAACAATGTGTATGTGTGTGAGACAGTGTAACAATGTGTATGTGTGTGAGACAGTGTAACAATGTGTATGTGTGTGAGACAGTGTAACAATGTGTATGTGTGTGAGACAGTGTAACAATGTGTATGTGTGTGAGAGAGTGTAACAATGTGTATGTGTGTGAGACAGTGTAACAATGTGTATGTGTGTGAGACAGTGTAACAATGTGTATGTGTGTGAGACAGTGTAACAATGTGTATGTGTGTGAGACAGTGTAACAATGTGTATGTGTGTGAGACAGTGTAACAATGTGTATGTGTGTGAGACAGTGTAACAATGTGTATGTGTGTGAGACAGTGTAACAATGTGTATGTGTGTGAGACAGTGTAACAATGTGTGTGTGTGTGACAGTAACAATGTGTATGTGTGTGAGAGTGTAACAATGTGTATGTGTGTGAGACAGTGTAACAATGTGTATTTGTGTGAGACAGTGTAACAATGTGTATGTGTGTGAGACAGTGTATCAATGTGTATGTGTGTGAGACAGTGTAACAATGTATGTGTGTGAGAGTGTAACAATGTATGTGTGTGAGACAGTGTAACAATGTGTATGTGTGTGAGACAGTGTAACAATGTGTATGTGTGTGAGACAGTGTAACAATGTGTATGTGTGTGAGACAGTGTAACAATGTGTATGTGTGTGAGACAGTGTAACAATGTGTATGTGTGTGTGACAGTGTAACAATGTGTATGTGTGTGAGACAGTGCATCAATGTGTATGTGTGTGAGACAGTGTATCAATGTGTATGTGTGAGACAGTGTATCAATGTGTATGTGTGTGAGACAGTGTAACAATGTGTATGTGTGTGAGACAGTGTAACAATGTGTATGTGTGTGTATGACAGTAACAATGTATGTGTGTGAGAGTGTAACAATGTGTATGTGTGTGAGACAGTGTATCAATGTGTATGTGTGAGACAGTGTATCAATGTGTATGTGTGAGACAGTGTAACAATGTGTATGTGTGTGAGACAGTGTAACAATGTGTATGTGTGTGAGACAGTGTAACAATGTGTATGTGTGTGAGACAGTGTAACAATGTGTATGTGTGTGTGACAGTGTAACAATGTGTATGACAGTGTAACAATGTGTATGTGTGTGAGACAGTGTAACAATGTGTATGTGTGTGAGAGCGTAACAATGTGTGTGTGTGTGTGACAGTAACAATGTATGTGTGTGAGAGTGTAACAATGTGTATGTGTGTGTGTGACAGTAACAATGTATGTGTGAGACAGTGTAACAATGTGTATGTGTGTGAGACAGTGTAACAATGTGTATGTGTGTGAGACAGTGTAACAATGTGTATGTGTGTGAGACAGTGTAACAATGTGTATGTGTGTGAGACAGTGTAACAATGTGTATGTGTGTGAGACAGTGTAACAATGTGTATGTGTGTGAGACAGTGTAACAATGTGTATGTGTGTGAGACAGTGTAACAATGTGTATGACAGTGTAACAATGTGTATGTGTGTGAGACAGTGTAACAATGTGTATGTGTGTGAGACAGTGTAACAATGTATGTGTGTGAGACAGTGTAACAATGTATGTGTGTGAGACAGTGTAACAATGTGTATGTCTGTGTGACAGTGTAACAATGTGTATGACAGTGTAACAATGTGTATGTGTGTGACAGTAACAATGTGTATGTGTGTGAGACAGTGTAACAATGTGTATGTGTGTGAGACAGTGTAACAATGTGTATGTGTGAGACAGTGTAACAATGTGTATGTGTGTGAGACAGTGTAATAATGTGTATGTGTGTGTGACAGTGTAACAATGTGTATGTGTGTGAGACAGTGTAACAATGTGTATTTGTGTGAGACAGTGTAACAATGTGTATGACCGTGTATCAATGTGTATGTGTGTGACAGTGTATCAATGTGTATGTGTGTGACAGTGTAACAATGTGTATGTGTGTGACAGTGTAACATTGTGTGTGTGTGTGTGTGTGTGACAGTGTAACAATATGTATATGTGTATGTGTGTGACAGTGTAACAATGTGTGTGTATGTGTGTAACAGTGTAACAATGTGTGTGTATGTGACAGTAACAATGTGTATTTGTGTGAGACAGTGTCAAAGTATATGTGTGTGAGACAGTGTAACAATGTGTATGTGTGTGAGACAGTGTAACAATGTGTGTGTGTGTGTCAGTGTAACAATGTGTATGTGTGTGAGACAGTGTAACAATGTGTATGTGTGTGAGACAGTGTAACAATGTGTATGTGTGTGAGACAGTGTAACAATGTGTATGTGTGTGAGACAGTGTAACAATGTGTATGTGTGTGAGACAGTGTAACAATGTGTATGTGTGTGAGACAGTGTAACAATGTGTATGTGTGTGAGACAGTGTAACAATGTGTATGTGTGTGAGACAGTGTAACAATGTGTATTTGAGAGAGACAGTAACAATGTGTATGTGAGTGACAGTAACAATGTGTATGA
The DNA here is from genome assembly GCA_031769625.1 of Taudactylus pleione. Lineage (NCBI taxonomy): Eukaryota > Metazoa > Chordata > Amphibia > Anura > Myobatrachidae > Taudactylus > Taudactylus pleione. Next base: position 638,181 of record JAUIMM010000905.1, read on the forward strand.
GACAGTGTAACAATGTGTATGTGTGTGACAGTGTAACAATGTGTGTGTGTGTGTGTGTCAGTGTAACAATGTGTATGTGTGTGAGACAGTGTAACAATGTGTGTGTGTGTGTGTGTGTGTCAGTGTAACAATGTGTATGTGTGTGAGACAGTGTAACAATGTGTATGTGTGTGAGACAGTGTAACAATGTGTATGTGTGTGACAGTGTAACAATGTGTGTGTGTATGTGTGAGACAGTGTAACAATGTGTATGTGTGTGAGACAGTGTAACAATGTGTATTTGAGTGAGACAGTAACAATGTGTATGTGAGTGACAGTAACAATGTGTATGAGACAGTGTAACAATGTGTATGTGTGTGAGACAGTGTAACAATGTGTATGTGTGTGAGACAGTGTAACAATGTGTATGTGTGTGTGACAGTGTAACAATGTGTATGTGTGTGAGACAGTGTAACAATGTATGTGTGTGAGACAGTGTAACAATGTGTATGTGTGTGTGACAGTGTAACAATGTGTATGACAGTGTAACAATGTGTATGTGTGTGAGACAGTGCAACAATGTGTATGTGTGTGAGACAGTGTAACAATGTGTGTGTGTGAGACAGTGTAACAATGTGTATGTGTGTGAGACAGTGTAACAATGTGTATGTGTGTGAGACAGTGTAACAATGTGTATGTGTGTGAGACAGTGTAACAATGTGTATGTGTGTGAGACAGTGTAACAATGTATGTGTGTGAGACAGTGTAACAATGTGTATGTGTGTATGACAGTGTATCAATGTGTATGACAGTGTATCAATGTGTATGTGTGAGACAGTGTAACAATGTGTATGTGTGTGAGACAGTGTAACAATGTGTGTGTGTGTGTGTCAGTGTAACTATGTGTGTGTGTATGTGTGAGACAGTGTAACAATGTGTATGTGTGTGACACAGTGTAACAATGTGTATTTGAGTGAGACAGTAACAATGTGTATGTGAGTGACAGTAACAATGTGTATGAGACAGTGTAACAATGTGTATGTGTGTGAGACAGTGTAACAATGTGTATGTGTGTGTGACAGTGTAACAATGTGTGTGTGTGTGTGTCAGTGTAACTATGTGTGACAGTGTAACAATGTGTATGTGTGTGAGACAGTGTAACAATGTGTATGTGTGTGAGACAGTGTAACAATGTGTATGTGTGTGAGACAGTGTAACAATGTGTATGTGTGTGAGACAGTGTAACAATGTGTATGTGTGTGAGACAGTGTAACAATGTGTATGACAGTGTATCAATGTGTATGACAGTGTATCAATGTGTATGACAGTGTATCAATGTGTATGTGTGAGACAGTGTAACAATGTGTATGTGTGTGAGACAGTGTAACAATGTGTATTTGAGTGAGACAGTAACAATGTGTATGTGAGTGACAGTAACAATGTGTATGTGAGTGACAGTAACAATGTGTATGTGAGTGACAGTAACAATGTGTATGTGAGTGACAGTAACAATGTGTATGTGTGTGAGACAGTGTAACAATGTGTATGTGTGTGTGACAGTGTAACAATGTGTGTGTGTGTGTGTGTCAGTGTAACTATGTGTATGTGTGACAGTGTAACATTGTGTGTGTGTGTGAGACAGTGTAACAATGTGTGTGTGTGTGAGACAGTGTAACAATGTGTATGTGTGTGAGACAGTGTAACAATGTGTATGTGTGTGTGTCAGTGTAACAATGTGTATGTGTGTGAGACAGTGTAACAATGTGTATGTGTGTGAGACAGTGTAACAATGTGTATGTGTGTGTGACAGTGTAACAATGTGTATGTGTGTGAGACAGTGTAACAATGTGTATGTGTGTGAGACAGTGTAACAATGTGTATGTGTGTGAGACAGTGTAACAATGTGTATGTGTATGACAGTGTAACAATGTGTATGTGTGTGAGACAGTGTAACAATGTGTATTTGAGTGAGACAGTAACAATGTGTATGAGACAGTGTAACAATGTGTATGTGTGTGTGACAGTGTAACAATGTGTATGTGTGTGAGACAGTGTAACAATGTGTATGTGTGTGAGACAGTGTAACAATGTGTATGTGTGTGAGACAGTGTAACAATGTGTATGTGTGTGAGACAGTGTAACAATGTGTATTTGAGTGAGACAGTAACAATGTGTATGTGACAGTGTAACAATGTGTATGTGTGAGTGACAGTAACAATGTGTATGTGTGTGAGACAGTGTAACAATGTGTATGTGTGTGTGACAGTGTAACAATGTGTGTTTGTGTGTGTGTCAGTGTAACTATGTGTATGTGTGACAGTGTAACATTGTGTGTGTGTGTGACAGTGTAACAATGTGTATGTGTGTGAGACAGTGTAACAATGTGTGTGTGTGTGTGTCAGTGTAACAATGTGTATGTGTGTGAGACAGTGTAACAATGTGTATGTGTGTGAGACAGTGTAACAATGTGTATGTGTGTGTGACAGTGTAACAATGTGTATGTGTGTGAGACAGTGTAACAATGTGTATGTGTGTGAGACAGTGTAACAATGTGTATGTGTGTGAGACAGTGTAACAATGTGTATGTGTATGACAGTGTAACAATGTGTATGTGTGTGAGACAGTGTAACAATGTGTATTTGAGTGAGACAGTAACAATGTGTATGAGACAGTGTAACAATGTGTATGTGTGTGTGACAGTGTAACAATGTGTATGTGTGTGAGACAGTGTAACAATGTGTATGTGTGTGAGACAGTGTAACAATGTGTATGTGTGTGAGACAGTGTAACAATGTGTATGTGTGTGAGACAGTGTAACAATGTGTATTTGAGTGAGACAGTAACAATGTGTATGTGACAGTGTAACAATGTGTATGTGTGAGTGACAGTAACAATGTGTATGTGTGTGAGACAGTGTAACAATGTGTATGTGTGTGTGACAGTGTAACAATGTGTGTTTGTGTGTGTGTCAGTGTAACTATGTGTATGTGTGACAGTGTAACATTGTGTGTGTGTGTGACAGTGTAACAATGTGTATGTGTGTGAGACAGTGTAACAATGTGTGTGTGTGTGTCAGTGTAACAATGTGTATGTGTGTGAGACAGTGTAACAATGTGTATGTGTGTGAGACAGTGTAACAATGTGTATGTGACAGTGTAACAATGTGTATGTGTGTGAGACAGTGTAACAATGTGTGTGTGTATGTGTGTGACAGTGTAACAATGTGTATGTGTGTATGCGTGTGTATGTCCTGCTGAACCCGGGCAGCATAGAATATCTGTAGAGAAAGGGTAATGGCAATCCCCTGACCAGTTAGGAGCACACATCAGTGATGGTCACGTCATCCCTCATGGCATAATAGGGATGGAGGTCATGGGGCGGATCTGATGAGACAAATCTCAGTGACAGGTGGCACTGTGCATAGGTGGGCATTGGGCACATCAGCTATTACCCAGCCAGGTGAGAGCAGCAGATCAAAAAGCACTAACAATGGAGTCTGTCCTGGGGGCACTTGTCCGCCTGTCCCCTGACTCATATTACAGACCTGACCTGATGGGAAATGAGATATGGTCAGGTAAACATATGAATCTGGATATAAGGTAGAGAGTGGCATGATATATATATAGGGCACTAAGGCCCACATTAGGGGAATAGATGTATTTATCATGTGAGGAAAATGTGAAGTGACTTCTAAACCAGCAGGACTCATGTAGTAGTTATATGTGATATCTATGAAATGTAAAGATCCAGAGATATACAGTATCAGTTTGTGTTTTAAAAAGTCAATGTAAAGTGGAGGTATTTGTGAGGTATTTGTGAGGTACTACAGCTGGTCAGTCACAGAAATGCTGCAAATGGCATCTCTAAGCTATCAGAGGTCTTATTACATTTCATTCAGTGTCAGACTCTGGGGTTCAAGGAAGTTGAGAGACTGTAACTTGTTACCAGCTGTGCCCCCAGCTATCCGCTAATTACTGTACTTTAAGTTTCTCCTTTTTAGTTAAGAACTAAAATGACTAATTGTGACTAATTATGTGTCATATTGTAACACTTCACTATACAACCTTTATTATATACAATCTAAAATGTAATAAGTTGTGTCCTTTTGTTCTCTTGAATGAATTGATTTAGGGGCCTATGTATCATAGCTGGGAGAGAGATAAAATTGGGAGAGAGAAAGTACTAACCAATCAGCTTACAATTTACATTTTGCAGGCTGTGTTTTAAAAATGATAGTTAGAAGCTGATTGGTTGGTGATTAGTTACAATTTTCTCTCTCCCAGCTTTGATACATAGGGCTTGATTCAGACCCGGACGCTAAGCCGTGGACGCACGCTATGGCCAATAATCGCCCGTTTGCGCATGCGTCAATATGCACATGTCACTCAGTGCGCTCGGTAATTGTGCGCTCATAGTACATAGACTGGACGCTACTTTGAGTGATAGAATGTGGTAACAGAGGACGGTGCTTGTGAACGGGGGAGTTGTGCTGGGAACGCAGGCGTGTCTGGACATCTAAATGGTGTTTTATGGGTGTGCATAACTAGCAAAGATGCGTCATTGTACACGTCACTTGGTTGGATTTCAGCCTGCAGTGATCGCAGTGCTTGCGGTGGGGTAGGGTCTACCTCAAGCGCTGCGTGCAGCTCCGATGGCTCTCGATGTCACCGATTAATCATACGCTTCCTGGAGATGTGTGTTAAGAAAGAAAAGTGGGCGTCTTTACACCAGACAGTGCGATCGTGGAATTTGCATTCCCGGACCCTTTTGGCTGCGCAGAGCGCAGTTTTGACTCCTTAGACTCCTAAAGATAAAGATTGCTATATATATATATTGCTTGGCCTGGTTAGCTTTTGAATGTTACCCTGCAGTATTTAACTCCTTCAGTGCTAGTCAGAGAACGGAGTATGCCATGGAAGCGTATACCGAGTGAGTGCATTTATCACTCGCTGTCTCCATTACCCGTGTGGGCGGCCTCTCTGAATAGTGATGAATGGATGTGAGGATTGCTTTGGGATATTGTAGCTGATCTGTAATCCATGATTTCATTATTACAGAATATGGGGGACAGTGGTGGGCTGGGCCGGGGGGGACAGGGTGCCACATGCCCCCCGGACCGCAGCACCATTTGGGCCACGGGCAGTCTGTATTTTTGTGACAGCTGCACCGCGTGTGTAGCGCTGACCGGCCTGGGAGGACAGACGGAGGAGCGGATGGCGGCGGCGGCAGTGGGGATTCAAGTGGTTTTTTTTATTTTATTACGTGTGTCTAGTGGGGGGGGGGGCGGGCACTACAAGGGGTGGGAGGGGGACTACTACTAGGGGCACTACAAGGGGAGGGGACTACTACTAGGGGCACTACAAGGGGAGGGGACTACTACTAGGGGCACTACAAGGGGAGGGGACTACCACTGGGGGCACTGTCGGGGGACCACTACTGTAAAGGGCAATACTGGAGGTACTGCATAGGGGGGAGACTACAACTGGGGCCAATATTTAAGGGGCACTGCATAAGGGTTACCACTATTGAGGGCACTGCTACTGGGGGCACTATATAAAGGGCACTGCATATGAGGTACCACTACTGGGGGCAATGCATAGGGGGTACCACTACTGGGGGCACTATATAAGGGGCTTACTACTGGGGGCACAAGGGGCACTGCACAGGGGGGACCACTACCTGGGGCACTGTATAAGGGGCACTGCATGGGGGGGATCTCTACTGGGGTCACTACTGGAGGCCTGCATAAGGGGGTCCTCTCCTGGGGCAGTGCATATGGGCACCACTACAGGGGGCTGTCCCTAATCTTTATTTTTAGATTACATTAATCCCATATGGACCCGCCTCCTCCCTGGAACACTTGAGGGGCGGGGGGGGGGCACCATAGCACGCACGTGCTCTGGGAACCCTGGCTACAAGCTACTCCTGTGCCAGGGCCGTCTGCATGCATTTGCCCCCAGGCTAAAAGTTGCCAGCCAGCCCCTGGTGGGGGAGATGTATCAATGCTTCAATGTCTGATGAGTGTTGTTCTGCAGAGTGTAATCCATGATTTCATTATTACAGAATGTGGGGGGGATGTATCAGACCTTCTAATGAGGACAGGTGGAGAAGTTCCCCCTAGTAGCCAATCAGATGTCACCTATCATTTCATGAAATGCACAGGATAAATAATTTCTAGAAACCTCCATTTCTCCTTTTTTGGTTTGATACATCTCCCCTTGTGTCTCTTACTTTGCACTTCTGGGTAATTGCTGACTAGAACCAGAGAGAAATTCAAGGTAGAACTTGTGGTTTCAGTTCCAGCTGCGATCATATCTACCACGGTCATCAGGAGGGAGGCATCATGGAAATGACTCCCCGGTAATTGTGCTTCCTGGGAAAGAAGTAACCGGAAATATTATCCTCAAACGGTCATCAAAGGAAAAAAAAACAAATTTCCTGATATAGAATAAACTGCAAATCAGGGTCTATAGAGTCTTAATAACACGAAGCTATATACACCGCACAGCCACATTATACATCAGGGTGTATAGAGGATTACTAATAACATGTAGCTATATACACCGCACATTATACATCAGGGTGTATAGAGGATTACTAATAACATGTAGCTATATACACCGCACATTATACATCAGGGTGTATAGAGGATTACTAATAACATGTAGCTATATACACCACACATTATACATCAGGGTGTATAGAGGATTACTAATAACATGTAGCTATATACATTACACATTATACATCAGGGTATATAGAGGATTACTAATAACATGTAGCTATATACACCACACATTATACATCAGGGTATATAGAGGATTACTAATAACATGTAGCTATATACACCACACATTATACATCAGGGTATATAGATGATTACTAATAACATGTAGCTATATACACCACATTATACATCAGGGTATATAGAGGATTACTAATAACATGTAGCTATATACACCGCACATTATACATCAGGGTATATAGAGGATTACTAATAACATGTAGCTATATACACCACACATTATACATCAGGGTATATAGAGGATTACTAATAACATGTAGCTATATACACCGCACATTATACATCAGGGTGTATAGAGGATTACTAATAACATGTAGCTATATACACCGCACATTATACATCAGGGTGTATAGAGGATTACTAATAACATGTAGCTATATACACCACACATTATACATCAGGGTGTATAGAGGATTACTAATAACATGTAGCTATATACATTACACATTATACATCAGGGTATATAGAGGATTACTAATAACATGTAGCTATATACACCACACATTATACATCAGGGTATATAGAGGATTACTAATAACATGTAGCTATATACACCACACATTATACATCAGGGTATATAGATGATTACTAATAACATGTAGCTATATACACCACATTATACATCAGGGTATATAGAGGATTACTAATAACATGTAGCTATATACACCGCACATTATACATCAGGGTATATAGAGGATTACTAATAACATGTAGCTATATACACCACACATTATACATCAGGGTATATAGAGGATTACTAATAACATGTAGCTATATACACCGCACATTATACATCAGGGTGTATAGAGGATTACTAATAACATGTAGCTATATACACCACACATTATACATCAGGGTATATAGAGGATTACTAATAACATGTAGCTATATACACCACACATTATACATCAGGGTGTATAGAGGATTACTAATAACATGTAGCTATATACACCACACATTATACATCAGGGTGTATAGAGGATTACTAATAACATGTAGCTATATACACCACACATTATACATCAGGGTGTATAGAGGATTACTAATAACATGTAGCTATATACACCACACATTATACATCAGGGTATATAGAGGATTACTAATAACATGTAGCTATATACATTACACATTATACATCAGGGTGTATAGAGGATTACTAATAACATGTAGCTATATACATCACACATTATACATCAGGGTGTATAGAGGATTACTAATAACATGTAGCTATATACACCGCACATTATACATCAGGGTGTATAGAGGATTACTAATAACATGTAGCTATATACATTACACATTATACATCAGGGTATATAGAGGATTACTAATAACATGTAGCTATATACACCGCACATTATACATCAGGGTATATAGAGGATTACTAATAACATGTAGCTATATACACCACACATTATACATCAGGGTATATAGATGATTACTAATAACATGTAGCTATATACACCACACATTATACATCAGGGCGTATAGAGGATTACTAATAACATGTAGCTATATACACCACACATTATACATCAGGGTATATAGAGGATTACTAATAACATGTAGCTATATACACCACACATTATACATCAGGGTGTATAGAGGATTACTAATAACATGTAGCTATATACACCACACATTATACATCAGGGCGTATAGAGGATTACTAATAACATGTAGCTATATACACCACACATTATACATCAGGGTGTATAGAGGATTACTAATAACATGTAGCTATATACACCACATTATACATCAGGGTGTATAGAGGATTACTAATAACATGTAGCTATATACACCACACATTATACATCAGGGTATATAGAGGATTACTAATAACATGTAGCTATATACACCACACATTATACATCAGGGTATATAGAGGATTACTAATAACATGTAGCTATATACACCACACATTATACATCAGGGTGTATAGAGGATTACTAATAACATGTAGCTATATACACCACACATTATACATCAGGGTATATAGAGGATTACTAATAACATGTAGCTATATACATTACACATTATACATCAGGGTATATAGAGGATTACTAATAACATGTAGCTATATACACCACACATTATACATCAGGGTATATAGAGGATTACTAATAACATGTAGCTATATACACCGCACATTATACATCAGGGTGTATAGAGGATTACTAATAACATGTAGCTATATACACCGCACATTATACATCAGGGTATATAGAGGATTACTAATAACATGTAGCTATATACACCGCACATTATACATCAGGGTATATAGAGGATTACTAATAACATGTAGCTATATACACCACACATTATACATCAGGGCGTATAGAGGATTACTAATAACATGTAGCTATATACACCACATTATACATCAGGGCGTATAGAGGATTACTAATAACATGTAGCTATATACACCACACATTATACATCAGGGTATATAGAGGATTACTAATAACATGTAGCTATATACACCGCACATTATACATCAGGGCGTATAGAGGATTACTAATAACATGTAGCTATATACACCACATTATACATCAGGGTATATAGAGGATTACTAATAACATGTAGCTATATACACCACACATTATACATCAGGGTGTATAGAGGATTACTAACAACATGTAGCTATATACACCACACATTATACATCAGGGTGTATAGAGGATTACTAATAACATGTAGCTATATACACCACACATTATACATCAGGGTGTATAGAGGATTACTAATAACATGTAGCTATATACACCACACATTATACATCAGGGTATATAGAGGATTACTAATAACATGTAGCTATATACACCACACATTATACATCAGGGTATATAGATGATTACTAATAACATGTAGCTATATACACCGCACATTATACATCGGGGTGTATAGAGGATTACTAATAACATGTAGCTATATACACCACATTATACATCAGGGTGTATAGAGGATTACTAATAACATGTAGCTATATACACCACACATTATACATCAGGGTATATAGAGGATTACTAATAACATGTAGCTATATACACCACACATTATACATCAGGGTGTATAGAGGATTACTAATAACATGTAGCTATATACACCACACATTATACATCAGGGTATATAGAGGATTACTAATAACATGTAGCTATATACACCACACATTATACATCAGGGTATATAGATGATTACTAATAACATGTAGCTATATACACCACACATTATACATCAGGGTATATAGAGGATTACTAATAACATGTAGCTATATACACCGCACATTATACATCAGGGTATATAGAGGATTACTAATAACATGTAGCTATATACACCACACATTATACATCAGGGTATATAGAGGATTACTAATAACATGTAGCTATATACACCGCACATTATACATCAGGGTGTATAGAGGATTACTAATAACATGTAGCTATATACACCGCACATTATACATCAGGGTGTATAGAGGATTACTAATAACATGTAGCTATATACACCACACATTATACATCAGGGTGTATAGAGGATTACTAATAACATGTAGCTATATACATTACACATTATACATCAGGGTATATAGAGGATTACTAATAACATGTAGCTATATACACCACACATTATACATCAGGGTATATAGAGGATTACTAATAACATGTAGCTATATACACCACACATTATACATCAGGGTATATAGATGATTACTAATAACATGTAGCTATATACACCACATTATACATCAGGGTATATAGAGGATTACTAATAACATGTAGCTATATACACCGCACATTATACATCAGGGTATATAGAGGATTACTAATAACATGTAGCTATATACACCACACATTATACATCAGGGTATATAGAGGATTACTAATAACATGTATCTATATACACCGCACATTATACATCAGGGTGTATAGAGGATTACTAATAACATGTAGCTATATACACCACACATTATACATCAGGGTATATAGAGGATTACTAATAACATGTAGCTATATACATTACACATTATACATCAGGGTGTATAGAGGATTACTAATAACATGTAGCTATATACACCACACATTATACATCAGGGTGTATAGAGGATTACTAATAACATGTAGCTATATACACCACACATTATACATCAGGGTGTATAGAGGATTACTAATAACATGTAGCTATATACACCACACATTATACATCAGGGTATATAGAGGATTACTAATAACATGTAGCTATATACATTACACATTATACATCAGGGTGTATAGAGGATTACTAATAACATGTAGCTATATACATCACACATTATACATCAGGGTGTATAGAGGATTACTAATAACATGTAGCTATATACACCGCACATTATACATCAGGGTGTATAGAGGATTACTAATAACATGTAGCTATATACATTACACATTATACATCAGGGTATATAGAGGATTACTAATAACATGTAGCTATATACACCGCACATTATACATCAGGGTATATAGAGGATTACTAATAACATGTAGCTATATACACCACACATTATACATCAGGGTATATAGATGATTACTAATAACATGTAGCTATATACACCACACATTATACATCAGGGCGTATAGAGGATTACTAATAACATGTAGCTATATACACCACACATTATACATCAGGGTATATAGAGGATTACTAATAACATGTAGCTATATACACCACACATTATACATCAGGGTGTATAGAGGATTACTAATAACATGTAGCTATATACACCACACATTATACATCAGGGCGTATAGAGGATTACTAATAACATGTAGCTATATACACCACACATTATACATCAGGGTGTATAGAGGATTACTAATAACATGTAGCTATATACACCACATTATACATCAGGGTGTATAGAGGATTACTAATAACATGTAGCTATATACACCACACATTATACATCAGGGTATATAGAGGATTACTAATAACATGTAGCTATATACACCACACATTATACATCAGGGTATATAGAGGATTACTAATAACATGTAGCTATATACACCACACATTATACATCAGGGTGTATAGAGGATTACTAATAACATGTAGCTATATACACCACACATTATACATCAGGGTATATAGAGGATTACTAATAACATGTAGCTATATACATTACACATTATACATCAGGGTATATAGAGGATTACTAATAACATGTAGCTATATACACCACACATTATACATCAGGGTATATAGAGGATTACTAATAACATGTAGCTATATACACCGCACATTATACATCAGGGTGTATAGAGGATTACTAATAACATGTAGCTATATACACCGCACATTATACATCAGGGTATATAGAGGATTACTAATAACATGTAGCTATATACACCGCACATTATACATCAGGGTATATAGAGGATTACTAATAACATGTAGCTATATACACCACACATTATACATCAGGGCGTATAGAGGATTACTAATAACATGTAGCTATATACACCACATTATACATCAGGGCGTATAGAGGATTACTAATAACATGTAGCTATATACACCACACATTATACATCAGGGTATATAGAGGATTACTAATAACATGTAGCTATATACACCGCACATTATACATCAGGGCGTATAGAGGATTACTAATAACATGTAGCTATATACACCACATTATACATCAGGGTATATAGAGGATTACTAATAACATGTAGCTATATACACCACACATTATACATCAGGGTGTATAGAGGATTACTAACAACATGTAGCTATATACACCACACATTATACATCAGGGTGTATAGAGGATTACTAATAACATGTAGCTATATACACCACACATTATACATCAGGGTGTATAGAGGATTACTAATAACATGTAGCTATATACACCACACATTATACATCAGGGTATATAGAGGATTACTAATAACATGTAGCTATATACACCACACATTATACATCAGGGTATATAGATGATTACTAATAACATGTAGCTATATACACCGCACATTATACATCGGGGTGTATAGAGGATTACTAATAACATGTAGCTATATACACCACATTATACATCAGGGTGTATAGAGGATTACTAATAACATGTAGCTATATACACCACACATTATACATCAGGGTATATAGAGGATTACTAATAACATGTAGCTATATACACCACACATTATACATCAGGGTGTATAGAGGATTACTAATAACATGTAGCTATATACACCACACATTATACATCAGGGTGTATAGAGGATTACTAATAACATGTAGCTATATACACCACACATACATCAGGGTGTATAGAGGATTACTAATAACATGTAGCTATATACATTACACATTATACATCAGGGTATATAGAGGATTACTAATAACATGTAGCTATATACACCACACATTATACATCAGGGTATATAGAGGATTACTAATAACATGTAGCTATATACACCACACATTATACATCAGGGTATATAGAGGATTACTAATAACATGTAGCTATATACACCACACATTATACATCAGGGTATATAGAGGATTACTAATAACATGTAGCTATATACACCACACATTATACATCAGGGTATATAGAGGATTACTAATAACATGTAGCTATATACACCACACATTATACATCAGGGTATATAGAGGATTACTAATAACATGTAGCTATATACACCACACATTATACATCAGGGTGTATAGAGGATTACTAATAACATGTAGCTATATACACCACACATTATACATCAGGGTATATAGAGGATTACTAATAACATGTAGCTATATACACCACACATTATACATCAGGGCGTATAGAGGATTACTAATAACATGTAGCTATATACACCACACATTATACATCAGGGCGTATAGAGGATTACTAATAACATGTAGCTATATACACCACACATTATACATCAGGGTATATAGAGGATTACTAATAACATGTAGCTATATACACCACACATTATACATCAGGGTGTATAGAGGATTACTAATAACATGTAGCTATATACATCACACATTATACATCAGGGTATATAGAGGATTACTAATAACATGTAGCTATATACACCACACATTATACATCAGGGCATATAGAGGATTACTAATAACATGTAGCTATATACACCACACATTATACATCAGGGTATATAGAGGATTACTAATAACATGTAGCTATATACACCACACATTATACATCAGGGTGTATAGAGAATTACTAATAACATGTAGCTATATACACCACACATTATACATCAGGGTATATAGAGGATTACTAATAACATGTAGCTATATACACCACACATTATACATCAGGGCGTATAGAGGATTACTAATAACATGTAGCTATATACACCACACATTATACATCAGGGCGTATAGAGGATTACTAATAACATGTAGCTATATACACCGCACATTATACATCAGGGTGTATAGAGAATTACTAATAACATGTAGCTATATACACCACACATTATACATCAGGGTGTATAGAGGATTACTAATAACATGTAGCTATATACACCACACATTATACATCAGGGTGTATAGAGGATTACTAATAACATGTAGCTATATACACCACACATTATACATCAGGGTGTATAGAGGATTACTAATAACATGTAGCTATATACACCACACATTATACATCAGGGTATATAGAGGATTACTAATAACATGTAGCTATATACACCACATTATACATCAGGGTATATAGAGGATTACTAATAACATGTAGCTATATACACCACACATTATACATCAGGGTGTATAGAGGATTACTAATAACATGTAGCTATATACACCACATTATACATCAGGGTATATAGAGGATTACTAATAACATGTAGCTATATACACCACATTATACATCAGGGCGTATAGAGGATTACTAATAACATGTAGCTATATACACCACACATTATACATCAGGGTATATAGAGGATTACTAATAACATGTAGCTATATACACCACACATTATACATCAGGGTGTATAGAGGATTACTAATAACATGTAGCTATATACACCACATTATACATCAGGGTGTATAGAGGATTACTAATAACATGTAGCTATATACACCACATTATACATCAGGGTGTATAGAGGATTACTAATAACATGTAGCTATATACACCGCACATTATACATCAGGGTGTATAGAGAATTACTAATAACATGTAGCTATATACACCGCACATTATACATCAGGGTGTATAGAGAATTACTAATAACATGTAGCTATATACACCACACATTATACATCAGGGTATATAGAGGATTACTAATAACATGTAACTATATACACCACACATTATACATCAGGGTGTATAGAGGATTACTAATAACATGTAGCTATATACACCACACATTATACATCAGGGTATATAGAGAATTACTAATAACATGTAGCTATATACACCACACATTATACATCAGGGTGTATAGAGGATTACTAATAACATGTAGCTATATACACCACACATTATACATCAGGGTATATAGAGGATTACTAATAACATGTAGCTATATACACCACACATTATACATCAGGGTGTATAGAGGATTACTAATAACATGTAGCTATATACACCACATTATACATCAGGGTGTATAGAGGATTACTAATAACATGTAGCTATATACACCGCACATTATACATCAGGGTATATAGAGGATTACTAATAACATGTAGCTATATACACCGCACATTATACATCAGGGTATATAGAGGATTACTAATAACATGTAGCTATATACACCACACATTATACATCAGGGTATATAGAGGATTACTAATAACATGTAGCTATATACACCGCACATTATACATCAGGGTATATAGAGGATTACTAATAACATGTAGCTATATACACCGCACATTATACATCAGGGTGTATAGAGGATTACTAATAACATGTAGCTATATACACCACACATTATACATCAGGGTGTATAGAGGATTACTAATAACATGTAGCTATATACACCGCACATTATACATCAGGGTGTATAGAGGATTACTAATAACATGTAGCTATATACACCACACGTTATACATCAGGGTGTATAGAGGATTACTAATAACATGTAGCTATATACACCACACATTATACATCAGGGTGTATAGAGGATTACTAATAACATGTAGCTATATACACCACACATTATACATCAGGGTATATAGAGGATTACTAATAACATGTAGCTATATACATCACACATTATACATCAGGGTATATAGAGGATTACTAATAACATGTAGCTATATACACCGCACATTATACATCAGGGTGTATAGAGGATTACTAATAACATGTAGCTATATACACCACACATTATACATCAGGGTATATAGAGGATTACTAATAACATGTAGCTATATACACCGCACATTATACATCAGGGTGTATAGAGGATTACTAATAGCATGTAGCTATATACACCACACGTTATACATCAGGGTGTATAGAGGATTACTAATAACATGTAGCTATATACATCACACATTATACATCAGGGCGTATAGAGGATTACTAATAACATGTAGCTATATACACCACACATTATACATCAGGGTGTATAGAGGATTACTAATAACATGTAGCTATATACACCACATTATACATCAGGGCGTATAGAGGATTACTAATAACATGTAGCTATATACACCACACATTATACATCAGGGTGTATAGAGGATTACTAATAATACACCACACATTATACATCAGGGTGTATAGAGGATTACTAATAACATGTAGCTATATACACCACACATTATACATCAGGGTGTATAGAGGATTACTAATAACATGTAGCTATATACACCACACATTATACATCAGGGTGTATAGAGGATTACTAATAACATGTAGCTATATACACCACACAGCCACACCTGCCCTCTACAGCATATGTACCAGGGTGTATAAAAAATGTCGACCATTGTGTTTCGACCATTTCAATGTCGATCTTCTGACCCTGATGACCTTTTGTACCCGTCTATCTTCATCTATGTCAACCTTGGATACCGGTTGATTTTTTTGTCCCTGTTTACCTATTGATTGTCTTCTGTTTGGTGTTTATTGAGACATTGTCTATCTATTTACTGTAAATCTGTGATATCAAACCTGGGCAACCTGACACGGATGGATTCAACAGCCAATGGAAACGCGCGGCACAGGGAAACGCGCGGCATCTGATCTGCGCTCTATAGAATCATGTCAGTTTCTGTAGGACCATCATTGGTTCCTCTCTATACCCCGTGACATTGATGTGTGTAGAAACTCGGTTCCATTACCTATCCAAAACATATCTGTGTGCCACAAGGGGCGGTACAGGGAAAAACAGCGCGGTCAGGCATAGGCAGAGTACATCATAGGTGTCATTACAAATTTAATTTAATTCCCTTCATTGATTGTCCAAGGCTGCTGCTCGTTAGGCCACTTTGTTGCCTGTCCACCAAACTAAGGGTCTGATTTATTACAGTTCACAACTGCGATTACGCGCAAACCGGCCGCTGCCATGGGGACTGCGATCGCTGTGATCATGCAGACCCACGACAGAGTGGTTGTCAAAAAATGCTGTTAGTGGGAGTTGACAGGGGGGGTGGTCGTGGAAACATGCCAGTACGTCTGTACGCAGTTTCAGGGGCATGTATAAATGATCCAATATGAAGCCATACGCAGCCTGAGGCCCGATAGCGTGCGCGGCTGTTAGCAATTTCTGGTCAGGGCCTGTGCAAGTGTGCGCGATACTGTGATGGTACTCGATTGTACCGATAGTTTTGCTATTCTGCTAAGTATTATGGATGTGCGTATGGTAAAGTGGGCGTCCTTAGCTGGCGCTGAGTTCGCATTGCGATGGTAGTGGTTTAGCTTGCCATCACAGTTGAACTGCGTGCGTACGCAATATTGTGATCTATAATGAATTAGGCCCTAAGTGTAGCCAGACCCCCCTTCTGTATCACTTATTGCCCAAATTGATCCTCCTGTGTAACTGCTATGTGCAGCTAGTGAGGAGCTCAGTAGCATTTACAGTAAGGTGCTTTCCTCACCACCAGCCAACATACTGCACCAACCCTGATTGCTAGTGTTTCCTATTCATTAGATTGTAAAATGAGAAGACACTTGGCTCTATTTCTGTACATTTTGTATAATGTAGTAGCAATATGGCTGTACCACTGCTTAAAGCACCAGAATCAAATCAAGCGACAGCTGCATTTCATTCATTGTAAGCCTTCCTGCAAAGTGACAGACACAATGGTCAGTTGCCTGAGGAATGGACCATCCTCCGTGAAACGCGTTGCTGAGTTGAACTTAGATATTTTATCATTTATTTTAAGATGTATTTGTATGCTCAGTATTTGTGGGTTTTCATTCATACAGCTGACTGTCTGTTATTTTGCAATTACTTTCAAAAATGTTTCCCTGAATATTTGACATGTGTTGTGTATTAGGAAATGATCATTGAGATTATGAACTTTGGTACAAAAAAGTAACGTTTTATAGCAAAGCATATTGCATTGTATTTATCTGTGTATAGCTCACTGCGATTATTGTGACTAAAGGTAATAAATCATACTACTCTGGGTGACAAAGTTTTCCACATGTTGGAGTTTTACAAAGATTGCATATTTACTAACAATTTACTTTTTGTAAAATCTAGGAAGTTTATTGCTTCCTTGCTCATCTCCATTGTTAACATAAGATTAAGAGTATTCAGATTCAAGAGCTTTATAAATTCCTGGAAGAGTTCTCTTTTTCTCCTTCCCATATAATGAATCATCTATGAATCTGAGCCTCTGTACACTCAGAATGTCCTGGTCCCATAGGTACACCTTCTGGCACAGGGGATGCATTAGTGTTATGGTGCATACACACGGTCAGATTTTTCCTTCAGATATGAACGATAACGATTTAAAAATCGTTCAGTCGTTCATATCTGAAGGAAAATCTGACATATCTGACATGCCTGAACGATGGACGATCTACAATGCGCGTTCCCGTTTGTCAGATAACGATATCTGACATCTCATGTGTTTGCAGTCAGACTTGGACGATTCCATTCATTTTAATGCAGTCAAAAATCGTTCAATCGTTCAAAACTTTGGTAAAATCGTTCAAATCGTTCATCTGACAAATCTGACCGTGTGTATGCTCCATTAGACTTCGATTCTGAAGGGAAATTCATGGTGGATGTAAGTCAGTTTATTGGGGGCCCCATATTTGCCGTGTTTTTTTCCCAGGAGAGAACCCCAGTTCCGCCAGTGAGATCTAAGAAGGTATAGGAGGAGATCAGAGAAGGTATAGGAGGAGATGAGAACCGAGGAGCATCAGGAAGGAGCTTACTATCATGATCTGTTGTAGTACCACTGTGCTGCCAGTGGTGCTGCTCTTCTCCGTCATGGAACCTTTTCATATTGCAGCTATGATCCTGTAAGATTGGGATGATTGCATGATTCAGCAGATGTGGGTTGCACCTGTAACTCCCTGATTTAAGCTTGCTCCACAGTGCTTCCCTTTCCAGTTCATCGTGTCCGTCTCCACACATCAGGTTCCTGCTTTTTGGCATGCTGCTAATCCAGTTCCTTGGGTTCCTGGTCGCAAGTGTCACTAACGTATGGCTCTTCCAGTAGTATTCTGAATACATGCATAGTATTATTCCTCAGAATCCTGGTTCATTGTGCACTTAGTTAACCTATAAGTGCATACTGTTTGTTCCAAGACTCCTGTGTACTTGCAATCACTAAGCGCATTCCTGGATATTGCTATATTATCCTCAGTGCATTCCAGGTTCACTGTGCACGTGGTTAACCTGTGTCCTTGCATTCTCTAAGTGCATACTGTTGTACTGTATGTTCCAAGGCTCCAGCATACCTACAATTACCAGTGCCTTCCTGTCATTATTTGCACTTCTGTTACCCTGCATTTACTAGAGCATTCTGCATTACCCAGTGCATCCGGCTTTGTCCCAGCTCCAGTGATCTCAGAAAGACCCACATCATCACCTCCTTTTTGGACATTCATTCAGGGTCTAGTCTCCAAGACTAGATTATTATAGACTGTTATCATGTATTCCCAACCTCTCTTCTACACTATACCCTGTGTGTGACTAAACCGGGTTTACTTCACATTCGCTACGGATTCCTCCAGACACATATACAGGAATTTCCTTTGATACCCCTGATAGTTTTCAGACATTTCGCGATGGCTCATAATGGTGATCCCTCATTTCTGAAATGTGCTGGCATTAAAAAAAGACCCCAAACATTGCAGAAAAGGGAACTATGGAGCAAACATTTCTAAAGAAGAAGTCAAGTGGATTTATAACCTTAGGATCCAGCACCAGCCATGAACTTGGACTAATTTCTTTAGTTAATAATTATAATATATAATAATATAACTGGTGGCTGTTTCCATATTCAGTTTCCTTCCCTCCCCCTTCCTCCTTCCTAATTGTCCAGATACCCTCTTTGGGCAGCATCGTCAATATAACGATTCTTTACCTAACCCTATCATTAGACCTTGAAAACGTGTTGTAATATCACATAGAAAATACACAAATAGGATCTGATCTCTAGAATGTATATTACCAGCACCAAAGGATATACAGACAACACAGTAACAGTACGATATACACTGAATATCACAGGTATATCTGGTTATATTATGTACATTAAATACCCCTCAGGATATCTTGCATTTTAAAGTATTGCATATAATGAATGTGTTTATATGTGACCATAATAAATTAATGGTGTGGCGAGTTTGCAATATCTTACCAGCCCCTACTTAAGTCTATTCTTATGCCAGAAACAATATTGGCTTTGATGCTTAGTGTATTTTGTTACAAAATTTCTAGTTATTTTACTGTAAATATGTTATCCAATTCCTAACTTCTGATAAAAAGCCATAATATAGACAATATAATATCCAGCAATGGTTCTACCTCTTTTATCTTCACCAGAAAGTGGTCGATGAAGTCTCGGGGTGACGCTGGGTTTATCGTCTGCTTGTGTTGATTTATGTATTTTTGGACAATGGATTTTAGATTCGAACTGTCCTTGAAGATTATTTGCTTGAGAATGGGGATTCTGATGAGAAACGAGAATGTGTTTCCGAGCTGTAAACCCAAGAAGGAAACACAAGATGCATTAGATCAGCGAGTAAGACATTTGTGGTTGTTCTGTTCAGGCTTAATCCTATGTATTAGTGTGGTGTGTGTCACTAGAAGACAATGATGTAAAGGGTCCATAGATATGTGGGGATGGCACGGTGGTCAGCATTGCAGCAGCACAGTACTGGGGTCATGGGTTAGACGCCATCCATGACCTATTTGTAGGCGCCTTCATGTCCTCCTTGTGTTGGTGCCGGTTTTCTCCAACACCTTAATAACAGTGGTAGAATAATTGGCTTCAGGCACAATGGACCTTAGCTTGCAGGAGGAGAACAGATGCCGTATGCATGCGCATGGCATCTGTTCTCATGTGTGCAGACTGCCTGGGGGCTGCCCAGCATCTCGGAGAGTGATGGGCATGCCCCCAAAGTGGCGAAAACGGGGGAAGTCGCCAGGCTCCACCCCATTTTTCAAGGGCTCCACCCCTTGTCCCACAAGCCACGCCCCTTTTTTGGTAGCGCACGCGACCTGTCCCACCTTGGGAAATTAAAATGTTGGGAGGTATGGTAATGTGGGGAATATAAGACATTGCTCTGCAGCGCTAGATTAATTAGAGTGGCACAGCACGTCTATGGCTGAAAATGACCAATGTGAATAAAGAACATAACAGGTTATTGTTAATAAATTAGAAGAAAAAATGACATGCATACATACACACATACACACATAGTTAGGCACTAGAGGGATAGAGTAACATTAGGGTTAGGCACTAGGGGTTAGAGTAACATTAGGGTTAGGCACTAGGGGGGTTAGAGTAACGTTAGGCACTATGGGGGGTTAGAGTAACGTTAGGGTTAGGCACTATGGGGGGTTAGAGTAACGTTAGGGTTAGGCACTAGAGGGATAGAGTAACGTTAGGGTTAGGCACTAGGGGGTTAGAGTAACATTAGGGTTAGGCACTAGGGGGGTTAGAGTAACATTAGGGTTAGGCACTAGGGGGGGTTAGAGTAACGTTAGGCACTATGGGGGGTTAGAGTAACGTTAGGGTTAGGCACTAGGGGGTTAGAGTAACGTTAGGGTTAGGCACTAGGAGGGTTAGAGTAACGTTAGGGTTAGGCACTAGGAGCGTTAGAGTAACGTTAGGGTTAGGCACTAGGAGCGTTAGAGTAACGTTAGGGTTAGGCACTAGGAGGGTTAGAGTAACGTTAGGGTTAGGCACTAGGGGGGGTTAGAGTAACGTTAGGGTTAGGCACTAGGAGGGTTAGAGTAATGTTAGGGTTAGGCACTAGGGGGATAGAGTAACGTTAGAGTTTTGCACTAGGGGGTTAGAGTAACTTTAGGGTTGCCAAAACCTTTTGAGATTCTGACTGTTGGGTGACGCTGTCGGTATTGTGACCACCGGGATTCCGTCAGTGACAGCGTGTAAAGATACAGTAGTGCCGACACAGGACGCCATGTACAGATGGGAAAATTGCACCTGCATATACAGCTCTATAGCTGGCGCAAGTTTTGATGATGTGACTGACAAGTAGTCGCCACAGTATTATCGGAATCAGTCGCCACGTTAACATAAAGATGCAACTGTGGCAGAAGACGTGTCTGTGTATATATATATACACATATGTCCAAAAAAAGGGTGTACTCAGTCTTGTTTGAACAGCAGCAGGGACTTTGGGCCTGATTCAGAGCCACTTGTAAGCGGCAGCTCGTTCGCTCTGAGCGACGTTTGCCCAACTGCGCATGCGTACGGATCGTTAAACGCATGCGCGAACCTGTCAGTGCGGCCGAAATTCATGTGCTCGCAAAATAGCGAATGCCTGCTAATTTGAGTGACAGAAAGTGGCGTATGTGGGTGGTAACAGGGGAAGGTGCTTGAAAACGGGGAGTGGAGATCCGATCGCAGGCGTGCTTAAAGGTCAAAACGGGCGTTTTATGGGTGTGAATATTTAAAACAGCAGCGTCATTGACCACGTCACTGGGTTATTTTATAGCCAGAGCTGCTCGCAAAATTGTGGTAGCAAAAACCGACCACAAGAATAGCGAGCAGTTCATACCCTGTTCGATGTACTCGATTAATCTAATAAATAGCGGACATGACGTAGGATGCGAGCGGCCAGGGGGCGTAGTTTCCTAAAAAATGACCGCAAGTTTTGTACGCTCGTTCAGACCTAGAGGCGTGAACAGACCGCAAACAGCGAACGGTTCATTTGAATAGCCACCCCTATATTCTGGACGAGCGAGCGCTAATTGCGTCCGGCTCTGAATCAGGCCCTTTATTCTCAGAAACGCCATCAGCCCATTACATCAGCGTTTGAGAATAAAATCCCTCCTGCTGTTATTAAAAGACTGAGGCGTGCACCCTTTATTTTTGGACATACGCTGGAGCCTATGTGCCTGAATTGGTCGCTACCCCAGCAAAGATGTAAGTGTGGACCTTTAGGAATATATAATTACATACGTACACACACACACAAATAAAGTCTGCACCTGTGTCTACCCTGACCCCTGTTCTGTCTAGCCCCATCCCCCTAAGTGCTGCTCTACCCCCCCCTCCCAGTACCGTGAAACCCCATCCTCCTGTCCAGAGCGCCCACCTGCTCCCATACTTACCTTGTTCCTAGTGGCTGCCTGGGTCCTGCACCTGGGCAGGGTGTGTTCTGCCGCCTTAGTAGTGGGAGCTGTTGTGACGTGCACCTTGACTCCCACTGCATGTGCATTTTGGTGATGGGACAGACCATATATTATATAGATGAGAGCCTTATTTATCAACGAGTTTCATTAATCACAATGAGTGATAAATTTGCTGTTTATGATACTGGTGCTGCAGCCAATCAGCTCCCATCTATCCTCTGTTTGTAAAATGAGAGTTGGGAGCCGATTGGCTGGAGCATCACTTATCATATGCAGCGAGTTTCATCACTGGTTGTGAATGATATAACAATGAGGCCCTTAGAACGTAATCTTTCCTGGGCATTGCACCCCAAGATGGTACAAAGTGAGGTGTGGAGGAGCGGCCAGAGAGGAGTCGGGTGGTTCAGAGTATGTGGGGGGAGGCAGGATGGAAGCGTAGGACTGGGATGGAACAGTACAGGGACGGGATGCACCAAACGCAGCAATCTCCTGGCCGCCGGGCTACGATGCGGAGGGTAACGCCAGCTATTGCTGGAGTTACCCTATAGAAGCCTATGGGCTTCTACCGCATCGCGCTGGTATAAGGGATCCGATCAGATCCCTCCCAGCATGCCCCGCGGCCATCCCATCACTGCGTATGCGCAGATGGACTCCCGGGTCATAAACCCGGAAGTCCACTGTGCAGGAGAGATCGCAGCTCTTATCGGAAGAGATGTCCTTTGCTGTACAGATCGCATTTGTTAGTGCATATGTGATCTGTACAATGGTGATGTCCGGCGGTAATTACTGCATCCTGCCCCAGGTGGGATGGAATGGAGCAGCGGACAGACGGGTTGGAGCCGGGAGAGGGTATGGGGCAGAGTGGAGCCGGGAGAGGGTATGGGGCAGAGTGGAGCCGGGAGAGGGTATGGGGCAGAGTGGAGCCGGGAGGGGGTATGGGGCAGAGTGGAGCCGGGAGGGGGTATGGGGCAGAGTGGAGCCGGGAGGGGGTATGGGGCAGAGTGGAGCCGGGAGGGGGCAAAGCGTCGTGACCCATTATATGCCAGGTCCATTTACTAGCTTACCAATAATCTATCACCAATAATATGTCACTGTGCTGCTTTGCAAGCAATAGGGACTTTACACTCTATGATACATCAGTTATTGAAATGATCACAATTAACCAGAGGTAAATAACTGATAAGTTTCCTGCAGATAATGACCAATACTGTACCTCATATAAGGTGCTATGAAAATTCTGTATAAATTTCCTTGTAGTTAGAATAAGTTCATGTAACCTTGTATCCTCATAATCAAAGTGCTCCCCCAACATGGCGCAGCTGGCCATATTCCCGACAGCAGCGCTTGTGTACCTAAGGAGGTTGAAGGGCTTTCCTAGGAGAACAATATTATCCATTAGCATTGTCTGCTGGGTGTTTAATGGCGCACATCCACTAGGCGGCATCGTAATTGTTCAATCGTTCATTAATCGTGCACAAATTGTGCGATGCGTGCTCCCGTTGATCGCTTCCAACATCAATCATCGCCCGAACATGCCGGTCTATCTGCCGATAACGACATATTGGCCATGTTCGGGGATGATGGAGGGTGCCTGCACTGAACGATGTATCTTTCACTGTAGGCACTACAGGGAACGATGGTACAATTGCGATGTTGTAATCATACGGTCTTTCCCTAGTCGCCTAGTGGATGTGCGGCTTAAGGCATATTCTAAAACCAATATTTAATAACCAACATATAAAGAAAATAACAGTAAACATAGTAATAAGTTGGAATAAAGAGGGAACCAGAAATTTGCACCATCATAGTAATAGGCAGCACAGATGGGGTAATGGTTAGCAGTACTGCCTCACAGCACTGAGGTTGTGGGTTCGATTCCCACTATGGCCCTAACTGGTGAGTTTGTATATTCTTCCTTTGCTTGAAAAAGTTTCCTCCAGGTTTCCTACCATATTCCAAAAATATACTGGTAGGTTAATTGTATCCCAACAAAATTAACCCTAGTGTGTATGTGTGTGACCATGTGATAGGGAATATAGAGTGTAAGCACTGGGGCAGGGAGTGATGTGAACCCTAGTGTGCATGTATGTGAGCATGTGATGGGGAATATAGAGTGTAAGCACTGGGGCAGGGAGTGATGTGATCCCTAGTGTGTGTGTGTGTGACCATGTGATGGGGAATATAGAGTGTAAGCACTGGGGCAGGGAGTGATGTGACCCCTAGTGTGTATGTATGTGACCATGTGATGGGGAATATAGAGTGTAAGCACTGGGGCAGGGAGTGATGTGACCACTAGTGTGTATGTATGTGACCATGTGATGGGGAATATAGAGTGTAAGCACTGGGGCAGGGAGTGATGTGACCACTAGTGTGTATGTGTGTGACCATGTGATAGGGAATATAGAGTGTAAGCACTGGGGCAGGGAGTGATGTGAACCCTAGTGTGTATGTATGTGAGCATGTGATGGGGAATATAGAGTGTAAGCAGCACTGGGGCAGGGAGTGATGTGATCCCTAGTGTGTATGTGTGTGACCATGTGATGGGGAATATAGAGTGTAAGCACTGGGGCAGGGAGTGATGTGACCATGTGATGGGGAATATAGAGTGTAAGCACTGGGGCAGGGAGTGATGTGACCCCTAGTGTGTATGTGTGTGACCATGTGATAGGGAATATAGAGTGTAAGCACTGGGGCAGGGAGTGATGTGAACCCTAGTGTGTATGTATGTGAGCATGTGATGGGGAATATAGAGTGTAAGCAGCACTGGGGCAGGGAGTGATGTGACCCCTAGTGTGTATGTATGTGACCATGTGATGGGGAATATAGAGTGTAAGCACTGGGGCAGGGAGTGATGTGACCCCTAGTGTGTATGTGTGTGACCATGTGATGGGGAATATAGAGTGTAAGCACTGGGGCAGGGAGTGATGTGACCATGTGATGGGGAATATAGAGTGTAAGCACTGGGGCAGGGAGTGATGTGACCCCTAGTGTGTATGTGTGTGACCATGTGATAGGGAATATAGAGTGTAAGCACTGGGGCAGGGAGTGATGTGACCCCTAGTGTGTATGTATGTGACCATGTGATGGGGAATATAGAGTGTAAGCACTGGGGCAGGGAGTGATGTGACCCCTAGTGTGTATGCATGTGACCATGTGATGGGGAATATAGAGTGTAAGCACTGGGGCAGGGAGTGATGTGACCACTAGTGTGTATGTGTGTGACCATGTGATGGGGAATATAGAGTGTAAGCACTGGGGCAGGGAGTGATGTGACCCCTAGTGTGTATGTGTGTGACCATGTGATGGGGAATATAGAGTGTAAGCAGCACTGGGGCAGGGAGTGATGTGACCCCTAGTGTGTATGTGTGTGACCATGTGATGGGGAATACAGAGTGTAAGCACTGGGGCAGGGAGTGATGTGACCATGTGATGGGGAATATAGAGTGTAAGCACTGGGGCAGGGAGTGATGTGACCCCTAGTGTGTATGTGTGTGACCATGTGATAGGGAATATAGAGTGTAAGCAGCACTGGGGCAGGGAGTGATGTGACTAGTGTGTGTGTGTGTGTGAGCATGTGATGGGGAATATAGAGTGTAAGCAGCACTGGGGCAGGGAGTGATGTGACCATGTGATGGGGAATATAGAGTGTAAGCACTGGGGCAGGGAGTGATGTGACCCCTAGTGTGTATGTGTGTGACCATGTGATAGGGAATATAGAGTGTAAGCAGCACTGGGGCAGGGAGTGATGTGACTAGTGTGTGTGTGTGTGTGAGCATGTGATGGGGAATATAGAGTGTAAGCAGCACTGGGGCAGGGAGTGATGTGACCCCTAGTGTGTATGTGTGTGACCATGTGATGGGGAATATAGAGTGTAAGCACTGGGGCAGGGAGTGATGTGACCATGTGATGGGGAATATAGAGTGTAAGCACTGGGGCAGGGAGTGATGTGACCCCTAGTGTGTATGTGTGTGACCATGTGATAGGGAATATAGAGTGTAAGCAGCACTGGGGCAGGGAGTGATGTGACCCCTAGTGTGTATGTGTGTGACCATGTGATGGGGAATATAGAGTGTAAGCACTGGGCAGGGAGTGATGTGATCCCTAGTGTGTATGTGTGTGACCATGTGATGGGGAATATAGAGTGTAAGCACTGGGGCAGGGAGTGATGTGACCCCTAGTGTGTATGTGTGTGACCATGTGATAGGGAATATAGAGTATAAGCACTGGGACAGGGAGTGATGTGACCCCTAGTGTGTTTATGTGAGCATGTGATGGGGAATATAGAGTGTAAGCAGCACTGGGGCAGGGAGTGATGTGACCCCTAGTGTGTATGTGTGTGACCATGTGATGGGGAATATAGAGTGTAAGCACTGGGGCAGGGAGTGATGTGACCCCTAGTGTGTATGTATGTGACCATGTGATGGGGAATATAGAGTGTAAGCACTGGGGCAGGGAGTGATGTGACCCCTAGTGTGTTTATGTGAGCATGTGATGGGGAATATAGAGTGTAAGCAGCACTGGGGCAGGGAGTGATGTGACCCCTAGTGTGTATGTGTGTGACCATGTGATGGGGAATATAGAGTGTAAGCACTGGGGCAGGGAGTGATGTGACCCCTAGTGTGTATGTATGTGACCATGTGATGGGGAATATAGAGTGTAAGCACTGGGGCAGGGAGTGATGTGACCCCTAGTGTGTATGTGTGACCATGTGATAGGGAATATAGATTGTAAGCTCCACTGGGGCAGGGACAGATGTGAATGGACAAAAATATTCTCTGTAAAGCGCTGCGGGATATGTGTGCGCTATATAAATAACTGGTAATAAATAAATAATGCTCATATCAATAAGACACATTGGCCAGCGTATAACCTCACAGCGCTGTCCAGGGAAACTGCAAATAAGTTTATAGTTGATACTTCCATAGACAAAGTGATATTACACGGAACACGGCATATGAAAATTACAATCAAGCTCTTAAATTGTTTTCCATTTTTTTATTTTATTTTGTTTAATAATATTGTGTAATATATTGTTTAATAACATTGATAATTGTTAATGTTTGTTTTGTGTTATAAAACTGGTTTATTAAAATTATTGGTTGGTAAAATTAAAAATGTATTAGAACTAATGTATAAGGGGACCCCAGAGATTTCAACTGGCCTAGGGGCTTCCACAGAGTTTAATCCGGCACTGGGCATATCATTGTTCACCGTACACACTGCCAGTCTCTGAGAAACTCACGGCAATTGCCAACTGCCCCCACATTATATGGTCTTCCTTGGAAACTGGGTAAATCACGCTGCCGGTATGAACTTGGATTTATGAAATGACAGATGGCGAATGGCAAATTATTAGGCCCTCACCTCCTGTGCGTGACACGGCTTGGATGAGATACTGCGACTCCTCCAACAACCGTTTCTCCACGTCCTTCTGGCTCAACCCAAAATTCCTGAGTGATGTCACTGTGAATCTGCGCAGCTGGCGCCACTTCTCACCGCCAAGGCTGCCAAAACCTGTATAGAAAGAGGTCACATGATCAGCACAGCCAATCAGGCAAATATAGCACCAGCATTCTTCAGACAATGAGGTAATAGGGACTTTGAATAACCCCGATACTTATTTTTTACAAAACTAAAAATGTTAATTTTCACATGCTTTTGTGAATAATAAGTGATGAATAGAACCCTTACCCCCCCTCATTAACATTGATAAGTCTCTTTTGATCCAGAAAGGAAGCATAGAAACTTAGTAACTACAAAACAACAAGGCATTCCTCACCCACCCACTTCAGCCCTCATGGGGACTTACTGGTTGATGTTGCTGTGACATCATTCAGTGCTTGTGGTGTGTAGTGCTGCCCACAGGCATATTTATAATGGGTGCCAGGTGTGCAAGCACATGGACCTGCGGGTGGCTCCCTCCTCCACATCAATGCCATCTTCAGAAAGATGGCACAATGCAGTGAAAGCAAAGGATCTGGCACTGTGCTGGTGCCTTTGCTCTCTTGTGCCATCTTCCAGAATATCACAGGGAAGCTGGCAATGCAGAGGGGGGGGGGGGTGGGAGGTCAGATGTGGATGGGTTGAGGGGGCCCACTACTCAGAGAAGATGGCCTGTTGCACATATGCCATGGTCTGCTTATTATGCAGATCTGGCTTCGGACCTCTGGGTCTAGCTGACGTGCACATAAGACGAGATGGCTTGATCCAGCTCTGGCTCATGAGTATCAACTGGAGGATATTATTTAATGCCAGTGTAGGAACCACAGACTTGTAATGTGCAAGGATGCTAAAATGGACCCAGGGTGATTACCCAGTACACTGGGCACCCCTCACCTAGTGACCTCAAGAGGCCAACCAGACCAGGGAAATGCATCAAAGACCAGAGTGACCCTGGAACTCAGCATAGCATTGTACTGGCAGATATGGACTCAGGACAGGAATCAGAGTCTTCTGTCTCCAGGGTACAACCTGAGGAAGTTGAAACCATGGCACTGGTTTGACGCAAGAACTGGAACTGAAACCAGTGTGGAGCTTAGTAACTGAGATTAGGAAAAGTAATACAGTTACCGGAACACAGAGGCAGTTGGAATGTAGGAAGCCAGCATGGATTCTGCGGTGCAGGTAGCTGAACTATTCCAGCACCCGCTGGTACACAGGTCTGTAGCAGCATGGACGTGGATGCCAGCAGGTGAGTGATATGCAGCAACAGATGATCACTAGCTAGATAATGGAGTAGCAGGAAGTCACAGAGGACACAGTACAGGATACAGAGTACACAGAGCATTGAACTATCTGGGGTAGGAACACATTGTTCAGGCAATGGGTTGCACACAGGAACTGGCTTAAGTAGGGGGTGGTCTCTATGCATTGGCCTAGCAGATCAGGTGAGTGAACAGGTGCAGCAATTAATCACAGGAAGGCATCCCTGAGATGTTTTGAAACAGCCATGAAGGAAAGTCTGCACCTGTCAGCAATGGTAAGACCCAGATTCCCCTCAGGAATGATACATGCCTGGTGCTGCCTCCTCCCAGAAATTATTTTTGGGTAAGACCTGAACTACGGTTTTTTGATGATCAATTGCTTAAATACCACATAGGACTACAGTGGTGTATTCTATTGCATTACTACATTGAAATATAATAAAGATATAGATGCATCTTCCCTGTTGTCTTGCCTGCGTGATCCTGCAACCTAAAATGTGGTTGTATGCCCTGCCAGCTATTAACTGGTGTCAAGGCAGTAAGTTCACACAAAATCGTATGGTGCATACACACTGTCAGATGAACGATTTGACCAACGATTTGAAAGATTTCTGACTGCATTAAAGTGAATGGAATTGTCCAAATCTGACTGCAAACACATCAGATGTCAGATTTAGTTATCTGACAAGCGGGAACGCGCATCGGTCATCTGACAAACATGTTAGATATGTCAGATTTTCCTTCAGATATGAACGATTTTTAAAATGTCTAATGTACAGATCTGAAGGAAAATCTGACTGTGTATGCACCATTAGCACGCTCACAGTTCCATTGAATATTTCAACTTTACCACTAACGTAGGGTTTGTATGGTGTGTGAGTCTGTGCAGCAGGCCTAACAAGCATACTTGTTCAAAACACGTTTCCTGGAAAGTGTTGAGGGAAGCAGGAATGGCGAGACTCAGGGAAAGAAAACATTGGTTTAACACCAGCCAATTATGATGCTGGTGTGGAGTTTTGTATTAAAAAAGGTTGCCGATTCCTGTGGGAGCTCAACGCTGGACCAGCCGGCCAATCTGATGGCCATATGAAATAAATTAGCTTGGTGCTAGTGATCGGCAAGAATAATAATATTTGTTTATGTGAAAGATGCCTGCCATCCTCACAAGCAGATGATATAGATATACACACATACATACATATACACACACCTCTGGGTGGCACTCCTAGTACTGGTAGATTGCATATAAGGACATGCAACCGGCAATATGCGTCTCCAAGGTTATGGTTTGCTACAAAAACCATCTTCACGGATCAGCTTATAACTCAGCAGTACCAAACATGGAACAAAGGTCTAGTCTTTCATGGAAACAACTCGATCACTATTGTTCTTGTTTTTCACATCCATTTCCCATACCACCACCACTAACGACAAAGCTGCAGCAGCTACTGTGTTGCTATGCTAACGCTTCAGCCAATGGGTGTCCTATTGAGAAATCCACTGGCCATGGTGAGAATTCATCAGTGTGTAACCAAAGTTGCTCCATTGCTTGGACATCAGCCGCACCATCTGACATTAGAGCTACTCCCTGTGGTTGCTCAGACTGTCCTATGGTACATGTGACACATGAGGGAGAAGGAGACTAGAGGAGGATAAAGAAAGATGGAGGTGGTATCTCTGTGCACAGCTCTCAACTCTCATAGTATATCTGAAACAAAATGAATGCTGGCCATAATGTGAATTAAGGAGCATATTCCGGAGATACCAGGACACAAATGCTGCCCTAGGAAAAATTTTTATGATTGTGGTAGCCAGTTCCAGCCTCTTTTACATCTGGTAATTATCCCCCTATTTAGGAGAAAACTGTCAGATTACAAACTTTTACTTATTCAGAAAAGGATTCAGAGACCCCATAGAGTAACCGAGGAGACTTACCGTGTCCGTCTGTGTAGTGTTCCATCACCGGAAAGAACGGGCGCCCACCAAACTCCTCGCTGTGATTTACAAAGGCGTCTTTCACCACCTCATAGCCAGAAAGGACCACGACAGGCTCCATTCCTTTCCATACAGTGAATAGTGGACCATACTTCTTAATTAGCTGCAAAACAAGCACAAGATAGAAAATACACAATGACACTCTTCCAATACATAATCCAATAAAACTTTTCTAAATCATAGAATAAGCGAATAGTGCGGCCTGTGTCGATGCCAATTATATCAAACATAACCTTTACTAATTTATTCTTATTAATATATAATAATATATTACCCAGTCTCATCCCAGCTCTGTCACATGGCCGGATTTAGAATTTTACACCATTCTCATTGTTGCTGTGTCTTTGGACCATCGGTCGTGATGGCTGCAGTCATTGCCCATCTGAGTAACAGCACAGCCCTGGCCTCTGCACTCCTAGGAAATGGGGGCCACTCCCCACCCCTAAATTACTTAGAGGTACTTCGAGACCTGCGCACAGGGGTGTATCTATAATGGGTGCAGCATGTGCAGTGCACTCAGGCCCATGGGTGCAGGGAGGCCCACACCGCACACCCTGCCCCCATTTATTTAATACCTCTCTGTGTCTGCGGTAGTGATGGTCATTTACCCAGTGATTTGTGCATGTGCAGTAGGGAAATCACAAGGAAAATGGATGCAGCGCCATTTCCCCAGTGACCTGTGCAGGTACAGATCTTTAACAGTTGGACTTGTACTCAAATCATGGGGTTTGTGTATTAGTCTGAATTAGACCCACTGACCACAGCACGTTCTCTGCACACTTATGTGAAATGGCAGGTGAGAACGGTTTACATGAGGTCCAAGATTTAGGGAAAAAAATTATCTTTCACCTCTTTTTCAGATACAAGTTTTGCACATGAAACCGAACATAGTCACACAGTTCCACCAAACTCTGTGTTCTGCCTAATTTGTGCTGCTCATATCTAACAAATATACTGTTGCTGTTGATTTTCCCCATATCTAGAATTTAATTCCAAAAGATCTACTCAGACAGGTCAGAAAAAACAAAAAACACCCGATTGTCATAGTGGGGCCAAGATCAGCATATCTAGGACACCAGTGGTGCAGAAATGGGGGGTTCTGAGTACCCAGATCCTCTTTAATTGGGACAGGGGCAGGCATGCTCAGTTGATTGGTTCCTGCATGTGCAGTAAAGAAGAAAAATCGTTCAACTGTTATTAGGGTGTGATAAGGCCCTTAGGCATCTTTTAGGTCTATGACCCTTACTGAGGTTGGGCTACAGTTGTGGACCTTGCTGTACATAGTGTTCAGGTAGGTTATGATGCCTTTTAAGAATCTTACTTTAAGGTATCTTATAGTTCTGTCACTGTATTGCAGTTTACATAGGCACTCTAGGAGATATATAATCCTGCTAGTGGCACAAATTGGGCCTGATTGAGCCAAGTCCGTCTATTGGTGGTCTCCTATCTGCTGGCCTTCACAATTAGAATCCTTAACAGAACCCAACAGGGCTTAGATATTACATAACACCTCTGCCAGGTGTTACAACTAACCTCCAGCTCCTCAATCTCATGCAGAAAATCACCAATCTGACAACCACTATAAGAACCTGTTCAGTGCACTCCTGCAATGCCTTATCAGCTATTGTGTTCTACTTGGGTGCTCCTGCTCCAGAACTATACTCACCAGTATAGTTTTCTTCCAGTGTTGTTTACATTCTGGTGTTCAGTTTCCTCACAAGCTGCACATCCTTACCTACATCTGTGCCACTCATTGCACACTACATGCTGTTTCCACAGTGCCAGCCAAAACATTCATCTCATCTCATTACACGCTATATGCTGTACAAACAGTATCAATGCATTGGTGTACCTTGTACCAAAATCCCTTTTTGTACTCAGCTGTACCTTTAGCATTTGTTCACACACCTCAGGATATTCTGTAGCTACTGTACCATCTCTTGGACTATCACAGTGATGATAGTCAGGCCATGACTACAGCTGGAACTCCATAGTCAATGGAGTTCTTGCAAGACCTCATTGGAAGGGTGGACAACCAAGAACCACCAAGTACAGCTAATGTTAGGTCTGCAGGACTTACACAACATGTGGAAGAATTCCACCAGCGCCTTCTCACACCCTCTGCAAATTCATCAATTCCACCTGCCAGCCCTATACCTCTGTTGCCCAGGTTAGAGTCCAGCTATCTACGAATCCCCAACCCCATGATAGATGAAGGAGATCCTAGTGGTTGCCGCGGTTTCTTCAATCAATTATCGATTCACTACAAATTATTCCTCAAAGATTAATTTTCTGTGAAGACTAGGGTTACATTTATCATCTCGCTACTATTTGGCCAGGCCCTGGCTTGACTTCTCCCATCTGGGAGTAAAATAATTCCTTCTATGGGACTTTGCAGCCTTCATCAATGCCATCCAGAGGATCTTTGACAAACTGGGAAGAGTTGCATCGGTGGCATCGTTCATCCTTTGTCTTCACCAAGGTTCCTACACAATGGGAGGGTACATCCTCCAATTCCAGACTCTGTCCTCTGAGTTGACAAGGAACAACAAAGCTTTCCTAGTTATCTTCTGGAAGGTATTGGCAGGACACATCAAGGATGCCCAAGTATCCACAGATCTTCCACAGTCACATCAACCAACTTGTGACCAATACGAGGAACCCATGCAGCTGGGTAGAGCACACCTTACCCAACAGGAGTGTGAACACCATCTTAAGCACAAACTATGTTTGTTCTGTGCCAGGCCAGAACACCTGCTGGAGAAATGCCCCGAGAAGTAGGGAAAAAGTCATGCCTCGTAAGGACCAGAGAGGCCCGACTAGGTAATAGTTCAGTTAAAGCCTACACTGACCCAAACTCTTCTTGGTAACCATCACCTCAGCACCTCCAAGGGTACAAGCATTTATCAATTCCGGGGCAACTGGCAACTTCATTTCTGCTGCCTAAAGACAAACTATCCCCACATGGGTGTAACTACCATTGGTGCAAGGGGTGCAGCTGCCATGGGGCCCAGAGCTGATGGGGGCCCATCTGCCTTGTCAAGGTGACATGTGTAATATATAATTTTCACCATTTGGTTGTACATACTGTAGGGACCCTTACAAACTTTTTTTCTATGGGGCCTTCAAATACCTAGTTACATCCCTGATTCCAGTCCTTTGTGAGTAAGATGCATTTGAAGGTAAAAAGTCGCATGAAAAGATGCTCAGCACTGAGTCACGCTATGGTTTGTTGTCGCAACTAGAAGGGCTGTTTAATGCACACGGAAGTAAGATGTATGTAGACACATCTGAATAAGAGCTCTCCCTCATGATCAGGCATCGTTTCCCACATGAGTTTATGGAGAGGGTGTGGGATGTAACAGTTTTATAAAAAAGGCCATTAGGGTGGCATTTTTAGGACAAAGTTGTAGTAGGTAGATGGAGTAGGTGACAAGGGTGACTGCAGGCATCTTTGTCAGAGTGTACAGTATGTGCATTTATCAGATTCATGAGCTGCACCTGCAATCCAGTGCCCTGCAAATAAAACTGCAAACTGGCTGCTGTATCTGTCAGATCCAGTGCTGCAAACAGACAGAGTACCAGCACAGAGTGATTCCAGCCTTGGCATCACTAGAGGGGTGCAGACTGCACCAGGTGTCACCCTCCGAAGGTGTGACACCAAAATGCCAGCTCCTCCTTAGTAACAGGGAACCTGGCACTGCACACTAACATCACAGTACAGTGCCCTGCTCCAGGTCAGTGAGGAGGACCTGACAGTGCAGGTTGAGTCACTGGGGGCAGGTTGGCATCTCCGGGAGTGCTGGGCACATCCCCAGAGTGATGAAACTGGGGTGTGCAATGAGGTCATGCCCCCTCCCAGTGAGGCCATGCCTTGCTTGCCACTAGTTTTCACCAACTCCAGTGCCACCACTGGTTTTCAGCATAGTGTATAAGTGCAGTGTATTAGCCAGAAAAGTAAAGCACTAAAGCTACATAACTATGTAAGTGGCAAACATACATGTGGGAGCTACACCATTGATGGGGTTCATTAAAAAAAAAAAATCCCTCCCTCCCTCCCTCCCTCCCCTGGGGTCAATTGGTTTAAGTGTTGTGCAACATGTGTTTCCAAACATATACAGTATAAGAAAGTAGTGTATAATACCAAGTTATGTGAATGCACAAGTATAAGTGACTACATTGACTAAATAATGTCCATATCCCAGCAGTGTCTGTAAGAGTCCAGGTGGATGATGAGAAAATTGCCTTCGCAATGCTGCAGAACTTAGCACCTGCATCTGGCCATAGTGTTAGAACTACAGTACAGATGAGCAGTTTGGTTTTCTCAGAAACAGAACAGACCCAAACTTAGGGGATCCGAGTGTAGCGAGTACCAGCTCACGTCTTCCTGCCAAGTTCGGATCCCAGAACAAGGCAAAAGCGTCGGAGCTCACTTGTTTTGGATAGCACATGAAAGTCCCTCCCTCATGATCAGGCGCCATTTCTGACAGGACAGTGGATCGAGAGGGTGTGGGTCTGTGGGCTGTGTACCACGTCTAAAATGCCATTTGAAGGATGTGACTGGATGACCTCACCTCACCAGGTGATCACAAACAGATCAAACTATTATTAAGAATTTACATTCAGAAATGGTCAATGAAAATTCTTGGTCCTTGGTCTCTAGGTGGGTAAGTACCTGATGAAGCAAAGTAAGGGAAGCATCATCTGTCCATTTATTAGTCCTATATAAAAACTGAAAAAGCTCTAAATTAATGGGAATACTTTCCTTTCTATGCCCCATCACTAATCTCACAAAGGCCTTCATTATAAGGGATGTCCGGGCAAATAGGCAGCAATCGTCTGGCTTATAAGCCTTACCAGTTTTAGGGATGGGAACAATCACTGTCTATTTAAAACACTTTGGCACAATACATTGGGTAAGCAAGAAATTAAACATTCCAGTGCAAATCCCAGCTAACTGCTCAGAGCATTTGGATCCCACTGTATCTAGCAATATTACCTCCAGTAACCAGCTGTTACTGACTCCACCCACTGCGCAGTGGGTGTGTAACCTGCTGCCACCACCAAGCTCCTACAGTACACTGACACATTGATCTGTTTACTTCCACCCATGCTCCTATGCCGGCACCTGGTACCACCCCTCCCAGGCTCCTGCGTCAGCACCTGGAACCACTTACTTCTGGGTATGTGTGAGCACGCTGCTGTAATATTTCCTGGATAGTTTTAGCAAACTCCCACTGGTCCCTCACTATGTACCAGTCTCTGCACGATAGCTGGCAGAGGGCTTCAGCTTGGAGACACTGGGCTCAATCCAGAACAGCCGTAGAAAGGAATAGTAATTTGCGCTATTCTGGTGGTCACAGGAAACAAGTACATGCAGGCGTCTTAAGGCAAGATGTTTATTGATAAAGAGTCTTCAAAAGACAATGGACCATTCACAGCATACAGAGGTTATAGAAGCATTCTCCTATCAGAGTTAGGATATACACTTTCCGAGCACACAGACCCATCTTTTATCTGCTCCACTACATAACACTAAAGGGGGTAAGTCCATCCTGGGTCCCCTAACCAATCAATCTAGGTACATGTGATGGACATGCACTGTACAGTACATATACACATTTAACATGGTCTCTTATGGACAGTGGGGAGTGGACACTCCTCTGTTCCTGAGACCATCTGAAGAGATGATCGCCGCCCATGTGTCGGCACATCTGGAGGGGGAAATGCTTCTTTCCAAAACGTAATTCCAGGATCCCGATAGTGGACCTTCCCACCACCTCTATCCAAATCTGGGCTCCAGGAAAGCAGAGAAGATCCCTAGCCAGCAGGGACAGACTGGGGCTGCTAAGCACCCCTGGTAGACTCCTTGCATTACCCCTGTGCATGCACCTGGAAAAGGTGCATGGCCTCACCAAAGGGGGCATGGCCACACTTCACGGGGGCATGCTATGAGTCACTGGGCGTGTCCTCACTGCAGGCCCCCTTCTTTCAGTATCCCCGACCACACCAATGCAGGGAGGAGGTGCTCGGCCGGGGTTTGCAGCCGGACCGGCCCATTTAAGTGCCAGATGGGCAGTCTGGCCATGCTAGCCAGCAGTCTCCTGACCACCAAGTGTGAGCTCTTTGAAGCTCCAAAAACAATAATTAGCTGGCTGCATTGGCCTGCTCTTTCTGCACCTCCTCATATCACTGTGAGCAATGAGGCTGCAGAGGAAGGCAAGCTGTTTACCTGGGAGGGGGCTGGGGAAAGGTAAGTGCAATTCATTGTTTTAAATATACATACACACACGCCGGCACTCCCCTGTATAGAACCCACTTGCCTGGGTGCCCTCAGATGGTCTAGGAACCAATATAAAATATGCAAAAAACTGCGGCTCTCACAGGGCTGAAATAAGACTCACGACTCCAATATGTCTCTGTTCGATGTCTCAGTCAGGACGACTTATCAAGAACAAAAAGGTGCAATAAAACAGTACATACCTATATATTCACACTAGCCTGCATCTGGTTTGTCCTCTGGATAGACTCCCTTGCCATCATCAGCCCTGTGAGTGCCGCGGTTATTTGAGAAAAAAAAAAAAATTATATATATATATAATTTTTTTTTTTTCCATGCTTAGTGTTGTATACACTTTGTAAAATACCTTTATACATTTTTGTCACATGCTTCAGGGGGTATCCAATTAGCCATGATAACTAAAAGTTTTCTCCAGAGAAAACTTTTCCCACCTATCACCCGAATGTACTGCTCATGGCATGTATGCGCGCTCCTGTTTATCGTGCTATCCAATTGCAAAACCAGAGATAACCAATTTGCACGATAATTCTTGCATGGATGAGAGGCGATAAGTGTCTAATGGCTGTTACGTGCATTTTTCTATAAGAGTGAAAAAATTATAGAAAGCAATATTTTTGGCCCAAAATAAATGCTGTAATTAAAATAAGGGGTACATTAAAATGGGTGTAAGTATATATTTTTTGCATTATAGGGCATGGTGCTCCTTTAGGGATCTCTTTCTGTATTATAAATGCTCAGATACATGCCTAGAGCTTGAATCAACACAGTTATGGTGTGTACACATGGGACGATCGACAATGATAACGATATTGTTGTACGACCTCCCGGGTGTGCTGGATGATCGATATCGACACCATGTACCCACCAACGATGGCCAATGACCGCGGGTCCCTGTAGTATCCTGGTCGATATCTACCAGGTTGGCCTGCATGCACGGTGATGGTCAATATTGTTATCGTCCATGTGTGCCCGCGCATCGCAGGTCATTGGCTACCAAAAAATGGAGGATATGAACGATAACAATGATCAATTGTCACGACCCTGTCTAGTTGTCACCCTTTCGCCTTGAGACTTACCTCTGTCAGCTGCTCCATGGATCTGTGTTTGCAATTCTCCTGGGACATCTGCTCTGGCTGAATCATGCTGACTGTGATATCTCTGTGTGTGCAGACTTCTCTCCTAGCCAAACTGATTAAACACCTGGACCCTGCTCTGTCTGTGAGCATTGCTAGTCTTAATTGGAATCACAGGTGTGGTCCTGATTCTCAGAGCTGCAGAGATGAATACTCCTTTTGCATGCTGTGTCTTGCTCCACTCTGAATGCCACTGCCAGACCACCTGTCTGCATCCACCAATCGCTGCCAGACTCTTGGTATATAGATCCTCCTCTAATAGCACTCAGGGCTTGAACATCTCGTTACGTTCCGTGGTGTACAACTTGTGCTGTAGCTGTACCTGAGTTCCAGTGTGTCCCAGGCTCCTGCTGGTTCCTAGACCAGTGCTATCTGTAAAGCCTGCTACGTTCAGTTATCCACACGGCTCTCAGGCCGCTCCAAGTGACTATCCACGCTACCACTTCTCACCTACGGCTCCCAGGCCGCACCAAGTAGCTTCCACGCTACCACTTCTCGCCTACGGCTCCCAGGCCACTCCAAGTGACTATCCACGCTACCCGCTTCTCCACACGGCTCCCAGGCCGCACCAAGTAGCTTCCACGCTACCACCTCTCGCCCACGGCTCCCACGCCGCTCCAAGTAGCTTCCACGCTACCACCTCTCACCTACGGCTCCCAGGCCGCTCCAAGTAGCTTCCACGCTACCAGCCGCTCCACGTAGCCACCCAGCTACCAACGTCTACCCACGGCTTCCCAAGCCACAACAAGTAGCTTCCACGCTACCATCCGTCTGCAAGCTCATCTACTGGTACCCCGACCAGCTCAGTCTGCCTACCTGCCGGTCCCAGTCTGGTCCCTCCAAGTTCCTTCTGGTCTCATTCCAACCTCTCAAGTTTCCAGTTCCAGTCACTCATCACCCAAGGCAGTTCTCACTGCTACCCACTTCTTTTATTAAAAGAGCTATTCATGTCCCCCCATGGTTCCAGTCCAGCAAGCCTCCAGTGATTCCAGTTCATCACCTGATACAGGTAACCCTCGAGCACCAATTGTGACAGTATGTTCAAGCCTAACGATGGTGGCGGATCAAGCACCTAATCCTGCATCAAGTGCTTTCCGTAACCTAATCACTCGCTTGGATTCACAGGAGGCGGTACAGCATCAAGTAC
Organism: Taudactylus pleione; assembly: GCA_031769625.1. Taxonomy (NCBI): domain Eukaryota; kingdom Metazoa; phylum Chordata; class Amphibia; order Anura; family Myobatrachidae; genus Taudactylus; species Taudactylus pleione. Next base: position 679,020 of record JAUIMM010000905.1, read on the forward strand.
TACAGCTTCTGCAAATTCTGACTAACCGGCTAGATGATACCCAAATCTTACCTGAACCCCTAACTACTTTCCATCAACTGCTGGAACAGCTACAGGCTCTACTTAGCAAAATCTTTCAGATCATTCCTGAATTTCTTAGAGCTACCTCTGTCTCAACTAAAAACTCTGTCTTGGAATCTCTAAGAACCAAAGATTCTTCCATGCCAAGTGAAGTGAGACACCGAAGTTACCCGCGCTCCAAGCTCTCTGTGGCTGAACGTCAGCGGCGTAAAGATTTACATCTCTGTCGCTATTGTGGAGCTTCTGACCACTTTATCAAGGACTGTTCCCTTTGCAATTCCAGCAGTGGTTCCAGGTGTCAACGTCTCAGTGCCTGTTCCGGTCCCAGCCCGGATTCTGCCTGTTCCGGTAGGGGACTCCAGTTGGCAACCCCAGGAGGTGTCTCCAGAGTCTCAACCCCAGGAGGGTCATTAAGTCTTGTAATCCAAGAAGGGGTTTTGAGTCACTCACCCCAGGAGGAAGTTTCTGTCCGCGCATCCCAAAAGGGGGGTTCATGTTCCATACCCCAAGAGGAAAAGTCACGTCAGCTTCCCCAGAAGGGGATTTTGGGTCCCATACTCCGACAGGGAGTCCCAAGTCTCGCGCCCCAGGAGGGGGTCCCAAGTCTCGCGCCCCAGGAGGGGGTCCCAAGTCTCGCGCCCCAGGAGGGGGTCCCAAGTCTCGCGCCCCAGGAGGGGGTCCCAAGTCTCGCGCCCCAGGAGGGGGTCCCAAGTCTCGCGCCCCAGGAGGGGGTCCCAAGTCTCGCGCCCCAGGAGGGGGTCCCAAGTCTCGCGCCCCAGGAGGGGGTCCCAAGTCTCGCGCCCCAGGAGGGGGTCCCAAGTCTCGCGCCCCAGGAGGGGGTCCCAAGTCTCGCGCCCCAGGAGGGGGTCCCAAGTCTCGCGCCCCAGGAGGGGGTCCCAAGTCTCGCGCCCCAGGAGGGGGTCCCAAGTCTCGCGCCCCAGGAGGGGGTCCCAAGTCTCGCGCCCCAGGAGGGGGTCCCAAGTCTCGCGCCCCAGGAGGGGGTCCCAAGTCTCGCGCCCCAGGAGGGGGTCCCAAGTCTCGCGCCCCAGGAGGGGGTCCCAAGTCTCGCGCCCCAGGAGGGGGTCCCAAGTCTCGCGCCCCAGGAGGGGGTCCCAAGTCTCGCGCCCCAGGAGGGGGTCCCAAGTCTCGCGCCCCAGGAGGGGGTCCCAAGTCTCGCGCCCCAGGAGGGGGTCCCAAGTCTCGCGCCCCAGGAGGGGGTCCCAAGTGTCATACCCCAGGAGGTGGCTTCAAGTCCCGTTCCCCAGCAGCAGATTTCAAGTACCACACTCTTGGTGGAAGTTTCTACTGTCTTGTCTAAGAAAGAACATCAATCAACTTTGGCTGAATCATCCAATCATTGCGTTAAAGAATCTTTAAGTGGATCCTTCTCAGTTCCTGAAAAGAATGCTGTAAATCAGGATGATATAGTGTCCATGACCTTCGATGATGATGTGTCCCAGTACACCATATTGCTTAAGCATTATGATGCCCTAATGAGAACCAATCCAGCTTGTGGTATTACTCCCACCAACATCGTCATGTTTCTTTTTATGCACTTTAGAGGTAAAGCCTTGGAGTGGGCCAACCCACTCATTGAGTCCAAGGATCCAATTCTACAAGACATAATAGCCTTCAGTACAGCTCTGCTTAAAGAATTTGCTCCTATGTGTCAGTCTCCAGATACCCGTTCTGATAAATATTCTGGAGTTATTTCAGCACCTTCAGATATTAAACTCGCATACACCGCTGTTCTCCCTTCTCAAAATCATATGGTACAGGATCAATCAGTCCGAAAGAAGGAGACTCAAAGAACTTTTAGAGACCAACAACATGATACCATGAGAGTTGGTTGTGTTTCCCTCTGCCCATCGTCGGAGTCCTCTAGGTTTTCAAGTCATGTTAACTCCTCTGATCTTCCTTTGGACATGGATTCTGATTCTGAATTCGATCCTGTGCATGACAATACTCCTTTCCTCGACAACCATTTGGTATCAGACCATGTTCTTCCTAGTCATACGTTCTTCCAAGAATTACCAGTAAAAAATAATTTGCTGAAAAAGGAAAATTCTTCAGCTACTCTTCTTAACACTATGCAAATTCCTCTAGGGACAGAGATGCTTGAAGGGATTAGCCTTTGTGATCGTGGGATACTTAGAGTCCATAGAAAAGGAGGAAGCCAAGTTAATTGAGAGTTATGGAGGCAAAGTTTCCGAGAAGATAAGCAGCAAAATTGATTATCTTATTATGGGCCGTTACCGTGACAGTTTCTCCAAGCGAGTGAGAGCAAAGAGTCTCGGGATCAAGGTTATTAATGAGGATGGCTTCTTTGAATTGATTGACATTATGCTCTCCAAGGAAAGATTTTTTGAGCAAATTACCTCAGGAAACAATATTCCAAACACCTTCTAGAGTTCTCAAAGTTTCAAGTTCTTGAAGATATCGGACAGACTCAGCCAAGTTTTTAGAAGTTTTTGTTTTGGTGTCCGGAGTCCACCCATAAGAGGGGGGTACTGTCACGACCCTGTCTAGTTGTCACCCTTTTGCCTTGAGACTTACCTCTGTCAGCTGCTCCATGGATCTGTGTTTGCAATTCTCCTGGGACATCTGCTCTGGCTGAATCATGCTGACTGTGATATCTCTGTGTGTGCAGACTTCTCTCCTAGCCAAACTGATTAAACACCTGGACCCTGCTCTGTCTGTGAGCATTGCTAGTCTTAATTGGAATCACAGGTGTGGTCCTGATTCTCAGAGCTGCAGAGATGAATACTCCTTTAGCATGCTGTGTCTTGCTCCACTCTGAATGCCACTGCCAGACCACCTGTCTGCATCCACCAATCGCTGCCAGACTCTTGGTATATAGATCCTCCTCTAATAGCACTCAGGGCTTGAACATCTCGTTACGTTCCGTGGTGTACAACTTGTGCTGTAGCTGTACCTGAGTTCCAGTGTGTCCCAGGCTCCTGCTGGTTCCTAGACCAGTGCTATCTGTAAAGCCTGCTACGTTCAGTTATCCACACGGCTCCCAGGCCGCTCCAAGTGACTATCCACGCTACCACTTCTCACCTACGGCTCCCAGGCCGCACCAAGTAGCTTCCACGCTACCACTTCTCGCCTACGGCTCCCAGGCCGCTCCAAGTGACTATCCACGCTACCCGCTTCTCCACACGGCTCCCAGGCCGCACCAAGTAGCTTCCACGCTACCACCTCTCGCCCACGGCTCCCAGGCTGCTCCAAGTAGCTTCCACGCTACCAGCCGCTCCACGTAGCCACCCAGCTACCGTCTACCCACGGCTTCCCAAGCCACAACAAGTAGCTTCCACGCTACCATCCGTCTGCAAGCTCATCTACTGGTACCCCGACCAGCTCCGTCTGCCTACCTGCCGGTCCCAGTCCGGTCCCTCCAAGTTCCTTCTGGTCTCATTCCAACCTCTCAAGTTTCCAGTTCCAGTCACTCATCACCCAAGGCAGTTCTCACTGCTACCCACTTCTTTTATTAAAAGAGCTATTCATGTCCCCCATGGTTCCAGTCCAGCCAGCCTCCAGTGATTCCAGTTCATCACCTGATACAGGTAACCCTCGAGCACCAATTGTGACATCAATATAGTTATCGTTCATATCATCCATTTTAATCGGTCTGTGTTTACGCACCATAAGTCATCTGCAAAGTGCCCCAGTGTGCGCTCGCTGGCCAGGACGGGGAAGCCAGAAACATTGGGATTGTTGGTATGTGGGGGGAGCATCTGCACCTTAACCAAGATGCCCATCATTAGGTAGACTTTACAGGTGTTGCGCCAGCTTGGATTACTCTGTCTTAGGACCTGCTATATCCTGAAGCACCCTCTACATACAGTACATGACCGGACGGTCTGCTGTACGCTCCGCTCCATCTCCTCTGCATGTGTATATGTAACTAAGTACGGCTGTACAACACTAATTCACTGTGCTAAACCCAAGCTCCTTGTTAAGTCTATCTGGCTGATGATTCTATTTCTATAATTCCTTACACTGGTGCAGTGGCATAACTACCATCAGAGCAGGGGGTGTGGCCACTATGGGGCCCGGACTGACCCGGGGCCTGGCCCCCCCCCCCGCAGCCTCTCTGTCCATAACCCCACTCTTCACTCCCCACTTGCACCCTCCTCACTCCCTTCTCCTCAACTTACCTGCTTGGTGGTCGCACCCCCCCATGGTCGCATCCTTCTTGTTGGCTCCCCTCATTGACTGATACTGGGAGGAGGCGTGGCTGCCTCCAGAACCAGTCAATGAGGAGAATTGGAGCTGACCAGTAGAGGAGGTGTGCCTGTCCTGCACAGAGCGATCATGGAGCAGGTAAGTCGAGGAGAGGGGAGTGAGATGGGTGCGTGGGGTAGGGGGCATGGGCTGAGGGAGGGCCCAGACCAACGGGGGTCCAGGGATCTAGGGGGGCCCATGAAAATTTAGCTATGGGCCCCCTAGGTCTAGTTACGCACCTGCACTAGTGTCTACTATTTAATAGCTGTGTACATGCCACAAGATAGTGCACACATCACCAGGGATTAATTCTGGTAGACCTAGCCAGGGCATCTATGTGAGGATAAGGATCATTCGGTATAGGGGGGAACCCACAATGAGTGCCATTTTTAATCATGAAGGGTTTAGAGACTTGTCCGCAAGGTATAATGGTTAAGTGTCAAAACCTAAGCGGTGTTATCACATGACTCTCAGCCACACACAAAGCCTGTCTGCTCACTCAGTAAGATTTGGTAAGAGAAGCTTCATGTATGTTCTATTATCTAAAGTATGGACAGGTCCATCCAAACACTAGAAATATACAAAAAGCTAAATGTGTGTGTATAATGTGTAGTAAAGGTAAATGAGGTATGTGTCCGTGTTTTATGTGGTTAGTAAAAGGGGATGTAGTCAGCATTATAGCAGACGGGATTCCAGCTCCAGAATACCGATTGCCGCCATCCAAAGTAAGTATTGAGCGTTAGGGGAGGGTTAGGTTTAGGGTTAGGCACCAGGGGGTTGGTTAGGGTTACTTATTAAGGGGGTAGGGTTAGGATTTGGGTGTGGGAGGGTTAGGGGTAAGGGTTAGCATTAGGGAACTCACCTGTTAGTGTCGGGATTGTGACTGTTGGGATCCCGTACCCCACCCAGTAAAAGACCTGTATTCAGTTCTTTGATTTTACAAAATAATTTTTTGCTTTTCTGGCCCTAAAACATATTATATTAGACACACCTGTTATATGCTGAGTTACGTACCTCTGGATAGTATTTGCAGGCATTATGGGGACCAATATATTTGGGGGTCCCCAGGAGAGGGAGCGGAGCTGGTCCGGGAGGCAGGAATCTGTATTTCTTCCGTTTTGTCAGGAGCGAGAGGAGGAAGAGGAGCGAGAGGAGGAAGGAGGCCGCCAGGGACAGCGCTGGGAGGATGCTCATCCTGTCAGCTATCAGATGTAGGGAAACGTGTGGCTCTCTACCTGGCATTATGGAGGGAACATAGGATGGTGTTAGTACTGAGCAATTATTTCCCATAGTAACTCTACCTGCAGCAATTATGGGATCAGCCTCCTCTCACATGATAGTCTGCGGCTATGACCGATAGATTTAATACATCAATTGTAATTAATGCTAAACCAGCCTGATCTAGCATTTATTACAGTTGCCAATGTAAATCCATCGGTCAAAGTCGCTGATCATCGAAAGCTTTGATCAACCCACAGTTAGTAAATCTACCTCAGAGGGTAGGACCCTGCAGTGATCACACGCTGTGACATCCCATGTGACTTAGCACTGGGGGACAGAGGAGCATGTGCAGGGCCCTGATTGGAGGTAGGGTTGGTCATCAAATGGTTCATTGCCAACAGTTTCCATTGATGGTGCCATCAGTACTTTACACAATGGCAGAAAACCATGAAAAAGCATTGATGGGCATCACGGCCGTGGGTCACGTGAATGCGTACAAACTACAAAGAGGAGAGAAAGCAGAGTCAAAAAATTATTTATACAAACTATGTTAATAATTATGCACAGGGTATACACAGCACAGTTCAAAAAACATCAGATCCGAAAATATCATTTGACGTGAGTTTAGTTTCGATTATAAATAATGTGGCTGCCCAATTCTGCCACTCCTACTAATCACGAAGTATATAGGTACAGTATATAGATAGGACATGCAAGCAACAGCCAATTTTGGAGTTCCACATAAGTGCACCCACATGTAATAAATTGGGGATTAAATTCAAAAGAAAAAAACCTTTAATACAAACCCTTCAGTCCAGCACTAAATCATATACAGGCCGACGGAGCAAGTCTGATGTATATCATATCACAGAACCATGTAATGGACACAGGGCCTGATTCAGAGCCGCTCGCACGATGTGTATGCAAATTGCGTAGGCAGCGCTACCTCACAGCAATGCAGTAGCACGCCCAGTATTTCTTAGAGCGATCACATAGTGTATCCAGACACCCACCAGCCTGTCTTAAGACGCCCACTTGTGTACGTCATGTCCAGGAAGTGTATGTAACCATTGCTTGAGGATGACCATACCCTGCCGTGAGCACTTCAGTGTAATAACCAGCCAGGTGACGTGTATTATGACGCCTTCTTATAATTATGCATGCCTCTAAAACGCCACAGATGCTCAGACACGCCTGCGTTTACACCTCCAATGACCCGTTTGTAATGGCCAGCCCCTGTTACCACCTACAGACGGCCTCTCCTGTCACTCACTATGCTGGGCTGTCTATGTGCAGCGAGCGAATGCATTGTGAACTGTCGCTAAAGGTATACACATGCGCACTGCGATCCATACACCCTGTATACCATCGGCAGCAGCGAGAGTATACATCTTAGCAAGCGGGTCTGAATCAGGCCCTCAGTTCCAACCTGGTTTATCACGTTCATTAAACATACATTGTGACATGTATCACTTCTGCTGGTAACTGAATAACTATTGTTCCTAGTATAGTATCATAGGATTTAGGACCTCATTCAGAGGCGGTCGTTAGATGCAAGTGGTCGCACAGAATCAGGGCGGCCTCTTGTATCCTGAATGGCCGCCTCCTTGTCGATCGTTAAGCTGTGGGTTACCACCCACAGCTTAACGACCAACCAGGTTGATGGTCGCGATGGTGATCAACCTTCGCGACCATCGGGGCTTATGACCAGACCCTAAGGTTGGGTCTGGGCACTCGTAAGCCCCAGGAAGCTTTCTGCTCTGATGGAGCAGGAAGCTCCCCACTGACATCACTGATGATGTCAGTGCGGCCGCCCACAAAACGGTAGGCGTTCGTAAAGGAACACCTCAGTTTTGTAAACAACCCCCCGGTCCTGCATTCCAAACGGGGGCAGCTGTTGATCAACATCGACAGCCGCCCCTTTGGTAACGAGCTCCGGATCGACAGAGTTTCTGTCGCTCCGGGGCTTGCGCACGCGCAGTGCGGCCTCTGTGCGTGCGCAGGCCTAACCATCGAGCCGGTTACCAGTGCATCGGCGCTCGCGACCGACTCTGAATAAAGTCCTTAATCCTGTTTATAGGAACACAATTACCACATCCATATATCCATTATAACCATGAGCAGCGGTGTCATATGTATCAGTGTATACAGAGAAAGGTTGTGTTTGTGCGTCAGAGTTATATCCTCCAACTACTGTCCGTATATATCAATTGCCACAATATTAGTAATACCCCTTTTCCACCAAAATTCCGGATCAGACCTGGAATTTAGCCGGCGCTGACCGGGGATATTCCCGAGTCGGCGCCGCTCACACCGCAGTCGGTTTGCATAGACCCGGCTTTCCCGGCATGAAAGTGGACGCTTGGAGATGACGTCATCTCCAACAACCACTGAAGCCGGGCCAATCGGCTGGCTTGTGGGGCACTGCAGGAGTGCGCCGTACACACAGCAGGCTTTCATGGGCTAAGCCCGTATTAACCCCTGCTTGTTACCTGGGTTGGATTGCCGGGTCACTCGAACCGGCGATCCAACTCTCACCCATTTTACACGAGGGATCTGCCCGGGTTATACCTGCAATAATCCAGGTTATAGCTCCGGTGTAAAAGGGGTATAAGTGAATAAGGGGAAAAGGAAATAACCTCCGCTCTCATGGCGTCTGATGTAATCTCAGCATGCCCGTACATATATACATAACGTCAAAGTATAACACATAACACCACACATGGTAATGAGCGCTCTCATGGCGTCTGATGTAATCTCAGCATGCCCGTACATATATACATAATGTCAGAATATAACACATATAACCACACATACTAATGAGCGCTCTCATGGCGTCTGATGTAATCTCAGCATGCCCGTACATATATACATAACGTCACAGTATAACACATAACCACACATACTAATGAGCGCTCTCATGGTATCTGATGTAATCTCAGCATGCCCGTACATATATACATAACGTCACAGTATAACACATAACACCACACATGGTAATGAGCGCTCTCATGGTGTCTGATGTAATCTCAGCATGCCTGTACATATATACATAACGTCAGAGTATAACACATATAACCACACATACTAATGAGCGCTCTCATGGTATCTGATGTAATCTCAGCATGCCTGTACATATATACATAACGTCAGAGTATAACACATAACCACACATACTAATGAGCGCTCTCATGGCGTCTGATGTAATCTCAGCATGCCCGTACATATATACATAACGTCACAGTATAACACATATAACCACACATGGTAATGAGCGCTCTCATGGCGTCTGATGTAATCTCAGCATGCCCGTACATATATACATAATGTCAGAGTATAACACATAACACCACACATACTAATGAGCGCTCTCATGGCGTCTGATGTAATCTCAGCATGCCTGTACATATATACATAACGTCAGAGTATAACACATAACCACACATACTAATGAGCGCTCTCATGGCGTCTGATGTAATCTCAGCATGCCCGTACATATATACATAACGTCACAGTATAACACATAACACCACACATGGTAATGAGCGCTCTCATGGTATCTGATGTAATCTCAGCATGCCCGTACATATATACATAACGTCAGAGTATAACACATATAACCACACATACTAATGAGCGCTCTCATGGCGTCTGATGTAATCTCAGCATGCCCGTACATATATACATAACGTCAGAGTATAACACATAACACCACACATGGTAATGAGCGCTCTCATGGCGTCTGATGTAATCTCAGCATGCCCGTACATATATACATAACGTCACAGTATAACACATAACACTACACATGGTAATGAGCGCTCTCATGGTGTCTGATGTAATCTCAGCATGCCCGTACATATATACATAACGTCACAGTATAACACATAACACCACACATACTAATGAGCGCTCTCATGGCGTCTGATGTAATCTCAGCATGCCCGTACATATATACATAACGTCACAGTATAACACAACACCACACATGGTAATGAGCGCTCTCATGGTGTCTGATGTAATCTCAGCGTGCCCGTACATATATACATAACGTCACAGTATAACACATAACACTACACATGGTAATGAGCGCTCTCATGGTGTCTGATGTAATCTCAGCATGCCCGTACATATATACATAACGTCAGAGTATAACACGTATAACCACACATACTAATGAGCGCTCTCATGGCGTCTGATGTAATCTCAGCATGCCCGTACATATATACATAACGTCAGAGTATAACACATATAACCACACATACTAATGAGCGCTCTCATGGTATCTGATGTAATCTCAGCATGCCCGTATATATATACATAACGTCACAGTATAACACATAACCACACATACTAATGAGCGCTCTCATGGTATCTGATGTAATCTCAGCATGCCCGTACATATATACATAACGTCAGAGTATAACACATATAACCACACATACTAATGAGCGCTCTCATGGCGTCTGATGTAATCTCAGCATGCCCGTACATATATACATAATGTCAGCGTATAACACATATAACCACACATACTAATGAGCGCTCTCATGGCGTCTGATGTAATCTCAGCATGCCCGTACATATATACATAACGTCAGAGTATAACACATATAACCACACATACTAATGAGCGCTCTCATGGTATCTGATGTAATCTCAGCATGCCCGTACATATATACATAACGTCAGAGTATAACACATATAACCACACATGGTAATGAGCGCTCTCATGGTGTCTGATGTAATCTCAGCGTGCCCGTACATATATACATAACGTCACAGTATAACACATAACACTACACATACTAATGAGCGCTCTCATGGCGTCTGATGTAATCTCAGCATGCCTGTACATATATACATAACGTCAGAGTATAACACATATACCACACATACTAATGAGCGCTCTCATGGTATCTGATGTAATCTCAGCATGCCTGTACATATATACATAACGTCAGAGTATAACACATATACCACACATACTAATGAGCGCTCTCATGGCGTCTGATGTAATCTCAGCATGCCCGTACATATATACATAACGTCAGCGTATAACACATATAACCACACATGGTAATGAGCGCTCTCATGGCGTCTGATGTAATCTCAGCATGCCCGTACATATATACATAACGTCAGAGTATAACACATATAACCACACATACTAATGAGCGCTCTCATGGCGTCTGATGTAATCTCAGCATGCCCGTACATATATACATAACGTCAGAGTATAACACATATAACCACACATACTAATGAGCGCTCTCATGGTATCTGATGTAATCTCAGCATGCCTGTACATATATACATAACGTCACAGTATAACACATAACACCACACATACTAATGAGCGCTCTCATGGTATCTGATGTAATCTCAGCATGCCTGTACATATATACATAACGTCAGAGTATAACACATATACCACACATACTAATGAGCGCTCTCATGGTATCTGATGTAATCTCAGCATGCCTGTACATATATACATAACGTCAGAGTATAACACATATACCACACATACTAATGAGCGCTCTCATGGCGTCTGATGTAATCTCAGCATGCCCGTACATATATACATAACGTCAGAGTATAACACATATAACCACACATGGTAATGAGCGCTCTCATGGTGTCTGATGTAATCTCAGCATGCCCGTACATATATACATAACGTCAGAGTATAACACATATAACCACACATACTAATGAGCGCTCTCATGGCGTCTGATGTAATCTCAGCATGCCCGTACATATATACATAACGTCAGAGTATAACACATATAACCACACATACTAATGAGCGCTCTCATGGTATCTGATGTAATCTCAGCATGCCCGTACATATATACATAACGTCAGAGTATAACACATATAACCACACATACTAATGAGCGCTCTCATGGCGTCTGATGTAATCTCAGCATGCCCGTACATATATACATAACGTCACAGTATAACACATAACACCACACATGGTAATGAGCGCTCTCATGGTGTCTGATGTAATCTCAGCATGCCCGTACATATATACATAACGTCAGAGTATAACACATATAACCACACATGGTAATGAGCGCTCTCATGGTGTCTGATGTAATCTCAGCATGCCCGTATATATATACATAACGTCACAGTATAACACAACACCACACATACTAATGAGCGCTCTCATGGCGTCTGATGTAATCTCAGCATGCCCGTACATATATACATAACGTCACAGTATAACACATAACCACACATACTAATGAGCGCTCTCATGGCGTCTGATGTAATCTCAGCATGCCCGTACATATATACATAACGTCACAGTATAACACATATAACCACACATACTAATGAGCGCTCTCATGGCGTCTGATGTAATCTCAGCATGCCCGTACATATATACATAACGTCACAGTATAACACATATAACCACACATGGTAATGAGCGCTCTCATGGTATCTGATGTAATCTCAGCATGCCCGTACATATATACATAACGTCACAGTATAACGCATATAACCACACATACTAATGAGCGCTCTCATGGCGTCTGATGTAATCTCAGCATGCCCGTACATATATACATAACGTCACAGTATAACACATAACACCACACATGGTAATGAGCGCTCTCATGGCGTCTGATGTAATCTCAGCATGCCCGTACATATATACATAACGTCACAGTATAACACATAACACTACACATGGTAATGAGCGCTCTCATGGTATCTGATGTAATCTCAGCATGCACGTACATATATACATAACGTCACAGTATAACACATATAACCACACATACTAATGAGCGCTCTCATGGTGTCTGATGTAATCTCAGCATGCCCGTACATATATACATAACGTCACAGTATAACACATATAACCACACATGGTAATGAGCGCTCTCATGGTGTCTGATGTAATCTCAGCATGCCCGTACATATATACATAACGTCACAGTATAACACATAACACCACACATGCTAATGAGCGCTCTCATGGTATTTGATGTAATCTCAGCATGCACGTACATATATACATAACGTCACAGTATAACACATAACACCACACATACTAATGAGCGCTCTCATGGCGTCTGATGTAATCTCAGCATGCCCGTACATATATACATAACGTCAGAGTATAACACATAACCACACATACTAATGAGCGCTCTCATGGCGTCTGATGTAATCTCAGCATGCCCGTACATATATACAGAACGTCAGAGTAGAACACATAACACTACACATGGTAATGAGCGCTCTCATGGTGTCTGATGTAATCTCAGCATGCCCGTACATATATACATAACGTCACAGTATAACACATAACACCACACATGGTAATGAGCGCTGTAATAGAGATAGGACTCTCAGAGCTCCCGGTTCCTGTATCACATGAGATTAATGCTCGGTTAGTGGGTGTAGGTATTAGAACAAATGTATATTACCATCTAATAAGTCGCAGTGTCTGCAGGGCTGGTTCCTGTGTCGACCAGTCCCGGCTAAGGTAAATGGAAGACGCCGATCGTGTCACCTGAGCGGCTTCCTCCCCCAGTGAGTAGTCAAAGCAAAGGACCCTCCTTATATGAGGGAATCTATCAAACAGGAATCAGATTAGTAATTAGCATCAATTTAGGCACTTAAGTGTGGCTGTTCTTACTAATTAAAGGGTCACCGTAACTTAATCATATTGTCCCATAATCATATCGTCCCATTGACTGTAAATATCCAAAATAGTCCAGCATCTGACCCATAATAGCATAATGCATATTGCTGATCGTTAATCATATAACAGCAAAAGAAGTTAGCTGCAAAAATATAATAGCAGTCAATTAAAGGATCAATCAATTACCCAGGAGATCAGATAACATGGCCCTGCAAGGTCTAATTAAATGTGTGGGAGAGAATACATATATAAAAATGGCCAGTAATACAGCAATGTATAATCATTAGAGCGCCTATGGGTCATAACTAGACAAAAACATATATATTATACATCTCATGGAGATTTAGTACACTTGTAGGAAATCACATATAAATTAGGGGTGTGCATCGGCCACTTTTCGTGTTTTGTGTTTTGGTTTTGGATCTGGATCTTTCTTCGTGTTTTGGATCTGGATTGGTTTTGCCAAAACCACCCTTCCGTGTTTTGGGTTCTGGGTTTTGTGTTTTGGATCTGTATTTTTTTGAAAAAAAGCATAAAAACAGCTAAAATCACAGAATTTGTAGGTTTTTCTGCTCCTATGCTATTATTAACCTCAATAACCTTAATTTCCACTCATTTCCAGTCTATTCTGAACACCTCACACCTCACAATAGTGTTTTTATGTCCAAAAGGTTGCACCGAGGTAGCTGGATGACTATGCTAAGCGACACGAGTGGGCGGCACAAACACGTGACCCATCTAGGAGTGACACTGCAGTGGCAGGCAGGATGGCAGTTAGAAAAACTAGGCCCCAAACTGTACATAATGCAAAGAAAAAAAGAGGTGCAAGATGGAATTGTCCTTGGGCCCTCCCACCCACCCTTATGTTGTATAAACAGGACATGCACACTTTAACAAATCAATCATTTCAGCGCCAGGGTCTGCCACACAACTGTGGCTGAAATGATTGGTTCGTTTGGGCCCCCACAAAACAAGCTGGCAATTAATGTGTCCCTGCACAAACTGGCTCTACGGAGGCAAGATGTCATCCTCATCCTCCTCATCCACCGATTCCTCACCCTCTTCAGTGTGTACATCCTCATCCTCACAAAGTATTAACTCGTCCCCACTTGAATCCACCACCACAGGTCCCTCTGTACCTTCTGGAGGCTGGTCTCCCTGGAAGAGCTGATAATTCATTTTGATGAACATCATCTTCTCCACATTCTGTGGAAGCAACCTCCTACGCCTTTCGCTGACAAGGTTCCCGGCTGCACTAAACACTCTTTCGGAGTACACACTGGAGGGGGGGCAACTCAGGTAAAATAGAGCCAGTTTGTACAGGGGCCTCCAAATTGCCTCTTTTTCCTGCCAGTACAGGTATGGACTGTCTGACATGCCTACTTGGATGCTGTCACCGATGTAATCCTCCACCATTCTGTCAATGGTGACAGTATCATATGCAGTGACAGTAGACATGTCAGAAATTGTTGCCAGGTCCTTCAGTCCGGACCAGATGTCCAAACTTGGTCCTGCCTGCCCTGCATCACCGCCAGCGGGTTGCTTAGGATACCTAAGTTTTTTCCTGGCAGCCCCAGTTGCGGGAGAAAATGAAGAAGGAGCCGTTGACGTGTCACGTTCCGCTTCAGCTGACAGTGTGTTCACCAGCAGGTCTTTGCACCTCTGCAGGCTTGTGTCGGCCGGAAAGAGAGACACCACATAGGCTTTAAACCTAGGATCGAGCACGGTGGCCAAAATGTAGTGGTCTGATTTCAACAGATTGACCACCCTGGAATCCTGGCAAAGCGAATGAAGGGCTTCATCCACAAGTCCCACATGCCGAGCGGAATCGCTCCGTCTTAGCTCCTCCTTCACTTTCTCCAGCTGCTTCTGCAAAAGCCTGATGAGGGGAATGACCTGACTCAAGCTGGCAGTGTCTGAACTGACTTCACGTGTGGCAAGTTCGAAGGGCTGAAGAACCTTGCACAACACGGAAATCATTCTCCACTGCGCTTGAGTCAGGTGCATACCCCCTCCTTTGCCTATGTCATAGGTGGATGTATAGGCTTGTATGGCCTTTTGCTGCTCCTCCATCCTCTGAAGCATATAGAGGGTTGAGTTCCACCGCGTCACAACCTCTTGCTTCAGGTGATGGCGGGGCAGGTTCAAGAGTGTTTGCTGGCGCTCCAGTCTTCGGCACGCAGTCGCTGAATGGCGAAAGTGGCCAGAAATTTTTCGGGCCACCCAAAGCGTCTCCTGCACGCCCCTGTCGCTTTTCAGAAAATTCTGCACCACCAAGTTTATTGTGTGAGCAAAACATGGGACGTGCTGGAATTTGCCCAGATGTAATGCCCGCACAATATTGGTGGCGTTGTCAGATATCACAAATCCCCAGGAGAGTCTAAGTGGGGTAAGCCACTGGGCGATGATTTCCCTCAGTTTCTCTAAGAGGTTGTCGGCGGTGTGCCTCTTACTGAAACCGGTGATACACAGCGTAGCCTGCCTTGTAACGAGCTGGCGTTTCTGAGATGCTGCTACTGGTGACGCTGCTGCTGTTGCTGCGTAAGGTGATACATCTACCCAGTGGGCTGTCACAGTCATATAGTCCTTAGTCTGCCCTGTTCCACTTGTCCACATGTCCGTGGTTAAGTGGACATTGTGTACAACGGCATTTTTCAGGACACTGAGGACACTTTTTCTGACGTTTCTGTACAGTCTCGGTATCGCCTGCCTAGTGAAGTGGAATCTAGACGGGATTTGGAACCGGGGACACACTACCTCCATCAATTGTCTAAATCCCACTGCACTAATGGCGGATACCGGACGCACGTCTAACACCAACATAGCAGTCAAGGCCTCAGTTATACGTTTTGCTTCAGGATGACTGCTGTCGTACTTCATCCTCCTCGCTAAGGACTGTTGGAGGGTCAATTGTTTAGTAAAAGTAGTGGTGTTCCTACTTCCTCTCTGGGATGATGAACGACTCCCAGCAGCAGCAGCAACAGCAGCAGCGGCAGCAGTAGGCGTAGCAATGCAGGATCCTCCGGAGGAATCCCGGATAGGAGAGTCAGTCATGCCAGTGATATGGCCTGCAGGACTACTTCCGATCCTGACTAAGGAGGAAATTGACGAGGAGGGAGTTGACGGTGTGGTTTGCAGGCGCTTGGATACAACAGGACAACGGGATTTAGGTGTCCCTGGACTGCTTACGGTCTGAGCCAAAGTTTCTGAACTTGACAGTAACTTTTTATGAACGCGCTGCAGGTGCCGTATAAGGGAGGATGTTCCTAGGTGGTTGACGTCCCTACCCCTACTTATTTCACCTTTACATATGGTACATATGGCAAGACAGTTGTTGTCCGGATTTGGATAGAAATATTGCCAGACCAAAGAGGTGGAATGTTTGGTCTTCTGCCCAGGCATGACCGTGATGGGCTTTTTCATCCCACGGACAACAACTGTCTCCCCCGGAGCCTGATTTAAACAAACCACATCACCATCAGAATCCTCCTCGCCAACTTCCTCCTCAGCGCCAGCTACACCAGTATCCTCATCCTGTTGTACTTCAACAGTGACATCTTCAATTTGCATATCAGCAAGTGGACTGTGGGTGCTCCTTTCAGCACTTGCAGGGGGCGTGCAAATGGTGGAAAGAGCCACCTCTTCCCGTCCAGTGCTGGGAAGGTCAGGCATCGCAACCACCACCACACTTGGACTATCTTTGGGGATTTGTGATATCTTCTTAGAAAGCACAGTTCTTCGCTGTGCTTTTGCCAGCTTAACTCTTTTGATTTTTTTAGTGGGAGGAGTGCTTCCATCGTCATGTGAAGCTGAACCACTAGTCATGAACATACTAGGGATCGACCTTAGCCGTTCCTTGCCACTCCGTGTCGTAAATGGCATATTGGCAAGTTTACGTTTCTCTTCAGCTGATTTAAATGTCTTTTTCAAGGTCATTTTCCTGAACTTTGCCATTTGGGATTGTATGTGCCCTCTACTATGACATTGGGCATCGGCCTTGGCAGACGACGTTGATGGCATGTTATCGTCTATGTCATGACTAGTGGCAGCAGCTTCAGCACTAGGAGGAAGTGGTTCTTGATCTTTCTCTATTTTATTTTTATCGGAGAAAGTTTGGTCCTCCATTTATGTTATATCGATTTGATATATACGTGCGGCTAAACACAGAAAATAAATTTTTTTTTGGTTCGGACTGGAGTGTACTTTGTGGGTTACAGCACCCTTTAACGGTCAAGCCAGCCGGCCCTTTACTTATGACACAGGCGCACTCTTGGCACTACTTTGTTGATGCACGTGCGGCTACTGCGCACACAATTCACAAACACAGAAAATAATTTTTTTTTGGTTTGGACTGGAGTGTACTTTGGGGGTTACAGCACCCTTTAACGGTCAAGCCAGCCGGCCCTTTACTTATGACACAGGCGCACTCTTGGCACTACTTTGTTGATGCACGTGCGGCTACTGCGCACACAATTCACAAACACAGAAAATAATTTTTTTTTGGTTTGGACTGGAGTGTACTTTCGGGGGTTACAGCACCCTTTAACGGTCAAGCCAGCCGGCCCTTTACTTATGACACAGGCGCACGCTTGGCACTACTTTGTTGATGCACGTGCGGCTACTGCGCACACAATTCACAAACACAGAAAATAATTTTTTTTTAGGTTTGGACTGGAGTGTACTTTCGGGGGTTACAGCACCCTTAACGGTCAAGCCAGCCGGCCCTTTACTTATGACACAGGCGCACGCTTGGCACTACTTTGTTGATGCACGTGCGGCTACTGCGCACACAATTCACAAACAGAAAATAATTTTTTTTTTGGTTTGGACTGGAGTGTACTTTCGGGGGTTACAGCACCCTTAACGGTCAAGCCAGCCGGCCCTTTACTTATGACACAGGTGCACGCTTGGCACTACTTTGTTGATGCACGTGCGGCTACTGCGCACACAATTCACAAACACAGAAAATAATTTTTTTTTTGGTTTGGACTGGAGTGTACTTTCGGGAGTTACAGCACCCTTAACGGTCAAGCCAGCCGGCCCTTTACTTATGACACAGGCGCACGCTTGGCACTACTTTGTTGATGCACGTGCGGCTACTGCGCACACAATTCACAAACACAGAAAATAATTTTTTTTTGGTTTGGACTGGAGTGTACTTTCGGGGGTTACAGCACCCTTTAACGGTCAAGCCAGCCGGCCCTTTACTTATGACACAGGCGCACGCTTGGCACTACTTTGTTGATGCACGTGCGGCTACTGCGCACACAATTCACAAACACAGAAAATAATTTTTTTTTGGTTTGGACTGGAGTGTACTTTCGGGGGTTACAGCACCCTTAACGGTCAAGCCAGCCGGCCCTTTACTTATGACACAGGCGCACGCTTGGCACTACTTTGTTGATGCACGTGCGGCTACTGCGCACACAATTCACAAACACAGAAAATAATTTTTTTTTTGGTTTGGACTGGAGTGTACTTTCGGGGGTTACAGCACCCTTAACGGTCAAGCCAGCCGGCCCTTTACTTATGACACAGGCGCACGCTTGGCACTACTTTGTTGATGCACGTGCGGCTACTGCGCACACAATTCACAAACACAGAAAATAATTTTTTTTTTGGTTTGGACTGGAGTGTACTTTCGGGGGTTACAGCACCCTTAACGGTCAAGCCAGCCGGCCCTTTACTTATGACACAGGCGAACGCTTGACACTACTTTGTTGATGCACGTGCGGCTACTGCGCACACAATTCACAAACACAGAAAATAATTTTTTTTTGGTTTGGACTGGAGTGTACTTTCAGGGGTTACAGCACCCTTTAACGGTCAAGCCAGCCGGCCCTTTACTTATGACACAGGCGCACGCTTGGCACTACTTTGTTGATGCACGTGCGGCTACTGCGCACACAATTCACAAACACAGAAAATAATTTTTTTTTGGTTTGGACTGGAGTGTACTTTCGGGGGTTACAGCACCCTTTAACGGTCAAGCCAGCCGGCCCTTTACTTATGACACAGGGGCACTCTTGGCACTACTTTGTTGATGCACGTGCGGCTACTGCGCACACAATTCACAAACACAGAAAATAATTTTTTTTTAGGTTTGGACTGGAGTGTACTTTCGGGGGTTACAGCACCCTTAACGGTCAAGCCAGCCGGCCCTTTACTTATGACACAGGCGCACGCTTGGCACTACTTTGATGATGCACGTGCGGCTACTGCGCACACAATTCACAAACACAGAAAATAATTTTTTTTTGGTTTGGACTGGAGTGTACTTTCGGGGGTTACAGCACCCTTAACGGTCAAGCCAGCCGGCCCTTTACTTATGACACAGGGGCACTCTTGGCACTACTTTGTTGATGCACGTGCGGCTACTGCGCACACAATTCACAAACACAGAAAATAATTTTTTTTTTGGTTTGGACTGGAGTGTACTTTCGGGGGTTACAGCACCCTTAACAGTCAAGCCAGCCGGCCCTTTACTTATGACACAGGCGCACGCTTGGCACTACTTTGTTGATGCACGTGCGGCTACTGCGCACACAATTCACAAACACAGAAAATATATTATTTTTTTAGCACTTGGGGGGAGCACCCCTGATGGACAGAGCACCCCCTGGACAACACTACAGCACCCCTTTAGGACTGGGACACTGCACAGGACTTTGGAACTGACTGCACAACACAGTCCAGCCAGCCCCTATGGACTTTGAAGTAGTGGACACAGCCCCTATTAACAACAGCAGCACAGCACAACACAGCCAGCCCCTATGGACTTTGAAGTAGTGGACAACAGCAGCACTACACTACACTACACTACACAGCACTAACTCCCACCCTCCCTCTTCACTGTCCACAGCCGAGTGAGAAAATGGCGCCGACGCGGGTACCTTATATAGGATCCAAAACCCGCGAGACTCGGAAGGCGGGATGATGACGTTTTGCCTCGATGTCAGATCCGAGTCAGGCGGGAAAAGTCGAGCCTGACTCGGATCGGACTCGGATCGGGGGGGCTCGGGGGGGTTCGGATTTCAGAAATCCGAACCCGCTCACCCCTAATATAAATACTAATACCATGTCCTAAAACACAAAATCAGTGTTAAAGAAATGACTCTGGGGTTTATTCATTAAACCTAAAAATTCTCTGGAGATAATTAGCTTTAGAACTGTCATGGAGTTCTAGCTAATTATAGGTGGATTCATCATTCCACCTCTCCATAAGTATCTATTCCGGTATCTGTCATTTTTGCGATGACAGCTTTTCTGGAAATAGATACTTTTCCTGCCTACACTACCTTATCGCATCTGGAAACAGTGCTGCGCATGCGCTGTTACCTCTGTAATACCAGCACATGCGCAGCACTGCCTACAGATGCGTTGTTTCTGTACCCCCCACCCCCCTCCCCCCTCCGCTCACCTCCCCCCCCAACTTACCTGTCCGTGCAGCAGCCTCCGGCTCCATCCTGCTGGTCTGTCATGTGGTTTCCCAGCAGACCCTCCCCACCCACCCCGACTTACCTGTCCGCGCAGCAGCCTCCGGCTCCGTCCTGCTGGTCTGTAATGTGGTTTCCCAGCAGACCCCCCCACCCCCCCCGACTTACCTGTCCGCGCAGCAGCCTCCGGCTCCGTCCTGCTGGTCTGTCATGTGGTTTCCCAGCAGACCACCCCCACTCCCCCCGACTTACCGGTCCGCGCAGCAGCCTCCGGCTCCGTCCTGCTAGTCTGTCATGTGGTTTCCAAGCAGACCACATGACAGATTAGAAAAAAAACAAAACTTTTTTTTTTTTTTTTTCTAAACTGTCTTGTGCTCTGCTGGGAAACCACATGACAGAGCATCCTCCGGAGCCTGAGGACGGAGCAGAGCGCCGGAGGGACTCGTCGGGGGACCTGCACACATGGATACAGGTAAGTGTCACCTGCTATTCGCCACCTCACAGTGGCGAATAGTAACTGCATCAAATTCCGAAAATTCATAATTTTCGGAATTTGATGAATACCACAATTTCCACATCCCCATACTAATGTACTAATGTACCCATACTAATGTACTAATGTACCCATACTAATGTACTAATGTACTAATGTACCCATACTAATGTACTAATATCCCCATACTAATGTACTAATGTACCCATACTAATGTACTAATGTACCCATACTAATGTACTAATGTACCCATACTAATGTACTAATGTATGGGGAGTGTGGAAATTAACGCAGGGGAACTTAGCAAGGAGATATCTGTGATATTTCCTGTGCTAAGTCTGTTCATGAATACCAAAATAACGTTATTTAAGGAAAATGTCACTAATATCATGTGATTGGTGATTACAGCGAGCACTGACCAGGTCTGCACCATGTTTCCCCATCTGGGTACATTGGCATGCCAGGAGTCAGGATTAGTCATGGGACAATATAGCATGTGGCATGGGTTGTGTGATAACCCAAATTCTGCTAACAGAGACTGAATGGTGCAGATTCTATAGAAGTCATATGGGTTATCCAGATCAATATCTATCAAATGCAAATTCCATATGTGATCAGTCATTATAAATCCATAGCGAAAATTAGCCATTCTATATTCATTTGTTATAGAGCTTCCTGGTTTGCTCTATAACAAGCTCTATAATACTATTTGCAGATCTGATGTTTTTTGAACAAAATATTTTTGCTGTTGTCGAAGCTGGATAATTGGCTAAGACAAGATCAGCTTAAAATAAGATTGAAATGATGCCAACTTGCGAATGGCCGCAAGACACCATTTTGGAAATGAGATCGGCAAGACGCCATTTTGTGAATGGCCACTCAGCGCCATTTTAGCTAAACTCACACTTAAGTACATATGGCGATGCTATTATTAGCATTAGGCGATCGCATCTTTTACCATACCTCATACACACATTAATACACACAGTTGCGCTGTTAACATGTGGCATATTAGCGAATGCATGAGGCCCAGTATGAAAACGCTATTCATTAGCTTAGAGCGCACGCATCTGCCCGAAGTTAACTAGCGTTTCTTCCCATATCCCTAATACTTACATAATGCACACTCACACAAAAGGTTCCATAGCTATAAAGTAAAAGCTCCAAATTTTTTTCATTTATTACAAGTGCTGTGAAATAAAGGCTATTTTGGTATCTAAGGTTTAATACGTGATAAGTAAGCCGTGTTTGGTATTATACTGATCTGCACTCTCTCAACAGCTTCCCAGTATCATCGGTGTGAAGATTGCAACATGCATTCGCAACTTATGGACCGTAGAGACTTAAAGCACCAGAATGTACATTGTAAAACCAAGAGCCAAGATTTGCATGAGGCGGGAAAACGGAGGCAACAAGCTGTTAGAGGCTGTTCTGTGTCCATTTGAATCAACCTGTTAAATGCCGTGTAACAAACGCACCATGATGGGGAACCAATGGGATCAGCAACAAACCTCTGTATTGTGTTGTCTGTTTCTGTAAGGGTATAAATGTGTGTGTTGTGACCCCAGTCTGGAGTCTTCTTGCTGATTGATGGAGGTTTCTTGCTGATGCCAGTATCTAGTCCCAGAGTGTGTGCGTATGTATAACTGTATCTTGGATCTGTATAATCTCTTTGCGCTAAATTGTACTTAGATCATAGCGTGTAACTGACTGTACTTTACTTGAATAATACTTTGTGCTTTGGAAACACATGTTCAAGGTCTAAAGTCTTTATTTTATTGCATGACTGCGTACGCAAATAGCATCAATTTTAGAGGTTTATAGGCAGGTTTTAGAAGGTATAGGTAGGTGCGTATAGAGGGTGAAATCCAGTATCCTTAGTTGGGGGCTCGTAGAGTGAGGTCACTTACCTACTCACACGATACATACGGTTATCGATATCTCACCAAAGGGTGGCTAGTGGCCACAAGCAGTTTATCTGCAACCACTCGGTGCTGAGAGATCGCTATCTGTTTTCGTGTGAGCAAGGGACGCTGACTAGAATCCAGGGATAAGAAAGGAAAAAGTTTGTTTTACCATTGTTGATAGAATTTCACGCTAAAAAGGGTGCCGCAGTATCGCGCACGTGGCTGAGTCGCATTTTTGCGCGCATAATAGAGACGCACTTTTGCATAAGCAGCTAATATTAAGTCATACGGTTTGTTATACGGTTGTGTAGTAGTCGCATTATTGCGTATGCAACTAGTCGCACAATAGCGTATACGTACTTCCGGTAGTGCTGCCACGTGTTTGAACAAAGCCGTTGAGTTTACATTTTTAAATTATTGCCAATAACTGGGTTAACATGTATTTTTCTGCGCAGGAAAAAAGTGTGTAACTGTGAGTACTTGTTTAGGGTGTAACACGGGACCTTAATGTTAAGGGTATCGTAGGACCCTTAAGTGCTAGGCGCAGGAGTTGGCCTAGTGACTCGGTAGCAGCTTACCATTTAGTTTACACAGAGCAGGTGTATGGGTTGTTATTTTTGTTAGGGTTCGGCTCCCAGCGTGATTATAGCGTTCAGTAATCAATGTGTGTGATCTGTTAGGCTTATTTGAACACTATAATTGAACACAATAATCTTGGCTAGATTGTGATTGTGAGCTGGTGAGAGGGTGGACGAAATCAACTGGAACACAAAGGGTACTTTGCTGCCCCCTAGCAGTTGAAAGGTAATCAAAAAGGGATTGCTGAGCGGAAGCGGCCTTTACTTCCATAGGTGAGTGGAAGCATCTAGAAGTCCTCCATAGGGTTTGTGGATACACCCTTTTTCAAAGGCGTCCACAGGTAAGTGAAAGTATCTTGATTGTCTTTCACCAGTTTAAATTTTTGTTGAAAAATATAGGGGTTGTCCCAAGATGGGAGCCATGCAAACAATAGAGATGTTAGACAATGATGTGCTGCTAATGGAAGCGCCGTTTGGATCGGCCCGTCGTATTATGCATACTAAGTACGGTACTTATGCAATAAGGTATTGTGACGTATGGTTTTTAAAATAACGATGAAGAGTGTTAGACCGTTTCCCAGGATTGGTAGTTTTGACAAAGATGTATTGGATAATGTCCGGGATCACATCAGTCTGATGCGCTCTTGAGAGAAAAAGGTAAAATATTATGAATGTTTAAAATTGTGGCAGCATGAAGGGGATGCATGGCTTAAAAATGTGCAAGCGACGCAATCTAGCATTGCAAATGCATTGCCAGCAAATACACCCACGGCGCTGGATTGCAATGCGTGCAAGCAGCAAAATGGCGCACATGCGGTAAGGTAGCATTGCGGAAGGTATTGCCAGTAGTTCACGCGCACCACCGCCACCTTATGTGGATGTGGGTGCAAGTACAGTTATTGAAAAAACTCATAAAAATGTAACAAGCAATTTGTACCTCTCTTAAGTAACCATAAAGAAAATGTTTATGATGTGGGTGATGAGCCTATTGTCATGTCTGCCATTTCCCGTGCTGTGCACATGTTAGATGCGACACCACGACAAGCCCAAGTGGTGCCACCATCTCCATCTGTAACAGCACAGGAAGTGTTAAACTCCTCTACGCCCGTAGAGGAAGTTGTTAATACTATACGTTGCAGCAACAGACTAAACCCCCAGCAAGGTAATAAGGTCAAAGGTAGCAGCGCTGCTGGTCTGCATCCCATTCGGACAATCACTGTTCCGAATGGGAATGCGGATGCGAACGGAGTTGTACCTACAAGGGATGTGGTAATGCATTGTCCTTGGACAAGAGCAGAGCTAAATTCCATCATAAATGATTTCCCCGATCCCAAGAAGGAATTAGCCAAATGTCAAAGATTTTTGAGAAATTTGGGTAGTTCACATGAACCCACTAATAAAGATTGGCGTGTGGTGTTAAGGGCCTGTCTGCCAGGCAATACTGACGTGACAAAATTTATCACGGATTGTGTATTGGATGGTGACGTTCCCTTAACAGACCAAGTGAAACAAGGTAACATTTCCCGCATTGTAACTCAATTGGGTATATATTTTCCAGTAGTAGTTAACTGGAACAAAATTTTCACCATAAAGCAAAAGGAGAGTGAATCTGCAGAAGATTACTGCGATCGGGCTCTGCAGGCTATCACACAGTACACTGGGATAGAAGATATTAAAGATAGCATTCACCACAGGGGAATGATAGTCACGGTACTCATGGATGGTCTTAAAGAGAACCTAAAAACCTGGGTTCAGACCTCACAGCCTGGCTGGAGGGGAGTCACAATAGATACACTCATAGAATCTGCCATAGAACATGATAAAAACATCTCAAAGAAGAGAGAGACCCAGAGCGAGAAACTAATGGCTGTCAGTATCCAAGCTCTGGAGGGAATGACGGTAACATCACAGCCAGCAGACACACCTGCACCCACACACACACCTGCACCCACACACACACCTGCATCTGAACAGTTACACGCCCTCACTAATACCACACCACAGCAAACACAGCCCTACCCCACTTATCACACACAACCACAGGCCTCATACTACCCACAAACTTCATACCTCCCACCATATCCTTTCCCTCAATATCCTTACCCATACCCAAC
Organism: Taudactylus pleione; assembly: GCA_031769625.1. Taxonomy (NCBI): domain Eukaryota; kingdom Metazoa; phylum Chordata; class Amphibia; order Anura; family Myobatrachidae; genus Taudactylus; species Taudactylus pleione. Next base: position 704,731 of record JAUIMM010000905.1, read on the forward strand.
ACTTCTCCCTCCTGCTCAACTCACACAACAATCCTTTTCTTCATCCAATCCATGAACGTGTGTCAAAGCCGGATAATCAGCTGAGACAGAATCTGTTTACAATCGGAATCTGCGCGACGCCATCTCACGAATGGCAACAAGACTCCATCTTAGAAATAGATCACACAACGCCATTTTGTCAAAACCACAGAGTAACCATCTTCCCCAACCACATACCGACAGTGTTTAACATACATAAAAAATGACTTATTAGCATTAGAACACTTTTTAGGAATCCTTCCAGAAATCATGCCCTGATGTACACAAAGCCCATTCTGGGGATAACCTTCATACCATAACAAACACAGTATACTAGGGAAACAACTAACAATACACCAGAATACTGTGAGTGTTTTACATACAAATTGGGAATCCCTGTATATAGACATATAGACAGGTGTAGCTGTGGCAATTGCAATATGACCCAGACACTTGAATTAAATCTGCTCTTTTTCAGACAGGCTGGCACCAACACGGTTGGGGGTCTCCACCCTGTTTTGAGAGGGAAGCTCACTGCCCATAACACATTTGCATTGCAGTTTGAAAATGTTAGTAAGAAATGAGATTTTATATATATATATATTAAATCCACCATAGATAGAATCTCATGCGTAAACACTGCACATTACGCACAGTTGCGCTGATAACATGACGCACATTAGCGAATGCACAATCTCCTGCATGCGAACGCTGTTTATTAGCTACATGCGTGCACATCTGCCCCAAATCAGATAAACCTAACTAGCATCTCTTCCCATATCCCTAATACTTACATAATGCACACTCACATAAAAGGTTCCATAGCTATAAAGTATAAGATCCAAGTTTTATACATTTATTACAAATGCTGTGAAATAAAGAGTATTTTGGTATCTAAGGTTTAATACGTGATAAGTAAGCCGTGTTTGGTATTATACTGATCCGCACTTTCTCAACAGCTTCCCGGTATCATCGGTGTGAAGATCGCAACCTGCATTCTCAACTTATGGACCGTAGAGATATAAAGCACCAAAATGTATTTTGTGAAACCAACAGCCTAGATTTGCATGCAGGGAGAATAGAGGAGACAATAGGCTGTTAGAGGCTGTTCTGTGTCCATTTGATAAACAAAAAGAGATGGAAAAAAGAAGGCTCTTTTTGTGGGGCACTCTTTTATCTTATAGTATGTATTAAAATATAACTTTTATTATGTAATAAAAATTAATGGTACCTTATTGAAAATGAGAAAAATGTGCCCAATAAGTGGGACTTTTACTTAATATACAAACATGTGACACGAACATACATAAAACATATAAATGGTATTATCACCAAGGAGTGGCAAAAATACTTTTCAGTATAATTAGAAAGTAGGTATTCTTGTACACTGTATTTACTGGAGATGCCTTAATCGGCACTTCAATAAAACATATGAATGGTATTATCACCTCGGAGTAGCAGAATACTTGTCAATATAATTAGAAAGTAGGTATTCTCATGCAGGATACCTCTTAAGGATGCCTTAATTGGCACTTCAGAACAACAACACAGATGTTGCGTCCTCTGTACACAATTCCAAAAAGTGATACACAAATATATGACATAGACATACATAGAACATATAAATGGTTTTGTTCACTGAAAATTGGCAAATTTTTTACAATATAATTGAACAATGAAAAAATCTCATGCAGGATATATTCCTTCTTTGTGTTAATAAATTGTGTATCAATGGTATGTTGCATCCATATATTATCACATATCTAAAATTAACATGTGTAAATAGGAGTTCTCATACAGGGTACATTCTCAAAAATGCCTTAACTGGCACATCTAAATTATATAGCAACACCACAGATGTTACGTCCTTTGTACACAATCTCAAAATGATACACAGACATGTGACATAAACATACATAAAACATGTAACTAGTCTTAAGTCACTTGAAGAGTGGCGAAATATTATTCAAAATAATTGGAGAATGACAATTCTCATGCAGGGTATATTCCTTCCCTATGTTGGTAAGTTATGTGTCAATGATATAACACATATCTGAGATTAATCCTGTGTATAACAATGGGAATATTATGTCAAATGTGTAGGACTCCTGTGATTTATATAACAAAAAAGTTTTTTTGATGAGATTAAAAAATATTAACTAGGTCATGCACAATATTCTATGCCATCCATAATCTCAGGTTTATCACCCCTATATATTTTTTCAATGCCTTTCTTGGCACTTTAAGAATGTCTTCTCATAGTATATAATAGAAACGTAGATGTTGTGTCCTCTGTACACAATTCCAAGGTGGATAAGTAAATCAAATAAGAGCAGAACTCATACAACAAAGGTTAAACCTTTAGTCATAAACCCTTGTGTGTTCGTATAAGTAAGCATGAAAAAGCAAAACATCTTGTGTGTATAGATTGTAATAATCATCCACGCTCAGATATATAGCACAGAGAAAGACACATATGAGAACGGCACTCATATAGCAGAGGTTAATCCTTCAATCATGAGCCTCATGTGTGTGTGTAAGTGAGCATGGAAAATATGTTAGATATCTTGTGTATATAATATACAATTATATTCCACGCTCAAATAATACAACACAGGAAGAGACCCATACGGGTTAAGAGTGTATAGGGAGTCCCACGTGGGGAGGATACATATTACCACATAGTTGATCAATGAGAAAGGAAGTGGAAGTCAGCGTGTGCACCCGCCGAGGTAATCCATCCATTACCACTGCATTGTTTGTGGAGATCGGGACGCGCGTTTCGCCTGTTTAAGCTTGGTCACCCGCACATGTCCATTTGAATCATCCTGTTAAATGCCCTGTAACAGATGCACCTGCACTGGGAACCAATGGGATCAGCAACAAACTTCTCTATTGTGTTGTCTGTTTCTGCGAGGGTATAAATGTGTGTGTTGTGACCCCAGTCTGGAGTATTCCTGCTGATTGACGGAGGTTTCTTGCTGATGCCAGTATCTGGTCCAGAGTATGTGCGTAATGTATAACTGTATCTTGGGTCTGTATAATTCTTTGCGCTAAATTGTACTTAGATCACAGCATGTAACTAACTGTACTTTACTTGAATAATACTTTGTGCTTTGGAAACACATGTTCAAGGTCTAAAGTCTTTATTTTACTGTATGACTGCGTACGCAAATAGCATCAATTTTAGAAGTTTATAGGCAGGGTTTAGAAGGTATAGGTAGGTGCGTATAGAGGTTGAAATCCAGTATCCTTACGTGTTTCAATTGTAACCAGCCAGGACATGTAAGTAGGAACTGTACGGCAAAAAGGGTAGGACCCCCAAATCAGGGAAAACCTGGCTATCCCCATAAGGGATATGCACAGAGACCAGCAAATGTCCAACAGGCACCAGCTCCAATTGTGGCCGTTAATGCTTTATTGAAGAGTGGGAGCCAACGCTAGGGGTTAGGTCATACCTGTAGTCTACGGATAGTCAGGTTAACGGGAGGTACTAGGGAAGAGCCAGTCATGATGGTTGATGTAGCTGGTACTAAATATCCTTTTCTTGTAGACACAGGGGCGACCAGGTCAGTGATAAAATCTCCTGTCAATTTACAGGTAACCAACGAGACATTACCAGCAATGGGCGTAACGGGTAAAGTGCAACATTATCCTTTAACAAAATCCACAGAGGTTACTATCGGGCCGCTGCATACCAGGCATTCTTCTGGCTGCTGCAGCTAGTACTAACTTATTGGGGAGAGATTTGTTATGTAAGATGGGATGTGTCATATATTGTACCCCTGATGGTGTATTTTTAGATATCACAGAGAGCGTTGCGTACGAGGTGAGTGATATATTGGACACTCCCCAAAGGATAATGTATCAATCTACCAGTGTAAATGAAAATCCATCTCAGGTAGATCAAATGTTATCCCAAATTCCAGATTCACTTTGGACCAAGAATGGACAGGACACTGGATTAATGGAAAACATGAGCCCTGTAATGGTAACTTTAAAAGGAGGAAGACAAGCTCCAAAAATTCCCCAGTACCCACTAAAACAGGAGGTAGAATTAGGGGTTTATCCAATAATTGAGCGATTATTACAACAGGGAATTTTAGTTCGTACAGCTAGTGTAGCCAACAGTCCCATCTTTCGAGTTGCTAGTGGGAAGTTTGTTCAGTGGACATAATGATACACACGATTCTATGGAACATCTGAATCAGACCTTTTCTGCTAGACCTGACATACGTGACACACCTTTAGAGAATGTGGATGTGACATTTTACATGGATGGGAGTTGTATTGGGATAGCAAAATGGCTACTGACAGCCATTTCTATTCATGGTTCTTATGTGTGTATCAGACATGAGGTGATGTATTAGGCATGAAATGGTACATGAATGTGGAAGCAGACAAGCCATAAATCCACAAGGCGTTGTCTACTGCGATGTACGCTTGCGTTAAGTTTTATAAAGTCCTTATCAGTAGTTAACCAATAAAGTAGTTTGAAGTAGGTTTATGCCCATATTAGTAAGAGTTAGATGGGTATGCAAGTAGGATACTATATAAATGAAGTATAAAGAAGTTTCCACTGGCCTGCCCTATGCCTGGACTAGACTGCAGTTAGTGGCCAGGAAATTGTTCGTTCCAGCTCTCCATTCTGAGAGACAAGGCTCTCAGTAAACATTCTATATTCCGAAGCTAAGTAACTATTATTCTTTAATATCTTGTCATTTGTTGTAATAAATTATATCTTTTTTCAAGATACTGGTTTGTGTGGCTTAATTAACCTTCTGTATCCAAGAACCTTATCTCGTTCCACCGGGAACATTTAAGTGGTGTCAGAAGTGGGATACAAAGAGTTAATAGTCATAAATCTGCTTGGAATGTGTAGTCGATTTTTTTTAGCATTGCTGTGCAAACGTAGTGTTGTGCAAATGCAGGGTTGTGCAAACCCATGTAAAAAATTCTCTGTCTCATAAGTGAATGAGGGAGGTGTGACCTGATCAGTCACAGAGTGTATACTGTACGTCACAGTATATCTGCATGTTGTCTGTTTACTGTCTTTGTGCTTGTGTTGTTGAAGCAAACAAGAATAATGCATTTTAAGAAATATGCAACTATGTTGAAAGATGAATTGGGATTTCAGCTGGCTGATTTCCAGAAAAAGCATAATGTTGTTTTTTCACTGCCTGGTACTGATAAGTGTAAAAATAGTGACATTTTGCGTAGACCAATATATGCTGAAAGAAGTGTAAAATCTGTTGAGAAGAATGCAGTGATAAGAAAGCCTGTCTCACAGACAGAGAGAGTAAGCCTGAATTCACATTGTCCCAGAAATTCCATGGGGAGGGGGAGTGAATCCTCACAAGTAAGAGCTGAGATGTCAGCTAGCGCAGAAATAAGTGCTGATTTATTACACACAGAAAGTGTAGAAATTAGTGAGTTTGAGATACACAGAGAAGTGTGTCAGAAACAATTTGAAACAGAAATTGTGTTTGATCAGAGGAGTTGTGTGATGGAAATGTCTCATGATTTGACAACATGTGAACAAAATGTTGAAATCCATGAATGCAAAGAATATGTCCAGAAATCTGATTCAAAATTGAATGCAGATGAGGTTTCTGTTAACATGCCAATGGTTAGTGATACTCTTGAGGTGAATGATGATATGTCTGAATTGTCCAAGACTGTCCAGCTTGCCATTCACTGTGAACTGATTGAAATAAAAGATATGTTTGCATGGCCATTGCAAGGGGTGTTGCTGAGTGAAGGGGTGGGGATGATGCCTTTTGCCTTGCCCAATGAGACAAAATGCAAGGGGTGGGGATTAGGCAGGATTGCAGTTATAGACCATACCCCTGAGACTGAAGACTCCCCCTGTGACAACATCACTTTTACATGACATGATCAACGTGTCATTGTTTAGTTTAAGAATGCAAAAAATGAACAAGATGTATTTTCCGTTGAAACATCAATTGCCAATGATGTTCATGATTTACTTGCTCATTGTGAAGGAGGGGTGGTGAGTACACACTGACTAACCACAGGGGGCATACATGCAGTACAGACACACTGACCAACCACAGGGGGCATACATGCAGTACAGACACACTGACCAACCACAAGGGGCATACATGCAGTACAGACACACTGACTAACCACAAGGGGCATACATGCAGTACAGACACACTGACTAACCACAAGGGGCATACATGCAGTACAGACACACTGACCAACCACAAGGGGCATACATGCAGTACAGACACACTGACTAACCACAAGGGGCATACATGCAGTACAGACACACTGACCAACCACAAGGGGCATACATGCAGTACAGACACACTGACTAACCACAAGGGGCATACATGCAGTACAGACACACTGACTAACCACAAGGGGCATACATGCAGTACAGACACACTGACTAACCACAGGGGGCATCCATGCAGTACAGTCACAGTGACTAACCACAAGGTGCATACATGCATTACAGGCACACTGACTAACCACAAGGGGCATACATGCAGTACAGACACACTGACTAACCACAAGGGGCATACATGCAGTACAGACACACTGACCAACCACAAGGGGCATACATGCAGTACAGACACACTGACTAACCACAAGGGGCATACATGCAGTACAGACACACTGACCAACCACAAGTGGCATACATGCAGTACAGACACAGTGACTAACCACAAGTGGCATACATGCAGTACAGACACACTGACTAACCACAAGCGGCATACATGCAGTACAGACACACTGACTAACCACAAGGGGCATACATGCAGTACAGACACACTGACTAACCACAAGCGGCATACATGCAGTACAGACACACTGACTAACCACAAGGGGCATACATGCAGTACAGACACACTGACTAACCACAAGGGGCATACATGCAGTACAGACACACTGACTAACCACAAGGGGCATACATGCAGTACAGACACACTGACTAACCACAAGCGGCATACATGCAGTACAGACACACGGACTAACCACAAGGGGCATACATGCAGTACAGACACACTGACCAACCACAAGGGGCATACATGCAGTACAGACACACTGACCAACCATAAGGGGCATACATGCAGTACAGACACACTGACCAACCACAAGGGGCATACATGCAGTACAGACACACTGACCAACCACAAGGGGCATACATGCAGTACAGACACACTGACTAACCACAAGCGGCATACATGCAGTACAGACACACTGACTAACCACAGGGGGCATACATGCAGTACAGACACACTGACCAACCACAGGGGGCATACATGCAGTACAGACACACTGACTAACCACAAGGGGCATACATGCAGTACAGACACACTGACTAACCACAAGGGGCATACATGCAGTACAGACACACTGAACAACCACAAGGGGCATACATGCAGTACAGACACACTGACCAACCACAAGGGGCATACATGCAGTACAGACACACTGACCAACCACAAGTGGCATACATGCAGTACAGACACAGTGACTAACCACAAGGGGCATACATGCAGTACAGACACACTGACTAACCACAAGCGGCATACATGCAGTACAGACACACTGACTAACCACAAGGGGCATACATGCAGTACAGACACACTGACTAACCACAAGGGGCATACATGCAGTACAGACACACTGACTAACCACAAGGGGCATACATGCAGTACAGACACACTGACTAACCACAAGCGGCATACATGCAGTACAGACACACTGACTAACCACAAGCGGCATACATGCAGTACAGACACACTGACTAACCACAAGGGGCATACATGCAGTACAGACACACTGACCAACCACAAGGGGCATACATGCAGTACAGACACACTGACCAACCATAAGGGGCATACATGCAGTACAGACACACTGACCAACCACAAGGGGCATACATGCAGTACAGACACACTGACCAACCACAAGCGGCATACGTGCATTACAGACACACTGACTAACCACAAGCGGCATACATGCAGTACAGACACACTGACTAACCACAGGGGGCATACATGCAGTACAGACACACTGACCAACCACAAGGGGCATACATGCAGTACAGACACACTGACCAACCACAAGCGGCATACGTGCATTACAGACACACTGACTAACCACAAGCGGCATACATGCAGTACAGACACACTGACTAACCACAGGGGGCATACATGCAGTACAGACACACTGACCAACCACAGGGGGCATACATGCAGTACAGACACACTGACTAACCACAGGGGGCATACATGCAGTACAGACACACTGACTAACCACAAGGGGCATACATGCAGTACAGACACACTGACCAACCACAAGGGGCATACATGCAGTACAGACACACTGACCAACCACAAGGGGCATACATGCAGTACAGATACACTGACCAACCACAAGGGGCATACATGCAGTACAGACACACTGACCAACCACAAGGGGCATACATGCAGTACAGATACACTGACCAACCACAAGGGGCATACATGCAGTACAGACACACTGACCAACCACAGGGGGCATACATGCAGTACAGACACACTGACTAACCACAAGGGGCATACATGCAGTACAGACACACTGACTAACCACAAGGGGCATACATGCAGTACAGACACACTGACTAACCACAAGGGGCATACATGCAGTACAGACACACTGACTAACCACAAGGGGCATACATGCAGTACAGACACACTGACTAACCACAAGCGGGATACATGCAGTACAGACACACTGACTAACCACAAGCGGCATACATGCAGTACAGACACACTGACTAACCACAAGGGGCATACATGCAGTACAGACACACTGACCAACCACAAGGGGCATACATGCAGTACAGACACACTGACCAACCATAAGGGGCATACGTGCAGTACAGACACACTGACCAACCACAAGGGGCATACGTGCAGTACAGACACACTGACCAACCACAAGCGGCATACGTGCATTACAGACACACTGACTAACCACAAGCGGCATACATGCAGTACAGACACACTGACTAACCACAGGGGGCATACATGCAGTACAGACACACTGACCAACCACAAGGGGGCATACATGCAGTACAGACACACTGACTAACCACAAGGGGCATACATGCAGTACAGACACACTGACTAACCACAGGGGGCATACATGCAGTACAGACACACTGACCAACCACAGGGGGCATACATGCAGTACAGACACACTGACTAACCACAAGTGGCATACATGCAGTACAGACACACTGACTAACCACAGGGGGCATACATGCAGTACAGACACACTGACTAACCACAAGGGGCATACATGCAGTACAGACACACTGACTAACCACAGGGGGCATACATGCAGTACAGACACACTGACCAACCACAGGGGGCATACATGCAGTACAGATACACTGACTAACCACAAGGGGCATACATGCAGTACAGACACACTGACCAACCACAAGGGGCATACATGCAGTACAGATACACTGACCAACCACAAGGGGCATACATGCAGTACAGACACACTGACCAACCACAAGGGGCATACATGCAGTACAGATACACTGACCAACCACAAGGGGCATACATGCAGTACAGACACACTGACTAACCACAAGGGGCATACATGCAGTACAGACACACTGACCAACCACAAGGGGCATACATGCAGTACAGACACACTGACCAACCACAAGGGGCATACATGCAGTACAGACACACTGACCAACCACAAGCGGCATACATGCAGTACAGACACACTGACTGTGGGAATATTTTGTGACAAAGGTGCAGATTTTGTGTTTGGTAATGAAATTCGCATCCCATTGTATTTCCTTACAAAGCCTTACCAGCCAAAGGTTTTGAAGCAGCTGAAAGACACACAGTTGCTAACGACAATGGCAGAAACTCTGATGCTGATTGATGAGTTCAAAGTGATACTTGCTGCCGAGTAAAATTTAAACCAATGTCTGAACTGTCCATACTGGATTTCTTTATGATCACAGCTCCACAGTGTTGGGAAGATTTCCAAGACAGAGAACATTATTGGTTCATGGACTATGGCGCTATCTGCACCCACACAGGACTGTTGTGGACAATTGCTGAAGCAAAGCAGCTATCTTTACACGCTGACATCGGGATGCCAGAGGAAGGGGTTAGTGAACTTGTTGCATTTATGACTGTTTTCCAAGTCACTGACAGGACTGGATGCCCTGAAAGTCTTCACACTGAGAAATGGACATTTGATACAGAGTCTATATGTGCTGCTGTCCAAAGCTGGAAGAATGACGTGGGACATGCTGATACACACACCTACAGCTTCAATGGTGTGCGCACAAGTGAACTGAGCACAGAACATGGTGTGCAATGCACCATAAAGACAGCACTGATGGTGCTAAAACTGTTATACCATGACGGAGCTGACGCTGCATCCGAGCAAGCTCAAATCAAAGGGATTCCTTATATCCAAACCATGGTCAGAGACTTTGCAAACACCTGTTACGTTTGCCAACAGCTGGGAATGTGGCCTACCTTGCTTACTACTGATACAGGCCTCATATACTGTGACATTGCCAACAGCTAGGAATGTGGCCTACCTTATTACTACTGATACAGGCCTCATATACTGTGACATTGCCAACAGCTGGGAATGTGACCTACCTTACTTACTACTGATACAGGCCTCATATACTGTGACATTGCCAACAGCTGGGAATGTGGCCTACCTTACTTACTACTGATACAGGCCTCATATACTGTGACATTGCCAACAGCTGGGAATGTGGCCTACCTTGCTTACTACTGATACAGGCCTCATATACTGTGACATTGCCAACAGCTGGGAATGTGACCTACCTTACTTACTACTGATACAGGCCTCATATACTGTGACATTGCCAACAGCTGGGAATGTGGCCTACCTTACTTACTACTGATAAAGGCCTCATATACTGTGACATTGCCAACAGCTGGGAATGTGGCCTACCTTGCTTACTACTGATACAGGCCTCATATACTGTGACATTGCCAACAGCTGGGAATGTGACCTACCGTGCTTACTACTGATAAAGGCCTCATATACTGTGACATTGCCAACAGCTGGGAATGTGGCCTACCTTACTTACTACTGATACAGGCCTCATATACTGTGACATTGCCAACAGCTGGGAATGTGGCCTACCTTGCTTACTACTGATAAAGGCCTCATATACTGTGACATTGCCAACAGCTGGGAATGTGGCCTACCTTGCTTACTACTGATACAGGCCTCATATACTGTGACATTGCCAACAGCTGGGAATGTGGCCTACCTTACTTACTACTGATACAGGCCTCATATACTGTGACATTGCCAACAGCTGGGAATGTGGCCTACCTTACTTACTACTGATACAGGCCTCATATACTGTGACATTGCCAACAGCTGGGAATGTGGCCTACCTTGCTTACTACTGATACAGGCCTCATATACTGTGACATTGCCAACAGCTGGGAACGTGGCCTACCTTACTACTGATACAGGCCTCATATACTGTGACATTGCCAACAGCTGGGAACGTGGCCTACCTTGCTTACTACTGATACAGGCCTCATATACTGTGACATTGCCAACAGCTGGGAATGTGACCTACCTTACTTACTACTGATACAGGCCTCATATACTGTGACATTGCCAACAGCTGGGAATGTGGCCTACCTTGCTTACTACTGATACAGGCCTCATATACTGTGACATTGCCAACAGCTGGGAATGTGACCTACCTTGCTTACTACTGATAAAGGCCTCATATACTGTGACATTGCCAACAGCTGGGAATGTGGCCTAACTTACTTACTACTGATAAAGGCCTCATGTACTGTGACATTGCCAACAGCTGGGAATGTGGCCTACCTTGCTTACTACTGATAAAGGCCTCATGTACTGTGACATTGCCAACAGCTGGGAATGTGGCCTACCTTACTTACTACTGATAAAGGCCTCATATACTGTGACATTGCCAACAGCTGGGAATGTGGCCTACCTTACTTACTACTGATAAAGGCCTCATGTACTGTGACATTGCCAACAGCTGGGAATGTGGCCTACCTTACTTACTACTGATAAAGGCCTCATATACTGTGACATTGCCAACAGCTGGGAATGTGGCCTACCTTACTTACTACTGATAAAGGCCTCATATACTGTGACATTGCCAACAGCTGGGAATGTGGCCTACCTCGCTTACTACTGATAAAGGCCTCATATACTGTGACATTGCCAACAGCTGGGAATGTTGCCTACCTTACTTACTACTGATACAGGCCTCATATACTGTGACATTGCCAACAGCTGGGAATGTGGCCTACCTTGCTTACTACTGATAAAGGCCTCATATACTGTGACATTGCCAACAGCTGGGAATGTGGCCTACCTTACTTACTACTGATAAAGGCCTCATATACTGTGACATTGCCAACAGCTGGGAATGTGGCCTACTTTGCTTGTTACTACTGATACAGGCCTCATATACTGTGACATTGCCAACAGCTGGGAATGTGGCCTACCTTACTTACTACTGATACAGGCCTCATATACTGTGACATTGCCAACAGCTGGGAATGTGGCCTACCTTATTTACTACTGATACAGGCCTCATATACTGTGACATTGCCAACAGCTGGGAGTGTGGCCTACCTTACTTACTACTGATAAAGGCCTCATATACTGTGACATTGCCAACAGCTGGGAATGTGGCCTACTTTGCTTGTTACTACTGATACAGGCCTCATATACTGTGACATTGCCAACAGCTGGGAATGTGGCCTACCTTACTACTGATACAGGCCTCATATACTGTGACATTGCCAACAGCTGGGTATGTGGCCTACCTTGCTTACTACTGATAAAGGCCTCATATACTGTGACATTGCCAACAGCTGGGAATGTGGCCTACCTTGCTTACTACTGATACAGGCCTCATATACTGTGACATTGCCAACAGCTGGGAGTGTGGCCTACCTTACTTACTACTGATACAGGCCTCATATACTGTGACATTGCCAACAGCTGGGAATGTGGCCTACCTTACTTACTACTGATACAGGCCTCATATACTGTGACATTGCCAACAGCTGGGAATGTGGCCTACCTTACTTACTACTGATACAGGCCTCATATACTGTGACATTGCCAACAGCTGGGAATGTGGCCTACCTTGCTTACTACTGATAAAGGCCTCATATACTGTGACATTGCCAACAGCTGGGAATGTGACCTACCTTACTTACTACTGATACAGGCCTCATGTACTGTGACATTGCCAACAGCTGGGAATGTGACCTACCTTATTACTACTGATACAGGCCTCATATACTGTGACATTGCCAACAGCTGGGAATGTGGCCTACCTTGCTTACTACTGATACAGGCCTCATGTACTGTGACATTGCCAACAGCTGGGAATGTGACCTACCTTATTACTACTGATACAGGCCTCATATACTGTGACATTGCCAACAGCTGGGTATGTGGCCTACCTTGCTTACTACTGATAAAGGCCTCATATACTGTGACATTGCCAACAGCTGGGAATGTGGCCTACCTTGCTTACTACTGATAAAGGCCTCATATACTGTGACATTGCCAACAGCTGGGAATGTGGCCTACCTCGCTTACTACTGATACAGGCCTCATATACTGTGACATTGCCAACAGCTGGGAATGTGGCCTACCTTGCTTACTACTGATAAAGGTCTCATATACTGTGACATTGCCAACAGCTGGGAATGTGACCTACCTTGCTTACTACTGATACAGGCCTCATATACTGTGACATTGCCAACAGCTGGAAATGTGGCCTAACTTACTTACTACTGATAAAGGCCTCATATACTGTGACATTGCCAACAGCTGGGAATGTGGCCTACCTTGCTTACTACTGATAAAGGCCTCATGTACTGTGACATTGCCAACAGCTGGGAATGTGGCCTACCTTACTTACTACTGATAAAGGCCTCATATACTGTGACATTGCCAACAGCTGGGAATGTGGCCTTCCTTGCTTACTACTGATACAGGCCTCATATACTGTGATATTGCCAACAGCTGGGAATGTGGCCTACCTTACTTACTACTGATACAGGCCTCATATACTGTGACATTGCCAACAGCTGGGAATGTGGCCTACCTTACTTACTACTGATGCAGGCCTCATATACTGTGACATTGCCAACAGCTGGGTATGTGGCCTACCTTGCTTACTACTGATAAAGGCCTCATATACTGTGACATTGCCAACAGCTGGGAATGTGGCCTACCTTGCTTACTACTGATACAGGCCTCATATACTGTGACATTGCCAACAGCTGGGAGTGTGGCCTACCTTACTTACTACTGATACAGGCCTCATATACTGTGACATTGCCAACAGCTGGGAATGTGGCCTACCTTACTTACTACTGATACAGGCCTCATATACTGTGACATTGCCAACAGCTGGGAATGTGGCCTACCTTGCTTACTACTGATAAAGGCCTCATATACTGTGACATTGCCAACAGCTGGGAATGTGGCCTACCTTGCTTACTACTGATACAGGCCTCATATACTGTGACATTGCCAACAGCTGGGTATGTGGCCTACCTTGCTTACTACTGATAAAGGCCTCATATACTGTGACATTGCCAACAGCTGGGAATGTGGCCTACCTTGCTTACTACTGATAAAGGCCTCATATACTGTGACATTGCCAACAGCTGGGAATGTGGCCTACCTCGCTTACTACTGATACAGGCCTCATATACTGTGACATTGCCAACAGCTGGGAATGTGGCCTACCTTGCTTACTACTGATAAAGGTCTCATATACTGTGACATTGCCAACAGCTGGGAATGTGGCCTACCTTGCTTACTACTGATACAGGCCTCATATACTGTGACATTGCCAACAGCTGGGAATGTGGCCTACCTTACTTACTACTGATAAAGGCCTCGTATACTGTGACATTGCCAACAGCTGGGAATGTGGCCTACCTTGCTTACTACTGATACAGGCCTCATATACTGTGACATTGCCAACAGCTGGGAATGTGGCCTACCTTACTTACTACTGATAAAGGCCTCATATACTGTGACATTGCCAACAGCTGGGAATGTGGCCTACCTTACTTACTACTGATAAAGGCCTCATATACTGTGACATTGCCAACAGCTGGGAATGTGGCCTACCTTACTTACTACTGATAAAGGCCTCATATACTGTGACATTGCCAACAGCTGGGAATGTGGCCTACCTTAGTTACTACTGATACAGGCCTCATATACTGTGACATTGCCAACAGCTGGGAATGTGGCCTACCTTACTTACTACTGATAAAGGCCTCATATACTGTGACATTGCCAACAGCTGGGAATGTGACCTACCTTACTTACTACTGATACAGGCCTCATATACTGTGACATTGCCAACAGCTGGGAATGTGGCCTACCTTACTTACTACTGATAAAGGCCTCATATACTGTGACATTGCCAACAGCTGGGAATGTGGCCTACCTTACTTACTACTGATACAGGCCTCATATACTGTGACATTGCCAACAGCTGGGAATGTGGCCTACCTTACTTACTACTGATACAGGCCTCATATACTGTGACATTGCCAACAGCTGGGAATGTGGCCTACCTTGCTTACTACTGATACAGGCCTCATGTACTGTGACATTGCCAACAGCTGGGAATGTGGCCTACCTTGCTTACTACTGATAAAGGCCTCATGTACTGTGACATTGCCAACAGCTGGGAATGTGGCCTACCTCGCTTACTACTGATACAGGCCTCATATACTGTGACATTGCCAACAGCTGGGAATGTGACCTACCCTGCTTACTACTGATAAAGGCCTCATATACTGTGACATTGCCAACAGCTGGGAACGTGGCCTACCTTGCTTACTACTGATAAAGGCCTCATATACTGTGACATTGCCAACAGCTGGGTATGTGGCCTACCTTGCTTACTACTGATACAGGCCTCATATACTGTGACATTGCCAACAGCTGGGAATGTGGCCTACCTTACTTACTACTGATACAGGCCTCATATACTGTGACATTGCCAACAGCTGGGAATGTGGCCTACCTTACTTACTACTGATACAGGCCTCATATACTGTGACATTGCCAACAGCTGGGAATGTGGCCTACCTTGCTTACTACTGATAAAGGCCTCATATACTGTGACATTGCCAACAGCTGGGAATGTGGCCTACCTTGCTTACTACTGATAAAGGCCTCATATACTGTGACATTGCCAACAGCTGGGAATGTGGCCTACCTTGCTTACTACTGATACAGGCCTCATGTACTGTGACATTGCCAACAGCTGGGAATGTGGCCTACCTTGCTTACTACTGATAAAGGCCTCATATACTGTGACATTGCCAACAGCTGGGAATGTGACCTACCTTACTTACTACTGATAAAGGCCTCATATACTGTGACCTTGCCAACAGCTGGGAATGTGGCCTACCTTACTTACTACTGATAAAGGCCTCATATACTGTGACATTGCCAACAGCTGGGAATGTGGCCTACCTTACTTACTACTGATACAGGCCTCATATACTGTGACATTGCCAACAGCTGGGAATGTGGCCTACCTTACTTACTACTGATACAGGCCTCATATACTGTGACATTGCCAACAGCTGGGAATGTGGCCTACCCTGCTTACTACTGATAAAGGCCTCATATACTGTGACATTGCCAACAGCTGGGTATGTGGCCTACCTTACTTACTACTGATACAGGCCTCATATACTGTGACATTGCCAACAGCTGGGTATGTTGCCTACCTTGCTTACTACTGATACAGGCCTCATATACTGTGACATTGCCAATAGCTGGGAATGTGGCCTACCTTGCTTACTACTGATACAGGCCTCATATACTGTGACATTGCCAACAGCTGGGAGTGTGGCCTACCTTATTTACTACTGATACAGGCCTCATATACTGTGACATTGCCAACAGCTGGGAGTGTGGCCTACCTTACTTACTACTGATACAGGCCTCATATACTGTGACATTGCCAACAGCTGGGAGTGTGGCCTACCTTATTACTACTGATACAGGCCTCATGTACTGTGACATTGCCAACAGCTGGGTATGTGGCCTACCTTATTACTACTGATAAAGGCCTCATATACTGTGACATTGCCAACAGCTGGGAATGTGGCCTACCTTGCTTACTACTGATAAAGGTCTCATATACTGTGACATTGCCAACAGCTGGGAATGTGGCCTACCTTGCTTACTACTGATAAAGGCCTCATATACTGTGACATTGCCAACAGCTGGGAATGTGGCCTACCTTATTACTACTGATAAAGGCCTCATATACTGTGACATTGCCAACAGCTGGGAATGTGGCCTACCTTGCTTACTACTGATAAAGGTCTCATATACTGTGACATTGCCAACAGCTGGGAATGTGGCCTACCTTGCTTACTACTGATAAAGGCCTCGTATACTGTGACATTGCCAACAGCTGGGAATGTGGCCTACCTTGCTTACTACTGATAAAGGCCTCATATACTGTGACATTGCCAACAGCTGGGAATGTGACCTACCCTGCTTACTACTGATAAAGGCCTCATATACTGTGACATTGCCAACAGCTGGGAATGTGGCCTACCTTACTTACTACTGATACAGGCCTCATATACTGTGACATTGCCAACAGCTGGAAATGTGGCCTACCTTACTTACTACTGATACAGGCCTCATATACTGTGACATTGCCAACAGCTGGGAATGTGGCCTACCTCGCTTACTACTGATACAGGCCTCATATACTGTGACATTGCCAACAGCTGGGAATGTGACCTACCTTATTACTACTGATACAGGCCTCATATACTGTGACATTGCCAACAGCTGGGAATGTGGCCTACCTTACTTACTATTACTACTGATACAGGCCTCATATACTGTGACATTGCCAACAGCTGGGAACGTGGCCTACCTTGCTTACTACTGATAAAGGCCTCATATACTGTGACATTGCCAACAGCTGGGTATGTGGCCTACCTTGCTTACTACTGATACAGGCCTCATATACTGTGACATTGCCAACAGCTGGGAATGTGGCCTACCTTACTTACTACTGATACAGGCCTCATATACTGTGACATTGCCAACAGCTGGGAATGTGGCCTACCTTACTTACTACTGATACAGGCCTCATATACTGTGACATTGCCAACAGCTGGGTATGTGGCCTACCTTGCTTACTACTGATACAGGCCTCATATACTGTGACATTGCCAACAGCTGGGAATGTGGCCTACCTTACTTACTACTGATACAGGCCTCATATACTGTGACATTGCCAACAGCTGGGAATGTGGCCTACCTTACTTACTACTGATACAGGCCTCATATACTGTGACATTGCCAACAGCTGGGAATGTGGCCTACCTTGCTTACTACTGATACAGGCCTCATGTACTGTGACATTGCCAACAGCTGGAAATGTGGCCTACCTTGCTTACTACTGATACAGGCCTCATGTACTGTGACATTGCCAACAGCTGGGAATGTGACCTACCTTACTTACTACTGATACAGGCCTCATATACTGTGACATTGCCAACAGCTGGGAATGTGGCCTACCTTACTTACTACTGATACAGGCCTCATGTACTGTGACATTGCCAACAGCTGGGAATGTGACCTACCTTACTTACTACTGATACAGGCCTCATATACTGTGACATTGCCAACAGCTGGGAATGTGGCCTACCTTACTTACTACTGATACAGGCCTCATATACTGTGACATTGCCAACAGCTGGGAATGTGGCCTACCTCGCTTACTACTGATACAGGCCTCATATACTGTGACATTGCCAACAGCTGGGAATGTGGCCTATTTAATATTTAATCACTATTTCAGCAATGTATATAAGTTGTGTCCCTGTCCTGCACTGTAATGTACTGTAAGTTACTTGTTTCTTGTTCACTTATTAGTTCTATGTACTATGTAAGGCGCTGCGGAACACTTGTGGCGCCATATAAATAAAGGATAATAATAATAATAATAATACAGGCCTCATATACTGTGACATTGCCAACAGCTGGGAATGTGACCTACCCTGCTTACTACTGATACAGGCCTCATATACTGTGACATTGCCAACAGCTGGGAACGTGGCCTACCCTGCTTACTACTAATACAGGCCTCATATACTGTGACATTGCCAACAGCTGGGAACGTGGCCTACCTTGCTTACTACTGATACAGGCCTCATATACTGTGACATTGCCAACAGCTGGGAACGTGGCCTACCTTGCTTACTACTGATACAGGCCTCATATACTGTGACATTGCCAACAGCTGGGAATGTGGCCTACCTTGCTTACTACTGATACAGGCCTCATATACTGTGACATTGCCAACAGCTGGGAATGTGGCCTACCTTACTTACTACTGATACAGGCCTCATATACTGTGACATTGCCAACAGCTGGGAATGTGGCCTACCTCGCTTACTACTGATTATTATTATTATTATTATTATTGTTTTGCTGGGGAAGCCTTGGCTGGGTGCAGCTTTTTTTCTAAGTGCAGTTTTTTAAGTGCATAACTAGCGTTAGACCTGCGTTATTTTTTATTAGTTAATTCTTCTGCTGATCCTGAATGAATTGACACCGCCTCTCTCCCAATCTACAGGTAACTGAAGTTGACTGTGACTGCAAAGTGTTTCACCTCCTGTGCCTCCTTTATTAATTATAATCATAGGTAACTGAAGTTGACTGTGACTGCAAAGTGTTTCACCTCCTGTGCCTCCTTTATTAATTATAATCATAGGTAACTGAAGTTGACTGTGACTGCAAAGTGTTTCACCTCCTGTGCCTCCTTTATTAATTATAATCATAGGTAACTGAAGTTGACTGTGACTGCAAAGTGTTTCACCTCCTGTGCCTCCTTTATTAATTATAATCATAGGTAACTGAAGTTGACTGTGACTGCAAAGTGTTTCACCTCCTGTGCCTCCTTTATTAATTATAATCATAGGTAACTGAAGTTGACTGTGACTGCAAAGTGTTTCACCTCCTGTGCCTCCTTTATTAATTATAATCATAGGTAACTGAAGTTGACTGTGACTGCAAAGTGTTTCACCTCCTGTGCCTCCTTTATTAATTATAATCATAGGTAACTAAAGTTGACTGTGACTGCAAAGTGTTTCACCTCCTGTGCCTCCTTTATTAATTATAATCATAGGTAACTGAAGTTGACTGTGACTGCAAAGTGTTTCACCTCCTGTGCCTCCTTTATTAATTATAATCATAGGTAACTGAAGTTGACTGTGACTGCAAAGTGTTTCACCTCCTGTGCCTCCTTTATTAATTATAATCATAGGTAACTGAAGTTGACTGTGACTGCAAAGTGTTTCACCTCCTGTGCCTCCTTTATTAATTATAATCATAGGTAACTGAAGTTGACTGTGACTGCAAAGTGTTTCACCTCCTGTGCCTCCTTTATTAATTATAATCATAGGTAACTGAAGTTGACTGTGACTGCAAAGTGTTTCACCTCCTGTGCCTCCTTTATTAATTATAATCATAGGTAACTGAAGTTGACTGTGACTGCAAAGTGTTTCACCTCCTGTGCCTCCTTTATTAATTATAATCATAGGTAACTGAAGTTGACTGTGACTGCAAAGTGTTTCACCTCCTGTGCCTCCTTTATTAATTATAATCATAGGTAACTGAAGTTGACTGTGACTGCAAAGTGTTTCACCTCCTGTGCCTCCTTTATTAATTATAATCATAGGTAACTAGCTTATTCTTTACTGAATCCTTATGCTTTTGTTTCTAATGCCTTATGATTTGTAATAGTTACATTGTTTTAAGGATTCTCTCAGTTTATTGACTAAAGTGAATGCTTGATTTATTTGTAGCCTTAGATGTATGGTATGTGGTCATTGTTGACTTAAGCCATTTTTATTGCTAGCTTTCTCTGGCTGGCCAATTGGGGGTTTTCATTAATTAGTGTCCACACTTGCCTGCTTCCCTGTATAAGTGTCAGTAGTTTGGCTGGGGAAGCCTTGGCTAAGTGCAGTTTTTTAAGTGCATAACTAGCGTTAGACCTGCGTTAAACCGAGGAAAAACAGAAGGAGAAAAAAGGTCCATCACGCAACAAACCCCAACAATCTAAAGACTCAGACTACAACTGGACTCCCTGTACAATCACGGCAAGAACACTTCTAATGCTATTCATAATGCTGGCCTACTGATTCTAGCATACAATTCAATGCTTATCGTACTTTTCCCCATGTCAGTTTATATCTATCAACTTTGAAACACTGTCCTTTATCTCAGCTCTCTTGCCTAGCCTCACATCCTCTGTCTGCTTACAATCTGCGTTATTTTTCACATTCTGCACACTTTAGAACCCCACTTTTATTTCTCCCTATAACAATCTTGTTAATCTGCATACATATTGATACACTGTTCTTTGATACGTCACTGTTTTCTTACTTGCATTCCTACAAATCTCTTGCACTCATATCTCATTTAAATTTCCAAATTTCTTTCCTCTTGTTTACTTATAAACACCATGACAAGGTTTTCGTCAACTCCCTCCTTCCCTCTGTCTCTACCTAATCCTCTGTTCTGCCCCCTGCTTCCACCTTTATCCTTTCCCCCTTATCTCTTCCACCTCCTCCTCCCCTTCTCCCCCCTCCTCTGTCTGCCTACTCTTCACTCCTCACCCATTACTCCACTTTCTTCCTGTTCTACCCCCCCTCTGTCCTACTACCCCACCACCAAACCCTCCTCCTACACTCCTCTCCCTGTCACTTCACCCCACTGCCATCCACATCTCCCTCCCTGCCCACCTCCTATTGGTTCCCTTTCCAGCTCAGGTGCCCGCACCATCACTAAACTCTATTCATATCGGTCCCCCAAATTAATCTCACCTCCACGTTACAGCAACCCGGACAATCTCATTCACATCTCCCCCACAAATGCTATCTCTCTATCCTGTGCCCTCTGGAACGCCAGGTCAGTCTGTAATAAACTGGTCCCCACCCATGACCTTTTTATCTCCAACTCTCTGAATCTCCTAGCCATCACTGAAACTTGGATCTCACCCTCTGACACCACTTCTCCTGCTGCTCTATCCTCTGGGGGCTTTGCCTTCTCCCACACCCCCCGGCCTGGGGGTCGCCATGGTGGTGGAGTTGGGGTCCTTCTATCCACCAGTTACTCATACCAGCTAATACCCTCTGAACCATCCCTTACATTCCCCACATTTGAGGTTCATGCTATACGACTCTTCCAACCAGTAAACCTCAGAGTAGCTGTCATTTACCGTCCCCCTGGCTCTCCCTCCAAATTCCTTGACAACTTCGCTTCCTGGCTCCCTCACTTTCTCTCCTCAGATCTTCCCTCCATTATCCTAGGTGATTTTAATATTCCTATTGACATTCCCACAGAATCCTCTGCAGCTAAACTCCTTACCCTCACCTCTTCATTTGGTCTCGCCCAATGGACCTCCTCACCCTCCCATGTGAGTGGGCACTCACTTGACCTGGTCTTTACGCACCGTTGTGATATTTCTGATTACTCCAATTGCCCATTCCCCCTCTCTGACCATCACCTTCTCTCTTTTAACCTATCCCTCTCTCCTTGCCCTCCTCTAACTCCTAAGGCTACCATTACTAAGCGTAATATTGAGGCTATTGACACTGTTGCTTTTTCCTCCCTGCTGGACTCTCTTCTCTCCCCTATCATTTCTCTCTCCTGTCCTGAACAAGCTACTTCCCTGTACAATTCCTCCCTTGCTTCTGCTCTTGATTCTGTTGCTCCAGCAATAACCACTCACCCTCGCAGATCCACACCACAACCCTGGCATTCCAAATGCACCAGATACCTACAAAAGTGTTCAAGAATTGCGGAGCGTCAGTGGAGAAAGTCACGCTCTAAGGCTGACTTCCTCCATTTCAAATTTATTCTCTCCTCCTACAATGCTTCCCTGTCTCTCTCCAAACAAACATATTTCAAGAACCTCATCTCCTCCCAGTCCTCAAACCCCCGGCGTCTCTTTGCCACTTTCAACTCCCTACTCTGCCCTTCCCCTCCTTGCCTTCCCTCCTCGCTCTCTGCCCTCGACTTTGCCACCTACTTTACATCTAAAATTGACTCCATACGTGAGGACATCATATCCCATCAGACCCTTAGCACTCCTCTCCCTCCTTGCCCTTACCACCCCTCCCCTTCTGTCTCACCAACTCTGACATCCTTCTCCCCTGCTTCTGGAGAGGAAGTCTTGGCCCTCATCCGGTCCTCCCCTCCTTCCACCTCCCCTCTTGACCCTATCCCTTCCCGTCTCCTCTCCCACTTGTCTCCTTCTGCCTGTTCCCATCTGGCTCACCTCCTTAATCTTTCCCTATCATCTGGCACTGTCCCTTCTGCATTCAAACATGCTCTTGTCTCCCCCATTCTTAAAAAACCTACCCTTGATCCTAACATACTTTCAAACTATCGACCCATCTCTCTTCTCCCTTTTGCTTCCAAACTCCTTGAGCGTATTGTCTACAACCGCCTTACCACCTTTCTTTCCTCCCACTCCCTCCTTGACTCATTTCAATCTGGCTTCCGATCTCTCCACTCCACGGAAACTGCCCTCACGAAAGTCAGCAACGACCTCCTTGCTGCCAAATCCAAGGGTCACTACTCTCTGCTCATTCTCCTTGACCTCTCTGCTGCATTTGACACTGTAGACCACCCTCTCCTCCTGCAAATCCTTTACTCTCTCGGTTTACGTGAAACTGCCCTCTCCTGGCTTTCCTCCTACCTCTCTGATCGTTCCTTCGCTGTGTCCTCTCATGACTCCTCTTCCCCTCCACTTCCACTAAAGGTAGGAGTTCCCCAAGGTTCTGTTCTTGGACCTCTCCTTTTCTCCCTATATACATCCTCTTTAGGTGAACTCATTAACTCCTTTGACCTCCAATATCATCTCTATGCAGATGATACTCAAATTTACCTTTCCACCCCTGAGCTCACCCCTGAGCTCCTTACCCGTATCTCCAACTGTCTCTCTGCTGTCTCTTCGTGGATGTCCCAGCGCTTTCTTAAACTTAACATGTCTAAGACTGAGCTGATCATCTTCCCACCCTCTTCCACTACATCACTTTCCACAATTTTGTTATCTATTGATGGCACAACTATCTCCTCTAGCCCCAAAGTGCGCTGTCTTGGAGTTATCCTAGACTCCTCCCTCTCCTTTAAACCGCACATTCAGCACATCTCGCAGTCCTGCCGTTTTCACCTAAAAAATATCTCCAGGATTAGACCCTTCCTCACCCAGGATGCCACTAAAACCCTCATCCACTCACTGGTCATATCCAGATTGGACTACTGTAACCTTCTCCTAGCTGGCCTCCCAGTCTCTCACCTCTCTCCACTACAATCTGTTCTCAATGCTGCTGCTCGGCTCATCTTCCTCTCCAGACGTTCTATATCTGCTTCCCCTCTCCTTCAAGCCCTACACTGGCTCCCCTTCCCCTTCAGATGCCAATTCAAGGTTCTTACATTCACCTACAAAGCCCTCACCAAATCCTCTCCCGCATACATTTCTGACCTTCTCTCCCTTCACACTCCCACCCGCCCACTTCGCTCAACTAATGCATGCCGCCTCTCTTGCCAACTGATTACTTCCTCCCACTCCCGCATCCGAGATTTTGCCCGTGCTGCTCCCTACCTTTGGAATGCTCTCCCTCTCCCTATCAGACTCTCCACCTCTCTACAAATCTTCAAACGGGCTCTCAAGACCCACTACTTCATCAAGGCCTTCCAGCACTCCTCCTAACCCACCTCATGCTCTTTCCTTCCTATCTTCCCCTTCTGTGTCACGCCTGTCTGTCTGCCCCTCCCCTTAGAATGTAAGCTCTCATGAGCAGGGACCTCTTCCCTCATGTGCTTCTCTTTACATTTTCTTCTACTCTCTACTCCCCATTAGGGCACCTAACACGGGACCGCCAACTCCCGGCAGCTTATTGTGAGTGCTTTAATCACTATTTCAGCAATGTATATAAGTTGTGTCCCTGTCCTGCACTGTAATGTACTGTAAGTTACTTGTTTCTTGTTCACTTATTAGTTCTATGTACTATGTAAGGCGCTGCGGAACACTTGTGGCGCCATATAAATAAAGGATAATAATAATAATAATAATACAGGCCTCATATACTGTGACATTGCCAACAGCTGGGAATGTGACCTACCCTGCTTACTACTGATACAGGCCTCATATACTGTGACATTGCCAACAGCTGGGAACGTGGCCTACCCTGCTTACTACTAATACAGGCCTCATATACTGTGACATTGCCAACAGCTGGGAACGTGGCCTACCTTGCTTACTACTGATACAGGCCTCATATACTGTGACATTGCCAACAGCTGGGAACGTGGCCTACCTTGCTTACTACTGATACAGGCCTCATATACTGTGACATTGCCAACAGCTGGGAATGTGGCCTACCTTGCTTACTACTGATACAGGCCTCATATACTGTGACATTGCCAACAGCTGGAAATGTGGCCTACCTTGCTTACTACTGATACAGGCCTCATGTACTCTGACATTGCCAACAGCTGGGAATGTGGCCTACCTCGCTTACTACTGATACAGGCCTCATATACTGTGACATTGCCAACAGCTGGGAATGTGGCCTACCTCGCTTACTACTGATACAGGCCTCATATACTGTGACATTGCCAACAGCTGGGAATGTGGCCTACCTTGCTTACTACTGATACAGGCCTCATATACTGTGACATTGCCAACAGCTGGGAATGTGACCTACCTCGCTTACTACTGATACAGGCCTCATATACTGTGACATTGCCAACAGCTGGGAATGTGACCTACCTTACTTACTACTGATAAAGGCCTCATATACTGTGACATTGCCAACAGCTGGGAATGTGGCCTACCTTACTTACTACTCATAAAGGCCTCATATACTGACATTGCCAACAGCTGGGAATGTGGCCTACCTTACTTACTACTGATAAAGGCCTCATATACTGTGACATTGCCAACAGCTGGGAATGTGGCCTACCTTACTTACTACTGATACAGGCCTCATATACTGTGACTTTGCCAACAGCTGGAAATGTGGCCTACCCTGCTTGCTACTGATAAAGGCCTCATATACTTTGACATTGCCAACAGCTGGGAATGTGGCCTACCCTGCTTACTACTGATACAGGCCTCATATATTGTGACATTGCCAACAGCTGGGAATGTGGCCTACCTTACTTACTACTGATAAAGGCCTCATATACTGTGACATTGCCAACAGCTGGGAATGTGGCCTACCTTGCTTACTACTGATAAAGGCCTCATATACTGTGACATTGCCAACAGCTGGGAATGTGGCCTACCTTGCTTACTACTGATAAAGGCCTCGTATACTGTGACATTGCCAACAGCTGGGAATGTGGCCTACCTTGCTTACTACTGATAAAGGCCTCGTATACTGTGACATTGCCAACAGCTGGGTACGTGGCCTACCTTGCTTACTACTGATACAGGTCTCGTATACTGTGACATTGCCAACAGCTGGGAATGTGGCCTACCTTACTTACTACTGATACAGGCCTCATATACTGTGACATTGCCAACAGCTGGGAATGTGGCCTACCTTACTTACTACTGATAAAGGCCTCGTATACTGTGACATTGCCAACAGCTGGGAATGTGGCCTACCTTGCTTACTACTGATACAGGCCTCGTATACTGTGACATTGCCAACAGCTGGGAATGTGGCCTACCTTGCTTACTACTGATAAAGGCCTCATATACTGTGACATTGCCAACAGCTGGACATGTGGCCTACCTTACTTACTACTGATACAGGCCTCATATACTGTGACATTGCCAACAGCTGGAAATGTGGCCTACCTTGCTTGTTACTGATAAAGGCCTCATATACTGTGACATTGCCAACAGCTGGGAATGTGGCCTACCTTGCTTACTACTGATACAGGCCTCATATACTGTGACATTGCCAACAGCTGGGAATGTGACCTACCCTGCTTACTACTGATAAAGGCCTCATATACTGTGACATTGCCAACAGCTGGGAATGTGACCTACCTTGCTTACTACTGATAAAGGCCTCATATACTGTGACATTGCCAACAGCTGGGAATGTGGCCTACCCTGCTTACTACTGATAAAGGCCTCATATACTGTGACATTGCCAACAGCTGGACTTGTGGCCTACCTTGCTTACTACTGATAAAGGCCTCATATACTGTGACATTGCCAACAGCTGGGAATGTGGCCTACCCTGCTTACTACTGATAAAGGCCTCATATACTGTGACATTGCCAACAGCTGGGAATGTGGCCTACCCTGCTTACTACTGATAAAGGCCTCATATACTGTGACATTGCCAACAACTGGGAATGTGGCCTACCTTGCTTACTACTGATAAAGGCCTCATATACTGTGACATTGCCAACAGCTGGGAATGTGGCCTACCTTGCTTACTACTGATACAGGCCTCATATACTGTGACATTGCCAACAGCTGGGAATGTGGCCTACCTTGCTTACTACTGATACAGGCCTCATATACTGTGACATTGCCAACAGCTGGGAATGTGGCCTACCTTGCTTACTACTGATAAAGGCCTCATATACTGTGACATTGCCAACAGCTGGGAATGTGACCTACCTTGCTTACTACTGATAAAGGCCTCATATACTGTGACATTGCCAACAGCTGGGAATGTGGCCTACCTTGCTTACTACTGATGAAGGCCTCATATACTGTGACATTGCCAACAGCTGGAAATGTGGCCTACCTTGCTTACTACTGATAAAGGCCTCATATACTGTGACATTGCCAACAGCTGGGAATGTGGCCTACCTTGCTTACTACTGATAAAGGCCTCATATACTGTGACATTGCCAACAGCTGGAAATGTGGCCTACCTTGCTTGTTACTGATAAAGGCCTCATATACTGTGACATTGCCAACAGCAGGGAATGTGGCCTACCTTGCTTGTTACTGATAAAGGCCTCATATACTGTGACATTGCCAACAGCTGGGAACGTGGCCTACCTTGCTTGTTACTGATAAAGGCCTCTTATACTGTGACATTGCCAACAGCTGGGAACGTGGCCTACCTTGCTTGTTACTGATACACGTTTCATATACTGTGACATTGCCAACAGCTGGGAATGTGACCTACCTTGCTTACTACTGATAAAGGCCTCATATACTGTGACATTGCCAACAGCTGGACATGTGGCCTACCTTGCTTACTACTGATAAAGGCCTCATATACTGTGACATTGCCAATAGCTGGAAATGTGGCCTACCTTGCTTACTACTGATAAAGGTCTCATATACTGTGACATTGCCAACAGCTGGGAATGTGGCCTACCTTGCTTACTACTGATAAAGGCCTCATATACTGTGACATTGCCAACAGCTGGAAATGTGGCCTACCTTGCTTACTACTGTTAAAGGCCTCATATACTGTGACATTGCCAACAGCTGGGAATGTGGCCTACCTTGCTTACTACTGATAAAGGCCTCATATACTGTGACATTGCCAACAGCTGGAAATGTGGCCTACCTTGCTTACTACTGATAAAGGCCTCATATACTGTGACATTGCCAACAGCTGGGAACGTGGCCTACCTTGCTTACTACTGATAAAGGCCTCATATACTGTGACATTGCCAACAGCTGGGAATGTGACCTACCGTGCTTACTACTGATAAAGGCCTCATATACTGTGACATTGCCAACAGCTGGACATGTGGCCTACCTTGCTTACTACTGATAAAGGCCTCATATACTGTGACATTGCCAACAGCTGGAAACGTGGCCTACCTTGCTTACTACTGATAAAGGCCTCATATACTGTGACATTGCCAACAGCTGGGAATGTGACCTACCTTGCTTACTACTGATAAAGGCCTCATATACTGTGACATTGCCAACAGCTGGACATGTGGCCTACCTTGCTTACTACTGATAAAGGCCTCATATACTGTGACATTGCCAACAGCTGGAAATGTGGCCTACCTTGCTTGTTACTGATAAAGGCCTCATATACTGTGACATTGCCAACAGCTGGGAATGTGGCCTACCTTGCTTTCTACTATTAAAGGTCTCATATACTGTGACATTGCCAACAGCTGGGAATGTGGCCTACCTTGCTTACTACTGATAAAGGTCTCATATACTGTGACATTGCCAACAGCAGGGAATGTGACCTACATGGCCTACCTTGCTTACTACTGATAAAGGCCTCATATACTGTGACATTGCCAACAGCTGGGAATGTGACCTACCTTGCTTACTACTGATAAAGGCCTCATATACTGTGACATTGCCAACAGCTGGGAATGTGGCCTACCTTACTTACTACTGATAAAGGCCTCATATACTGTGACATTGCCAACAGCTGGGAATGTGGCCTACCCTGCTTACTACTGAGAAAGGCCTCATATACTGTGACATTGCCAACAGCTGGGAATGTGGCCTACCTTGCTTACTACTGATACAGGCCTCATATACTGTGACATTGCCAACAGCTGGGAATGTGGCCTACCTTGCTTACTACTGATACAGGCCTCATATACTGTGACATTGCCAACAGCTGGAAATGTGGCCTACCTTGCTTACTACTGATACAGGCCTCATATACTGTGACATTGCCAACAGCTGGGAATGTGACCTACCTTGCTTACTACTGATACAGGCCTCATATACTGTGACATTGCCAACAGCTGGGAATGTGGCCTACCTTGCTTACTACTGATACAGGCCTCATATACTGTGACATTGCCAACAGCTGGAAATGTGGCCTACCTTGCTTGTTACTGATAAAGGCCTCATATACTGTGACATTGCCAACAGCTGGGAATGTGGCCTACCTCGCTTACTACTGATACAGGCCTCATATACTGTGACATTGCCAACAGCTGGGAATGTGGCCTACCTTGCTTACTACTGATAAAGGCCTCGTATACTGTGACATTGCCAACAGCTGGGAATGTGGCCTACCTTGCTTACTACTGATAAAGGCCTCATATACTGTGACATTGCCAACAGCTGGGAATGTGACCTACCCTGCTTACTACTGATAAAGGCCTCATATACTGTGACATTGCCAACAGCTGGGAATGTGGCCTACCTCGCTTACTACTGATACAGGCCTCATATACTGTGACATTGCCAACAGCTGGGAATGTGGCCTACCTTGCTTACTACTGATAAAGGCCTCATATACTGTGACATTGCCAACAGCTGGGAATGTGGCCTACCTTACTTACTACTGATACAGGCCTCATATACTGTGACATTGCCAACAGCTGGGAATGTGACCTACCCTGCTTACTACTGATAAAGGCCTCAT
The DNA here is from genome assembly GCA_031769625.1 of Taudactylus pleione. NCBI lineage: Eukaryota > Metazoa > Chordata > Amphibia > Anura > Myobatrachidae > Taudactylus > Taudactylus pleione. The sequence continues at coordinate 735,198 of JAUIMM010000905.1, forward strand.
ATACTGTGACATTGCCAACAGCTGGGAATGTGGCCTACCTTGCTTACTACTGATACAGGCTTCATATACTGTGACATTGCCAACAGCTGGGAATGTGACCTACCTTGCTTACTACTGATAAAGGCCTCATATACTGTGACATTGCCAACAGCTGGGAACGTGGCCTACCTTGCTTGTTACTGATAAAGGCCTCTTATACTGTGACATTGCCAACAGCTGGGAACATGGCCTACCTTGCTTACTACTGATAAAGGCCTCATATACTGTGACATTGCCAACAGCTGGGAATGTGGCCTACCCTGCTTACTACTGATACAGGCCTCATATACTGTGACATTGCCAACAGCTGGGAATGTGACCTACCTTGCTTACTACTGATAAAGGCCTCATATACTGTGACATTGCCAACAGCTGGACATGTGGCCTACCTTGCTTACTACTGATACAGGCCTCATATACTGTGACATTGCCAACAGCTGGACATGTGGCCTACCTTGCTTACTACTGATACAGGCCTCATATACTGTGACATTGCCAACAGCTGGGAATGTGGCCTACCTTGCTTACTACTGATAAAGGCCTCATATACTGTGACATTGCCAACAGCTGGGAATGTGGCCTACCTTGCTTACTACTGATAAAGGCCTCGTATACTGTGACATTGCCAACAGCTGGGAATGTGGCCTACCTTGCTTACTACTGATAAAGGCCTCGTATACTGTGACATTGCCAACAGCTGGGTATGTGGCCTACCTTGCTTACTACTGATACAGGTCTCGTATACTGTGACATTGCCAACAGCTGGGAATGTGGCCTACCTTACTTACTACTGATACAGGCCTCATATACTGTGACATTGCCAACAGCTGGGAATGTGGCCTACCTTACTTACTACTGATAAAGGCCTCGTATACTGTGACATTGCCAACAGCTGGGAATGTGGCCTACCTTGCTTACTACTGATACAGGCCTCGTATACTGTGACATTGCCAACAGCTGGGAATGTGGCCTACCTTGCTTACTACTGATAAAGGCCTCATATACTGTGACATTGCCAACAGCTGGACATGTGGCCTACCTTACTTACTACTGATACAGGCCTCATATACTGTGACATTGCCAACAGCTGGAAATGTGGCCTACCTTGCTTGTTACTGATAAAGGCCTCATATACTGTGACATTGCCAACAGCTGGGAATGTGGCCTACCTTGCTTACTACTGATACAGGCCTCATATACTGTGACATTGCCAACAGCTGGGAATGTGACCTACCCTGCTTACTACTGATAAAGGCCTCATATACTGTGACATTGCCAACAGCTGGGAATGTGACCTACCTTGCTTACTACTGATAAAGGCCTCATATACTGTGACATTGCCAACAGCTGGGAATGTGGCCTACCCTGCTTACTACTGATAAAGGCCTCATATACTGTGACATTGCCAACAGCTGGACTTGTGGCCTACCTTGCTTACTACTGATAAAGGCCTCATATACTGTGACATTGCCAACAGCTGGGAATGTGGCCTACCCTGCTTACTACTGATAAAGGCCTCATATACTGTGACATTGCCAACAGCTGGGAATGTGGCCTACCCTGCTTACTACTGATAAAGGCCTCATATACTGTGACATTGCCAACAACTGGGAATGTGGCCTACCTTGCTTACTACTGATAAAGGCCTCATATACTGTGACATTGCCAACAGCTGGGAATGTGGCCTACCTTGCTTACTACTGATACAGGCCTCATATACTGTGACATTGCCAACAGCTGGGAATGTGGCCTACCTTGCTTACTACTGATACAGGCCTCATATACTGTGACATTGCCAACAGCTGGGAATGTGGCCTACCTTGCTTACTACTGATAAAGGCCTCATATACTGTGACATTGCCAACAGCTGGGAATGTGACCTACCTTGCTTACTACTGATAAAGGCCTCATATACTGTGACATTGCCAACAGCTGGGAATGTGGCCTACCTTGCTTACTACTGATGAAGGCCTCATATACTGTGACATTGCCAACAGCTGGAAATGTGGCCTACCTTGCTTACTACTGATAAAGGCCTCATATACTGTGACATTGCCAACAGCTGGGAATGTGGCCTACCTTGCTTACTACTGATAAAGGCCTCATATACTGTGACATTGCCAACAGCTGGAAATGTGGCCTACCTTGCTTGTTACTGATAAAGGCCTCATATACTGTGACATTGCCAACAGCAGGGAATGTGGTCTACCTTGCTTGTTACTGATAAAGGCCTCATATACTGTGACATTGCCAACAGCTGGGAACGTGGCCTACCTTGCTTGTTACTGATAAAGGCCTCTTATACTGTGACATTGCCAACAGCTGGGAACGTGGCCTACCTTGCTTGTTACTGATACACGTTTCATATACTGTGACATTGCCAACAGCTGGGAATGTGACCTACCTTGCTTACTACTGATAAAGGCCTCATATACTGTGACATTGCCAACAGCTGGACATGTGGCCTACCTTGCTTACTACTGATAAAGGCCTCATATACTGTGACATTGCCAATAGCTGGAAATGTGGCCTACCTTGCTTACTACTGATAAAGGTCTCATATACTGTGACATTGCCAACAGCTGGGAATGTGGCCTACCTTGCTTACTACTGATAAAGGCCTCATATACTGTGACATTGCCAACAGCTGGAAATGTGGCCTACCTTGCTTACTACTGTTAAAGGCCTCATATACTGTGACATTGCCAACAGCTGGGAATGTGGCCTACCTTGCTTACTACTGATAAAGGCCTCATATACTGTGACATTGCCAACAGCTGGAAATGTGGCCTACCTTGCTTACTACTGATAAAGGCCTCATATACTGTGACATTGCCAACAGCTGGGAACGTGGCCTACCTTGCTTACTACTGATAAAGGCCTCATATACTGTGACATTGCCAACAGCTGGGAATGTGACCTACCGTGCTTACTACTGATAAAGGCCTCATATACTGTGACATTGCCAACAGCTGGACATGTGGCCTACCTTGCTTACTACTGATAAAGGCCTCATATACTGTGACATTGCCAACAGCTGGAAACGTGGCCTACCTTGCTTACTACTGATAAAGGCCTCATATACTGTGACATTGCCAACAGCTGGGAATGTGACCTACCTTGCTTACTACTGATAAAGGCCTCATATACTGTGACATTGCCAACAGCTGGACATGTGGCCTACCTTGCTTACTACTGATAAAGGCCTCATATACTGTGACATTGCCAACAGCTGGAAATGTGGCCTACCTTGCTTGTTACTGATAAAGGCCTCATATACTGTGACATTGCCAACAGCTGGGAATGTGGCCTACCTTGCTTTCTACTATTAAAGGTCTCATATACTGTGACATTGCCAACAGCTGGGAATGTGGCCTACCTTGCTTACTACTGATAAAGGTCTCATATACTGTGACATTGCCAACAGCAGGGAATGTGACCTACATGGCCTACCTTGCTTACTACTGATAAAGGCCTCATATACTGTGACATTGCCAACAGCTGGGAATGTGACCTACCTTGCTTACTACTGATAAAGGCCTCATATACTGTGACATTGCCAACAGCTGGGAATGTGGCCTACCTTACTTACTACTGATAAAGGCCTCATATACTGTGACATTGCCAACAGCTGGGAATGTGGCCTACCCTGCTTACTACTGATAAAGGCCTCATATACTGTGACATTGCCAACAGCTGGGAATGTGGCCTACCTTGCTTACTACTGATACAGGCCTCATATACTGTGACATTGCCAACAGCTGGGAATGTGGCCTACCTTGCTTACTACTGATACAGGCCTCATATACTGTGACATTGCCAACAGCTGGAAATGTGGCCTACCTTGCTTACTACTGATACAGGCCTCATATACTGTGACATTGCCAACAGCTGGGAATGTGACCTACCTTGCTTACTACTGATACAGGCCTCATATACTGTGACATTGCCAACAGCTGGGAATGTGGCCTACCTTGCTTACTACTGATACAGGCCTCATATACTGTGACATTGCCAACAGCTGGAAATGTGGCCTACCTTGCTTGTTACTGATAAAGGCCTCATATACTGTGACATTGCCAACAGCTGGGAATGTGGCCTACCTCGCTTACTACTGATACAGGCCTCATATACTGTGACATTGCCAACAGCTGGGAATGTGGCCTACCTTGCTTACTACTGATAAAGGCCTCGTATACTGTGACATTGCCAACAGCTGGGAATGTGGCCTACCTTGCTTACTACTGATAAAGGCCTCATATACTGTGACATTGCCAACAGCTGGGAATGTGACCTACCCTGCTTACTACTGATAAAGGCCTCATATACTGTGACATTGCCAACAGCTGGGAATGTGACCTACCTTGCTTACTACTGATAAAGGCCTCATATACTGTGACATTGCCAACAGCTGGGAATGTGGCCTACCTCGCTTACTACTGATACAGGCCTCATATACTGTGACATTGCCAACAGCTGGGAATGTGGCCTACCTTGCTTACTACTGATAAAGGCCTCATATACTGTGACATTGCCAACAGCTGGGAATGTGGCCTACCTTACTTACTACTGATACAGGCCTCATATACTGTGACATTGCCAACAGCTGGGAATGTGACCTACCCTGCTTACTACTGATAAAGGCCTCATATACTGTGACATTGCCAACAGCTGGGAATGTGGCCTACCTTGCTTACTACTGATACAGGCTTCATATACTGTGACATTGCCAACAGCTGGGAATGTGACCTACCTTGCTTACTACTGATAAAGGCCTCATATACTGTGACATTGCCAACAGCTGGGAACGTGGCCTACCTTGCTTGTTACTGATAAAGGCCTCTTATACTGTGACATTGCCAACAGCTGGGAACATGGCCTACCTTGCTTACTACTGATAAAGGCCTCATATACTGTGACATTGCCAACAGCTGGGAATGTGGCCTACCCTGCTTACTACTGATACAGGCCTCATATACTGTGACATTGCCAACAGCTGGGAATGTGACCTACCTTGCTTACTACTGATAAAGGCCTCATATACTGTGACATTGCCAACAGCTGGACATGTGGCCTACCTTGCTTACTACTGATACAGGCCTCATATACTGTGACATTGCCAACAGCTGGACATGTGGCCTACCTTGCTTACTACTGATACAGGCCTCATATACTGTGACATTGCCAACAGCTGGGAATGTGGCCTACCTTGCTTACTACTGATAAAGGCCTCATATACTGTGACATTGCCAACAGCTGGGAATGTGGCCTACCTTGCTTACTACTGATAAAGGCCTCGTATACTGTGACATTGCCAACAGCTGGAAATGTGGCCTACCTTGCTTACTACTGATACTGGCCTCATATACTGTGACATTGCCAACAGCTGGGAATGTGGCCTACCTTGCTTACTACTGATAAAGGCCTCATATACTGTGACATTGCCAACAGCTGGAAATGTGGCCTACCTTGCTTACTACTGATAAAGGCCTCATATACTGTGACATTGCCAACAGCTGGGAATGTGGCCTACCTTGCTTACTACTGATAAAGGCCTCATATACTGTGACTTTGCCAACAGCTGGGAATGTGGCCTACCTTGCTTACTACTGATACAGGCCTCATGTACTGTGACTTTGCCAACAGCTGGGAATGTGACCTACCCTGCTTACTACTGATACAGGCCTCATATACTGTGACATTGCCAACAGCTGGGAACGTGGCCTACCTTGCTTGTTACTGATAAAGGCCTCATATACTGTGACATTGCCAACAGCTGGGAATGTGGCCTACCTTGCTTACTACTGATAAAGGCCTCATATACTGTGACATTGCCAACAGCTGGGAATGTGGCCTACCTTGCTTACTACTGATAAAGGCCTCATATACTGTGACATTGCCAACAGCTGGGAATGTGGCCTACCTTGCTTACTACTGATACAGGTTTCATATACTGTGACATTGCCAACAGCTGGGAATGTGACCTACCTTGCTTACTACTGATACAGGCCTCATATACTGTGACATTGCCAACAGCTGGGAATGTGGCCTACCTTGCTTACTACTGATAAAGGCCTCATATACTGTGACATTGCCAACAGCTGGGAATGTGGCCTACCCTGCTTACTACTGATAAAGGCCTCATATACTGTGACATTGCCAACAGCTGGGAATGTGGCCTACCTTGCTTACTACTGATAAAGGCCTCATATACTGTGACATTGCCAACAGCTGGGAATGTGGCCTACCTTGCTTACTACTGATACAGGTTTCATATACTGTGACATTGCCAACAGCTGGGAATGTGACCTACCTTGCTTACTACTGATACAGGCCTCATATACTGTGACATTGCCAACAGCTGGGAATGTGGCCTACCTTGCTTACTACTGATAAAGGCCTCATATACTGTGACATTGCCAACAGCTGGGAATGTGGCCTACCCTGCTTACTACTGATAAAGGCCTCATATACTGTGACATTGCCAACAGCTGGGAATGTGGCCTACCCTGCTTACTACTGATAAAGGCCTCATATACTGTGACATTGCCAACAGCTGGAAATGTGGCCTACCTTATTACTACTGATACAGGCCTCATATACTGTGACATTGCCAACAGCTGGGAATGTGGCCTACCTTGCTTACTACTGATAAAGGCCTCATATACTGTGACATTGCCAACAGCTGGACATGTGGCCTACCTTGCTTACTACTGATAAATGCCTCATATACTGTGACATTGCCAACAGCTGGGAATGTGGCCTACCTTGCTTACTACTGATAAAGGCCTCATATACTGTGACATTGCCAACAGCTGGACATGTGGCCTACCTTGCTTACTACTGATACAGGCCTCATATACTGTGACATTGCCAACAGCTGGACATGTGGCCTACCTTGCTTACTACTGATAAAGGCCTCATATACTGTGACATTGCCAACAGTTGGGAATGTGACCTACCTTGCTTACTACTGATACAGGCCTCATATACTGTGACATTGCCAACAGCTGGGAATGTGGCCTACCTTGCTTACTACTGATACAGGCCTCATATACTGTGACATTGCCAACAGCTGGACATGTGGCCTACCTTGCTTACTACTGATACAGGCCTCATATACTGTGACATTGCCAACAGCTGGGAATGTGGCCTACCTTGCTTACTACTGATAAAGGCCTCATATACTGTGACATTGCCAACAGCTGGGAATGTGGCCTACCTTGCTTACTACTGATAAAGGCCTCGTATACTGTGACATTGCCAACAGCTGGGAATGTGGCCTACCTTGCTTACTACTGATACAGGCCTCATATACTGTGACATTGCCAACAGCTGGACATGTGGCCTACCTTGCTTACTACTGATACAGGCCTCATATACTGTGACATTGCCAACAGCTGGGAATGTGGCCTACCTTGCTTACTACTGATAAAGGCCTCATATACTGTGACATTGCCAACAGCTGGACATGTGGCCTACCTTGCTTACTACTGATACAGGCCTCATATACTGTGACATTGCCAACAGCTGGGAATGTGGCCTACCTTGCTTACTACTGATACAGGCCTCATATACTGTGACATTGCCAACAGCTGGACATGTGGCCTACCTTGCTTACTACTGATACAGGCCTCATATACTGTGACATTGCCAACAGCTGGACATGTGGCCTACCTTGCTTACTACTGATAAAGGCCTCATATACTGTGACATTGCCAACAGTTGGGAATGTGACCTACCTTGCTTACTACTGATACAGGCCTCATATACTGTGACATTGCCAACAGCTGGGAATGTGGCCTACCTTGCTTACTACTGATACAGGCCTCATATACTGTGACATTGCCAACAGCTGGACATGTGGCCTACCTTGCTTACTACTGATACAGGCCTCATATACTGTGACATTGCCAACAGCTGGGAATGTGGCCTACCTTGCTTACTACTGATAAAGGCCTCATATACTGTGACATTGCCAACAGCTGGGAATGTGGCCTACCTTGCTTACTACTGATAAAGGCCTCGTATACTGTGACATTGCCAACAGCTGGAAATGTGGCCTACCTTGCTTACTACTGATACAGGCCTCATATACTGTGACATTGCCAACAGCTGGGAATGTGGCCTACCTTACTTACTACTGATACAGGCCTCATATACTGTGACATTGCCAACAGCTGGGAATGTGGCCTACCTTGCTTACTACTGATACAGGCCTCATATACTGTGACATTGCCAACAGCTGGGAATGTGGCCTACCCTGCTTACTACTGATACAGGCCTCATATACTGTGAAATGACTGCACAAATCTTGTAATTTGAATTCGTCGTTTGCCACCAAGAAGATGGAGGACGAGTGTTGTACTGAACAGCTACAGAACACTGTCATTCAGGAGTGACGTTGTCTCAAGCAGAGTGATACAAGATAAGAGACTTTCCTGAAGATGTGACACAGACTGATTTGTTGATATTATGGGATGTCTGAGAGGATTCATGCAGACAAAGACGCCCATTCTACAGACACAACATGGAGTATATTGGGTTTTCTATGCTTCATACCATTCACAAAACTGACATCAGTATGATTGAATGAGTGAATGTGTTGTTTAGGAAACAGGAATGTTCATATATATACAATGTTGGGGTTTTAGAGCAGGCTATATACAGTACATATATATTTTGATAACCGGAGGGTGGTAAAAGGTTGAATTTTTAAGTAAGATATCTGGTGCACAGACACAAACATTTATGATAAGGTTGTTATGAAATGTTTAGTAGGAAGAGAATAGAGACAGGTGTAAGAGATAATTGCAGCAGGATAAGTAAATGCTTATTTTGTTTTGTTGTTATGGTTTATCTTTGTTTAAGCCAACAGGTTGCTGGATGGAGCAGGAGGTGCGAGAACGTCGCTGGAGACGTGCCTGAGATGACGATGGCCAGAGAGTGATTTCTTATACGGGAGAGAAAGTCCAGGAGGACAAAAGAGTTACAATATCTGATGGCACAGCCATTACACACATCTATGTGTATTCTGCAAGACTGAACTTGTGCCTTATATTGGTTGGATCCACACTCACCAATATTCTCAAGACTTTTTCATGATTTCATTGAACTGAACTGAGTTTTACTTTACTGATATTATCTTATAAGTAACTGATATATTTGATATAATTATATGTATTATTCATTGTTTTATTAGAGTATTCACATATAAAAGGGGATTGTTTATGTAGGAAGATATTTTAAATATTGGATGTAGGAGCTCAATTGATTAATACTGCCAGGGAATGGTGGGCTCTGTTAAACATTACACGTAATTGTAGTGATACCCCAGATGTGATGCAATTAACACTTGATCCTGATAAGAGCAGAGATCTTTTGGCCAATGTATACACTGTGGTGGCTAATATTCCATATATTCATCCATATGATGTGCATTACCTTTGTGGGAGAAAGGCATACAAATGGTGGCCCTATGGGGGATTTGGTAATTGTACATTGGGACATTTGATACCCACCACATTCTTTACAGATGGGAATCAAGTTAATACAAACAGATTCCACATCATTTGTTAACCAAGAGAGCAGTGCGGCCTTTAAAACAGTATTATGAGGAAAGTTGGTTACGGTGGTTCAATCCTGTTCAGGAATAGGGGGTTGGTTCACTGGTTTACTGCATATGCTTATTTATGGAATCATGATTATAATATGTATGTATCTTGGGATCAAGGTATTATTTCTTTGTGCAGGGAAATGTTGTAACACGCTGGATTCTGTTAAATTAATGCCGATTAGGAGGAAAGATTCCTATGAGAACATGATATACATGTCTTCCACACCATAAGCCCAAGGGTGGATTGTATTGGGATAGCAAAATGGCTACTGACAGCCATTTCTATTCATGGTTCTTATGTGTGTATCAGACATGAGGTGGTGTATTAGGCATGAAATGGTACAGAAATGTAGAAGCAGACAGGCCATAAATCCACAAGGCATTGTCTACTGCGATGTATGCTTGCATTAAGTTTTAGAAAGTCCTTATCAGTAGTTAACCAATAAAGTAGTTTGAAGTAGGTTTATGCCCATATTGGTAAGAGTTAGATGGGTATGCAAGTAGGATACTATATAAATGAAGAACAAAGAAGCTTCCAGTGGCCTGCCCTATGCCTCGACTAGACTGCAGTTAGTGGCCAGGAAATTGTTCGTTCCAGCTCTCCATTCTGAGAGACAAGGCTCTCAGTAAACATTCTATATTCCGAAGCTAAGTAACTATTATTCTTTTATATCTTGTCATTTGTTGAAATAAATTATATATTTTTTCAAGATACTGGTTTGTGTGGCTTAATTAACCTTCTGTAACCAAGAACCTTATCTCGTTCCACCAGGAACAGAAGTTGTCATAGACAAACAGACACTGGTGAATTATGTACAGGTTATGCTGTTGTAAATGACACAGACATCATAGAAGCTGAACCCCTTGGTCCTCCTCACTCAGCCCAGGTGGCAGAGTTAGTAGCACTAAAAAGAGCGTGTGAATTGGCAGCAGGCAAATCTGCTAACATCTACACTGACTCTAGGTACATGTTCAGAGTCGTGCATGATTTCGGAGCTCTATGGCGTCTGAGAAATTTTATGACAGCAGCAGGCACACCAGTTGCACATTCTAGACACATAAAACATCTTTTAAAAGCAATCCAACTGCCCAAAATGGTGGCAGTAATTAAGTGCAAAGCCCATACATGTGAGAGTGACCCGGTGTCACTGGGCAACAACAGAGCCGACGATGCTGCAAAATGGGCAGCAGGGTTAAAAATGTTTTTACCAACAGAACAAATTATGTCTTTCCAAACAATTGAAATGCTGAAACTAATTGAGATGCAAAATTTGTGTTCAATCCAGGAAAAGTCCATCTGGAAGTCCAAGGGATGTGGGCAAGAGTCCTCTGGGCTCTGGAGGGATGGACAAGGTAAGCCAGTAGCCCCCAAAGCATATTACCCCAGCCAGCACATGGTCTGACTCATCTGGGAAAGCAAGGTATGTGTAAATTGGTGAGAGCATACTGGTGCGCACCGGGTTTTTCTTCACAAGCAGAAAAGATAGCAATGTCCTGTCTGACCTGCTTGAGGAAGAACATAGGGAAAACGATCCCTACCAAACCATCCCACATTCCACCGACTGATGGACCTTTCCAGGTGATACAGATTGATTTCATCCAATTACCACCCTGCAGGAATCTCAAGTATGTATTAGTGTGCACTGACATATTTTCCAACTGGGTTGAGCCCTATACAGCGGCCACTAATCCTGCTGCATTTACTGCCAAGAAAATAGTACAGAGGTTTGTATGCAGATATGGTATCCCTAAAATTATTGAGAGTGACAGGGGTACCCATTTCACAGGTGATGTTTTTCAAAATATGTGTAAACTGATGGGTATTAATAGTCGACTTCACACCCCCTAAAGACCACAAGCCAGCACCAAGGTTGAGCGGATGAACGGGACTATTAAGAATAAGTTAAGTAAAATCATGGCAGAGACTGGACTAGGATGGCCAGAAGCATTACCATTGGTCCTGTATAGCATAAGGACCACTCCTAGACCCCCTCTAAATCTGTCCCCCTTTGAAACACTGTTTGGTAGACAACCTCATTTGATTATAAGTCCACAGGAAGACCTGAAGGGTAACAACGAGGTAACTGTAAAGTATCTTATATCAATGAGTAAACAGTTAAAACAGCAACCGCAGAAACTAAAATTGTTGTCCAATGATATGCCTGAAACTAACTGTTATGATATTGAACCAGGAGAATATGTTATGATCAGAAATTTCTTGCATTCAGGTTGTTTGACTGATTGGTGGGAAGGTCCGTACCAGGTGCTGCTGACAAGTACTACATCTTTGAAGGTAGCTGAGAGAGATACCTGGATCCATTCCACTCACTGCAAGAAGGTCAACCAACCAGTGGAGAAACAAGGCAGAGACAAGGCTGATAACGTGGACCTGTCAATCGTGAGCTTGTTCCGGGAGGATTGAAAAGGTTGTAGTGAGATACCTGAACTAAAAGAAATTTGCAGGTCTTTGTCGTGGCAATGGACTGGCCTGCTGTGTTTATTTTCATATTCTCTTCTAGAGTGTTCACCATTCTGGTTGGTTCAGGAATGTCCGGTTTCTGTGTAGGGGGACCGATAGAGGAGATGGGAGCTGATGGCAGCGCTGATGGAGTGGAGTCAGGAGGAGTGCTATGCCATTCAAGGGAGTGTTTGACCAATCTTAGTACTGTAATTGTTAAGAGAGCTGTAATTTCTTATACTCGGGAACAGTGTGGAGGTTTATCGTCTGAAGATTCCTGTATTTGTGAGTTTTGTGGGTCCCTAGTTGATGAGAACTGTATCCAATGGTGCCAACCTAAATATAACCCATACTGGGGTGGGTATCCTTTAGAGGATTATCATAGCATGGTAGGCAAAGTTTTAAATCAAACTGATTGTTGGGTGTGTTCACACGTGCCACAGGGACAGCATAATGTAGGGTTGGTGCCATTTCCGCTGAATATCACAGAAATTTTAGAACTACAAAAAGGAAAAACCTTGGATGGAAAATTCCTCTCATCCACACCACCTCATTTCAAACTATATCAATTTCAAGCAGATAGATCACTTTTGTGTTTAAACATAACCAACCCCAATAAACCAGGGAATTGGGAAGTGATGGGGAACAATCAGACGATGACCTTCTCACTGAGAGCTGATAATGAGTCTATGAATCATGATCTGTTATGTTCAATTAAATCTAATGGGAGAAGCTTTAGGTATCATTATACATTAAGTTCCACTAAAGAAATTATTGGTAAGGTACCAAATGGATATTGTGCTAAGATAATACAACCATAAACTTGTATGTACCAGATGGAAGACCCAGAAATAGGATTATTTGCAAGGGAAATGTGTTTAATTATAATGATGCATACTATTCCTTATGTTCTCCCCGATAATGTATAAGTGGCTCTCCCCGAGTTCCGAAGGTTTGTGTTACCTGGGAAGAGTAGTCCCAGAGGTTATGACCCTTACACATGTTGAAATGCTCGGAATTCATAAAAACACACCATCACCATATCTTTACACACAGTATGAACACAGATGCAAAAGAAATATACCTGGTGATGTGCATAAAGCCACTCAGTTAATTAGTGAGACAACTGGCTTTCAAGTTTTAGTAGCATTAAATCCCACCAGTATCACTCGGGGTACAATAAATTTTAGATATATTCAGGATCTTGCTAAATTGATAGATAATATCACCGAGATGTATGATGACACCTTCAGGTATACAGGGAGAGAATTGCAAGCGTACAAGAAAGAACTGGTGCAACACAGGCTAGTGTTAAATTATTTAACTGCTGTCACTGGAGGATATTGCGTAACTTTGGACACCCAATTTGGAGTAAAGTGTTGCACCTATGTCACCAATGATACCAGCGATCCCAAGGAGGTAATAGACCAAAAGATGGATGAAATTCTGCAGCTGAAATTTGAATTTTGGAAGAGCCATAATGCTTCAGTGGCTAAAGTAGAGGAAAAGGTAGAGGAGTGGGTGCCATGGTTGAACCCCGTGAAACCGTTCTCAGGCCTAGGGAAATGGGCCCAGGAAATTATCGCAAGCGTAGGCAACTTCCTGATCCTTATACTGGTCATCATCATAGTAATTGGTATATGTGTCCGGTGTGCTCCTATTGTGTTGAAGTGTGGAAAATGTAAGAATAAGGTAAAACAAAGGAATGAAATTATGATGGTGGTTAGTAATGACAATATGAATACTGAGGTAAATATAGAACTGCATTACAACCCTGAACTTGGAAATACCATCATATAATGTACTGTATTTAGATGTGCATAAAAGGTATTATTGAAGTGTTATTTTTCTCATTCAAACATCTTAGATGATGTAAGTCTCTATTCCCCATCAAAACTTCCTTTATAGGACTGGTGCATCCCCGCATCTTTCACATGATCTCCCAAGGTCTGCGGTGTGCGTATAATGGTAGTTTTATGTCCCCTTCTAGAGACACATTGTTTATAGATTAAGAACCACTTTGTGGCATAATAACATTAAGTAATATATATATATGTACGCCTAAATTAATTTTAAATCAGAGTGTGATAGCATGTTGTTCGCTATCAAAGGGTGGACTGTCGAAGCTGGATAATTGGCTAAGACAAGATGAACTTAAAATAAGATCAAAACGACGCCATCTTGCGAATGGCCGCAAGACACCATTTTTTTAAATGAGATCGGCAAGGTGTCATTTTGCGAATGGCCGCCCAGTGCCATTTTAGCTAAACTCACACTTAAGTACATATGACGATGCTATTATTAGCATTAGGCGATCGCATCTTTTACCATACCTCATACACACATTAATACACACAGTTGCGCTGTTAACATGTCGCATATTAGCGAATGCATAAGGCCCAGTATGAAAACGCTATTCATTAGCTTAGTGCGCACGCATCTGCCTGAAGTTAACTAGCGTTTCTTCCCATATCCCTAATACTTACATAATGCACACTCACACAAAAGGTTCCATAGCTATAAAGTAAAAGATCCAAGTTTTATTCATTTATTACAAGTGCTGTGAAATAAAGGCTATTTTGGTATCTAAGGTTTAATACGTGATAAGTAGGCAGTGTTTGGTATTATACTGATCTGCACTCTCTCAACAGCTTCCCGGTATCATCGGTGTGAAGATCGCAACATGCATTCTCAACTTATGGACCGTAGAGATATAAAGCACCAAAATGTATTTTGTGAAACCAACAGCCTAGATTTGCATGCAGGGAGAATAGAGGAGGCAACACGCTGTTAGAGGCTGTTCTGTGTCCATTTGAATCAACCTGTTAAATGCCCTGTAACAGATTCACCCGCACTGGGAACCAATGGGATCAGCAACAAACTTCTCTATTGTGTTGTCTGTTTCTGTAAGGGTATAAATGTGTGTGCTGTGACCCCAGTCTGGAGTATTATTGCTGATTGCTGATTGACGGAGGTTTCTTGCTGATGCTGGTATCTGGTCCAGAGAGCGTGCGTATGTATAACTGTATCTTGGGTCTGTATAATTCTTTGCGCTAAATTGTACTTAGAAATGCCCTGTAACAGATGCACCTGCACTGGGAAGCAATGGGATCAGCAACAAACTTCTCTATTGTGTTGTCTGTTTCTGTGAGGGTATAAATGTGTGATTGCTGATTGACGGAGGTTTCTTGCTGATGCCAGTATCTGGTCCAGAGTGTGTGCGTAATGTATAACTGTATCTTGGGTCTGTATAATTCTTTGCGCTAAATTGTACTTAGATCACAGCATGTAACTAACTGTACTTTACTTGAATAATACTTTGTGCTTTGGAAACACATGTTCAAGGTCTAAAGTCTTTATTTTACTGTATGACTGCGTACGCAAATAGCGTCAATTTTAGAAGTTTATAGGCAGGGTTTAGAAGGTATAGGTAGGTGCGTATAGAGGTTGAAATCCAGTATCCTTACGTGTTTCAATTGTAACCAGCCAGGACATGTAAGTAGGAACTGTACGGCAAAAAGGGTAGGACCCCCAAATCAGGGAAAAACTGGATATCCCCATAAGGGATATGCACAGACCAGCAAATGTCCAACAGGCACCAGCTCCAATTGTGGCCGTTAATGCTTTATTGGAGAGTGGGAGCCAACGCTAGGGGTTAGGTCATACCTGTAGTCTACGGATAGTCAGGTTAACAGGAGGTACTAGGGAAGAGCCAGTCATGATGGTTGATGTAGCTGGTACTAAATATCCTTTTCTTGTAGACACAGGGGCGACCAGGTCAGTGATAAAATCTCCTGTCAATTTACAGGTAACCAACGAGACATTACCAGCAATGGGCGTAACGGGTAAAGTGCAACATTATCCTTTAACAAAATCCACAGAGGTTACTATCGGGCCGCTGCATACCAGGCATTCCTTCCTTCTGGCTGCTGCAGCTCCTACTAACTTATTGGGGAGAGATTTGTTATGCAAGATGGGATGTGTCATATATTGTACCCCTGATGGTGTATTTTTAGATATCCCAGAGAGAGTTGCGCACGAGGTGAGGGATATATTGGACACTCCCCAAAGAATAATAATTTCATTTATACTCTACCAGTGTAAATGAAAATCCATCTCAGGTAGATCAAATGTTATCCCAAATTCCAGATTCACTTTGGACCAAGGATGGACAGGACACTGGATTAATGGCAAACGTAAGCCCTGTAATGGTAACTTTAAAAGGAGGGAGGCAAGCTCCAAAAATTCCCCAGTACCCACTAAAACAGGAGGTAGAATTAGGGGTTTATCCAATAATTGAGCAATTATTACAACAGGGAATTTTAGTTCATACAGCTAGTGTAGCCAACAGTCCCATCTTTCCAGTAAAGAAGAGTGGTGGGAGGGGTAATAGGCTGGTACAAGACCTTAGAGGTGTTAGTAAGGTAGTAGAGAGCCAATTTCCCGTAGTGCCAAATCCAGCTGTCATTCTTATGCAGATCCCACCAAATGCAACCCATTTCACTGTCATTGACCTCTGTTCTGCTTTCTTCTCTGTGCCTCTTCATCCTGACTGTCAGTACCTATTCGCTTTCACATACAGGGGGGTACAATACACATGGACACAATTGCCCCAAGGTTTCATAGACAGCCCCAGTATCTTCTCCCAGCCCCGGCACGACTGTTTACAATCTTTTCAACCTGACAATGGGTCTGTTCTCATTCAATATGTGAATGATTTATTGCTATGTTCTGATTCATTTATGTCATGTTTAAATGATACTAAACTTTTGTTGCTTCACCTCTCGCACACAGGACACAAGGTTGCTAAGGACAAACTACAGCCGTGCCAATCCAGAGTAAAATATTTAGGACACTGCCTAACCCAGGGGTTACGACATCTCACAAATGACAGAATCCAAGCCATACAGAACATGACACTGCCGCAGAACCAACAGCAAATTCGTACATTCTTGGGAATGTGTGGATACTGTAGAATGTGGATCCCAGGTTTTTCTATTTTGGCCTTGCCTTTACAGGACTTAGCCTCTTCCTCAAAGCCCAACCATGTCATACACAGAGGAAACAGAGCAGGCTTTCCTTAATCTTAAGGATAGTCTGACAAAAGCACCTGCATTGGGAATACCTGATTATGAAAAACCTTTTGATTTGTATTGTACGGAAGCCAATGGTTGTGCTGCAGGTGTCCTCACACAAAAACATGGTGATGCCAGTAGGCCCGTAGCATACTACAGTGCCAAATTGGACACTGTAGCAAGATCACTCCCAACGTGTTAAAGAAGTGTGGCAGCAAAGGCCCTATTGGTGAGTAAAAGTGAGGATGTAGTATTGGGCCATGATATGATTGTCCATACTCCCCACGCTGTATCTGCTCTGCTGAACTCTGCCCAAACCAGACACGTCTCTTCAGCTAGGTTTACCAAATGGGAACTAGCTCTAATTGCACCTGCAAACATCACTGTTAAATGATGCAGTACGCTGAATCCAGCAACGTATTTACCATATGTACAACATGATGTACAATGGGTGGAAGGAGACGAGTTGCTGGCAGGAGGTGAGTTCAGCGGACATAATGATGCACACGATTGTATGGAACATCTGAATCAGACCTTTACTGCTAGACCTGACATACACGACACACCTTTAGAGAATGTAGATGTGACATTTTACACAGATAGGAGTTGTCATAGACAAACAGACACAGGTGAATTATGTACAGGTTATGCTGTTGTAAATGACACAGACATCATAGAAGCTAAACCTCTTGGTCCTCCTCACTCAGCCCAAGTGGCAGAGTTAGTAGCACTAACTAGAGCGTGTGAACTGGCAGCAGGCAAATCTGCTAATATTTACACTGACTCGAGATACGCGTTCGGGGTGGTGCACGATTTCGGGGCTCTATGGCGTCTGACAAATTTTATGACAGCAGCAGGCACTCCAGTTGCACACTCCCGACACATTAGATGCAATCCAACAGCCCAAAGTGGTGGCAGTAATCAAGTGTAAAGCCCATACATGTGAGGATGACCCAATGTCACTGGGCAACAACAGAGCTGACGAAGCTGCAAAATGGGCAGCAGGTTTAAAAATGTTTTTACCAACAGAACAAATTATGTCTTTCCAAACAATTGAAATGCTGAAACTAATTGAGATGCAAAATTTGTGTTCAATCCAGGAAGAGTCCATCTGGAAGTCCAAGGGATGTGGGCAAAAGTCCTCTGGGCTCTGGAGGGATGGACAAGGTAAGCCAGTAGACCCCAAAGCATATTACCCCAGCCTGGCTGAGGCAGCACACGGTCTGACTCATCTGGGAAAGCAAGGTATGTGCAAATTGGTGAGAGCATACTGGTGTGCACCCGGCTTTTCTTCACAAGCAGAAAAGATAGCAATGTCCTGTCTGACCTGATTGAGGAAGAACATAGGGAAAGCGATCCCTACCGAACCATCCCACATTCCACTGACTGATGGACCTTTCCAGGTTATACAGATTGATTTAATCCAATTACCACCCTGCAGGAATCTGTATTAGTGACATGTGCACTGATATATTTTCCAACTGGGTTGAGGCCTATCCAGCGGCCACTAATACTGCTGCATTTACTGCCAAGTAAATAGTACAGAGGTTTGTATGCAGATATGGTATCCCTAAAATCATTGAGAGTGACAGGGGTACTCATTTCACAGGTGATGTTTTTCAAAATATGTGTAAACTGATGGGTATTAATAGTCGACTTCACACCCCCTAAAGACCACAAGCCAGCGCCAAGGTAGAGAGGATGAACGGGACTATTAAAAATAAGCTAAGTAAAATCATGGCAGAGACTGGACTAGGATGGCCAGAAGCATTACCATTGGTCTTGCATAGCATAAGGACCACTCCTAGACCCCCTCTAAATCTGTCCCCCTTTGAAATACTGTTTGGTAGACAACCTCATTTGATTATAAGTCCACAGGAAGACCTGAAGGGTAACAATGAGGTAACTGTAAAGTATCTTATATCAATGAGTAAACAGTTAAAACAGCAACAGCAGAAACTAAAATTGTTGTCCCATGATATGCCTGAAACTAACTGTTATGATATTGAACCAGGAGAATATGTTATGATCAGAAATTTCTTGCATTTAGGTTGTTTGACTGATTGGTGGGAAGGTCCGTACCAGGTGCTGCTGACAAGTACTACATCTTTGAAGGTAGCTGAGAGAGATACCTGGATCCATTCCACTCACTGCAAGAAGGTCAACCAACCAGTGGAGAAACAAGGCAGAGACAAGGCTGATAACGTGGACCTGTCAATCGCAAGCTTGTTCCGGGAGGATTGAAAAGGTCGTAGTGAGATGCCTGAACTAAAAGAAATTTGCAGGTCTTTGTTGTGGCAATGGACTGGCCTGCTGTGTTCATTTTCATATTCTCTTCTAGAGTGTTCACCATTCTGGTTGGTTCGGGAATGTCCGGTTTCTGTGTCGGGGGACCGATAGAGGAGATGGGAGCTAATGGCAGCGCTGATGGAGTGGAGTCAGGAGGAGTGCTATGCCAATCAGGGGAGTGTTTGACCAGTCTTAGTAATGTAATTGTTAAGAGAGCTGTTATTTCGGATACTCAGGAACAGTGTGGAGGTTTATCGTCTGAAGATTCCTGTATTTGTGAGTTTTGTGGGTCCCTAGTTGATGAGAACTGTATGCAACGGTGCCAACCTAAATGTAACCCGTACTGCGGTGGGTATCCTTTAGAGGATTATCATAGCATGGTAGGCAAAGTTTTAAATCAAACTGATTGATGGTTGTGCTAACATGTGCCACAGGGACAGCATAATGTAGGGTTGGTGCCATTTCTGCTGAATATCACGGAAATTTTAGAACTACAAAAAGGGAAAACCTTGGATGGAAAATTCCTCTCATCCAAACCACCTCATTTCAAACTATATCAATTTCAAGCAGATAGATCACTTTTGTGTTTAAACATAACCAACCCCAATAAACCAGGGAATTGGGAAGTGACGGGGAATAATCAGATGATGACCTTCTCACTGAGAGCTGATAATGAGTCTATGAATCATGATCTGTTATGTTCAATTAAATCTAATGGGAGAAGCTTTAGGTATCGTTATACATTAAGTTCCACTAAAGAAATTATTGGTAAGGTACCAAATGGATATTGTGCTAAGATAATACAACCATAAACTTGTATGTACCAGATGGAAGACCCAGAAATAGGATTATTTGCAAGGGAAATGTGTTTAATGATAATGATGCATACTATTCCTTATGTTCTCCCCGATAATGTATATTTTATATGTGGAAGAAAAGCGTATAAGTGGCTCTCCCCGAGTTCCGAAGGTTTGTGTTACCTGGGAAGAGAAGTCCGAGAGGTTATAACCGTCACACATGTTGAAATGCTCGGAATTCATAAAAACACACCATCACCATATCTTCACACACAGTACGAACACAGATGCAAAAGAAATATGATACCTGGTGATGTGCATAAAGCCACTCAGTTAATTAGTGAGACATCTGGCTTTCAAGTTTTAGTAGCATTGGATCCCACCAAGATCGCTCGGGGTACACAAAATTTTAGATATATTCAGGATCTTGCTAAATTGATAGATATATCACCGAGATGTATGATGACACCTTCAGGTATACAGGGAGAGAATTGCAAGCATACAAGAAAGAACTGGTGCAACACAGGCTAGTGTTAAATTATTTAACTGCTGTCACTGGAGGATATTGCGTAACTTTGGCCACCCAATTTGGAGTAAAGTGTTGCACCTATGTCACCAATGATACCAGCGATCCCAAGGAGGTAATAGACCGAAAGATGGATGAAATTCTGCAGCTGAAATGGGAATTTTGGAAGAACCATAACGCTTCAGTGGCTAAAGTAGAGGAAAAGTTGGAGGAATGGGTGCCATGGTTGAACCCTGTGAAATGGTTCTCAGGCCTAGGGAAATGGGCCCAGGAAATGATCGCAAGCGTAGGCAACTTCCTGATCCTTATACTGGTCATCATCATAGTAATTGGCATATGTGTCCGGTGTGCTCCTATTGTGTTGAAGTGTGGAAAATGTAAGAATAAGGTAAAACAAAGGAATGAAATTATGATGGTGGTTAGTAATGACAATATGAATACTGAGGTAAATATAGAACTGCATTACAACCCTGAACTTGGAAATACCATCATATAATGTATTGTATTTAGATGTATTTATACGCGGTGTGAGTATAATGGTAGTTTTATGTCCCCTTCTAGAGACACATTATTTATGGATTAAGAACCACCTTGTGCCATAATAACATTAAGTAATATATATATATATATATATATATATATATCACAAAAAAATCCTAGACTGTGCTATTTATACAGGTTACAGCAGCACCCTTCAGTAAGTCCTCTGTTAGAAGGACTAATATACAAATAAACAAACAAATTACTGATGGGGCGCTCTTAATAGAACACAACTATTTATATGATAACATGCAATGCACTCTCTCTTGAAATGTATATGTCATCTATTCTTTTTGAAGAGACAATTTCGCTGTGGTTCCTACTTGCTTTTCAATTCAAATCAGTTAGTCCAAATAACGAGCTTACTTCAAATTCTCCTCGAGGTTCTATAAAGAGATACCCTCGTACCAAAACACCCATACAGTTATTGGCCCAAGGCCAATATTAATAAACAAATTAAGAAACAATTAAAATTCTAAAATGATAATATTATTTCTTTATTAAAAATCCAGCAATATAGTCGATGAACATTTCTTACATAGTGTTGATATTAAGCAACTACCGATCTTTAAAGAAGGATAAGTTTCACCTTCCAATCGGAAAAATGTTTAGATGTAGTGTCCACCTTTCTTTTAAATCCCAACGCGTTTCGTCTCTTTAAGAGACTTCCTCAGGGGTAAATCTAAAATATGCAATTTACAATACATACATGCTAGGTGTCTTTTAAAAAAACAAGCTCAATAAAGTAAACAAGATGGTAATTAAATGCTATGTATCTCTTTCATAGCTACGTACCTCAAAATAGGTGTACACACTTGTATTTAATGTGAAACCAGAAATTATTATACGGTTCTCTGAATCAGATGTTGTAGAACCTATTATAACATTAAAAAATATACAAATTCTCAATACCAGTTATTTTATCAAAGTCCTATTAAGAACAATGATCTAATTTCTTATATAACCACATTACATACCTCATAATTGTACTGCATAAACTTATGTCCATGGTTTATGGTTGACCATCTAATAGTTGATTCATAGAAACATACAAACCTATTTGACATTTAAAACAAATATTTCAATACCAAGCAGTAAACACCTGGCTTACCCAAATATATTAACTTTGTTCCTCACCATATATTTAATTTACATAATTTTACTTTTTATATATATATATATATATATATATATATTTATTTACAATATAATTACAGTTTTCCAACATTCCTCCACAAAAATATAGACAAGAGGTTTTACATAAACTAATACAAGGTATGCAAACATTTCATAAAAATAAGTGGAAAGATTCCTTTGGGAATTCACTTCCCTACTTACTAGATACGTGCTTATGCTTCTCAATCCAACTGCTACAATAATCCTTCTAATTTTTTCCTCCCTTTTAACTACCTACAGCTATGTCATCACTTCCTCCTACTTTTCATTGGAGGTTAATTGAGGATACATAAAGTAACCTTAATATTTAGAAAACGCTAGTTTTGCTTATAAAGTTTTACTCAAAACTAACTAGAATCGATATCCGCTTGATCGGTAATGGTATAATCTCTTTTATTTATTCAGAATCACCTAATTGGCAAAAACTCATCAAAAATATGAGATATGGTAAGAACTTACCCTTGTTATCTCTATTTCTACGAAGTCCATAGGGTTCCACAGGATTCCTTGGGATATAGGTGATGACGTCAGGCATCGGGCACCATAGAGTTAAAGCTTTCAGCCTCCCAGGATGCACTAGGGTCCCCCTCCTATACCCCGCCCCCGAGCCAAGGCATCCCAGTTACGTACCAAGCCATAGGCCGGAGGAGGAGAAGGAAGAGAGAGAAAAAAGATCTGGACACACACAAGAATCACATTCTCACCATAGGGAGACGGAGAAACCGGTGACCAGAGCAAAGCCCATCTGCAGCACAGGTGCGACAGGGCGGGAGTCCTGTGGAACCCTATGGACTTTGTAGAAATAGAGTTAACAAGGGTAAGTTCTTACCATATCTCATATTTTCTACTTCAGGGTCCATAGGGTATCCACAGGATACCTTGGGGATGTCCCAAAGCAGTATCCTTTAAGGGTGGGGACGCTCATGTGCTGAAAGGAGAATCCACCACCCGAAGGAAGCATCCTGAGAGGGAAAGGTGTCAAACGCATAATACCTCACAAAGGTATGGACAGAGGACCACGGGGCAGCCTTGCAGATCTGGACTGCAGAGGCACCACGTCGTGCTGCCCACGAGGGACCCACAGACCTAGTGGAATGAGCCCTCACAGAGAGTGGAACCGGCAGGCCTTCATGAAGATAAGCTTCTGAAATGGCCATGCGGATCCAAGCTGCTAAAGTTTGTTTGGAAGCAGGCCAACCCTTTTTACGGAAGCCATAGAGGACAAACAAGGCGTCCGACTTCCTAAATGAAGAAGTGCGGACAACATAAGTTCTTAAGGCCCGCACCACATCCAAAGTGGCCTCACCCACCGAAAGACCAGGTGAGTTAAAGGCCGGCACAACGATTTCTTCGTTAATGTGAAACCGGGAAACAACTTTGGGCAAAAAATTCAGGACGAGTGCGCAGCACTGCCCTGTTCCCATGAAAAATCAAGAAAGGGGGTTTACAAGAAAGAGCCCCTAAATCAGAAACACGTCTGGCCGAAGCGATGGCCAGAAGGAAAACAGTCTTAGCTGTTAGCCATTTAAGGTCCACTGATCCCAGTGGTTCAAACGGCGGTCCCTGGAGAGCCCTCAGGACCACAGCCAAATCCCAAGGTGCCACAGGTGGAACAAAGGGTGGCTGAATGCGCAAAATGCCCTGCATAAAGGTGTGCACATCAGGGATGTAGCAATCCTACGATGGAACCAGACAGACAGGGCAGAAACCTGCACCTTCAAAGAAGCAAGGCGAAGCCCATGGTCCAGTCCCGCTTGTAGGAAGGCTAGCACTCTAGACAGACAAAATTCCCTAGGTGCATAACCTCTCTGTCTACACCACTGGAAGAACGTATGCCACACGCGATGGTATATTCTCGCGGAAGACGGTTTCCGAGCTCTGAGCATGGTTTGCACTACAGAGCTGGAGAAACCCCTGGACCTTAACATGGCTGTCTCAAAGACAGCCGAGTCAGGTCCGGAAGAAGACAGGGACCCTGAGACAGAAGGTCCGGTCGCAGCGGCAACCGCAGGGGACTGTCCATGGACAGACCCTGAAGGTCTGAGAACCAGTGCCATCTGGGCCATGAGGGAGCTATCAACAGGAGCGTCCCTCCTTCCTGTTTGAATTTCCGGATTACTCTCGGAAGAAGGGAAACCGGAGGAAAAAGATAAGCGAACCGGGAACGTCCGCTGGACGGACAGAGCATCCACCAGAGATGCCTTTTCGTCTCTTGTGTGAGACCCGTACACCGGCAACTTGTTGTTGTGCTGGGACGCCATGAGGTCGATCTCTAGAAGACCGCACCTGTCCACCAGCAGTTGAAAGACGTCCGGGTGCAGAGACTATTCCCCCAGATGAACATCCTGGCGACTAAGAAAGTCCGCCTCCCAATTCAGCACTCCCGGGATGAATACCGCTGATATGGCCGGGAGATTGCGCTCCGCCCATACCAGGATTCGGGACACCTCTACAAGAGCCGCCCGACTTCGGGTTCCTCCCTGACGATTTATGTAGGCCACGGTGGTAGCGTTGTCCGACTGGACCTGCACTGGGTGACCTCGGAGAACCAGATGTGCCTGCTGGAGAGCATTGAATACCGCGCGGAGCTCCAAAATGTTTATGGGAAGCTCTGCCTCTGCCTGAGTCCACCTGCCCTGGAACAAGTGTGGACCCGAAACTGCTCCCCAGCCCCGAAGACTGGTGTCCATTGTCAACAGGACCCAATTCGCCACCCAGAACGGACAACCCTTATTGAGATGGGTCGTCTGCAACCACCAGGCTAGGGACAGGCGAACCTCCGGAGTGAGCACTATCGTCTGGCATTTTAGAGACTGAGGCAGTCCATTCCATTTGGACAGGATCGGGTGCTGTAGAGGTCTGGAGTGAAACTGGGCATATTCCACCATGCCGAATACCGACACCATGGAGCCCAGTAACCTAATCGCCGAGTGCAGAAACACCCGGCGGCTCTGCAGACAACTGCGCACCCTCGACTGCAAGGCAGAGATCTTTTCCCACGTCACAAAGATCCTCTGCTGTCCGGAGTCCAATAAGGCTCTGAGGTGCAGAATCCGCTGAGACGGGATCAGTGTGGACTTCTGCCAGTTTGTCAACCAACCGTGCCGTTGCAGTACCGCAATGGTCAGGTCCAAGTGGCGCAGAAGGAGCTCTGGAGATCCTGCCACCAAGAGAAGGTCATCCAAGTATGGTAACATGCTGACTCCCTGCAGCCATAGGAAAGCCGCCATGACCACCATCACCTTGGTGAAAACACGCGGTGCTGTCGCCAGGCCAAAAGGCAATGCCCGGAACTGAAAGTGGTCATTGCGGATTGCAAACCTGAGGAACTGGTGATGGCGCAAAAGAATAGGGACATGCAGGTAAGCGTCCTGTATGTCCAACGACACCATATAGTCCCCAGGTTCCAGCGCCAGAATGATGGACCGCAGGGTCTCCATCCGAGACTTCGGCACCCGCAAAGATTTGTTGAGAGCTTTGAGGTTGAGTATCGGACTATACGACCCATTGGGTTTCTGCACCAAAAAGAGATTTGAATAGAAACCCTGGCCCTTCTGGGAGAATGGAACAGGCACTATAACTCCAGCCTGGAGCATAGTGTGCAAAACTTTCCGCAGTTCCAAGGCTTTGTTCCGGTCTGATGGTAGACCCGTGGTGAAGAATCGAGACGGGGGTCAGTGCCGGAAGGAGAGGGCGTACCCTTGAGAAACCACCTCGAGAACCCAAGTGTCCGTCGTGGTGACCGACCAACACTGGGCAAACTGCAACAGGCGGCCTCCCACTTTGGGATCCCCCAAAGGGAGGCCCGGACCGTCAGGCCGCAAGCTTGTCATCTGGCTTATTAGCCGGACGCCTGGTACTCCAGGCCTGCTTCCGGGGCTTGGACGATTTTTTGGGGCCAGCCTGTCGGGGAAAGGATTGTGCTTTAGGCCTACCCTGGGCCCTGTAAGGTCGAAAGGACGACGTACCTGAGAAGGACGGAACTGCAGCAGACAGGAGACATGCTGATTTGGCTGCCGCCAGCGTGGCCACAATTTTGTCCAGATCTGGACCAAATAGGACTTCTCCATTAAAGGGCAAGGCTTCCAGGCCCTTCTTGGAATCAGCGTCCGCCTTCCAAGATCGCAACCATAACGTGCAACGAGCCGCCACAGCAGCCGAAGAAATCCGTGAGGTCAGGGTACTGATATCCAAAGCCGCTTCATTAATGTAAGTGGCCGAATCCCTTAGATTGCCTATCAACTCGGTCTGTTCAGCCGAACAGTCGAAATCGAAGGACGCCTCTAACGTATCTGCCCAGTGCTCCATAGCTCTGGCAACCCAACAAATGGCCATAGCCGGCCTAGCTGCCCCCCCGCAAGGGAATAAACGGACTTTAGGCAGATTTCCACCTTACGGTCCATGGCATCCTTTAAGGAGGACATGGAGGGCATGGGCAACGTGGCACTTCGGACCAGGCATGTTACATGGGAATCCACCTGTGGCGGAGATTCCCACTTGGCAAAATAATTGTCCGCAAATGGATACGCCACTGCTAAACGCCTTTGAGGCTGATATCGTTTGCCTGGCTGTTTCCACGCTTCCTCTAGGTGGTCCACTAATTGCCCCGAAAGAGGAAACACTGTGGCATCTCCCTTAACATCCTTGAAAAAGGCGTATTTGGACTTTGATACCGGAGGCTCCTCATCCTCAATAACTAAAGCAGTACGGACTGCACGAATAAGGCCAGGTATATAAACCTTAGACTTAGCGTCCGACTCTTTAGGACGGGGAGGTTCCTGGTCAGAAAGATCCAGAATCTCCCCATCATTGGACGTCCCGTCGTCATCCTCATAAGGAGCAGACAGAGACGCCACCGGCTGCTTGTGAGGCCGCAACACAGACTCCCCTTGTAACAAATGCTGTACAGAGCTTGTTAACAAATTAACCCACGCAGGCTCATGAGAGACCTGAGGAGGGGAAATAGGGAGAATGTGGGGTACCATCAATTGTCTCGGGAAACCCTGTATGGGTGACGACACCACTGACTGCTGGGACAATCCCATCTGAGTGAAGGCAGGCTGCGGAGCTAACTGGCCCACGAGGGTTGTAAGCGCTTTGGCGAAACATGCCCAGGGCGGCTCCTGTACCGGAGCCGTGACCGTAATCGGCCGCGTCAATGCATAACACTTCCGACATTGCCCCTCCGCGCTACCATCCCCCTCCGCTATAGGTACCTTGGATGTAGTACATAAAAGCTGGAGAGGAAAGTCACTTTCAGACATAATGGTAAGTATGTGACCCCTCTCACTGATACTCGTTAGTATAGTGTGAGACCACCCTGCAAGCACCGCACCGCAATGGCTTTAGCAGAAAGAACAGGGACAGATAAATGCTGACAGATAGAAAATGAAAGTACAGGCAGCAGCACTAGCACAGTCACATACAATGCAAAGAAATCAATTCCTGCACTAACAGCGCTGATCCTCAACTACACAGACTCAGAGCCTGGTAGGACACAGCGCTGCATACACAGACCTTAATCCAATGGAGGAGAGGTATGCAGGGGGACCCAGACCGCGATGCCACCGTTCATCAGTGTCCAGCAGCGCTCACCATGCTTCTTCCAAAGATGGCCACCGAGGAGCAGAGAGGAGGCCGGCCTGGGGGAGGAGAGCTGACACAGGACCAGTCAGCGTGAGCAGAGAGGGCTGTGTGCAGCGGGGGAGGCGCCGGCTGTGAGACAGGGAAGGCGCATTCCCCTGGCATGCATTTAACCCCTGGGATGCCGCAGCGCTACCGCTCTGCCGCGGTCCGCTGTCCCAGGGGGGTAGTGGAAGCGCAGGTTAGTACCTGGCTCCACGCTGCAGCCAGTCCCCATGGAGCCCCCTGCCTGGGGGCTTAGGACCATGTTCAGCACGGGACCCTGCTGCTTACCTTGTAGTCCCCCTTGGATCCGGCCATGGTCCTAAACATCTGGGGTCACCGCTAGCTGTGACCCCAGATGCTTACCAGCATCCCCGGATCGGTACCGGCGTTCTGGTACCGATGGGGGTGTAGGGAAGACAGCATGGACATCAGGACTGACTGTCCATGCTGTACTTCCAGATGTGCAGCCACAGCTGCAAAGGTGAAAACTTCAGGGGCTCTTCATGGCCCCCCTCTAACAGGTGCATCCGACTCCGGCCGGGCACCAAACTAAACTGGGATGCCTTGGCTCTGGGGCGAGGTATAGGAGGGGGACCCTAGTGCATCCTGGGAGGCTGAAAGCTTTAACTCTATGGTGCCCGATGCCTGACGTCATCACCTATACCCCGAGGTATCCTGTGGATACCCTATGGACCCTGAAGTAGAAAATTCCCAACATCCATTTCGTTTTTGTAGTCCCTTATCTTATTGGTTTAGATTGCCCATGTGGTAGGCTAACATCCGCTCGGCACTACTGTTACTGTGGTTACATTTGTTGACTGATTTCAGTAGTGGTCGGAGTTCACTGTGACATCACTTGTCACGTGTGGACCTGACTTGAATTATTTGCCGTCGTCCTGGTTACAGACGCCGGCTCCCGATCTATACCCGGCAGAGCTCACAGTGACGCACCAGTCACATGTGGACTCCGTTCACTACTGACATCTTCATGCAGAAGTTTTAATGTAGTCAATGATCACTGGAATCCCCATTACAACACATCACTTTATTACAGGCTGACATCCACTCGTCATCACTGTTGTCCTGGTTACTAGCGCTGGCTGATTCCAATGGTCAGCCGGAGCTCGCAGTGACATCACTTGTCCCGTGCGGACCCGACTCAGCTTATTGGCCGTCGTCATGGTTACATACGCCCGCTTCTGATCTATACCCTGCAAAGCACGCAATGACGTACCCGTCTCAGTTTAACATCCTCTTACATAAATTTAAATTTCCTATCTTAACACAACACTTCTATTCTACAGCATATCTAATCCCTATATTTATAATAGTATTATACTTAGTCAAGATTTTACAACCGAATGTATACCCTATTACCATAGAAACAAGCGCCTTCTTGCGTTTATATACTTAATATTGTAGCTCTTCCCTTATAAATACTGGCGACACTTGTTACATATGGTTTCTATTTTCAACAGTGCATTAGTTGCTGTGAGCTCACACCAACTAATAATCATAATCATACTGAACTAACTAACCTCCCTATGTATACTATAGATTTTCTACTTTGAGGAATAGAAGTCTCCTTAACATCATCTTTATCATTAAATTATTAAACATAATATTTAATCTTACAATAAATAGTGAAAGTGCAAAATATTAATATTCCAATATATCTACTGATTTAATGGTGTATTTTATTATTATCTAATAATTAATTGGTTAGTTAATTGTGAACCCCCTCATAATAAATTGCTTCTGTTGGTCGGATGACAAATTGAACTGTTGTTGCAGTCACTGTAATGTTCTACATGCACCAAGTTTATTGTTTGTGCAGAATATGGTGCATGTTGTAAATCACCCTGTTCTAATGCTCCTACAGTACTTGCATTATTAGAAATGACAAACCCCGAGGAGTCTTAGTGGGGTAAGCCATTTTGCTTTCATATCTCTGAGTTTTTCAAACAGGTTGACACCGGTATGCCTCTAGGTGAAGCCGGTGATACAGAGAGTAGCCTGCAAGTGAATGAGCTGATGTTGTGTTAGATGCTGCTGCTGGTGAAGGTGATACACCCACCCAGTCGGACTTTCACAGTCATTATATCTATAGATTGACCAGTACCACTTGTCCCCATATCTGTATTTAAGTAGATAATCAGTATGATGGTATTTTCTAGGTCAAGAATAACTTTTTTATTTTTAATGTTCCTGTACAGGGGAGAAATTGCTGTTCTGTTAAACTGGCCACACACTAGACCAATTTACATCCAACCAGCCAACTTGTTGATTGGTTGGAATGAAAATCTGGTAACGTATGGGAGTAAATGATGATCAGCAATTTGCTCCTAAATGCCAGAAAACAGATGAAAATTACGTCAGACAAGTTTGTTAAATGCTTGATCTAAACAATTTGTTCAAACAACAGTTTTTGTCCATTTTCCGGTGTTTGGGAGCAAATTGCTGATTATCATTTGCTTTCATACCTTACCAGATTTTCATTCCAACCAATCAACTAGTTGGCTGATTGGATGTAAGTTGGTCTAGTGTGTGGCCAGCTTTAGAATGGAATCGAGATGGAATTTGGTTTTTTGGACATAAGACCTCAACTACCTGTCTAAAGCCAGATGCATTGATGGTGGGATATTGGACACAGATCTAATGCTAACATAGCCTTCATGGCTTCAGCGATCTGCTGTGGAACAGGATTGCAGCTGTTATACTTCCTCTTGCAAATGATTGTTTCACAGTCAGTTGTTGTTTGAAACTACTAGACTTTTTAGTACCCTTCTGGGATGAAGATTCACCCCCAGTTGCAGAAGCCCTAGTGTGCAAGGATTCTTCTGGGGAATCCTGGATAAGGGAGGAGTCAGTTAACATCTATAAATTGGATGCAGGAGAACTACCTTCAATCATTAATGAGGAGATTGATGATGAAGGTGTTGATGGTGGAGATTGCATGTGTTGGGATCTATCCATGCTACTGGTAGCTGAAGCTGGACTGATTGTTATTATTTTACAGGATTTTTCAGATTTTGACAAACAATTTGCATAAACTCGCTGCAAATTACTTAAAAGGGGTGAGGTGGGTAGATGGTTAATATCAATACCTCTGCTTACTTTGGCCTCACAAATGGTCCAGATGCCTCCAAAAATGTGGTCAGGATTTGGGTAAAAATGTGACCACAAGGAAGAGGTGGCTTTTTTGGTCTTGCGCCCAGGCATGACAATGGCCTTCTTATCACTGGCATGAAGTTTTTCCTACTGGTGCCTGACTTACTTTAACACAAATAACATCCTCCTCCTGAATTTATCAACTTCATCTTGCACAACAAGTTCATCATCAACATCCTTAGTAGCATGAAATACACAAATATCCCCCTCATTGTGTTGCACTTCAGCAGCAACATCCTCAAATTGTGATTATCATTGCTTTTACTACTACTCATCCCCACATTTGCAAATGGTGCGGAAATGGTGGAAGGAGGTTCCTCTATGATTGCAATGTCAGAATCACACATAACTCTCGTGATCACCCTTAGACTCTCCTCTGGGATCTGAAAAGTTTGTGAATGGACAGTATGTTCTTCAGCCTTAGTGGGTTTTTTTGTGCATTGATTTGCCTGTTTTAAAGGTGACACCTCTAGACTTTCACAATAAGCATTCTAGTGCATGAAATACTGTAGAAGTAGCAGGACTACCACTTGCAAAAAAAATTAATGGTCTGAGCCTTTCCTTGCCAATGCATGTGGTGTATGGCATACTGGAAATTGTATGTTTTTTGGCAGTAAATTCTCCCTTCATATAGGTAAATATATTTTTATGCTTGTGAAATAATGTTTAGTTTTTAGGTGCCATTTTCACCGTATTTTACCTTGACCACCTTTAGTAGAAGTTGAAGTACTACCGCAGCACTAGTACTGGGTTGTTGCTCCTGCACTTCTATCAACTGATCCAAGATTGGGGTAAAGATACTGTAGTTGAGTTTAACTAATCCAAGGTTGGAGTAACACTACTATAGTTGAACTTAACTGCTATCACACCATGTGAACGTACAGGGCCTTATTTATCAACAAGTGTTATCATGCACAACGAGTGATAAAACTTGACGTGTATGATAAATGGTGCTCCAGCCAATCAGCTTCCAACTGTCATTTATCAAACAGATGACCTATCTCATATCTATCTATCTATTTCATATCTATCTATTTATCTATCTATCTATCTCATATATATGGACATTATCTATATCATATCTATATCAATATCTATCATCTTTCTATTTCATGCATATTAATCTATCTCTCATATCTATCTATCTCATATTTATCTCAATATCTATCATCTATATCATATCTATCTATCATCTATATCATATCTCTATCATCTATCTCAATATGTATCAATCACAATATCTATCATCTATCTACCTCAATATCTATCAATCTCAATATCTATAATTTACAGTATCTAATATCTATCTATTTAATATCTATCTATCTCATATCTATCTATCTATCTATCTATCTATCTATCTATCTATCTATCTATCCATCTGATATCTATCTCATATCTATTTCTCTATCTATCTATCTATCTATCTATCTATCTATCTATCTATCTATCTATCTATCTATCTATCTATCTATCTATCTATCTATCTATCTATCTATCCCATATCTCTATCTATCTATCTATCTATCTATCTAATATCTATCTATCTATCTATCTATCTATCTATCTATCTATCTATCTATCTATCTATCTATCTATCTATCTATCTATCTATCCCATATCTCTATCTATCTATCTATCTATCTATCTATCTATCTATCTATCTATCTCATATCTATCTATCCCATATCTCTATCTATCTATCTATCTATCTATCTATCTATCTATCTATCTATCTCGTATCTATCTATCTATCTATCTATCTATCTATCTCCTATCTATCTATCTATCTATCTATCTCATGTCTATCTATCTATCTATCTATCTATCTATCTATCTATCTATCTATCTATCTATCTATCTATCTATATATCTATTTATCTCATATCCATCTATCTATAGCTACAGTAGATATCACTTACCTGTAGATCCAGCAGCTCAGACCTGTAGATATAAGATCTGTGTGATAGTCGTACACCTGATCCTTCCTGTCTTCTGCAGCTGATTCTCCTCCTATTCATATATTACTAAACACAAAGCAAATATTTTCCTCTCTTTGGTAATGTAAATATAAAACATCTTTACATTCACCTCAACCAAATAAAGACAGAACATTATATAAACTTAACATTAACAACAAACTCCTTGTCTGCTGATAACCTCGTGAGCAACGTGAAGAGAGCAAAACTGTCAGACAGTACAGGGTAAAACAGTACAATACAGTATACAAGTAATAAATAGCTCTACAGCGACTGATGCAGAGGGTGCAATGGAAATATTCAGTATAAGCTGAGACCTGTAGCTATTAGTGTGAGCTCAAATAATGGGTTTAGGCTGCCTGAAGAACCAAGAACAGGGGAGTGGAGTCCGAGGGCAGAGAGCACATGGAGGAGGTGTAGAGTGCAGCTGGTGTGCAAGAGAATTAGGGAATGAGCAGAGGAGGGCCCTGCTCAAAGAAACAGAGCGCCGCATAGTCACAAGGGCGGATAAACCATAAGGATTGAGCCCTCTTAGCTCGTAACAGCATTAAGTGGAAGAGGGGAAGGGGGAGGCTAATGGGGGAAGGAAATTAGGATCAGAAGTAAGAAACAAAGGTACAAAAGGTGCGCAGGAATATGAACAGGGGGGAGGGGGACACCAGTGGCTGCCCCTCCCTGCAGAGTCAGACCATTTAAGCAGGGCAGAGCAAGTCACATTGGAATTTGGGAATGTCCACCCTCCCAATCCTCAGTTACGCAGAAGCCAGGGGCCATGGAGTGACAATGGGGGACACATAACAGGACGTAATCACTCAAATGCAACTTTAAATGAAAAAGGATCATCAAAGTCCTTCAACACATGAATGTAGTGCTGAGATGGACTGAGATGGACCTTTGTTACAGCAGAACATGTCACAGTGGTGGTGGAAGCCCTGCACCCCAGGAAACATTGTGGCACTAGTAAATCTGAGGAGACACCCCCTCTTCCCGCTAGGGTGCAGATGAGATACATTGTAACACCCATATGGGGGGTAGGAGCAAGGTCGGGAAAGGGTAGAGTGGGTTCTCCAAGGCTTATGTGTCAGGACAGCAGGGCACACCCCAATTGGTTACGCGATTCAGATGTGGGAAGGGATGTATTCCCGGCACCACTCAGTCGGTTACAAGTCAGTTGCATTTATGTAGTGCCATATTAGGGTCTGTGGGGGCCCCTGAGCAACAAACAAGTGGGGGCCGCTATTAAATGTGACAAACTGGTGGTATGCGCAATGGGGACCTTATGCAGAGCACCCAGTAGTGTCAGTGCCCACAGTGGTAGCGCCCCGTATGTAGTGCACCCAGTAGTAGTGCCCCTTATGCAGTGCCCCTATGCAATACTCCCATTAGTAGTGCCCCCTGTAATAATGCCCTCTGTATAAATGCCCCCAGTAGTAATACCCCTGTAGTTATGCCCCAAATAGTAATGCCCCCAAGTAGTAATGCCCCATGTGTGTCCAATAGTAATGCCCTAGTAGTAATGCCCCATGTATAAATCCCCCAGTAGTAATACCCCTGTAGTTGTGCCCCCAATAGTAATGCCCCCAGTAGTCATGCCCATGTAGTAGAGCCCTCTGTAGAAATGCCCCCAGTAGTAATGCCCCTCTATTAGTGCCCTCAATGCTAATGCTCCCTTTAGAGCACCCAATTGTAATGCCCCCTGATTAATGCCCCCATTTGTAATGCCTCCCTCTCTGAGTAATGCCCCCTCCCCAGTAATAATGCCTTCAACGGGTAATTCCCCAGTAGTAATGCCTCCCCCTGAGTAATATCCCAGTAGTAATGCCCCCCACGAGTAATGCCCCAGTAGTAATGCCCCCCCGAGTAATGCCCCCAGCAAGCCGCTTGCATTAGAAAAAATATAAAGCTCATACTTACCTTAAGCTAAGCCCTGCATCCACTGCAATCCGCTTGGCTGCTCCTCTGCTCCATCATGACATTTCTCCCTGCGTGAGCCGGAAGCTGGAGCTCACGTGAGCTCCAGCCTCCGACTCCGGCTGCCGCTGCGGGTAGTGAGCCGGGCGCCCACTGGTTACAAACTCAGCGGGCGCCTGGCAAATGGAGCCTCCCGGCGGCGCCGGGTTAGGTTGGCCGGCGGAGGCGGAACTGGTTCCGTCTCCTCCGGTACACTTTAAGCCCGATGGGTGTAGGGGCCCTTACTGTGTGGGGGCCCAGGGCCGATCACCCCTGTTACCCCCCCCATTAATCTGGCTAGTAATTAGAGATGAGTTGGTTCGGTTTCCTGAATCTGCACAGTGTGTCACAGTCGGTTGGCAGTTTGTTTTTTGTTAAACAAAATATATTTCTTTGTTCCAAAAATCTTCAGACCGTCATACTGTGTTTGATATATAACAGTAACAGTCAGGAAGTCAAGGGCCACCGTCTTATAAACTCTCTATTTTCAGATGATGGATGTAACCATAAGTTCTTTCAAACCATATTTTCTCCAAAAATAAAGACACAGACCAAGTTAATGCCATTCAAAAATGATAGGTCAGCTTTATTTATTTACAATAATGAGTATGGTGGCAGAGGAAAGAATGGCAAACCACCGGCGCCAGCTTGACTTAGGCAAAAGACAAAAGATGTCCACAACTTACCAGGGCCAACTATCCCACAATGGTAAGTGAGCTATACTTGCAAGGGCCAACTCTCCCTTTCTAGCAAGTGAGACGGTATCCAACACCCATACCAATGCACCATTTCGGCCCACCTGGATGAGTGGGGCTGCTGACCCCAGTAGGGTGAAATCAGCCTAACCCGTGCATGGAAGGGGTATGCACCACTCCTACTGCAGCAATATGGACGCTTTACAGATTGCCGGTCTTACCCGCCACACATGGTTCCCTTAAAGGAACCAGGCCCGCCACCATACTACCTATCTCACTGAAACCCCCAATACTGAAAAATGCTCCTCAAGGAACAAACAATTCCCCTCCTACATGAGGCTAAAACCATTCCTGCGAAAAAAGATGGGCATCCTGGACTCTGAGTAGTTGATGATGCATCACAATCCCTCCCTACTCCAAAAACCTGTCTGGCCACCCATATGTCCACCATTTTCCAGGCCCTGTCAATCAAAACCTCGCTTAACCTGCCCCAAGAAAGCCTGGCACAGATCATTCCCTCCTAGATGTATCACTAACAAACAAGGAAACCTAAAAGGAGTCTGCTGCCATCTGTAGACCATGCAACAAAGCATGCCACAACATACCCCTACGTCCTAACCACAGCAACATATGCCATCATTGGAAAATAGAGAATTGGATGAAAAACGGGACTGTGCACCCCACATATAAAAGAGTGACCAACCAGTCAGATGGGCCTACAATCCAGGAAATCAACTGCAGTACACACAAACAAATATATGAAGAACATGTAACTATAGAAACCATCACGAAAGGAGGACTGGGGAGGGAAAGGGGGGAGGAGGACTTGACCCGAGGTAAAAACCTACAAAACACCTGCCTGAGCTTTTATTTTTGTTAGTAATGCCATTCTCTTATTCTTTGCTGTTTATTTGTCTCCATTCAGTTTTTACTAATTTATTTTATTTATTTTATTTTTTTATATTCAATCATTGTCCTAAGCAGGGCAAAAAATAGGGCAAAATGCCTCGAGACCCCCACCGGAAAGGTGGCAAGTTGGCTGAAGCACTCAGGTCCACAAACAATGTTACACATCTTGATTCCACATGAATATATCTTCAGATAGGCGTTGGACTTCCATCTTCACAGAGCCTGTATCTCCTGCCAACCTGTGACTCTGCAAGAAGGTCTCTCACTGCTGCCACAAAGCCTGATAGGCAATCAAGGTGTGAGGGACCAAGGTCTGACATGTGAGACACACCATGCTGGCTCAAGAATTGGAACTACTGACGACTCCAGGCCTGGCAACAGAAGCGACACCACAGATACCTGGGGTGGCAGTGGGAGCGACCAAGGGGAGTCTGACCACATCGACGTTTGGAACAAAAAAAACACGGAAGTATCTTGTGAACTCCCAGGGTCCCCTGTAGTCAGGCTATGAACCAGATACGCAGGCGAAGGAAGCAGTGGAAAGAGCGAAAGAGACAGAGGGAACAGGCAAAGAAGAGAGAGACAGACCTCAAATCTTCCCTAACTGCTGAATCAGTGTACCCAGAGCTCTGGCATGGTGGATGCTGAAGGCGCAGACAATGACCCCCTGTTCCAACAGCAGGGGCATCGTAGCACCCCCACTGCACAAGCAGCACAGCGATGGCTCCTGTAACCAGGGACGTAGTATTCCCTGATACTGGAACCCAAGACAGGGTCATGTCCCAGTATTACACAGGGCTGTATATAAGACATAATGTGTTTTGAAGACCATTGCATATGGGGTGGTGGACTCTGGTAAAACCTATTTCTGTATAATAGATATATAGATGATTAGGTCTTATTTGGGACGGGGATGAGACTTCAATTTAAATTGTGTAGCTCACCTAAATTCTATGGACAAATATTTGGACTATAAAAAATGTCAACACAAAAATGCAATATTTAAAAACAATGGCCCTCATTCAGACCCACTCGCAAGTGGGCGTACGCACGTTCGCCGTACGTAAAAAAATATTTAAATTCAAGCACTCGCTCGTTTTTTCCTACGCAGCTAAAAATCCGCCCCAAACTCAGGCGACCCCTCCTCTGACTAACGAGAGTGCCAAATAGCGAGCGTACATCCCAGAAATGGCTTGAAGGGAACGCACGCACAAGTACAAACCGGAAGTGGGAATGTCAGATTCCGATTACCTGCTTGTTTTTTCGGCCTACCTCCCTCAATCGTATCATGCCAATCAATGTATCAATTAGCTTAATTGTTTTTTTTTTTTCAACACAATGCAATAAACTTTAATCTTGTCCGTGTTTGTATTTGCTCGCAGAATACGTACGGCTGAAACCTTCGCTTTTATTGTTCCAAAGACATGTTAGCCCCAATTAAACAATTGTTCTATTTGTTTGTCTCCTCACAATTTTTCTGTGGTTCATTTCTTTATTTAAATTTGCTTACGCATGTCACTGCATCAAGCCTATCATAACTCTCAAGAGATTTGTGGCCCTGTCGAACACATGACTCATACACTAACCAATAGAATTTGTCCTGTTAATTTCCCAAATACATTAGCCAATCAAATTTTTTTGTGGTGCTTTATTAAAAATATTTTGTCAAAAAAACACCATTGCCATCATGAGATCCGCCGCATTCACCAGGCGCGAACTGCTGGTGCTGACGGAGGTGATGGACAGGAGGATCACCAGTCAACCTCCACCCATCTCCAATAGGCGCAAGCGTTCCGCATATGCGGAGGTACGTCGACGCCTGCGCTCCTTCGGCTCACGCCGACATATTGGCCAGCTGGAGCGCAGGTGGTCGGACCTGCACCGGCGGACGCCCCGCTTGCTGGCATGCTTTCGCATGCAGATTGCGGAAAGTAAGTGTTCTGGACTGTGGTTTTCAAGTTTATCTTGTGGGCCCTAACTGCGTGTGCATGTTTTCATATCTGTCCTATTGAGTCATTGTAGTCATATCTGCATGTGCATGTTTTCATGTCTGTCCTATTGAGTCATTGTAGTCATATCTGCATGTGCATGTTTTCATGTCTGTCCTATTGAGTCATTGTAGTCATATCTGCATGTGCATGTTTTCATGTCTGTCCTATTGAGTCATTGTAGTCATATCTGCATGTGCATGTTTTCATGTCTGTCCTATTGAGTCATTGGAGTCATCTGCATGTGCATGTTTTCATGTCTGTCCTATTGAGTCATTGTAGTCATATCTGCATGTGCATGTTTTCATGTCTGTCCTATTGTATTTTTGTTTTTTTTTTGGTTTCCTGTTGAAACTAACAACAATTTTTTGGTCATTTTTTAGGGGCACAGCAAACACTACGGCGGCATCGCCACACAAGATGCCGGTCCCGGCCCCCCTCTCCAACCCCCAATTCCTCTATTCCCCCCTCCTCCCCAGACCCTGTGGCCGAAATATCTGGCCTACTTCCCCTCCAGCCCAATTCCCCCTCTCCTCCATCCGTCCCTCCTCCAAATACCCCCTCCCAGGATCGCGAAAACACCTTGCCCCTCGGGTTGGGGAATGTAGCCACCTCCGAGGTGGTCCAGGGAGTGGCTTCTGGCTCTCTCGTTTTGGAGAACGGTATGTTTTTAAAGTTTATTTTGGACACCACAAACTGTTTGTATGTAATCATGTGTCGTCCCCATTTTTTTTGTCTTTTTTTCGCCTTAGGGTATTTTTGGGGGTTGTCTTTACCTGTTCCTGCTGATGTCACCATACACATATCACACCTGTGTGCCTTTTTTTAGGGCCCTTGTATTTTTGGCATACAACATTTTGGGGTTCTGGGTTTTTATCCGTGTAATTTATTTTTGGCCCACAAGCTTGTAAGTTTGTGTTTGCTTGTTTTTTGTTTTTTTACAATGTTGCTTCATTATCGATTTATTAATCCCCAAACTTTTGTCACCCACAGAGGAACAGAGGCATCGGGAACAGATTGTGAATTGTGTGGGCCGTATGCGGGAGCAGGTCACCGGGCTAATGCAGGGCCTTGACCATCTGTTGGTCCTCCTTCGGAATTAATTTTTTTTTTTTTTTTTTTACAAATTGTTTCTTAATAAATCTGTTTAAAATCAAGCTCTGTCTCATGCGTTTGGAGTAAATCCAAGATTCTTTACACTGACATAAGTAGACTCTTCAAGCAAGGTTTGCCCCAGAAACTCACTACAGATTGTGTGTTGTATTTTGAATGCAAACAGGCACAAGAAACACCTCCCAGTACCAATGTCATTTTCCTTTTTTGTGGTGGTCAACATGATAGTTTACACCATTTTTCAGGTTCCTATTTGGTGGCCAAACTGCTTAGGACAATCTTACGAAGGCAACTGATTGTACACGATTCCTTGTTGTGTTGGTAAGTACCCCGAAAACATATTACATTTTAGCTCCACTTGCTTCTTTACTGGGTTACCCCTTAGGTAAAATTAACGTTTGGGATTTTGTTTACACTTGCTTCTAA
This sequence comes from Taudactylus pleione, assembly GCA_031769625.1. Lineage (NCBI taxonomy): Eukaryota > Metazoa > Chordata > Amphibia > Anura > Myobatrachidae > Taudactylus > Taudactylus pleione. The sequence goes on from JAUIMM010000905.1 coordinate 775,573, forward strand.
CGTGCCCAAAAAGGAAACAAATTACACTCTCCAAATATTTATTCACAACAGAAATCAAAATACAAAGTGGTCACTCACAAACAAAACACACAGTGATAATCAGAAATACACCACATACCAAAAACAGGAAACAAACACACAACAAATCAAGAACTGGTTGACGAAGGTCCATGCCCACATGATTTCACAAATATGGCGTTGCAATATTGGTGTCAGAATATATTCCCGAAGTTTCCACAGAAAGGTTTTTGAAGGGTAGCAGGAAGTAGTCATCGTGGGAGTGCCAAAGATTATGCAAACAAACAGAAGATGGTGCAAGAATTAATATAAAAAAAGATGAACGTTAAAAAACCGTAACACATTGGGTATACACACTGTTGTTTGATCAATAATTACCTAAAATATCGGGCCACCACATCATCGCGTATGGCCCCCCCACATACTGACCTCCGACCAACCTCGGGGGGGCCATCCTCAGGAAAGGCATCCTCTGGCTGCATTGGAATAACACTCCTTATGGCGATGTTGTGAAAGATCCCACACAGGACCACAATTTTCGAAACCATAACGGGCAAATACATGAGCTCGCCACCAGAGCGGTGGAGGCATCTGAATCGGCCTTTTAAAAGGCCGATACAGCGCTCCACCACTTGCCTGGTGGCTGTAAGTGCGGTATTAAACTCACTTTGTGGACCTGGTGTGGGAGCCAAGTAAGGAGTGAGCAGCCAGGGCATGCAAGGGTATCCACTGTCTCCTGTGAAAAAGAATAGACAACATCAGGATCACTGTGTATCAAGCTTAACATTGTTATGTACTAAAGGTCTACACTTACCCAGAAGCCACGCATCACCAGCTTGTAGGTTGTTTAATTTGTGCCATATCCCTGATTGCCGGATGACGAAGGACTCAAGTGCACTTCCTGGTAATTTTGCATTCAGGGACAGGATCTGGAGGGAGGCATCACATACCACCATTACATTCAGGGAGTGATAGTGTTTCCTGTTTCGAAATATGGCCTCCAGCCGTGCTGGAGGCTGAAGTGGTATGTGAGTACCATCCACAACCCCTATGATGTGTGGGAAGCCAGCTATTTGGTAAAAATTGGCCTTGGCCACACTAAGGACACCCATATCCAAAGGCATTTGAATAAAATGATGGAGGTGCTTGAAAAGTGCCTCCATCACTGCCCTCAGGATCCGGGAAAAGGAGGATTGTGAGATGCCTGCCACTATTCCCACCGTTGTTTGAAACGATCCTGAGGCACAGAAATGTAACACCGCCATAAATTGCGTAAGTGGTGGTATTGCTGTAGGACTGTCAATTTGCCGCTCAAGATCACTCTCTATTAATGAGAGAGTGTCTATGATGATTTTGGGAGGAAGACGGTAGCGTCTTAAAACCTCATCATCGGGCATTCCAAAAAGGGTGACACGTGTTCGAAATATCTGGGGCCTTGCACGCCTACGATGCCTACGCCTGGGACGAGATTGAGGTTGGTCGGCTTCCGGGAGCATGGCCAGAACAATCCGCCCTAGATCAACCTGAAATGGCAAGATTGTAATGTAAGGCTTTGGACCCACCCCAAAAGAAAATTCAAAACAACTTAGCTTGATGATACCATCCATTGCTGCTTACATGCCGGGGTATTGTCATGATACGTCCAAACTGAAATTAATCACAAAAATTATTTGAAAAATTTCACTCTGTGCATTTTTGTTTCTAAATTTTGTGCTAGACCAAACTTAAAATATGCGAAACACACATTTGGCAAAAGAGCAAAACGACATTGCACACAGTACATCAAAATGGGTTGAAATGTTTGCCCAAAAAGCGAAAGGGCAACCTCAAAAAAATTAAAATGATTAATAAGCATTTAAAAATGCGCAAATTAGTTCGCAAATACAAGTCCCAATAGTAAGTAGTAAAAATGCGCTAATTAGTTCGCAAATACAAGTCCCAATAGTAAGTAGTAAAAATGCGCTAATTAGTTTGCAAATACAAGTCCCAATAGTAAGTAGTAAAAATGCGCTAATTAGTTCGCAAATACAAGTCCCAATAGTAAGTAGTAAAAATGCGCTAATTAGTTCGCAAATACAAGTCACTATACAAACTGTGAAAAATGCGCTAATTAGTTCACAAATACAAGATAAAAAATGGACTTACCAAGAGCTTATAAGGACTTATAAGAGTCCAAATCAAAAGGTCTTTGGGTCCGAAATTAATCAAAAGCTAAAATATATGAAATTATGGATCCAAAATTTACAAAAATGAAGAAACACAATGAAACAACAATTGATCAAAAGTTAGACTTCACAAAACTTACCAAATCAAGAAACGAGGTAAAAAAAATAAAAAACAAAAAAGAGAACGGAAAATAAAAACGCAAATCTACCAAACAAAATAATCTCCAACCGCCAACTCCTTTATACGCAAACAATAAACTCCAGCCAAGGTAACCTCCAACAATCCAAAAACGCCACCTCGACTCGAGACACACCAAGCCATAAATAGTGTTTCGTTTCCCGCACAAATTAAGGAGGGATCATAGGAATGCACAATCAATGATGCGGCCGCAAAATAAGGACGCATGTATAAATACGTCACGAAAACACATTAAAATTCTGGGGTATTTCTTGATTGGACCTCAGACATGGCGACAGACCAGGGAAACAATGCCCAAGAGTCAGGCGGTAAGTCTTTCATGCATTTTGTATCAATGATTAATTTGAAACATAAGATTGGGCAAGTTGTGATTTTGTGAAATCTGAATATTTACACAAATAGGTGAGGAGGATGACATGGAAGAGGCTGCCGGGCCCAGTATTCCGGCCAAAGCTGCCAAAAAAAAAAGGCAGCCACATTTCACAAGAAAGGAGATGGAGGTTTTGATACAGAAGTGTGTGGACATCCTGCCACAGGCAGACAGGAATATGAGTCTAAGCCAGAAGGGGAGAATGTGGGAAGAGGTAGCGGTTGCTGTCATTAGGGTGGGTGATTATGTCCGTCTAGCCCGGGATGTCAAACGGCGGTAAGTAAACACTTGCCCCCCCTAAAAACAAACACCATTTTAAACAAAAGGATAATGGCTTCCATTTTTTCCCACAGATGGGGCGACTTCAAATATCGCCTAAAGCAAAAACTCGCGGACAGGGCTAGGCATGCAAGGAGGACAGGTGGGGGTCCCACCCCTGTGTCATTGGAGTTGACCGATTTAGAAGAGCTGGCACAGGGGTGTGTGCAGCCTGTGGAGGTGTTTGGCGTGTCCAACATGGATACGGACATGCCAGACTTTGCGGCTCCTCATGTTGTCCCAGGTAAATCTTTGGATGTCATCAACTCTGAAATGTTAGTGTGCCAATATGTAGATTCTAATGTGAGGCTTTTCTCTTTTTTCCTAACAGAGACACAGGCGGATGAGTCTGCTCCAGAGGGGAGCCTTGGCCGCCGAATTTCTGCTGGCTCGGCAGGGGAGGAACCAGTACATCCGGCTGAGGACCCTGCAGAAGCCAGTCCAGGGCAATCCCCCTCGCAGGCAGTGTCCCTCCTCACAGAACTCAATTTCAAATCGGATTTCCATACGGAGATTCTGCAGAGGATGGACGCCAGTCTGCTACGGGTGGCTGAGGCCCTGGAGCAAAATGCTGCGGCCAACATGACCATTGGTCAGGCCCTGGCGGAAAATACCAGGGCCAACATCCGCATCGCCAATGCCCTGGAGCAGCTCATTCGCCAGCACATGGTGGAGCCGACCCCCTTCCTGCCGGAACATCAGGATCCTCCACCTCTGGCACAACATCAGCCAATCCTCCAAATGTGCCTAGCCCTGTGCCTAGTCCAGAGGCCACAACATCTGCCTCTGGACAGGCCAGCCCGATGACATCCCGGACCCGGTCTGGCGCCCTCCCTCCCCCATCCAAACGGGTGAAAAAACGATGACAGCAATGGTGACTTTTCCCACAATCCTTCTGTGCTTGGCTCATATTCCTTTCTGGTCAAAACTTCCCTCTCCTTTCTTGTGAAATGTTTTTAAAATTTTTTTGTATGTTTATGTCAACAGTTATGTTGGGCCAATTTGTTTGATTTTGGGACATATCTTTGGCAAAAAAAGATGTTCCCAAATTTTTTAATTTTTTTTATTTTGTTTGAGCAATAAATTGAAACAAAAAATCTGACATTGGATTGTGAAATTATTGTACAAATGGGTTACATTTAATCCTGGACCAAAAGGCAAAAACTGGGGAAAAAAAAAAAATGGGCTCTTTAAGGAAAGTTTAAAAAATCATATAACGAGGCAAATTCAAGAGGCAAAAATAAAATGGTGCGAAAATTAAAACATGATGACATTATTGTTACAATAGGCCCTAACCACCAAATTGAGGGCAAAATAAACCCCCACAAATGTACGCAAATTGATTGTGTCATCCTGACATTAGCAGCTCTGATTTCCACCTGCGTACGGTTTTGTGCTATCCCAAAAAACTGATTTCAAAACACATACCAAGCCGGTTTTCAATCCAACACTAATTGCTTTTCAGCCCTCCCTCGATTAATCGCAACAACATCGTGGAGTCCCGGGACGGAGGAGAAGGCCATCGCCAATGTGGTCGAGTAATCCAGACCCTAAGCTGTGCGAGCATTTTGAAGGGAAAGAGGATGTTCCAGTGACGTATGAGTCAGTCCGAACACATTTTACGCTCGCATTTGCTAATGTATGTACGCCCCAAAAACGCCTCGCCACGCCTGCGTTTTTCCATCTCCACCCCCGTCAACACCCAAAAACGGCCCTGTTATGTCAATCACATTTGACATGTCACTTCCTGTACGCTATTTGACGAACGAGACCAAAAAAGCTCGCAATCTGCCGTACGCACATGCGCACTGTTACACCGACGCATGCGCGGTTATTCAACATCGGAACGCAACGAGCGTACTGCTGTTTGCGAGTGGCTCTGAATGAGGGCCAATATTCCCAAAGGCCTGTCCCTGCGTCTGAGGAGGCACTGGTCCAGTGAGAAGTTTGAAATAATCCAAGCAGATGTATCCGTCCTTTGTGTAACACAGATATCCCCATAATGTTTTAGACAAAGCTCTAAAAATAGTCAGCGGTATAGAAAGACACCCTCTCATGGGTATGAGAACCAATCCAGGGGCACAGGCTACAGGGAACAGGGGCCTAGCTTATGGGGATCAATACCATTCAGCTACAGAAAGTATTAGTAAAAACTCTTAAGGACAAAAGAAAATGCCGCACTATTAAAGATGGACTGTTCTTTGGCACCTACCATAGGAGATGTGGATAAAGTGGTATTCAGAACGTGCTTTGAAAAGGAGATAATGATAACATCAGAACTTCAAATTGAACGTGGTTACCACAGAAACCTGAGCAAATTGCTCCACCTGCGATCATGCTAACCATAGAATCACCACAGTAACATCATACACGAATAAAGAGGTATTCCAGCTAAAAGGATTTCTGAACAGCCAATCAGAACCTGTTATACATGCTATTAACTGGTTGTTCCATACAATATTTGTGTCACACTATTCATACACTAAATATACGGCTAGTAGAACAAAAATGACTACAGTGCTCCTAGGTATGTACGTTTATGACCAAAAGGTGGTCTAAACATTCTAACTGTGACAGCGAGTACACAAATGAAGGTCACTAGAAGAGATGACAGGTTCCCAATACTTTTTGTATAGTCAGATTATGTTCCCTGTCCCCCAATGGTCTTAATGACAGTATAGAGCTAAACAACATTGAAAATAATTTCAGGGATACTGGAAATTTTAGACTATGAGCCTGTTACCAATTCACAAGATGAAGCCAATTTGAGTGGATGGTGGGGTGGGGGGCTCTTACTCAGTTTAGACCCCTACATGTTTATTAGGTCCCACCCACTCCCAATCTCTATTTAACTTACTAAATACCCATGTAAAGTGACTCAGTAAATACGATTTAGAGCCTATATAATTTTAGCGTGATATTAGTAATATTTCACAACTGTTAGTGAATGTGTCGTTTGTGATATACTATCTGCTGAATACTCCATGATATATACAGTATATCCCTATCCACTGTCCCCTTTACGTACTTATTTATGATCTATGTGACTCTACACATGAATGTATTGTTGTTAGAAATGGGTTTGATGGACGATACGGTCTTTATTCAGATTGCAATAATGAATTGATTGTTTTAATATTAGGATCAATATATCTTTTCTACTTTCCGACATATAATTTATTGAATGTAATATGCATATATTTATACCCACAATGCTCTAATGAGAGAATGCACCAGAAGAACCTAAGAACAAAGGCGCAGTGGTTTCTGACATGCTGGCTTATGATAACGTGCGCTACAAATGTACTTTGGGCCTGATTCAGTACGGATTACACTTGCTATTGCAGCTGCGAATGTATGCTAACGCTTGCCAAAGCTTAGCAGGAATATAGCCTCCTACTACTGCTTTCTCACATCCGTCCAATGTCGCACTCCTTTGTAAATATCGGTACCATCAATGCACACTGGTCACTCATACAGCCTTTACAGCAGGTCTGACCAGCCGCAGATACTGCCAGTCTCCTCGCACGCAGAGGGCTCTCATACTGCGTATGCAATCATAGTATATAATTTATGCACGCCCGGGAAACGGCGTTCAAACAGACAGACACGCCTGCATTCCTCTGACCACTCCCCTGTCAGCACCCCAAATGCCGACATCCTGTCACTTACTCTGCGATGGATTTCTCTGTGTGTCTGTAATTACAGTGCGATCACTGCGCAAATGCAGTGTGGCGTATACACATGCTCCAGTGATGTGCGGTCAAGTGAGGCTGAGGTGAGGCAGGTGAGGTCAGGTGAGGTGAGGCTGCCAGTGCCTCCCCAGCCATTTACCTCACCGCATGTCACTGCCAGTGCCTCCCCAGCTATTTACCTCACGGCACATCACTGCCAGTGCCTCCCCAGCCATTTACCTCACCGCATGTCACTGCCAGTGCCTCCCCAGCCATTTACCTCACCGCACGTCACTGCCAGCACCTCCCCAGCCATTTACCTCACCGCACATCACTGCCAGTGCCTCCCCAGCCACTTACCTCACCGCACATCACTGCCAGTGCCTCCCCAGCCATTTACCTCACCGCATGTCACTGCCAGTGCCTCCCCAGCCATTTACCTCACCGCACATCACTGCCAGTGCCTCCCCAGCCATTTACCTCACCGCATGTCACTGCCAGTGCCTCCCCAGCTATTTACCTCACGGCACATCACTGCCAGTGCCTCCCCAGCCATTTACCTCACCGCATGTCACTGCCAGTGCCTCCCCAGCCATTTACCTCACCGCACGTCACTGCCAGCACCTCCCCAGCCATTTACCTCACCGCACATCACTGCCAGTGCCTCCCCAGCCACTTACCTCACCGCACATCACTGCCAGTGCCTCCCCAGCCATTTACCTCACCGCATGTCACTGCCAGTGCCTCCCCAGCCATTTACCTCACCGCACATCACTGCCAGTGCCTCCCCAGCCATTTACCTCACCGCACGTCACTGCCAGTGCCTCCCCAGTCACTTACCTCACCGCACATCACTGCCAGTGCCTCCCCAGCCATTTACCTCACCGCATGTCACTGCCAGTGCCTCCCCAGCCATTTACCTCACGGCACATCACTGCCAGTGCCTCCCCAGCTATTTACCTCACTACACATCACTGCCAGTGCCTCCCCAGCTATTTACCTCACTACACGTCACTGCCAGTGCCTCCCCAGTCACTTACCTCACCGCACATCACTGCCAGTGCCTCCCCAGCCATTTACCTCACCGCATGTCACTGCCAGTGCCTCCCCAGCCATTTACCTCACGGCACATCACTGCCAGTGCCTCCCCAGCTATTTACCTCACTACACATCACTGCCAGTGCCTCCCCAGCTATTTACCTCACTACACGTCATGGGCATGCGCAATGGCAAACAATCGCTTACTGTGCGCCAACAGCTGCTCTGTGATTGGTACTGAATCAGGCCCTGGAAATGACTGGACAATAATACTATTGAGGTTAATAATACTGCAGGAACAAAAACAGCCCAAATTCTGTGATTTCAGCTGTTTTCACTTTTTTTTTTTAAATACAGAACCAAATCCACCAAAACCCGACAACTAATTAGAAACCAAAACCAAATGACAGAGTCAGGGCACATCTCTAGTTATGGTATAACATAGGTAACATCCTGTAACTGGCACATCTCTAGTTATGGTATAACATAGGTAACATCCTGTAACTGGCACATCTCTAGTTATGGTATAACATAGGTAACATCCTGTAACTGGCACATCTCTAGTTATGGTATAACATAGGTAACATCCTGTAACTGGCACATGTCTCTGTTCCCATAGTATCACTAACATCAATAACATTTATTTCCAGCCATTTCCAGACAGTTCTGACCGCCTCATAGCACCAGCAATCATTAGGGAGGGACTTACATGTAATCCAAAATACAGGTCTTTAGATCTGAGGGCCAGATTCATTACTGATCGCAACTGCAATTACGCACACAGACGAGCGATTGTTGCACTCTGCTTATGCATATGCATCACATTGCGCAATAGCGAACTCTTCACTATGATCACACACATGAATGTATTGTTGTTAGAAATGGGTTTGATGGACGATACGGTCTTTATTCAGATTGCAATGAAGGGAGCTCCGTCGTGCGCATGCGTGAGACCCGGATAGCGACGGGCTCTCCGTTGCTCCGGGTCTCGCACCAAAGGGGGCGTGCTGTCGATGTTGATTGACCGCCCCCTTTGGTGGGCGTGCCGGGGGCGTGGCTGCCAGACGGAGGCATTTTTTATTTGGTTTGGAGTGTAACCCCCAAAGTACACTCCAAACCAAATAAAAAAATATTTTTTCTGTGTTTGTGAATTGTGTGCGCAGTAGCCGCACGTGCATCAACAAAGTAGTGCCAAGCGTGCGCCTGTGTCATAAGTAAAGGGCCGGCTGGCTTGACCATTAAAGGGTGCTGTAACCCCCAAAGTACACTCCAAACCAAATAAAAAAATATTTTCTGTGTTTGAGAATTGTGTGCGCAGTAGCCGCACGTGCACCAACAAAGTAGTGCCAAGCGTGCGCCTGTGTCATAAGTAAAGGGCCAGCTGGCTTGACCGTTAAAGGGTGCTGTAACCCCCAAAGTACACTCCAAACCAAATAAAAAAATATTTTCTGTGTTTGTGAATTGTATGCGCAGTAGCCGCACGTGCCTCAACAAAGTAATGCCAAGCGTGCGCCTGTGTCATAAGTAAAGGGCCAGCTGGCTTGACCGTTAAAGGGTGCTGTAACCCCCAAAGTACACTCCAAACCAAATAAAAAAAATATTTTCTGTGTTTGTGAATTGTGTGCGCAGTAGCCGCACGTGCAAAAACAAAGTAGTGCCAAGCGTGCGCCTGTGTCATAAGTAAAGGGCCGGCTGGCTTGACCGTTAAAGGGTGCTGTAACCCCCAAAGTATACTCCAAACCAAATAAAAAAATATTTTCTGTGTTTGTGAATTGTGTGCACTGTGGCTGCACATGCATCAACAAAGGAGCAGTGCCAAGCGTGCGCCTGTGTCCCATAAGTAAAGAGCCGGCTGGCTCATTTCTTAAAGGGTGGTGTAACCCACAAAGTGCACTACTCTCCAGCAAAAATAAAAAATATTTTCTGTGTTTGTGTGCGCCTTAGCCGCAGGTATATATCAATATAACATAAATGGAGGACCAAACTTTCTCAGATAAAAATAAAATAGGGAAAGATCAAGAACCACTTCCTCCTAGTGCTATTGCTGCTGCTGGGAGTTGTTCATCATCCCAGAGAGGAAGTAGGAACATCACTACTTTTACTAAACAATTGACCCTCCAACAGTCCCTAGCGATGAGGATGAAGTACGACAGCAGTCATCCTGAAGCAAAACGTATAACTGAGGCCTTGACTGCTATGTTGGTGTTAGACGTGCGTCCGGTATCCGCCATTAGTGCAGTGGGATTTAGACAATTGATGGAGGTAGTGTGTCCCCGGTTCCAAATCCCGTCTAGATTCCACCTGCATCCTCAAAGCAGCAGCAACAACCGTGCGTCTGTCTGTTAAAGGGTGGTATAACCCTCAAAGTGCGCTCCACAAACAATAAAAAAATTCTTCTTTTTTTTTCTCTTTGTGAAATGTGTGGGCTGTAGCCACACCTGCATCCTTAAAGCAGCAGCGACAAGAGTGCGTCTGTCTGTTAAAGGGTGGTGTAACCCTCAAAGTGCGCTCCACAAACAATAAAAATATTCTTCTTTTTTTTCTGTCTTTGTGAAATGTGTGGGCTGTAGCCGCACCTGCATCCTTAAAGCAGCAGCGACAAGCGTGCGTCTGTCTGTTAAAGGATTACATCGGTGACAGCATCCAAGTAGGCATGTCAGACAGTCCGTACCTGTAATGGCAGGAAAAAGAAGCAATTTGGAGGTCCCTGTACAAACTGGCTCTATTTTACCTGAGTTGCCCCCCCACCAGTGTGTACTCCGAAAGAGTGTTTAGTGCAGCCGGGAACCTTGTCAGCGAAAGGTGTAGGAGGTTGCTTCCACAAAATGTGGAGAAAATGATATTCATAAAATGAATTATCAACTCTTCCAGGGAGACCAGCCTCCAGAACGTACAGAGGGACCTGTGGTTGTGGATTCCAGCGGGGATGAATTAATACTCTGTGAGGATGAGGATGTACACAACACTGAAGAGGGTGAGGAATCGGTGGATGAGGAGGATGAGGACGACATCTTGCCTCCGTAGAGCCAGTTTGTGCATTGACAGATTAATTGCCAGCTTGTTTTGTGGGGGCCCAAATGAACCAATCATTTCAGCCACAGTCGTGTGGCAGATCCTGGAGCTGAAATGTTTGGTTTGTTAAAGTGTGCATGTCCTGTTTATACAACATAAGGGTGGGTGGGAGGGCCCAAGGACAATTCCGTCTTGCACCTCTTTTTTTTCTTTGAATTATGTACTGTTTGGGGCCTAGTTTTTCAAACTGCCATCCTGTCTGCCACTGCAGTGCCACTCCTAGATGGACCACATGTTTGTGCCGCCCACTCGTATCTCTTAGCATAGTTATCCAGCTACCTCGGTGCAACCTTTTGGATATAAAAACACTATTGTGAGGTGTGAGGTGTTCATAATAGACTGGAAAAGAGTGGAAATTAAGGTTATTGAGGTTGATAATAGCATAGGAGCAGAAAAACCCACAAATTCTGTGATTTTAGCTGTTTTTATGCTTTTTTAAAAAAAAAATACAGATCCAAAACACAAAACCCAGAACCCAAAACACGGAAGGGTGGTTTTGGCAAAACCAATCCAGATCCAAAACACGAAGAAAGATCCAGATCCAAAACCAAAACTCGAAAAGTGGCCGGTTCACACCGTTAGTATATACTATAAGGAGTGCTGTGTACGGTTATCCTGAGTCCTGGCACCTATATTCTCAGACAGTCAGATCTGTATGGAAAGTCTGAGAGTAGAGAGGTGGCCAGAGGGCTGGCTCCTGGGTATGTAAAGATAATAAACCATGTGACATGATCCGTGTTTGCTGAGCTGCACATGTGATAGATGTATGTGTGACGAATATGCCCTCACAAATTATGATATTGTATGATGTGTGATGTTCTGTTATATTATATCCTGTATAAACATGGTGTGTCCGTTGCTATTCGGTGTGCAGGTTTAGGAAAAGGTGGATCGTAAATACAGTGGATGGCTGGCAGGTAACAAAATAATGTATAACCCTCACAGTGTGAGGCCATGTGTGACCAACTAGCCCCCTCCCTTCTTATGACCCCTGAAGTCTGTGTCCTAGATCATAATCCCAGAACCAGACCTCCTTGTACCCCAGAGCGATACTTCTAAAGACTCTTGTTATGCTATAGAGGCTAAGATAAGGATTCTGGTATTTACTATAGGTCTATAAGGGGGAAGTTGAAGACTGAGTTATATCATCACTTATCTTTAAAGCAGGGACCCTGTTAGTTTGGCCAGGTAACCCTGTATTGGAAATCTATTAATTTCATACCCTGCTGACCTCATAGGGAGAACATGTTAAGTATGAACAAAGAATTAGGGATGTATAAAAAGACAATACCATCCAGCATTCAATGTTCACTCACTGGGGATCAGACAAAGGGTTGGGAGTGCATCAGGATATTCCTGTGGGTGAGATCCACCCCCCCCATCAGCAGTGCTAAGAACTTTATTGTGAGTTGTCTTAGGAACTCTGGGTCTGATTCAGAGCCGGACGCTATTTGCGGACGGTCATTCCAAAAAGGGGCCGGCTATTTAAATTGAGCGCTCGCTCTTTGCGGTTTGTGGACGCCTCTATGTCTGAGCGAGCGAAAGAAATATGCGCTCGCTATTTTGTAAAGACACCCCTTTGCCGTTCGCATTACACGTCCTCTCCGATATTTATTAGATTAATCGGGTACATCGAAAAGCATCTGAACTGCTCGCAGCGCTTGTGGTAGGTTTTTCTTACCGCTATCACTGCGAGCAGTTCAGGCTAAAAGACAACCAAGTGACGTGGTTGATGACGCTCCTTTACTAATTATGCACTCCCATTAAATGCCCTTTTTACCGTTTGGCACGCCTGCGTTCGGATCTCCACTCTCCCGTTTTCAAGCACCTTCCCCTGTTACCACCCACAAACGCCTCATTCTGTCACTCAAATTAGTAGCCCCTCGCTGTTTTGCGAGAGCAAGATTTCCGACCGCAATGACTGGTTTGCGCATGCGCATTACGACCCATACGCATGTGCAGTTGTGCGAACATCGCTCAGAGCGAACGAGCGGCCGTTTACGAGCGGCTCTGTATCAGGCCCTCTGAGTTTCCTCCTTTATTTTTTGAAACTATTTTCATTATAATCTGTTTGTCATGTTATTAATATTTTTGTAACTAAGCCTTGAAACTATTTTTTGGATTAAACACATCTAATCTAGCATATTCTCCGTGATTCTTATTGAACTTGTGTGCCTGGATAGGCCCATGCTACATATTTGTGTGTCATTTGAATGTGATTTATTATTAATCTTTTGGGGGATCGCAGACCTCTGGAGAACCCTCTGCGTGGTGGCAGAAGAACCGTGTATTTTGGTAAGTGACCGCGGTGTGTCGGCATCACCATCAGCTGATCCAGATTGTTGAATCTGTGAGTCAGCCCAGGTTCGTGACAGTATGTATATATGTATCTATGGGGGTCATTCAGACCCACTCGCGAGCGGCAGTACGGCGAGCGGGTCGATGTTCCCCACTGCACCATGCGCACAACGGTGGGAGCTCCGTCGTGCGCATGCGCGAGACCCAACGAGCGACAGGCTTTCCATCGCTCGGGGTCTCGCACCAAAGGGGGCGTGCTGTCAATGTTGATTGACAGCACGCCCCCTTTGGCAGGCGTCCCGGGGGCGTGCCTGCCAGACGGAGGCGATCCCATGGGAACGCCTACCGTCTTGAGCCAGCCCCACTGACATCACTAGTGATGTCAGTGGGAGTGATTTTGGCTCTGATAGAGCCAAAATCACTCCAGGGCTTGCGGATGGGAGACCCTACCGCAGGGTATCCTTCGCAAGTCCGATGGTCGCGATGGTCAAGATACTCTCCTGTCACTGATATCTCCTGTCACTGCTCCTCCCCTGTCACTGATCTCTCCTGTCACTGATCTCTCCTGTCACAGATATCTCCTGTCACTGATCTCTCCTGTCACTGATACTCTCCTGTCACTGATCTCTCCTGTCACTGTTACTCTCCTGTCACTGACATCTCCTGTCACCAGGGACGGATTGGGAATTTAAAGTGGCCCTGGAAAATATTTCGAAAGTGGCACCATGTGCACGCGCCTAAGGCGCATGCCTGAAAAAGTAGGTGTGGCCACATGGTAAGGGGTGTGGCCTTATGTGAAATTCCTGAAGGCCGCCCCCCCCATTTTGTTATGCTGGGGGCATGCCCACAGCTTCATCAGCTGATGGATATGTCCCCTATATGCAGACACACACAAACATACATACTGTCACACACATATGCAGTCACACGCATAAACATACATACTGTCACACACATATGCAGTCACACGTATAAACATACATACTGTCACACACATAAACATACATACTGTCACACACATATGCAGTCATATGTATAAACATACATACTGTCACACACATATGCAGTCACACGTATAAATATACATACTGTCACACACATACACATAATACTGTCTGTCACACACATGTCACAAATACACTTAGACAATATTATAGTGTATCACTTACCTTACAGTCTGCAGCTGCTGCTCCTCCTCCTCTCAGTGCTCCCATCCATGCTGCTCCTCCTCCTCTCAGTGCTCCCATCCATGCTGCTCCTCCTCTCAGTGCTCCCATCCATGCTGCTCCTCCTCCTCTCAGTGCTCCCATCCATGCTGCTCCTCCTCCTCCTCTCAGTGCTCCCATCCATGCTGCTCCTCCTCCTCCTCTCAGTGCTCCCATCCATGCTGCTCCTCCTCCTCCTCTCAGTGCTCCCATCCATGCTGCTCCTCCTCCTCTCAGTGCTCCCATCCATGCTGCTCCTCCTCCTCCTCCTCTCAGTGCTCCCATCCATGCTGCTCCTCCTCCTCCTCTCAGTGCTCCCATCCATGCTGCTCCTCCTCCTCCACTCAGTGCTCCCATCCATACTGCTGCTCCTCCTCCTCTGTGCTCCCATCCATGCTGCTCCTCCTCCTCCTCTCAGTGCTCCCATCCATGCTGCTCCTCCTCCTCTCAGTGCTCCCATCCATGCTGCTCCTCCTCCTCCTCTCAGTGCTCCCATCCATGCTGCTCCTCCTCCTCCTCTCAGTGCTCCCATCCATGCTGCTCCTCCTCCTCCTCTCAGTGCTCCCCTCCATGCTGCTCCTCCTCCTACTCTCAGTGCTCCCATCCATGCTGCTCCTCCTCCTCCTCTCAGCACTCCCATCCATGCTGCTCCTCCTCCTCTCAGTGCTCCCATCCATGCTGCTCCTCCTCCTCTCAGTGCTCCCATCCATGCTGCTCCTCCTCCTCCTCTCAGTGCTCCCATCCATGCTGCTCCTCCTCCTACTCTCAGTGCTCCCATCCATGCTGCTCCTCCTCCTCTCAGTGCTCCCATCCATGCTGCTCCTCCTCCTCTCTGTGCTCCCTTCAATGCTGCTCCTCCTCCTCCTCTCAGTGCTCCCATCCATGCTGCTCCTCCTCCTCCTCTCAGTGCTCCCATCCATGCTGCTCCTCCTCCTCTCAGTGCTCCCATCCATGCTGTTCCTCCTCCTCCTCTCAGAGCTCCCATCCATGCTGCTCCTCCTCCTCTCAGTGCTCCCATCCATGCTGCTCCTCCTCCTCCTCTCAGTGCTCCCATCCATGCTGCTCCTCCTCCTCCTCTCAGTGCTCCCATCCATGCTGCTCCTCCTCCTCCTCTCAGTGCTCCCATCCATGCTGCTCCTCCTCCTCCTCTCAGTGCTCCCATCCATGCTGCTCCTCCTCCTCTCAGTGCTCCCATCCATGCTGCTCCTCCTCCTCCTCTCAGTGCTCCCATCCATGCGGCTCCTCCTCCTCCTCTCAGTGCTCCCATCCATGCTGCTCCTCCTCCTCCTCTCAGTGCTCCCATCCATGCTGCTGCTCCTCCTCCTCTCAGTGCTCCCATCCATGCTGCTCCTCCTCCTCCTCTCAGTGCTCCCATCCATGCTGCTCCTCCTCCTCCTCTCAGTGCTCCCATCCATGCTGCTCCTCCTCCTCCTCTCTGTGCTCCCATCCATGCTGCTCCTCCTCCTCCTCTCAGTGCTCCCATCCATGCTGCTCCTCCTCCTACTCTCAGTGCTCCCATCCATGCTGCTCCTCCTCCTCCTCTCAGTGCTCCCATCCATGCTGCTCCTCCTCCTCTCAGTGCTCCCATCCATGCTGCTCCTCCTCCTCTCAGTGCTCCCATCCATGCTGCTCCTCCTCCTCCTCTCAGTGCTCCCATCCATGCTGCTCCTCCTCCTACTCTTAGTGCTCCCATCCATGCTCCTCCTCCTCCTCCTCTCAGTGCTCCCATCCATGCTGCTCCTCCTCCTCTCAGTGCTCCCATCCATGCTGCTCCTCCTCCTCCTCTCAGTGCTCCCATCCATGCTGCTCCTCCTCCTCCTCTCAGTGCTC
The DNA here is from genome assembly GCA_031769625.1 of Taudactylus pleione. NCBI lineage: Eukaryota > Metazoa > Chordata > Amphibia > Anura > Myobatrachidae > Taudactylus > Taudactylus pleione. The sequence continues at coordinate 791,760 of JAUIMM010000905.1, forward strand.
CCATCCATGCTGCTCCTCCTCCTCTCAGTGCTCCCATCCATGCTGCTCCTCCTCCTCCTCTCAGTGCTCCCATCCATGCTGCTCCTCCTCCTCCTCTCAGTGCTCCTATCCATGCTGCTCCTGGCCCTGACTTCAGAGAGTGCCGTGTTGCTCCGCCCCCTACTCTGACTCCGCCTCCACCACTCTTCTCAATTAATGTCAGATTGTAGCTGCTGTAGCTGCGATCACAGACTGGGGGACCCTTCAGAGAGGGAGAGGGTGGGGACACACAGGGGTACTTCCGACATCTTGCTGCACCTGCTGGCTTTATGTTTGCACAATGCACGAGGCGGGGAGGAGGGCGGGGTGATGTACCGATCCTTTGCTGCTGCTTAACTTACCTTTCCTGCCGGTCCTGGGGCCTCTCCACTTCTTACACTATAAGCGTCCTGGCCTCGGCACTGCTAGTTGTGGCAGGCAGCCGGCATGTCAAGACAGAGACTAAGATTTGGGCGGGTGACGTGTATAGGGAGCGGGGCCACAGGTGACAAGCGGCCCCACAAATCAATCGGCCCACCGGGAATCTTCCCGCTGTAGGTAACGGCCAATCTGCCCCTGCCTGTCACTGCTACTCTCCTGTCACTGCTACTCTCCTGTCACTGCCACTCTCCTGTCACTGCCACTCTCCTGTCACTGCTACTCTCCTGTCACTGCCACTCTCCTGTCACTGATATCTCCTGTCTATCTCCTGTCACTGATCCTCTCCTGTCACTGCTGTCTCCTGTCTATCTCCTTTCACTGCTACTCTCCTGTCACTGCTACTCTCCTGTCACTGATATCTCCTGTCACTGATACTTTCCTGTCACTGCTACTCTCCTGTCTATCTCCTGTCACTGATATCTCCTGTCACCGCTACTCTCCTGTCACTGATATCTCCTGTCACTGATATCTCCTGTAACTGCTACTCTCCTGTCTATCTCCTGTCACTGCTACTCTCCTGTCTATCTCCTGTCACTGATCCTCTCCTGTCACTGCTACTCTCCTGTCTATCTCCTGTCTCCTGTCACTGCTACTCTCCTGTCTATCTCCTGTCACTGCTACTCTCCTGTCACTGATATCTCCTGTCACTGCTACTCTCCTGTCACTGCTACTCTCCTGTCACGAATCTCTCCTGTCACTGATCTCTCCTGTCACTGCTCCTCTCCTGTCTATCTCCTGTCACTGATATCTCCTGTCACTGCTACTCTCCTGTCTATCTCCAGTCACTGCTACTCTCCTGTCACTGCTACTCTCCTGTCACTGCTACTCTCCTGTCTATCTCCTGTCACTGCTACTCTCCTGTCACTGCTACTCTCCTGTCACTGCTACTCTCCTGTCTATCTCCTGTCACTGCTACTCTCCTGTCACTGCTACTCTCCTATCACTGCTACTCTCCTGTCTATCTCCTGTCACTGCTACTCTCCTGGAACTGCTACTCTCCTGTCACTGCTACTCTCCAGTCACTGCTATCTCCTGTCACTGCTACTCTCCTGTCACTGATATCTCCTGTCACTGCTACTCTCCTGTCACTGCTAACTCTCCTGTCACTGCTACTCTCCTGTCTATCTCCTGTCACTGCTACTCTCCAGTAACTGCTACTCTCCTGTCACTGCTACTCTCCTGTCACTGATACTCTCCTGTCACTGATACTCTCCTGTCTATCTCCTGTCACTGCTACTCTCCTGTCTATCTCCTGTCACTGCTACTCTCCTGTCTATCTCCTGTCACTGCTACTCTCCTGTCACTGCTACTCTCCTGTCACTGCTACTCTCCTATCACTGCCACTCTCCTGTCACTGATATCTCCTGTCACTGCTACTCTCCTGTCACTGCTACTCTCCTGTCACTGCTACCTCCTGTCACTGATATCTCCTGTCACTGCTACTCTCCTGTCACTGCTACTCTCCTGTCTATCTCCTGTCACTGCTACTCTCCTGTCTATCTCCTGTCACTGCTACTCTCCTGTCACGGCTACTCTCCTGTCACTGCTACTCTCCTGTCACTGTTTCTCTCCTGTCACTGATACTATCCTGTCACTGTTACTCTCCTGTCACTGTTACTCTCCTATCACTGATCTCTCCTGTCACTGATCTCTCCTGTCACTGTTACTCTCTTGTCACTATTTCTCTCCTGTCACTGCTATCTCTCCTGTCACTGATATCTCCTGTCACTGATATCTCCTGTCACTGCTACTCTCCTGTCACTGCTATCTCTCCTGTCACTGCTACTCTCCTGTCTATCTCCTGTCACTGCTACTCTCCTGTAACTGCTACTCTCCTGTCACTGCTACTCTCCTGTCACTGATACTCTCCTGTCACTGATACTCTCCTGTCTATCTCCTGTCACTGCTACTCTCCTGTCTATCTCCTGTCACTGCTACTCTCCTGTCTATCTCCTGTCACTGCTACTCTCCTGTCACTGCTACTCTCCTGTCACTGCTACTCTCCTATCACTGCCACTCTCCTGTCACTGATATCTCCTGTCACTGCTACTCTCCTGTCACTGCTACTCTCCTGTCACTGCTACCTCCTGTCACTGATATCTCCTGTCACTGCTACTCTCCTGTCACTGCTACTCTCCTGTCTATCTCCTGTCACTGCTACTCTCCTGTCTATCTCCTGTCACTGCTACTCTCCTGTCACGGCTACTCTCCTGTCACTGCTACTCTCCTGTCACTGTTTCTCTCCTGTCACTGATACTATCCTGTCACTGTTACTCTCCTGTCACTGTTACTCTCCTATCACTGATCTCTCCTGTCACTGATCTCTCCTGTCACTGTTACTCTCTTGTCACTATTTCTCTCCTGTCACTGCTATCTCTCCTGTCACTGATCTCTCCTGTCACTGATGCTATCCTGTCACTGTTACTCTCCTGTCACTGCTACTCTCCTGTCACTGATGCTATCCTGTCACTGTTACTCTCCTGTCACTGTTACTCTCCTGTCACTGTTACTTTCCTGTCCCTGCTACTCTCCTGTCACTGATCTCTCCTGTCTCTGATCTCTCCTGTCACTGTTACTCTCCTGTCACTGACATCTCCTGTCACTGATACTCTCCTGTCACTGCTACTCTCCTGTCACTGATCTCTCCTGTCACTGTTATTCTCCTGTCACTGTTACTCTCCTGTCTATCTCCTGTCACTGTTGCTATCCTGTCACTGATCTCTCCTGTCACTGATATCTCCTGTCACTGCTACTCTCCTATCACTGCTACTCTCCTGTCACTGATATCTCCTGTCACTGCTACTCTCCTGTCACTGCTACTCTCCTGTCACTGCTATCTCCTGTCACTGCTATCTCCTGTCACTGATATCTCCTGTCACTGCTACTCTCCTGTCACTGCTACTCTCCTGTCTATTTCCTGTCACTGCTACTCTCCTGTCTATCTCCTGTCACTGCTACTCTCCTGTCACTTCTACTCTCCTGTCACTACTACTCTCCTGTCACTGTTTCTCTCCTGTCACTGATACTATCCTGTCACTGCTACTCTCCGGTCACTGTTACTCTCCTATCACTGATCTCTCCTGTCACTGATCTCTCCTGTCACTGTTACTCTCCTGTCACTGATCTCTCCTGTCACTGATCTCTCCTGTCACTGTTACTCTCCTGTCACTGTTTCTCTCCTGTCACTGCTATCTCTCCTGTCACTGATCTCTCCTGTCACTGATGCTATCCTGTCACTGTTACTCTCCTGTCACTGCTACTCTCCTGTCACTGATGCTATCCTGTCACTGTTACTCTCCTGTCACTGTTACTTTCCTGTCACTGCTACTCTCCTGTCACTGATCTCCCCTGTCACTGTTACTCTCCTGTCACTGACATCTCCTGTCACTGATACTCTCCTGTCTCTGCTACTCTCCTGTCACTGATCTTGTCCTGTCACTGCTACTCTCCTGTCACTGCTACTCTCCTGTCACTGATACTGTCCTGTCACTGCTACTCTCCTGTCACTGATCTCTCCTGTCACTGTTATTCTCCTGTCACTGTTACTCTCCTGTCACTGACATCTCCTGTCACCAGGGACGGATTGGGAATTTAAAGTGGCCCTGGAAAATATTTTGAAAGTTGTCCCATGTGCACGCGCCTAAAGCGCGTGCCCGAAAAAGTAGGTGTGGCCACATGGCAAGGGGTGTGGCCTTATGTGAAATTCCTGAAGGCCGCTCCCCCCCATTTTGTTATGCTGGGGGCATGCCCACCGCTTCATCAGCTGATGGATATGTCCCCTATATGCAGACACACACAAACTTACATACTGTCACACACATAGATACTGTCACACACATATGCATTCACACGCATAAACATACATACTGTCACACACATAGATACTGTAACACACATATGCAGTTACACACATAAACGTACATACTGTCACACACATAAACATACATAAGGTCACACACATATGCAGTCACACGTAGAAACATACATACTGTCACACACATATGCAGTCACACGTATAAACATACATACTGTCACAAACATATGCAGTCACACGTATAAACATACATACTGTCACACACATACACATAATACTGTCTGTCACACACATGTTACAAATACACTTAGACAATTCTATAGTGTCTCACTTACCTTACACTCTGCAGCTGCTGCTCCTCCTCCTCTCAGTGCTCCCATCCATGCTGCTCCTCCTCCTCTCAGTGCTCCCATCAATGCTGCTCCTCCTCCTCCTCCTCTCAGTGCTCCCATCCATGCTGCTCCTCCTCCTCCTCCTCTCAGTGCTCCCATCCATGCTCCTCCTCCTCCTCTCAGTGCTTCCATCCATGTTGCTCCTCCTCCTCCTCTCAGTGCTCCCATCCATGCTGCTCCTCCTCCTCCTCTAAGTGCTCCCATCCATGCTGCTCCTCCCCCTCCTCTCAGTGCTCCCATCCATGCTGCTCCTCCTCCTCCTCTCAGTGCTCCCATCCTTGCTGCTCCTCCTCCTCCTCTCAGTGCTCCCATCCATGCTGCTCCTCCTCCTCTCAGTGCTCCAATCCATGCTGCTCCTCCTCCTCCTCTCAGTGCTCCCATCCATGCTGCTCCTCCTCCTCCTCTCAGTGCTCCCATCCATGCTGCTCCTGGCCCTGACTTCAGAGAGTGCCGTGTTGCTCCGCCCCCTACTCTGACTCCGCCTCCACCACTCTTCTCAATTAATGTCAGATTGTAGCTGCTGTAGCTGCGATCACAGACTGGGGGACCCTTCAGAGAGAGAGGGGGTGGGGACACACAGGGGTACTTGAGCAGCCTCCCGACATCTTGCTGCACCTGCTGGCTTTATGTTTGCACAATGCACGAGGCGGGGAGGAGGGCGGGGTGATGTACCGATTCTTTGCTGCAGCTTAACTTACCTTTCCTGCCAGTCCTGGGGCCTCTCCACTTCTTACACTATTAGCGGCCCGGCCTCGGCACTGCTAGTTGTAACAGGTAGCCGGCATGTCAAGAAAGAGACAAAGATTTGGGCGGGTGATGTGTATAGGGAGCGGGGCCACAGGTGACAAGCGCCCCCACAACTCGATCGGCCCACCGGGAATCTTCCCGCTGTAGGTAACGGCCAATCTGCCCCTGCCTGTCACTGCTACCTCCTGTCACTGCTACTCTCCTGTCACTGCTACTCTCCTGTCACTGCCACTCTCCTGTCACTGCCACTCTCCTGTCACTGATATCTCCTCTCTATCTCCTGTCACTGTTACTCTCCTGTCTATCTCCTGTCACTGATCCTCTCCTCTCACTGCTATCTCTCCTGTCACTGCTATCTCCTGTCTATCTCCAGTCACTGCTACTCTCCTGTAACTGCTACTCTCCTGTCTATCTCCTGTCACTGATAATCATCTGTCACTGATATCTCCGGTCACTGATATCTCCAGTCACTGATACTCTCCTGTCACTGATATCTCCTGTCACTGCTACTCTCCTGTCTATCTCCTGTCACTGATAATCTCATGTCACTGATATCTCCTGTCACTGATACTCTCCTGTCACTGATATCTTCTGTCACTGCTACTCTCCTGTCACTGCTACTCTCCTGTCACTCTCCTGTCACTCTCCTGTCACTGCTATCTCTCCTGTCACTGCTACTCTCCTGTCACTGCTACTCTCCTGTCTATCTCCTGTCACTGCTACTCTCCTGTCACTGCTACTCTCCTGTCACTGCTAGTCTCCTGTCAGTGATATGTCCTGTCACTGCTACTCTCCTGTCACTGCTACTCTCCTGTCACTGATCTCTCCTGTCACTGATATGTCCTGTCACTGCTACTCTCCTGTCACTGCTACTCTCCTGTCTATCTCCTGTCACTGATATCTCCTGTCACTGCTACTCTCCTGTCACTGCTACTCTCCTGTCACTGCTACTCTCCTGTCTATCTCCTGTCACTGCTATCTCCTGTCACCGCTACTCTCCAGTCACTGCTACTCTCCTGTCACTGATCTCTCCTGTCACTGCTACTCTCCTGTCACTGATCTCTCCTGTCCCTGATATCTCCTGTCACTGCTACTCTCCTGTCACTGATCTCTCCTGTCACTGCTACTCTCCTGTCACTGATCTCTCCTGTCGCTGATATCTCCTGTCACTGATATCTCCTGTCACTGTTACTCTCCTGTCACTGATCTCTCCTGTCACTGATATCTCCTGTCACTGATACTCTCCTCTCACTGATACTCTCCTGTCACTGCTCCTCTCCAGTCACTGATATCTCCTGTCACTGATATCTCCTGTCACTGCTACTCTAGTGTCACTGAAATCTCCTGTCACTGATACTCTCCTGTCACTGCTAATCTCCTGTCACTGCTACTCTAGTGTCACTGAAATCTCCTGTCACTGATACTCTCCTGTCACTGCTACTCTAGTGTCACTGAAATCTCCTGTCACTGATATCTCCTGTCACTGATATCGCCTGTCACTGCTACTCTCCTGTCACTGCTACTCTAGTGTCACTGAAATCTCCTGTCACTGCTACTCTCCTGTCACTGCTACTCTCCTGTCTATCTCCTGTCACTGCTACTCTCCTGTCACTGCTACTCTCCTGTCACTGCTACTCTCCTATCACTGCCACTCTCCTGTCACTGATATCTCCTGTCACTGCTACTCTCCTGTCACTGCTACTCTCCTGTCACTGCTATCTCCTGTCACTGATATCTCCTGTCACTGCTACTCTCCTGTCACTGCTACTCTCCTGTCTATCTCCTGTCACTGCTACTCTCCTGTATATCTCCTGTCACTGCTACTCTCCTGTCACTGCTACTCTCCTGTCCTTCTACTCTCCTGTCACTGTTTCTCTCCTGTCACTGATACTATCCTGTCACTGTTACTCTCCTGTCACTGTTACTCTCCTATCACTGATCTCTCCTGTCACTGATCTCTCCTGTCACTGTTACTCTCTTGTCACTATTTCTCTCCTGTCACTGCTATCTCTCCTGTCACTGATCTCTCCTGTCACTGATGCTATCCTGTCACTGTTACTCTCCTGTCACTGCTACTCTCCTGTCACTGATGCTATCCTGTCACTGTTACTCTCCTGTGACTGTTACTCTCCTGTCACTGTTACTTTCCTGTCCCTGCTATTCTCCTGTCACTGATTTCTCCTGTCACTGATCTCTCCTGTCACTGTTACTCTCCTGTCACTGACATCTCCTGTCACTGATACTCTCCTGTCACTGCTACTCTCCTGTCACTGATCTCTCCTGTCACTGTCATTCTCCTGATACTGTTACTCTCCTGTCTATCTCCTGTCACTGCTACTATCCTGTCACTGATCTCTCCTGTCACTGATATCTCCTGTCACTGCTACTCTCCTATCACTGCTACTCTCCTGTCACTGATATCTCCTGTCACTGCTACTCTCCTGTCACTGCTACTCTCCTGTCACTGCTATCTCCTGTCACTGATATCTCCTGTCACTGCTACTCTCCTGTCACTGCTACTCTCCTGTCTATCTCCTGTCACTGCTACTCTCCTGTCTATCTCCCGTCACTGCTACTCTCCTGTCACTGCTATCTCTCCTGTCACTTCTACTCTCCTGTCACTGCTACTCTGCTGTCACTGTTTCTCTCCTGTCACTGATACTATCCTGTCACTGTTACTCTCCTGTCACTGTTACTCTCCTACCACTGATCTCTCCTGTCACTGATCTCTCCTGTCACTGTTACTCTCCTGTCACTGATCTCTCCTGTCGCTGATCTCTCCTGTCACTGTTACTCTCCTGTCACTGTTTCTCTCCTGTAACTGCTATCTCTCCTGTCACTGATCTCTACTGTCACTGATGCTATCCTGTCACTGTTACTCTTGTGTCACTGCTACTCTCCTATCACTGATCTCTCCTGTCACTGATCTCTCCTGTCACTGTTACTCTCCTATCACTGATCTCTCCTGTCACTGATCTCTCCTGTCACTGATACTCTCCTGTCACTGATCTCTCCTGTCACTGCTACTCTCCTGTCACTGATCTCTCCTGTCGCTGATATCTCCTGTCACTGATATCTCCTGTCACTGCTACTCTCCTGTCACTGATCTCTCCTGTCACTGATATCTCCTGTCACTGATACTCTCCTCTCACTGATACTCTCCTGTCACTGCTCCTCTCCAGTCACTGATATCTCCTGTCACTGATATTTCCTGTCACTGCTACTCTAGTGTCACTGAAATCTCCTGTCACTGATACTCTCCTGTCACTGCTAATCTCCTGTCACTGCTACTCTAGTGTCACTGAAATCTCCTGTCACTGATACTCTCCTGTCACTGCTACTCTAGTGTCACTGAAATCTCCTGTCACTGATATCTCCTGTCACTGATATCTCCTGTCACTGCTACTCTCCTGTCACTGCTATCTCCTGTCACTGATATCTCCTGTCACTGCTACTCTCCTGTCACTGCTACTCTCCTGTCTTTCTCCTGTCACTGCTACTCTCCTGTATATCTCCTGTCACTACTACTCTCCTGTCACTGCTTCTCTCCTGTCCTTCTACTCTCCTGTCACTGTTTCTCTCCTGTCACTGATACTATCCTGTCACTGTTACTCTCCTGTCACTGTTACTCTCCTATCACTGATCTCTCCTGTCACTGATCTCTCCTGTCACTGTTACTCTCTTGTCACTATTTCTCTCCTGTCACTGCTATCTCTCCTGTCACTGATCTCTCCTGTCACTGATGCTATCCTGTCACTGTTACTCTCCTGTCACTGCTACTCTCCTGTCACTGATGCTATCCTGTCACTGTTACTCTCCTGTCACTGTTACTCTCCTGTCACTGTTACTTTCCTGTCCCTGCTACTCTCCTGTGACTGATTTCTCCTGTCACTGATCTCTCCTGTCACTGTTACTCTCCTGTCACTGACATCTCCTGTCACTGATACTCTCCTGTCACTGCTACTCTCCTGTCACTGATCTCTCCTGTCACTGTTATTCTCCTGTCACTGTTACTCTCCTGTCTATCTCCTGTCACTGCTACTATCCTGTCACTGATCTCTCCTGTCACTGATATCTCCTGTCACTGCTACTCTCCTATCACTGCTACTCTCCTGTCACTGATATCTCCTGTCACTGCTACTCTCCTGTCACTGCTACTCTCCTGTCACTGCTATCTCCTGTCACTGATATCTCCTGTCACTGCTACTCTCCTGTCACTGCTACTCTCCTGTCTATCTCCTGTCACTGCTACTCTCCTGTCTATCTCCTGTCACTGCTACTCTCCTGTCACTGCTATCTCTCCTGTCACTTCTACTCTCCTGTCACTGCTACTCTGCTGTCACTGTTTCTCTCCTGTCACTGATACTATCCTGTCACTGTTACTCTCCTGTCACTGTTACTCTCCTACCACTGATCTCTCCTGTCACTGATCTCTCCTGTCACTGTTACTCTCCTGTCACTGATCTCTCCTGTCACTGATCTCTCCTGTCACTGTTACTCTCCTGTCACTGTTTCTCTCCTGTAACTGCTATCTCTCCTGTCACTGATCTCTACTGTCACTGATGCTATCCTGTCACTGTTACTCTTGTGTCACTACTACTCTCCTATCACTGATCTCTCCTGTCACTGATCTCTCCTGTCACTGTTACTCTCCTATCACTGATCTCTCCTGTCACTGATCTCTCCTGTCACTGATACTCTCCTGTCACTGATCTCTCCTGTCACTGCTACTCTCCTGTCACTGATCTCTCCTGTCGCTGATATCTCCTGTCTCTGATATCTCCTGTCACTGCTACTCTCCTGTCACTGATCTCTCCTGTCACTGATATCTCCTGTCACTGATACTCTCCTCTCACTGATACTCTCCTGTCACTGCTCCTCTCCAGTCACTGATATCTCCTGTCACTGATATCTCCTGTCACTGCTACTCTAGTGTCACTGAAATCTCCTGTCACTGATACTCTCCTGTCACTGCTAATCTACTGTCACTGCTACTCTAGTGTCACTGAAATCTCCTGTCACTGATACTCTCCTGTCACTGCTACTCTAGTGTCACTGAAATCTCCTGTCACTGATATCTCCTGTCACTGATATCTCCTGTCACTGCTACTCTCCTGTCACTGCTACTCTAGTGTCACTAAAATCTCCTGTCACTGCTACTCTCCTGTCACTGCTACTCTCCTGTCTATCTCCTGTCACTGCTACTCTCCTGTCACTGCTACTCTCCTGTCACTGCTACTCTCCTATCACTGCCACTCTCCTGTCACTGATATCTCCTGTCACTGCTACTCTCCTGTCACTGCTACTCTCCTGAAACTGCTATCTCCTGTCACTGATATCTCCTGTCACTGCTACTCTCCTGTCACTGCTACTCTCCTGTCTATCTCCTGTCACTGCTACTCTCCTGTATATCTCCTGTCACTGCTACTCTCCTGTCACTGCTACTCTCCTGTCCTTCTACTCTCCTGACTCAGTTTCTCTCCTGTCACTGATACTATCCTGTCACTGTTACTCTCCTGTCACTGTTACTCTCCTATCACTGATCTCTCCTGTCACTGATCTCTCCTGTCACTGTTACTCTCTTGTCACTATTTCTCTCCTGTCACTGCTATCTCTCCTGTCACTGATCTCTCCTGTCACTGATGCTATCCTGTCACTGTTACTCTCCTGTCACTGCTACTCTCCTGTCACTGATGCTATCCTGTCACTGTTACTCTCCTGTCACTGTTACTCTCCTGTCACTGTTACTTTCCTGTCCCTGCTACTCTCCTGTCACTGATTTCTCCTGTCACTGATCTCTCCTGTCACTGTTACTCTCCTGTCACTGACATCTCCTGTCACTGATACTCTCCTGTCACTGCTACTCTCCTGTCACTGATCTCTCCTGTCACTGTTATTCTCCTGTCACTGTTACTCTCCTGTCTATCTCCTGTCACTGCTACTATCCTGTCACTGATCTCTTCTGTCACTGATATCTCCTGTCACTGCTACTCTCTTATCACTGCTACTCTCCTGTCACTGATATCTCCTGTCACTGCTACTCTCCTGTCACTGCTACTCTCCTGTCACTGCTATCTCCTGTCACTGATATCTCCTGTCACTGCTACTCTCCTGTCACTGCTACTCTCCTGTCTATCTCCTGTCACTGCTACTCTCCTGTCTATCTCCTGTCACTGCTACTCTCCTGTCACTGCTATCTCTCCTGTCACTTCTACTCTCCTGTCACTGCTACTCTCCTGTCACTGTTTCTCTCCTGTCACTGATACTATCCTGTCACTGTTACTCTCCTGTCACTGTTACTCTCCTACCACTGATCTCTCCTGTCACTGATCTCTCCTGTCACTGTTACTCTCCTGTCACTGATCTCTCCTGTCACTGATCTCTCCTGTCACTGTTACTCTCCTGTCACTGTTTCTCTCCTGTAACTGCTATCTCTCCTGTCACTGATCTCTACTGTCACTGATGCTATCCTGTCACTGTTACTCTTGTGTCACTGCTACTCTCCTATCACTGATCTCTCCTGTCACTGATCTCTCCTGTCACTGTTACTCTCCTATCACTGATCTCTCCTGTCACTGATCTCTCCTGTCACTGCTACTCTCCTGTCACTGATCTCTCCTGTCACTGCTACTCTCCTGTCACTGATCTCTCCTGTCGCTGATATCTCCTGTCACTGATTTCTCCTGTCACTGCTACTCTCCTGTCACTGATCTCTCCTGTCACTGATATCTCCTGTCACTGATACTCTCCTCTCACTGATACTCTCCTGTCACTGCTCCTCTCCAGTCACTGATATCTCCTGTCACTGATATCTACTGTCACTGCTACTCTAGTGTCACTGAAATCTCCTGTCACTGATACTCTCCTGTCACTGCTACTCTCCTGTCACTGCTACTCTAGTGTCACTGAAATCTCCTGTCACTGATACTCTCCTGTCACTGCTACTCTAGTGTCACTGAAATCTCCTGTCACTGATATCTCCTGTCACTGATATCTCCTGTCACTGCTACTCTCCTGTCACTTCTACTCTAGTGTCACTGAAATCTCCTGTCACTGCTACTCTCCTGTCACTGCTACTCTCCTGTCTATCTCCTGTCACTGCTACTCTCCTGTCACTGCTACTCTCCTGTCACTGCTACTCTCCTATCACTGCCACTCTCCTGTCACTGATATCTCCTGTCACTGCTACTCTCCTGTCACTGCTACTCTCCTGTCACTGCTATCTCCTGTCACTGATATCTCCTGTCACTGCTACTCTCCTGTCACTGCTACTCTCCTGTCTATCTACTGTCACTGCTACTCTCCTGTATATCTCCTGTCACTGCTACTCTCCTGTCCTTCTACTCTCCTGTCACTGTTTCTCTCCTGTCACTGATACTATCCTGTCACTGTTACTCTCCTGTCACTGTTACTTTCCTATCACTGATCTCTCCTGTCACTGATCTCTCCTGTCACTGTTACTCTCTTGTCACTATTTCTCTCCTGTCACTGCTATCTCTCCTGTCACTGATCTCTCCTGTCACTGATGCTATCCTGTCACTGTTACTCTCCTGTCACTGCTACTCTCCTGTCACTGATGCTATCCTGTCACTGTTACTCTCCTGTCACTGTTACTCTCCTGTCACTGTTACTTTCCTGTCCCTGCTACTCTCCTGTCACTGATTTCTCCTGTCACTGATCTCTCCTGTCACTGTTACTCTCCTGTCACTGACATCTCCTGTCACTGATACTCTCCTGTCACTGCTACTCTCCTGTCACTGATCTCTCCTGTCACTGTTATTCTCCTGTCACTGTTACTCTCCTGTCTATCTCCTGTCACTGCTACTATCCTGTCACTGATCTCTCCTGTCACTGATATCTCCTGTCACTGCTACTCTCCTATCACTGCTACTCTCCTGTCACTGATATCTCCTGTCACTGCTACTCTCCTGTCACTGCTACTCTCCTGTCACTGCTATCTCCTGTCACTGATATCTCCTGTCACTGCTACTCTCCTGTCACTGCTACTCTCCAGTCTATCTCCTGTCACTGCTACTCTCCTGTCTATCTCCTGTCACTGCTACTCTCCTGTCACTGCTACTCTCCTGTCACTGTTTCTCTCCTGTCACTGATACTATCCTGTCACTGTTACTCTCCTGTCACTGTTACTCTCCTATCACTGATCTCTCCTGTCACTGATCTCTCCTGTCACTGTTACTCTCCTGTCACTGATCTCTCCTGTCACTGACCTATCCTGTCACTGTTACTCTCCTGTCACTGTTTCTCTCCTGTCACTGCTATCTCTCCTGTCACTGATGCTATCCTGTCACTGTTAATCTTGTGTCACTGCTACGCTGCTATCACTGATCTCTCCTGTCACTGATCTCTCCTGTCACTGTTACTCTCCTATCACTGATCTCTCCTGTCACTGATCTCTCCTGTCACTGTTACTTTCCTGTCACTGTTTCTCTCCTGTCACTGCTACTCTCCTGTCACTGCTATCTCTCCTGTCACTTCTACTCTCCTGTCACTGCTACTCTCCTGTCACTGTTTCTCTCCTGTCACTGATACTATCCTGTCACTGTTACTCTCCTGTCACTGTTACTCTCCTATCACTGATCTCTCCTGTCACTGATCTCTCCTGTCACTGTTACTCTCCTGTCACTGATCTCTCCTGTCACTGATCTCTCCTGTCACTGTTACTCTCCTGTCACTGTTTCTCTCCTGTCACTGCTATCTCTCCTGTCACTGATCTCTCCTGTCACTGATGCTATCCTGTCACTGTTACTCTCGTGTCACTGCTACGCTCCTATCACTGATCTCTCCTGTCACTGATCTCTCCTGTCACTGTTACTCTCCTATCACTGATCTCTCCTGTCACTGATCTCTCCTGTCACTGTTACTTTCCTGTCACTGTTTCTCTCCTGTCACTGCTCTCTCCTGTCACTGATCTCTCCTGTCACTGATGCTATCCTGTCACTGTTACTCTCCTGTCACTGTTACTCTCCTGTCACTGTTACTTTCCTGTCACTGCTACTCTCCTGTCACTGATCTCTCCTGTCACTGTTACTCTCCTGTCACTGACATCTCCTGTCACTGATACTCTCCTGTCACTGCTAATCTCCTGTCACTGATCTCTCCTTTCACTGTTATTCTCCTGTCACTGACCTCTCCTGTCACTGCTACTCTCCTGTCACTGATACTGTCCTGTCACTGCTACTCTCCTGTCACTGATCTCTCCTGTCACTGTTATTCTCCTGTCACTGTTACTCTCCTGTCACTGACATCTCCTGTCACCAGGGACGGATTGGGAATTTAAAGTGGCCCTGGAAAATATTTTGAAAGTGGCCCCATGTGCACGCGCCTAAAGCGCGTGCCCGAAAAAGTAGGTGTGGCCACATGGCAAGGGGTGTGGCCTTATGTGAAATTCCTGAAGGCCACTTCCCCCCATTTTGTTATGCTGGGGGCATGCCCACCGCTTCATCAGCTGATGGATATGTCCCCTATATGCAGACACACACAAACATACATACTGTCACACACATAGATACTGTCACACACATATGCAGTCACACGCATAAACATACATACTGTCACACACATAGATACTGTAACACACATATGCAGTTACACACATAAGCATACATACGGTCACACACATATGCAGTTACACACATAAACATACATACTGTCACACACATAAACATACATACTGTCACACACATATGCAGTCACACGTATAAACATACATACTGTCACAAACATATGCAGTCACACGTATAAACATACATACTGTCACACACATACACATAATACTGTCTGTCACACACATGTTACAAATACACTTAGACAATTCTATAGTGTCTCACTTACCTTACTGTCTCCAGCTGCTCCTCCTCCTCCTCTCAGTGCTCCCATCCATGCTGCTCCTCCTCCTCTCAGTGCTCCATCAATGCTGCTCCTCCTCCTCCTCTCAGTGCTCCCATCCATGCTGCTCCTCCTCCTCCTCTCAGTGCTCCCATCCATGCTGCTCCTCCTCCTCCTCTCAGTGCTCCCATCCATGCTGCTCCTCCTCCTCTCAGTGCTCCCATCCACGCTGCTCCTCCTCCTCCTCTCAGTGCTCCCATCCATGCTGCTCCTCCTCCTCCTCTAAGTGCTCCCATCCATGCTGCTCCTCCCCCACCTCTCAGTGCTCCCATCCATGCTCCTCCTCCTCCTCTCAGTGCTCCCATCCATGCTGCTCCTCCTCCTCTCAGTGCTCCCATCCATGCTGCTCCTCCTCCTCCTCTCAGTGCTCCCATCCATGCTGCTCCTCCTCTCAGTGCTCCCATCCATGCTGCTCCTCCTCCTCCTCTCAGTGCTCCCATCCATGCTGCTCCTCCTCCTCCTCTCAGTGCTCCCATCCATGCTGCTCCTGGCCCTGACTTCAGAGAGTGCCGTGTTGCTCCGCCCCCTACTCTGACTCCGCCTCCACCACTCTTCTCAATTAATGTCAGATTGTAGCTGCTGTAGCTGCGATCACAGACTGGGGGACCCTTCAGAGAGGGAGAGGGTGGGGACACACAGGGGTACTTCCGACATCTTGCTGCACCTGCTGGCTTTATGTTTGCACAATGCACGAGGCGGGGAGGAGGGCGGGGTGATGTACCGATCCTTTGCTGCTGCTTAACTTACCTTTCCTGCCGGTCCTGGGGCCTCTCCACTTCTTACACTATCAGCGTCCCGGCCTCGGCACTGCTAGTTGTGGCGATCACAGACTGGGGGACCCTTCAGAGAGAGAGGGGGTGGGGACACACAGGGGTACTTGAGCAGCCTCCCGACATCTTGCTGCACCTGCTGGCTTTATGTTTGTACAATGCACGAGGCGGGGAGGAGGGCGGGGTGATGTACCGATTCTTTGCTGCAGCTTAACTTACCTTTCCTGCCAGTCCTGGGGCCTCTCCACTTCTTACACTATTAGCGGCCCGGCCTCGGCACTGCTAGTTGTAACAGGCAGCCGGCATGTCAAGAAAGAGACTAAGATTTGGGCGGGTGACGTGTATAGGGAGCGGGGCCACAGGTGACAAGCGGACCCACAACTCGATCGGCCCACCGGGAATCTTCCCGCTGTAGGTAATGGCCAATCCGCCCCTGCCTGTCACTGCTACCTCCTGTCACTGCTACTCTCCTGTCACTGCTACTCTCCTGTCACTGCCACTCTCCTGTCACTGCCACTCTCCTGTCACTGATATCTCCTCTCTATCTCCTGTCACTGTTACTCTCCTGTCTATCTCCTGTCACTTATCCTCTCCTCTCACTGCTATCTCTCCTGTCACTGCTATCTCCTGTCTATCTCCAGTCACTGCTACTCTCCTGTCACTGCTACTCTCCTGTCTATCTCCTGTCACTTATAATCATCTGTGACTGATATCTCCTGTCACTGATATCTCCTGTCACTGATACTCTCCTGTCAATGATATCTCCTGTCACTGCTACTCTCCTGTCTATCTCCTGTCACTGATAATCTCATGTCACTGATATCTCCTGTCACTGATACTCTCCTGTCACTGCTACACTCCTGTCACTGCTACTCTCCTGTCACTCTCCTGTCACTCTCCTGTCACTGCTATCTCTCCTGTCACTGCTACTCTCCTGTCACTGCTACTCTCCTGTCTATCTTCTGTCACTGCTACTCTCCTGTCACTGCTACTCTCCTGTCACTGCTAGTCTCCTGTCACATGATATGTCCTGTCACTGCTACTCTCCTGTCACTGCTACTCTCCTGTCACTGATCTCTCCTGTCACTGATATGTCCTGTCACTGCTACTCTCCTGTCACTGCTACTCTCCTGTCTATCTCCTGTCACTGATATCTCCTGTCACTGCTACTCTCCTGTCACTGCTACTCTCCTGTCACTGCTACTCTCCTGTCTATCTCCTGTCACTGCTATCTCATGTCACCGCTACTCTCCTGTCACTGTTACTCTCCTGTCACTGATCTCTCCTGTCACTGCTACTCTCCTGTCACTGATCTCTCCTGTCACTGATATCTCCTGTCACTGCTACTCTCCTGTCACTGATCTCTCCTGTCACTGCTACTCTCCTGTCACTGATCTCTCCTGTCGCTGATATCTCCTGTCACTGATATCTCCTGTCACTGCTACTCTCCTGTCACTGATCTCTCCTGTCACTGATATCTCCTCTCACTGATACTCTCCTCTCACTGATACTCTCCTGTCACTGCTCCTCTCCAGTCACTGATATCTCCTGTCACTGATATCTCCTGTCACTGCTACTCTAGTGTCACTGAAATCTCCTGACACTGATACTCTCCTGTCACTGCTACTCTCCTGTCTCTGCTACTCTAGTGTCACTGAAATCTCCTGTCACTGCTACTCTCCTGTCACTGCAACTCTAGTGTCACTGAAATCTCATGTCACTGATATCTCCTGTCACTGATATCTCCTGTCACTGCTACTCTCCTGTCACTGCTACTCTAGTGTCACTGAAATCTCCTGTCACTGCTACTCTCTTGTCACTGCTACTCTAGTGTCACTGAAATCTCCTGTCTCTGATACTCTCCTGTCTCCTGTCACTGATATCTCCTGTCACTGCTACTCTACAGTCACTGCTCCTCTCCAGTCTATCTCCTGTCACTGCAACTCTCCTGTCACTGCTATCTCCTGTCACTGATATCTCCTGTCACTGCTATCTCCTGTCACTGATCTCTCCTGTCACTGATATCTCCTGTCACTGCTATCTCCTGTCTATCTCCTGTCACTGCTACTCTCCTGTCACTGCTATCTCCTGTCACTGATATCTCCTGTCACTGCTATCTCCTGTCACTGATCTCTCCTGCCACTGCTATCTCCTGTCACTGCTATCTCCTGTCTATCTCCTGTCACTGCTACTCTCCTGTCACTGCTACTCTCCTGTCACTGCTACTCTCCTGTCTATCTCCTGTCACTGCTACTCTCCTGTCACTGCTATCTCTCCTGTCACTGCTACTATCCTGTCACTGCTACTCTCCTGTCTATCTCCTGTCACTGCTACTCTCCTGTCACTGATCTCTACTGTCACTGATATCTCCTGTCACTGATATTCTCCTGTCACTGCTACTCTCCTGTCTATCTCCTGTCACTGCTACTCTCCTGTCACTGCTACTCTCCTGTCTATCTCCAGTCACTGCTACTCTCCTGTCACTGCTACTCTCCTGTCACTCTCCTGTCTCTGCTATCTCTCTTGTCACTGATACTCTCCTGTCACTGCTACTCTCCTGTCTATCTCCTGTCACTGTTACTCTCCTGTCACTGCAACTCTCCTGTCACTGCTAGTCTCCTGTCACTGATATGTCCTGTCACTGCTACTCTCCTGTCACTGCTACTCTCCTGTCACTGATCTCTCCTGTCACTGATATGTCCTGTCACTGCTACTCTCCTGTCACTGCTATTCTCCTGTCTATCTACTGTCACTGATATCTCCTCTCACCGCTACTCTCCTGTCACTGCTACTCTCCTGTCACTGCTACTCTCCTGTCTATCTCCTGTCACTGCTATCTCCTGTCACCGCTACTCTCCTGTCACTGCTACTCTCCTGTCACTGATCTCTCCTGTCACTGATATCTCCTGTCACTGCTACTCTCCTGTCACTGATCTCTCCTGTCACTGCTACTCTCCTGTCACTGATCTCTCCTGTCACTGATATCTCCTGTCACTGCTACTCTCCTGTCACTGATCTCTCCTGTCACTGCTACTCTCCTGTCACTGATCTCTCCTGTCGCTGATATCTCCTGTCACTGATATCTCCTGTCACTGCTACTCTCCTGT
The DNA here is from genome assembly GCA_031769625.1 of Taudactylus pleione. NCBI lineage: Eukaryota > Metazoa > Chordata > Amphibia > Anura > Myobatrachidae > Taudactylus > Taudactylus pleione. The sequence continues at coordinate 810,955 of JAUIMM010000905.1, forward strand.
CACTGATCTCTCCTGTCACTGATATCTCCTCTCACTGATACTCTCCTCTCACTGATACTCTCCTGTCACTGCTCCTCTCCAGTCACTGATATCTCCTGTCACTGATATCTCCTGTCACTGCTACTCTAGTGTCACTGAAATCTCCTGACACTGATACTCTCCTGTCACTGCTACTCTCCTGTCTCTGCTACTCTAGTGTCACTGAAATCTCCTGTCACTGCTACTCTCCTGTCACTGCAACTCTAGTGTCACTGAAATCTCATGTCACTGATATCTCCTGTCACTGATATCTCCTGTCACTGCTACTCTCCTGTCACTGCTACTCTAGTGTCACTGAAATCTCCTGTCACTGCTACTCTCTTGTCACTGCTACTCTAGTGTCACTGAAATCTCCTGTCTCTGATACTCTCCTGTCTCCTGTCACTGATATCTGCTGTCACTGCTACTCTACAGTCACTGCTCCTCTCCAGTCTATCTCCTGTCACTGCAACTCTCCTGTCACTGCTATCTCCTGTCACTGATATCTCCTGTCACTGCTATCTCCTGTCACTGATCTCTCCTGTCACTGATATCTCCTGTCACTGCTATCTCCTGTCTATCTCCTGTCACTGCTACTCTCCTGTCACTGCTATTTCCGGTCACTGATATCTCCTGTCACTGCTATCTCCTGTCACTGATCTCTCCTGCCACTGCTATCTCCTGTCACTGCTATCTCCTGTCTATCTCCTGTCACTGCTACTCTCCTGTCACTGCTACTCTCCTGTCACTGCTACTCTCCTGTCTATCTCCTGTCACTGCTACTCTCCTGTCACTGCTATCTCTCCTGTCACTGCTACTATCCTGTCAGTGCTACTCTCCTGTCTATCTCCTGTCACTGCTACTCTCCTGTCACTGATCTCTACTGTCACTGATATCTCCTGTCACTGATATTCTCCTGTCACTGCTACTCTCCTGTCTATCTCCTGTCACTGCTACTCTCCTGTCACTGCTACTCTCCTGTCTATCTCCAGTCACTGCTACTCTCCTGTCACTGCTACTCTCCTGTCACTCTCCTGTCTCTGCTATCTCTCTTGTCACTGATACTCTCCTGTCACTGCTACTCTCCTGTCTATCTCCTGTCACTGTTACTCTCCTGTCACTGCAACTCTCCTGTCACTGCTAGTCTCCTGTCACTGATATGTCCTGTCACTGCTACTCTCCTGTCACTGCTACTCTCCTGTCACTGATCTCTCCTGTCACTGATATGTCCTGTCACTGCTACTCTCCTGTCACTGCTATTCTCCTGTCTATCTACTGTCACTGATATCTCCTCTCACCGCTACTCTCCTGTCACTGCTACTCTCCTGTCACTGCTACTCTCCTGTCTATCTCCTGTCACTGCTATCTCCTGTCACCGCTACTCTCCTGTCACTGCTACTCTCCTGTCACTGATCTCTCCTGTCACTGATATCTCCTGTCACTGCTACTCTCCTGTCACTGATCTGTCCTGTCACTGCTACTCTCCTGTCACTGATCTCTCCTGTCGCTGATATCTCCTGTCACTGATATCTCCTGTCCCTGCTACTCTCCTGTCACTGATCTCTCCTGTCTCTGATATCTCCTGTCACTGATACTCTCCTCTCACTGATACTCTCCTGTCACTGCTACTCTCCTGTCTATCTCCTGTCACTGCTATCTCATGTCACCGCTACTCTCCTGTCACTGTTACTCTCCTGTCACTGATCTCTCCTGTCACTGCTACTCTCCTGTCACTGATCTCTCCTGTCACTGATATCTCCTGTCACTGCTACTCTCCTGTCACTGATCTCTCCTGTCACTGCTACTCTCCAGTCACTGATCTCTCCTGTCGCTGATATCTCCTGTCACTGATATCTCCTGTCACTGCTACTCTCCTGTCACTGATCTCTCCTGTCACTGATATCTCCTGTCACTGATACTCTCCTCTCACTGATACTCTCCTGTCACTGCTCCTCTCCAGTCACTGATATCTCCTGTCACTGATATCTCCTGTCACTGCTACTCTAGTGTCACTGAAATCTCCTGACACTGATACTCTCCTGTCACTGCTACTCTCCTGTCACTGCTACTCTCCTGTCTCTGCTACTCTAGTGTCACTGAAATCTCCTGTCACTTCTACTCTCCTGTCACTGCAACTCTAGTGTCACTGAAATCTCATGTCACTGATATCTCCTGTCACTGATATCTCCTGTCACTGCTACTCTTCTGTCACTGCTACTCTAGTGTCACTGAAATCTCCTGTCACTGCTACTCTCTTGTCACTGCTACTCTAGTGTCACTGAAATCTCCTGTCACTGATACTCTCCTGTCTCCTGTAACTAATATCTCCTGTCACTGCTACTCTACTGTCACTGCTCCTCTCCAGTCTATCTCCTGTCACTGCAACTCTCCTGTCACTGCTATCTCCTGTCACTGATATCTCCTGTCACTGCTATCTCCTGTCACTGATCTCTCCTGTCACTGATATCTCCTGTCACTGCTATCTCCTGTCTATCTCCTGTCACTGCTACTCTCCTGTCACTGCTATCTCCTGTCACTGATATCTCCTGTCACTGCTATCTCCTGTCACTGATCTCTCCTGTCACTGCTATCTCCTGTCACTGCTATCTCCTGTCTATCTCCTGTCACTGCTACTCTCCTGTCACTGCTACTCTCCTGTCACTGCTACTCTCCTGTCTATCTCCTGTCACTGCTATCTCTCCTGTCACTGCTACTATCCTGTCACTGCTACTATCCTGTCACTGCTACTCTCCTGTCTATCTCCTGTCACTTCTACTCTCCTGTCACTGATCTCTACTGTCACTGATATCTCCTGTCACTGATATTCTCCTGTCACTGCTACTCTCCTGTCTATCTCCTGTCACTGCTACTCTCCTGTCACTGCTACTCTCCTGTCTATCTCCAGTCACTGCTACTCTCCTGTCACTGCTACTCTCCTGTCACTCTCCTGTCTCTGCTATCTCTCCTGTCACTGATACTCTCCTGTCACTGCTACTCTCCTGTCTATCTCCTGTCACTGTTACTCTCCTGTCACTGCAACTCTCCTGTCACTGCTAGTCTCCTGTCACTGATATGTCCTGTCACTGCTACTCTCCTGTCACTGCTACTCTCCTGTCACTGATCTCTCCTGTCACTGATATGTCCTGTCACTGCTACTCTCCTGTCACTGCTACTCTCCTGTCTATCTACTGTCACTGATATCTCCTCTCACCGCTACTCTCCTGTCACTGCTACTCTCCTGTCACTGCTACTCTCCTGTCTATCTCCTGTCACTGCTATCTCCTGTCACCGCTACTCTCCTGTCACTGCTACTCTCCTGTCACTGATCTCTCCTGTCACTGATATCTCCTGTCACTGCTACTCTCCTGTCACTGATCTGTCCTGTCACTGCTACTCTCCTGTCACTGATCTCTCCTGTCGCTGATATCTCCTGTCACTGATATCTCCTGTCCCTGCTACTCTCCTGTCACTGATCTCTCCTGTCACTGATATCTCCTGTCACTGATACTCTCCTCTCACTGATACTCTCCTGTCACTGCTACTCTCCTGTCTATCTCCTGTCACTGCTATCTCATGTCACCGCTACTCTCCTGTCACTGTTACTCTCCTGTCACTGATCTCTCCTGTCACTGCTACTCTCCTGTCACTGATCTCTACTGTCACTGATATCTCCTGTCACTGCTACTCTCCTGTCACTGATCTCTCCTGTCACTGCTACTCTCCTGTCACTGATCTCTCCTGTCGCTGATATCTCCTGTCACTGATATCTCCTGTCACTGCTACTCTCCTGTCACTGATCTCTCCTGTCACTGATATCTCCTGTCACTGATACTCTCCTCTCACTGATACTCTCCTGTCACTGCTCCTCTCCAGTCACTGATATCTCCTGTCACTGATATCTCCTGTCACTGCTACTCTAGTGTCACTGAAATCTCCTGACACTGATACTCTCCTGTCACTGCTACTCTCCTGTCTCTGCTACTCTAGTGTCACTGAAATCTCCTGTCACTGCTACTCTCCTGTCACTGCAACTCTAGTGTCACTGAAATCTCATGTCACTGATATCTCCTGTCACTGATATCTCCTGTCACTGCTACTCTTCTGTCACTGCTACTCTAGTGTCACTGAAATCTCCTGTCACTGCTACTCTCTTGTCACTGCTACTCTAGTGTCACTGAAATCTCCTGTCACTGATACTCTCCTGTCTCCTGTCACTGATATCTCCTGTCACTGCTACTCTACTGTCACTGCTCCTCTCCAGTCTATCTCCTGTCACTGCAACTCTCCTGTCACTGCTATCTCCTGTCACTGATATCTCCTGTCACTGCTATCTCCTGTCACTGATCTCTCCTGTCACTGATATCTCCTGTCACTGCTATCTCCTGTCTATCTCCTGTCACTGCTACTCTCCTGTCACTGCTATCTCCTGTCACTGATATCTCCTGTCACTGCTATCTCCTGTCACTGATCTCTCCTGTCACTGCTATCTCCTGTCACTGCTATCTCCTGTCTATCTCCTGTCACTGCTACTCTCCTGTCACTGCTACTCTCCTGTCACTGCTACTCTCCTGTCTATCTCCTGTCACTGCTACTCTCCTGTCACTGCTATCTCTCCTGTCACTGCTACTATCCAGTCACTGCTACTCTCCTGTCTATCTCCTGTCACTGCTACTCTCCTGTCACTGATCTCTACTGTCACTGATATCTCCTGTCACTGATATTCTCCTGTCACTGCTACTCTCCTTTCACTGCTACTCTCCTGTCTATCTCCAGTCACTGCTACTCTCCTGTCACTGCTACTCTCCTGTCACTCTCCTGTCACTCTCCTGTCTCTGCTATCTCTCCTGTCACTGATACTCTCCTGTCACTGCTACTCTCCTGTCTATCTCCTGTCACTGTTACTCTCCTGTCACTGCAACTCTCCTGTCACTGCTAGTCTCCTGTCACTGATATGTCCTGTCACTGCTACTCTCCTGTCACTGCTACTCTCCTGTCACTGATCTCTCATGTCACTGATATGTCCTGTCACTGCTACTCTCCTGTCACTGCTACTCTCCTGTCTATCTACTGTCACTGATATCTCCTCTCACCGCTACTCTCCTGTCACTGCTACTCTCCTGTCACTGCTACTCTCCTGTCTATCTCCTGTCACTGCTATCTCCTGTCACCGCTACTCTCCTGTCACTGCTACTCTCCTGTCACTGATCTCTCCTGTCACTGATATCTCCTGTCACTGCTACTCTCCTGTCACTGATCTGTCCTGTCACTGCTACTCTCCTGTCACTGATCTCTCCTGTCGCTGATATCTCCTGTCACTGATATCTCCTGTCCCTGCTACTCTCCTGTCACTGATCTCTCCTGTCACTGATATCTCCTGTCACTGATACTCTCCTCTCACTGATACTCTCCTGTCACTGCTCCTCTCCAGTCACTGATATCTCCTGTCACTGATATCTCCTGTCACTGCTACTCTAGTGTCACTGAAATCTGCTGTCACTGATACTCTCCTGTCACTGCTACTCTCCTGTCACTGATACTCTAGTGTCACTGAAATCTCCTGTCACTGATACTCTCCTGTCACTGCTTCTCTAGTCACTGAAATCTCCTGTCACTGCTACTCTCCTGTCACTGCTACTCTCCTGTCTATCTCCTGTCACTGCTACTCTCCTGTCACTGCTATCTCTCCTGTCACTGATACTCTCCTGTCACTGCTACTCTCCTGTCACTGATCTCTCCTGTCACTGAAATCTCCTGTCACTGCTGTCTCCTGTCACTGCTACTCTCCTGTCACTGCTATCTCTCCTGTCACTGATATCTCCTGTCACTGCTATCTCCTGTCACTGCTGTCTCCTGTCTATCTCCTGTCACTGCTACTCTCCTGTCACTGCTACTCTCCTGTCACTGCTACTCTCCTGTCTACCTCCTGTCACTGCTACTCTCCTGTCACTGCTATCTCTCCTGTCACTGATACTCTCCTGTCACTGCTACTCTCCTGTCACTGATCTCTCCTGTCACTGATATCTCCTGTCACTGATATTCTCCTGTCACTGCTCCTCTCCTGTCTATCTCCTGTCACTGCTACTCTCCTGTCACTGCTACTCTCCTGTCTATCTCCTGTCACTGCTACTCTCCTGTCACTGCTACTCTCCTGTCACTGATACTATCCTGTCACTATTACTCTCCTGTCACTACTACTCTCCTGTCACTGCTACTCTCCTGTCTATCTCATGTCACTGATATCTCATGTCACTCTCCTCTCCAGTCACTGATATCTCCTGTCACTGATATCTCCTGTCACTGCTACTCTCCTGTCTATCTCCTGTCACTGATATCTCCTGTCACTGATATCTCATGTCACTGCTATTCTCCTGTCACTGATATCTCCTGTCACTGACATCTCCTGTCACTGCTACTCTCCTGTCTATCTCCTGTCACTGCTACTCTCCTGTCACTGCTATCTCTCCTGTCACTGATACTCTCCTGTCACTGCTACTCTCCTGTCACTGGTCTCTCCTGTCACTGATATCTCCTGTCACTGATATTCTCCTGTCACTGCTCCTCTCCTGTCTATCTCCTGTCACTGCTACTCTCCTGTCACTGCTACTCTCCTGTCACTGCTACTCTCCTGTCTATCTCCTGTCACTGCTACTCTCCTGTCACTGCTACTATCCTGTCACTGCTACTCTCCTGTCACTGATACTATCCTGTCACTATTACTCTCCTGTCACTACTACTCTCCTGTCACTGCTACTCTCCTGTCTATCTCCTGTCACTGATATCTACTGTCACTCTCCTCTCCAGTCACTGATATCTCATGTCACTGATATCTCCTGTCACTGCTAATCTCCTGTCTATCTCCTGTCACTGATATCTCCTGTCACTGATATCTCCTGTCACTGCTATTCACCTGTCACTGATATCTCCTGTCATTGTCATCTCCTGTCACTGCTACTCACCTGTCACTGAGACTCTCCTGTCACTGCTACTCTCCTCTCACTGATATCTCCTGTCACTGATACTCTCCTGTCACTGCTACTCTCCTGTCACTGCTATCTCTCCTGTCACTGCTACTCTCCTGTCACTGATACTCTCCTGTCACTGATACTCTCCTGTCACTGCTACTCTCCTGTCTATCTCCAGTCACTGATACTTTCCAGTCACTGCTACTCTCCTGTCTATCTCCTGTCACTGATAATCTCCTGTCACTGATATCTCCTATCACTGATATCTCCTGTCACTGCCACTCTCCTGTCACTGATATCTTCTGTCACTGCTACTCCCCGGTCACTGATACTCTCCTGTCACTGCTATCTCTCCTGTCACTGCTACTCTCCTGTCTATCTCCTGTCACTGCTACTCTCCTGTCACTGCTACTCTCCAGTCACTGCTACTCTCCTGTCTATCTCCTGTCACTGCTACTCTCCTGTCACTGCTACTCTCTTATCACTGCTACTCTCCTGTCTATCTCCTGTCACTGCTTCTCTCCTGTAACTGCTACTCTCCTGTCACTGCTACTCTCCTGTCACTGCTATCTCCTGTCACTGCTACTCTCCTGTCACTGATATCTCCTGTCACTGCTACTCTCCTGTCACTGCTATCTCTCCTGTCACTGCTACTCTCCTGTCTATCTCCTGTCACTGCTACTCTCCTGTCACTGCTACTCTCCTGTCACTGCTACTCTCCTGTCTATCTCCTGTCACTGCTACTCTCCTGTCTATCTCCTGTCACTGCTACTCTCCTGTCACTGCTACGCTCCTGTCACTGCTACTCTCCTATCACTGCTACTCTCCTGTCACTGCTATCTCCTGTCACTGATATCTCCTGTCACTGCTACTCTCCTGTCACTGCTACTCTCCTGTCTATCTCCTGTCACTGCTACTCTCCTGTCTATCTCCTGTCACTGCTACTCTCCTGTCACTGCTACTCTCCTGTCACTGCTACTCTCCTGTTACTGTTTCTCTCCTGTCACTGACACTATCCTCTCACTGTTACTCTCCTGTCACTGTTACTCTCCTATGACTGATCTCTCCTGTCACTGATCTCTCCTGTCACTGTTACTCTCCTGTCACTGTTTCTCTCCTGTCACTGCTATCTCTCCTGTCACTGATCTCTCCTGTCACTGATGCTATCCTGTCACTGTTACTGTCCTGTCACTGCTACTCTCCTGTCACTGATGCTATCCTGTCACTGTTACTCTCCTGTCACTGTTACTCTCCTGTCACTGTTACTTTCCTGTCACTACTACTCTCCTGTCACTGATCTCTCCTGTCACTGACATCTCCTGTCACTGATACTCTCCTGTCACTCCTACTCTCCTGTCACGGATCTCTCCTGTCACTGTTATTCTCCTGTCACTGTTACTCTCCTGTCTATCTCCTGTCAATGCTACTCTCCTGTCACTGATCTCTCCTGTCACTGTTATTCTCCTGTCACTGTTACTCTCCTGGCTATCTCCTGTCAATGCTACTCTCCTGTCACTGATCTCTCCTGTCACTGTAATTCTCCTGTCACTGCTACTCTCCTGTCTATCTCCTGTCACTGCTACTCTCCTGTCACTGCTACTCTCCTGTCACTGCTACTCTCCTATCACTGCTACTCTCCTGTCACTGATATCTCCTGTCACTGCTACTCTCCTGTCACTGCTACTCTCCTGTCACTGCTATCTCCTGTCACTGATATCTCCTGTCACTGCTACTCTCCTGTCACTGCTACTCTCCTGTCTGTCTCCTGTCACTGCTACTCTCCTGTCACTGCTACTCTCCTGTCACTGTTTCTCTCCTGTCACTGATACTATCCTGTCACTGTTACTCTCCTGTCACTGTTACTATCCTTTCACTGATCTCTCCTGTCACTGATCTCTCCTGTCACTGTTACTCTCCTGTCACTGATCTCTCCTGTCACTGATCTCTCCTGTCACTGTTACTCTCCTGTCACTGTTTCTCTCCTGTCACTGCTATCTCTCCTGTCACTGATCTCTCCTGTCACTGATGCTATCCTGTCACTGTTACTCTCCTTTCACTGCTACTCTCCTATCACTGATCTCTCCTGTCACTGATCTCTCCTGTCACTGTTACTCTCCTATCACTGATCTCTCCTGTCACTGATCTCTCCTGTCACTGTTACTTTCCTGTCACTGTTTCTCTCCTGTCACTGCTATCTCTCCTGTCACTGATCTCTCCTGTCACTGATGCTATCCTGTCACTGTTGCTCTCCTGTCACTGCTACTCTCCTGTCACTGATGCTATCCTGTCACTGTTACTCTCCTGTCACTGTTACTCTCCTGTCACTGTTACTTTCCTGTCACTGCTACTCTCCTGTCACTGATCTCTCCTGTCACTGATACTGTCCTGTCACTGCTACTCTCCTGTCACTGCTATCTCCTGTCACTGATATCTCCTGTCACTGCTATCTCCTGTCACTGATCTCTCCTGTCACTGCTATCTCCTGTCACTGCTATCTCCTGTCTATCTCCTGTCACTGCTACTCTCCTGTCACTGCTACTCTCCTGTCACTGCTACTCTCCTGTCTATCTCCTGTCACTGCTATCTCTCCTGTCACTGCTACTATCCTGTCACTGCTACTATCCTGTCACTGCTACTCTCCTGTCTATCTCCTGTCACTTCTACTCTCCTGTCACTGATCTCTACTGTCACTGATATCTCCTGTCACTGATATTCTCCTGTCACTGCTACTCTCCTGTCTATCTCCTGTCACTGCTACTCTCCTGTCACTGCTACTCTCCTGTCTATCTCCAGTCACTGCTACTCTCCTGTCACTGCTACTCTCCTGTCACTCTCCTGTCTCTGCTATCTCTCCTGTCACTGATACTCTCCTGTCACTGCTACTCTCCTGTCTATCTCCTGTCACTGTTACTCTCCTGTCACTGCAACTCTCCTGTCACTGCTAGTCTCCTGTCACTGATATGTCCTGTCACTGCTACTCTCCTGTCACTGCTACTCTCCTGTCACTGATCTCTCCTGTCACTGATATGTCCTGTCACTGCTACTCTCCTGTCACTGCTACTCTCCTGTCTATCTACTGTCACTGATATCTCCTCTCACCGCTACTCTCCTGTCACTGCTACTCTCCTGTCACTGCTACTCTCCTGTCTATCTCCTGTCACTGCTATCTCCTGTCACCGCTACTCTCCTGTCACTGCTACTCTCCTGTCACTGATCTCTCCTGTCACTGATATCTCCTGTCACTGCTACTCTCCTGTCACTGATCTGTCCTGTCACTGCTACTCTCCTGTCACTGATCTCTCCTGTCGCTGATATCTCCTGTCACTGATATCTCCTGTCCCTGCTACTCTCCTGTCACTGATCTCTCCTGTCACTGATATCTCCTGTCACTGATACTCTCCTCTCACTGATACTCTCCTGTCACTGCTACTCTCCTGTCTATCTCCTGTCACTGCTATCTCATGTCACCGCTACTCTCCTGTCACTGTTACTCTCCTGTCACTGATCTCTCCTGTCACTGCTACTCTCCTGTCACTGATCTCTACTGTCACTGATATCTCCTGTCACTGCTACTCTCCTGTCACTGATCTCTCCTGTCACTGCTACTCTCCTGTCACTGATCTCTCCTGTCGCTGATATCTCCTGTCACTGATATCTCCTGTCACTGCTACTCTCCTGTCACTGATCTCTCCTGTCACTGATATCTCCTGTCACTGATACTCTCCTCTCACTGATACTCTCCTGTCACTGCTCCTCTCCAGTCACTGATATCTCCTGTCACTAATATCTCCTGTCACTGCTACTCTAGTGTCACTGAAATCTCCTGACACTGATACTCTCCTGTCACTGCTACTCTCCTGTCTCTGCTACTCTAGTGTCACTGAAATCTCCTGTCACTGCTACTCTCCTGTCACTGCAACTCTAGTGTCACTGAAATCTCATGTCACTGATATCTCCTGTCACTGATATCTCCTGTCACTGCTACTCTTCTGTCACTGCTACTCTAGTGTCACTGAAATCTCCTGTCACTGCTACTCTCTTGTCACTGCTACTCTAGTGTCACTGAAATCTCCTGTCACTGATACTCTCCTGTCTCCTGTCACTGATATCTCCTGTCACTGCTACTCTACTGTCACTGCTCCTCTCCAGTCTATCTCCTGTCACTGCAACTCTCCTGTCACTGCTATCTCCTGTCACTGATATCTCCTGTCACTGCTATCTCCTGTCACTGATCTCTCCTGTCACTGATATCTCCTGTCACTGCTACTCTCCTGTCACTGCTACTCTCCTGTCACTGCTACTCTCCTGTCTATCTCCTGTCACTGCTACTCTCCTGTCACTGCTACTATCCTGTCACTGCTACTCTCCTGTCACTGATACTATCCTGTCACTATTACTCTCCTGTCACTACTACTCTCCTGTCACTGCTACTCTCCTGTCTATCTCCTGTCACTGATATCTACTGTCACTCTCCTCTCCAGTCACTGATATCTCATGTCACTGATATCTCCTGTCACTGCTAATCTCCTGTCTATCTCCTGTCACTGATATCTCCTGTCACTGATATCTCCTGTCACTGCTATTCACCTGTCACTGATATCTCCTGTCATTGTCATCTCCTGTCACTGCTACTCACCTGTCACTGAGACTCTCCTGTCACTGCTACTCTCCTCTCACTGATATCTCCTGTCACTGATACTCTCCTGTCACTGCTACTCTCCTGTCACTGCTATCTCTCCTGTCACTGCTACTCTCCTGTCACTGATACTCTCCTGTCACTGATACTCTCCTGTCACTGCTACTCTCCTGTCTATCTCCAGTCACTGATACTTTCCAGTCACTGCTACTCTCCTGTCTATCTCCTGTCACTGATAATCTCCTGTCACTGATATCTCCTATCACTGATATCTCCTGTCACTGCCACTCTCCTGTCACTGATATCTTCTGTCACTGCTACTCCCCGGTCACTGATACTCTCCTGTCACTGCTATCTCTCCTGTCACTGCTACTCTCCTGTCTATCTCCTGTCACTGCTACTCTCCTGTCACTGCTACTCTCCAGTCACTGCTACTCTCCTGTCTATCTCCTGTCACTGCTACTCTCCTGTCACTGCTACTCTCTTATCACTGCTACTCTCCTGTCTATCTCCTGTCACTGCTTCTCTCCTGTAACTGCTACTCTCCTGTCACTGCTACTCTCCTGTCACTGCTATCTCCTGTCACTGCTACTCTCCTGTCACTGATATCTCCTGTCACTGCTACTCTCCTGTCACTGCTATCTCTCCTGTCACTGCTACTCTCCTGTCTATCTCCTGTCACTGCTACTCTCCTGTCACTGCTACTCTCCTGTCACTGCTACTCTCCTGTCTATCTCCTGTCACTGCTACTCTCCTGTCTATCTCCTGTCACTGCTACTCTCCTGTCACTGCTACGCTCCTGTCACTGCTACTCTCCTATCACTGCTACTCTCCTGTCACTGCTATCTCCTGTCACTGATATCTCCTGTCACTGCTACTCTCCTGTCACTGCTACTCTCCTGTCTATCTCCTGTCACTGCTACTCTCCTGTCTATCTCCTGTCACTGCTACTCTCCTGTCACTGCTACTCTCCTGTCACTGCTACTCTCCTGTTACTGTTTCTCTCCTGTCACTGACACTATCCTCTCACTGTTACTCTCCTGTCACTGTTACTCTCCTATGACTGATCTCTCCTGTCACTGATCTCTCCTGTCACTGTTACTCTCCTGTCACTGTTTCTCTCCTGTCACTGCTATCTCTCCTGTCACTGATCTCTCCTGTCACTGATGCTATCCTGTCACTGTTACTGTCCTGTCACTGCTACTCTCCTGTCACTGATGCTATCCTGTCACTGTTACTCTCCTGTCACTGTTACTCTCCTGTCACTGTTACTTTCCTGTCACTACTACTCTCCTGTCACTGATCTCTCCTGTCACTGACATCTCCTGTCACTGATACTCTCCTGTCACTCCTACTCTCCTGTCACGGATCTCTCCTGTCACTGTTATTCTCCTGTCACTGTTACTCTCCTGTCTATCTCCTGTCAATGCTACTCTCCTGTCACTGATCTCTCCTGTCACTGTTATTCTCCTGTCACTGTTACTCTCCTGGCTATCTCCTGTCAATGCTACTCTCCTGTCACTGATCTCTCCTGTCACTGTAATTCTCCTGTCACTGCTACTCTCCTGTCTATCTCCTGTCACTGCTACTCTCCTGTCACTGCTACTCTCCTGTCACTGCTACTCTCCTATCACTGCTACTCTCCTGTCACTGATATCTCCTGTCACTGCTACTCTCCTGTCACTGCTACTCTCCTGTCACTGCTATCTCCTGTCACTGATATCTCCTGTCACTGCTACTCTCCTGTCACTGCTACTCTCCTGTCTGTCTCCTGTCACTGCTACTCTCCTGTCACTGCTACTCTCCTGTCACTGTTTCTCTCCTGTCACTGATACTATCCTGTCACTGTTACTCTCCTGTCACTGTTACTATCCTTTCACTGATCTCTCCTGTCACTGATCTCTCCTGTCACTGTTACTCTCCTGTCACTGATCTCTCCTGTCACTGATCTCTCCTGTCACTGTTACTCTCCTGTCACTGTTTCTCTCCTGTCACTGCTATCTCTCCTGTCACTGATCTCTCCTGTCACTGATGCTATCCTGTCACTGTTACTCTCCTTTCACTGCTACTCTCCTATCACTGATCTCTCCTGTCACTGATCTCTCCTGTCACTGTTACTCTCCTATCACTGATCTCTCCTGTCACTGATCTCTCCTGTCACTGTTACTTTCCTGTCACTGTTTCTCTCCTGTCACTGCTATCTCTCCTGTCACTGATCTCTCCTGTCACTGATGCTATCCTGTCACTGTTGCTCTCCTGTCACTGCTACTCTCCTGTCACTGATGCTATCCTGTCACTGTTACTCTCCTGTCACTGTTACTCTCCTGTCACTGTTACTTTCCTGTCACTGCTACTCTCCTGTCACTGATCTCTCCTGTCACTGATACTGTCCTGTCACTGCTACTCTCCTGTCACTGCTATCTCCTGTCACTGATATCTCCTGTCACTGCTATCTCCTGTCACTGATCTCTCCTGTCACTGCTATCTCCTGTCACTGCTATCTCCTGTCTATCTCCTGTCACTGCTACTCTCCTGTCACTGCTACTCTCCTGTCACTGCTACTCTCCTGTCTATCTCCTGTCACTGCTATCTCTCCTGTCACTGCTACTATCCTGTCACTGCTACTATCCTGTCACTGCTACTCTCCTGTCTATCTCCTGTCACTTCTACTCTCCTGTCACTGATCTCTACTGTCACTGATATCTCCTGTCACTGATATTCTCCTGTCACTGCTACTCTCCTGTCTATCTCCTGTCACTGCTACTCTCCTGTCACTGCTACTCTCCTGTCTATCTCCAGTCACTGCTACTCTCCTGTCACTGCTACTCTCCTGTCACTCTCCTGTCTCTGCTATCTCTCCTGTCACTGATACTCTCCTGTCACTGCTACTCTCCTGTCTATCTCCTGTCACTGTTACTCTCCTGTCACTGCAACTCTCCTGTCACTGCTAGTCTCCTGTCACTGATATGTCCTGTCACTGCTACTCTCCTGTCACTGCTACTCTCCTGTCACTGATCTCTCCTGTCACTGATATGTCCTGTCACTGCTACTCTCCTGTCACTGCTACTCTCCTGTCTATCTACTGTCACTGATATCTCCTCTCACCGCTACTCTCCTGTCACTGCTACTCTCCTGTCACTGCTACTCTCCTGTCTATCTCCTGTCACTGCTATCTCCTGTCACCGCTACTCTCCTGTCACTGCTACTCTCCTGTCACTGATCTCTCCTGTCACTGATATCTCCTGTCACTGCTACTCTCCTGTCACTGATCTGTCCTGTCACTGCTACTCTCCTGTCACTGATCTCTCCTGTCGCTGATATCTCCTGTCACTGATATCTCCTGTCCCTGCTACTCTCCTGTCACTGATCTCTCCTGTCACTGATATCTCCTGTCACTGATACTCTCCTCTCACTGATACTCTCCTGTCACTGCTACTCTCCTGTCTATCTCCTGTCACTGCTATCTCATGTCACCGCTACTCTCCTGTCACTGTTACTCTCCTGTCACTGATCTCTCCTGTCACTGCTACTCTCCTGTCACTGATCTCTACTGTCACTGATATCTCCTGTCACTGCTACTCTCCTGTCACTGATCTCTCCTGTCACTGCTACTCTCCTGTCACTGATCTCTCCTGTCGCTGATATCTCCTGTCACTGATATCTCCTGTCACTGCTACTCTCCTGTCACTGATCTCTCCTGTCACTGATATCTCCTGTCACTGATACTCTCCTCTCACTGATACTCTCCTGTCACTGCTCCTCTCCAGTCACTGATATCTCCTGTCACTAATATCTCCTGTCACTGCTACTCTAGTGTCACTGAAATCTCCTGACACTGATACTCTCCTGTCACTGCTACTCTCCTGTCTCTGCTACTCTAGTGTCACTGAAATCTCCTGTCACTGCTACTCTCCTGTCACTGCAACTCTAGTGTCACTGAAATCTCATGTCACTGATATCTCCTGTCACTGATATCTCCTGTCACTGCTACTCTTCTGTCACTGCTACTCTAGTGTCACTGAAATCTCCTGTCACTGCTACTCTCTTGTCACTGCTACTCTAGTGTCACTGAAATCTCCTGTCACTGATACTCTCCTGTCTCCTGTCACTGATATCTCCTGTCACTGCTACTCTACTGTCACTGCTCCTCTCCAGTCTATCTCCTGTCACTGCAACTCTCCTGTCACTGCTATCTCCTGTCACTGATATCTCCTGTCACTGCTATCTCCTGTCACTGATCTCTCCTGTCACTGATATCTCCTGTCACTGCTATCTCCTGTCTATCTCCTGTCACTGCTACTCTCCTGTCACTGCTATCTCCTGTCACTGATATCTCCTGTCACTGCTATCTCCTGTCACTGATCTCTCCTGTCACTGCTATCTCCTGTCACTGCTATCTCCTGTCTATCTCCTGTCACTGCTACTCTCCTGTCACTGCTACTCTCCTGTCACTGCTACTCTCCTGTCTATCTCCTGTCACTGCTACTCTCCTGTCACTGCTATCTCTCCTGTCACTGCTACTATCCAGTCACTGCTACTCTCCTGTCTATCTCCTGTCACTGCTACTCTCCTGTCACTGATCTCTACTGTCACTGATATCTCCTGTCACTGATATTCTCCTGTCACTGCTACTCTCCTGTCACTGCTACTCTCCTGTCTATCTCCAGTCACTGCTACTCTCCTGTCACTGCTACTCTCCTGTCACTCTCCTGTCACTCTCCTGTCTCTGCTATCTCTCCTGTCACTGATACTCTCCTGTCACTGCTACTCTCCTGTCTATCTCCTGTCACTGTTACTCTCCTGTCACTGCAACTCTCCTGTCACTGCTAGTCTCCTGTCACTGATATGTCCTGTCACTGCTACTCTCCTGTCACTGCTACTCTCCTGTCACTGATCTCTCCTGTCACTGATATGTCCTGTCACTGCTACTCTCCTGTCACTGCTACTCTCCTGTCTATCTACTGTCACTGATATCTCCTCTCACCGCTACTCTCCTGTCACTGCTACTCTCCTGTCTATCTCCTGTCACTGCTATCTCCTGTCACCGCTACTCTCCTGTCACTGCTACTCTCCTGTCACTGATCTCTCCTGTCACTGATATCTCCTGTCACTGCTACTCTCCTGTCACTGATCTGTCCTGTCACTGCTACTCTCCTGTCACTGATCTCTCCTGTCGCTGATATCTCCTGTCACTGATATCTCCTGTCCCTGCTACTCTCCTGTCACTGATCTCTCCTGTCACTGATATCTCCTGTCACTGATACTCTCCTCTCACTGATACTCTCCTGTCACTGCTCCTCTCCAGTCACTGATATCTCCTGTCACTGATATCTCCTGTCACTGCTACTCTAGTGTCACTGAAATCTGCTGTCACTGATACTCTCCTGTCACTGCTACTCTCCTGTCACTGATACTCTAGTGTCACTGAAATCTCCTGTCACTGATACTCTCCTGTCACTGCTTCTCTAGTCACTGAAATCTCCTGTCACTGCTACTCTCCTGTCACTGCTACTCTCCTGTCTATCTCCTGTCACTGCTACTCTCCTGTCACTGCTATCTCTCCTGTCACTGATACTCTCCTGTCACTGCTACTCTCCTGTCACTGATCTCTCCTGTCACTGAAATCTCCTGTCACTGCTGTCTCCTGTCACTGCTACTCTCCTGTCACTGCTATCTCTCCTGTCACTGATATCTCCTGTCACTGCTATCTCCTGTCACTGCTGTCTCCTGTCTATCTCCTGTCACTGCTACTCTCCTGTCACTGCTACTCTCCTGTCACTGCTACTCTCCTGTCTACCTCCTGTCACTGCTACTCTCCTGTCACTGCTATCTCTCCTGTCACTGATACTCTCCTGTCACTGCTACTCTCCTGTCACTGATCTCTCCTGTCACTGATATCTCCTGTCACTGATATTCTCCTGTCACTGCTCCTCTCCTGTCTATCTCCTGTCACTGCTACTCTCCTGTCACTGCTACTCTCCTGTCTATCTCCTGTCACTGCTACTCTCCTGTCACTGCTACTCTCCTGTCACTGATACTATCCTGTCAGTATTACTCTCCTGTCACTACTACTCTCCTGTCACTGCTACTCTCCTGTCTATCTCCTGTCACTGATATCTCCTGTCACTCTCCTCTCCAGTCACTGATATCTCCTGTCACTGATATCTCCTGTCACTGCTACTCTCCTGTCTATCTCCTGTCACTGATATCTCCTGTCACTGATATCTCATGTCACTGCTATTCTCCTGTCACTGATATCTCCTGTCACTGACATCTCCTGTCACTGCTACTCTCCTGTCTATCTCCTGTCACTGCTACTCTCCTGTCACTGCTATCTCTCCTGTCACTGATACTCTCCTGTCACTGCTACTCTCCTGTCACTGGTCTCTCCTGTCACTGATATCTCCTGTCACTGATATTCTCCTGTCACTGCTCCTCTCCTGTCTATCTCCTGTCACTGCTACTCTCCTGTCACTGCTACTCTCCTGTCACTGCTACTCTCCTGTCTATCTCCTGTCACTGCTACTCTCCTGTCACTGCTACTATCCTGTCACTGCTACTTTCCTGTCACTGATACTATCCTGTCACTATTACTCTCCTGTCACTACTACTCTCCTGTCACTGCTACTCTCCTGTCTATCTCCTGTCACTGATATCTACTGTCACTCTCCTCTCCAGTCACTGATATCTCATGTCACTGATATCTCCTGTCACTGCTAATCTCCTGTCTATCTCCTGTCACTGATATCTCCTGTCACTGATATCTCCTGTCACTGCTATTCACCTGTCACTGATATCTCCTGTCATTGTCATCTCCTGTCACTGCTACTCACCTGTCACTGAGACTATCCTGTCACTGCTACTCTCCTCTCACTGATATCTCCTGTCACTGATACTCTCCTGTCACTGCTACTCTCCTGTCACTGCTATCTCTCCTGTCACTGCTACTCTCCTGTCACTGATACTCTCCTGTCACTGATACTCTCCTGTCACTGCTACTCTCCTGTCTATCTCCAGTCACTGATACTTTCCAGTCACTGCTACTCTCCTGTCTATCTCCTGTCACTGATAATCTCCTGTCACTGATATCTCCTATCACTGATATCTCCTGTCACTGCCACTCTCCTGTCACTGATATCTTCTGTCACTGCTACTCCCCGGTCACTGATACTCTCCTGTCACTGCTATCTCTCCTGTCACTGCTACTCTCCTGTCTATCTCCTGTCACTGCTACTCTCCTGTCACTGCTACTCTCCAGTCACTGCTACTCTCCTGTCTATCTCCTGTCACTGCTACTCTCCTGTCACTGCTACTCTCTTATCACTGCTACTCTCCTGTCTATCTCCTGTCACTGCTTCTCTCCTGTAACTGCTACTCTCCTGTCACTGCTACTCTCCTGTCACTGCTATCTCCTGTCACTGCTACTCTCCTGTCACTGATATCTCCTGTCACTGCTACTCTCCTGTCACTGCTATCTCTCCTGTCACTGCTACTCTCCTGTCTATCTCCTGTCACTGCTACTCTCCTGTCACTGCTACTCTCCTGTCACTGCTACTCTCCTGTCTATCTCCTGTCACTGCTACTCTCCTGTCTATCTCCTGTCACTGCTACTCTCCTGTCACTGCTACGCTCCTGTCACTGCTACTCTCCTATCACTGCTACTCTCCTGTCACTGCTATCTCCTGTCACTGATATCTCCTGTCACTGCTACTCTCCTGTCACTGCTACTCTCCTGTCTATCTCCTGTCACTGCTACTCTCCTGTCTATCTCCTGTCACTGCTACTCTCCTGTCACTGCTACTCTCCTGTCACTGCTACTCTCCTGTTACTGTTTCTCTCCTGTCACTGACACTATCCTCTCACTGTTACTCTCCTGTCACTGTTACTCTCCTATGACTGATCTCTCCTGTCACTGATCTCTCCTGTCACTGTTACTCTCCTGTCACTGTTTCTCTCCTGTCACTGCTATCTCTCCTGTCACTGATCTCTCCTGTCACTGATGCTATCCTGTCACTGTTACTGTCCTGTCACTGCTACTCTCCTGTCACTGATGCTATCCTGTCACTGTTACTCTCCTGTCACTGTTACTCTCCTGTCACTGTTACTTTCCTGTCACTACTACTCTCCTGTCACTGATCTCTCCTGTCACTGACATCTCCTGTCACTGATACTCTCCTGTCACTCCTACTCTCCTGTCACGGATCTCTCCTGTCACTGTTATTCTCCTGTCACTGTTACTCTCCTGTCTATCTCCTGTCAATGCTACTCTCCTGTCACTGATCTCTCCTGTCACTGTTATTCTCCTGTCACTGTTACTCTCCTGGCTATCTCCTGTCAATGCTACTCTCCTGTCACTGATCTCTCCTGTCACTGTAATTCTCCTGTCACTGCTACTCTCCTGTCTATCTCCTGTCACTGCTACTCTCCTGTCACTGCTACTCTCCTGTCACTGCTACTCTCCTATCACTGCTACTCTCCTGTCACTGATATCTCATGTCACTGCTACTCTCCTGTCACTGCTACTCTCCTGTCACTGCTATCTCCTGTCACTGATATCTCCTGTCACTGCTACTCTCCTGTCACTGCTACTCTCCTGTCTGTCTCCTGTCACTGCTACTCTCCTGTCACTGCTACTCTCCTGTCACTGTTTCTCTCCTGTCACTGATACTATCCTGTCACTGTTACTCTCCTGTCACTGTTACTATCCTTTCACTGATCTCTCCTGTCACTGATCTCTCCTGTCACTGTTACTCTCCTGTCACTGATCTCTCCTGTCACTGATCTCTCCTGTCACTGTTACTCTCCTGTCACTGTTTCTCTCCTGTCACTGCTATCTCTCCTGTCACTGATCTCTCCTGTCACTGATGCTATCCTGTCACTGTTACTCTCCTTTCACTGCTACTCTCCTATCACTGATCTCTCCTGTCACTGATCTCTCCTGTCACTGTTACTCTCCTATCACTGATCTCTCCTGTCACTGATCTCTCCTGTCACTGTTACTTTCCTGTCACTGTTTCTCTCCTGTCACTGCTATCTCTCCTGTCACTGATCTCTCCTGTCACTGATGCTATCCTGTCACTGTTGCTCTCCTGTCACTGCTACTCTCCTGTCACTGATGCTATCCTGTCACTGTTACTCTCCTGTCACTGTTACTCTCCTGTCACTGTTACTTTCCTGTCACTGCTACTCTCCTGTAACTGATCTCTCCTGTCACTGATACTGTCCTGTCACTGCTACTCTCCTGTCACTGCTATCTCCTGTCACTGATATCTCCTGTCACTGCTATCTCCTGTCACTGATCTCTCCTGTCACTGCTATCTCCTGTCACTGCTATCTCCTGTCTATCTCCTGTCACTGCTACTCTCCTGTCACTGCTACTCTCCTGTCACTGCTACTCTCCTGTCTATCTCCTGTCACTGCTATCTCTCCTGTCACTGCTACTATCCTGTCACTGCTACTATCCTGTCACTGCTACTCTCCTGTCTATCTCCTGTCACTTCTACTCTCCTGTCACTGATCTCTACTGTCACTGATATCTCCTGTCACTGATATTCTCCTGTCACTGCTACTCTCCTGTCTATCTCCTGTCACTGCTACTCTCCTGTCACTGCTACTCTCCTGTCTATCTCCAGTCACTGCTACTCTCCTGTCACTGCTACTCTCCTGTCACTCTCCTGTCTCTGCTATCTCTCCTGTCACTGATACTCTCCTGTCACTGCTACTCTCCTGTCTATCTCCTGTCACTGTTACTCTCCTGTCACTGCAACTCTCCTGTCACTGCTAGTCTCCTGTCACTGATATGTCCTGTCACTGCTACTCTCCTGTCACTGCTACTCTCCTGTCACTGATCTCTCCTGTCACTGATATCTCCTGTCACTGATATCTCCTGTCCCTGCTACTCTCCTGTCACTGATCTCTCCTGTCACTGATATCTCCTGTCACTGATACTCTCCTCTCACTGATACTCTCCTGTCACTGCTACTCTCCTGTCTATCTCCTGTCACTGCTATCTCATGTCACCGCTACTCTCCTGTCACTGTTACTCTCCTGTCACTGATCTCTCCTGTCACTGCTACTCTCCTGTCACTGATCTCTACTGTCACTGATATCTCCTGTCACTGCTACTCTCCTGTCACTGCTACTCTCCTGTCACTGATCTCTCCTGTCGCTGATATCTCCTGTCACTGATATCTCCTGTCACTGCTACTCTCCTGTCACTGATCTCTCCTGTCACTGATATCTCCTGTCACTGATACTCTCCTCTCACTGATACTCTCCTGTCACTGCTCCTCTCCAGTCACTGATATCTCCTGTCACTGATATCTCCTGTCACTGCTACTCTAGTGTCACTGAAATCTCCTGACACTGATACTCTCCTGTCACTGCTACTCTCCTGTCTCTGCTACTCTAGTGTCACTGAAATCTCCTGTCACTGCTACTCTCCTGTCACTGCAACTCTAGTGTCACTGAAATCTCATGTCACTGATATCTCCTGTCACTGATATCTCCTGTCACTGCTACTCTTCTGTCACTGCTACTCTAGTGTCACTGAAATCTCCTGTCACTGCTACTCTCTTGTCACTGCTACTCTAGTGTCACTGAAATCTCCTGTCACTGATACTCTCCTGTCTCCTGTCACTGATATCTCCTGTCACTGCTACTCTACTGTCACTGCTCCTCTCCAGTCTATCTCCTGTCACTGCAACTCTCCTGTCACTGCTATCTCCTGTCACTGATATCTCCTGTCACTGCTATCTCCTGTCACTGATCTCTCCTGTCACTGATATCTCCTGTCACTGCTATCTCCTGTCTATCTCCTGTCACTGCTACTCTCCTGTCACTGCTATCTCCTGTCACTGATATCTCCTGTCACTGCTATCTCCTGTCACTGATCTCTCCTGTCACTGCTATCTCCTGTCACTGCTATCTCCTGTCTATCTCCTGTCACTGCTACTCTCCTGTCACTGCTACTCTCCTGTCACTGCTACTCTCCTGTCTATCTCCTGTCACTGCTACTCTCCTGTCACTGCTATCTCTCCTGTCACTGCTACTATCCAGTCACTGCTACTCTCCTGTCTATCTCCTGTCACTGCTACTCTCCTGTCACTGATCTCTACTGTCACTGATATCTCCTGTCACTGATATTCTCCTGTCACTGCTACTCTCCTGTCACTGCTACTCTCCTGTCTATCTCCAGTCACTGCTACTCTCCTGTCACTGCTACTCTCCTGTCACTCTCCTGTCACTCTCCTGTCTCTGCTATCTCTCCTGTCACTGATACTCTCCTGTCACTGCTACTCTCCTGTCTATCTCCTGTCACTGTTACTCTCCTGTCACTGCAACTCTCCTGTCACTGCTAGTCTCCTGTCACTGATATGTCCTGTCACTGCTACTCTCCTGTCACTGCTACTCTCCTGTCACTGATCTCTCCTGTCACTGATATGTCCTGTCACTGCTACTCTCCTGTCACTGCTACTCTCCTGTCTATCTACTGTCACTGATATCTCCTCTCACCGCTACTCTCCTGTCACTGCTACTCTCCTGTCACTGCTACTCTCCTGTCTATCTCCTGTCACTGCTATCTCCTGTCACCGCTACTCTCCTGTCACTGCTACTCTCCTGTCACTGATCTCTCCTGTCACTGATATCTCCTGTCACTGCTACTCTCCTGTCACTGATCTGTCCTGTCACTGCTACTCTCCTGTCACTGATCTCTCCTGTCGCTGATATCTCCTGTCACTGATATCTCCTGTCCCTGCTACTCTCCTGTCACTGATCTCTCCTGTCACTGATATCTCCTGTCACTGATACTCTCCTCTCACTGATACTCTCCTGTCACTGCTCCTCTCCAGTCACTGATATCTCCTGTCACTGATATCTCCTGTCACTGCTACTCTAGTGTCACTGAAATCTGCTGTCACTGATACTCTCCTGTCACTGCTACTCTCCTGTCACTGATACTCTAGTGTCACTGAAATCTCCTGTCACTGATACTCTCCTGTCACTGCTTCTCTAGTCACTGAAATCTCCTGTCACTGCTACTCTCCTGTCACTGCTACTCTCCTGTCTATCTCCTGTCACTGCTACTCTCCTGTCACTGCTATCTCTCCTGTCACTGATACTCTCCTGTCACTGCTACTCTCCTGTCACTGATCTCTCCTGTCACTGAAATCTCCTGTCACTGCTGTCTCCTGTCACTGCTACTCTCCTGTCACTGCTATCTCTCCTGTCACTGATATCTCCTGTCACTGCTATCTCCTGTCACTGCTGTCTCCTGTCTATCTCCTGTCACTGCTACTCTCCTGTCACTGCTACTCTCCTGTCACTGCTACTCTCCTGTCTACCTCCTGTCACTGCTACTCTCCTGTCACTGCTATCTCTCCTGTCACTGATACTCTCCTGTCACTGCTACTCTCCTGTCACTGATCTCTCCTGTCACTGATATCTCCTGTCACTGATATTCTCCTGTCACTGCTCCTCTCCTGTCTATCTCCTGTCACTGCTACTCTCCTGTCACTGCTACTCTCCTGTCTATCTCCTGTCACTGCTACTCTCCTGTCACTGCTACTCTCCTGTCACTGATACTATCCTGTCACTATTACTCTCCTGTCACTACTACTCTCCTGTCACTGCTACTCTCCTGTCTATCTCCTGTCACTGATATCTCCTGTCACTCTCCTCTCCAGTCACTGATATCTCCTGTCACTGATATCTCCTGTCACTGCTACTCTCCTGTCTATCTCCTGTCACTGATATCTCCTGTCACTGATATCTCCTGTCACTGCTATTCTCCTGTCACTGATATTTCCTGTCACTGACATCTCCTGTCACTGCTACTCTCCTGTCTATCTCCTGTCACTGCTACTCTCCTGTCACTGCTATCTCTCCTGTCACTGATACTCTCCTGTCACTGCTACTCTCCTGTCACTGGTCTCTCCTGTCACTGATATCTCCTGTCACTGATATTCTCCTGTCACTGCTCCTCTCCTGTCTATCTCCTGTCACTGCTACTCTCCTGTCACTGCTACTCTCCTGTCACTGCTACTCTCCTGTCTATCTCCTGTCACTGCTACTCTCCTGTCACTGCTACTATCCTGTCACTGCTACTCTCCTGTCACTGATACTATCCTGTCACTATTACTCTCCTGTCACTACTACTCTCCTGTCACTGCTACTCTCCTGTCTATCTCCTGTCACTGATATCTACTGTCACTCTCCTCTCCAGTCACTGATATCTCATGTCACTGATATCTCCTGTCACTGCTAATCTCCTGTCTATCTCCTGTCACTGATATCTCCTGTCACTGATATCTCCTGTCACTGCTATTCACCTGTCACTGATATCTCCTGTCATTGTCATCTCCTGTCACTGCTACTCACCTGTCACTGAGACTCTCCTGTCACTGCTACTCTCCTCTCACTGATATCTCCTGTCACTGATACTCTCCTGTCACTGCTACTCTCCTGTCACTGCTATCTCTCCTGTCACTGCTACTCTCCTGTCACTGATACTCTCCTGTCACTGATACTCTCCTGTCACTGCTACTCTCCTGTCTATCTCCAGTCACTGATACTTTCCAGTCACTGCTACTCTCCTGTCTATCTCCTGTCACTGATAATCTCCTGTCACTGATATCTCCTATCACTGATATCTCCTGTCACTGCCACTCTCCTGTCACTGATATCTTCTGTCACTGCTACTCCCCGGTCACTGATACTCTCCTGTCACTGCTATCTCTCCTGTCACTGCTACTCTCCTGTCTATCTCCTGTCACTGCTACTCTCCTGTCACTGCTACTCTCCAGTCACTGCTACTCTCCTGTCTATCTCCTGTCACTGCTACTCTCCTGTCACTGCTACTCTCTTATCACTGCTACTCTCCTGTCTATCTCCTGTCACTGCTTCTCTCCTGTAACTGCTACTCTCCTGTCACTGCTACTCTCCTGTCACTGCTATCTCCTGTCACTGCTACTCTCCTGTCACTGATATCTCCTGTCACTGCTACTCTCCTGTCACTGCTATCTCTCCTGTCACTGCTACTCTCCTGTCTATCTCCTGTCACTGCTACTCTCCTGTCACTGCTACTCTCCTGTCACTGCTACTCTCCTGTCTATCTCCTGTCACTGCTACTCTCCTGTCTATCTCCTGTCACTGCTACTCTCCTGTCACTGCTACGCTCCTGTCACTGCTACTCTCCTATCACTGCTACTCTCCTGTCACTGCTATCTCCTGTCACTGATATCTCCTGTCACTGCTACTCTCCTGTCACTGCTACTCTCCTGTCTATCTCCTGTCACTGCTACTCTCCTGTCTATCTCCTGTCACTGCTACTCTCCTGTCACTGCTACTCTCCTGTCACTGCTACTCTCCTGTTACTGTTTCTCTCCTGTCACTGACACTATCCTCTCACTGTTACTCTCCTGTCACTGTTACTCTCCTATGACTGATCTCTCCTGTCACTGATCTCTCCTGTCACTGTTACTCTCCTGTCACTGTTTCTCTCCTGTCACTGCTATCTCTCCTGTCACTGATCTCTCCTGTCACTGATGCTATCCTGTCACTGTTACTGTCCTGTCACTGCTACTCTCCTGTCACTGATGCTATCCTGTCACTGTTACTCTCCTGTCACTGTTACTCTCCTGTCACTGTTACTTTCCTGTCACTACTACTCTCCTGTCACTGATCTCTCCTGTCACTGACATCTCCTGTCACTGATACTCTCCTGTCACTCCTACTCTCCTGTCACGGATCTCTCCTGTCACTGTTATTCTCCTGTCACTGTTACTCTCCTGTCTATCTCCTGTCAATGCTACTCTCCTGTCACTGATCTCTCCTGTCACTGTTATTCTCCTGTCACTGTTACTCTCCTGGCTATCTCCTGTCAATGCTACTCTCCTGTCACTGATCTCTCCTGTCACTGTAATTCTCCTGTCACTGCTACTCTCCTGTCTATCTCCTGTCACTGCTACTCTCCTGTCACTGCTACTCTCCTGTCACTGCTACTCTCCTATCACTGCTACTCTCCTGTCACTGATATCTCCTGTCACTGCTACTCTCCTGTCACTGCTACTCTCCTGTCACTGCTATCTCCTGTCACTGATATCTCCTGTCACTGCTACTCTCCTGTCACTGCTACTCTCCTGTCTGTCTCCTGTCACTGCTACTCTCCTGTCACTGCTACTCTCCTGTCACTGTTTCTCTCCTGTCACTGATACTATCCTGTCACTGTTACTCTCCTGTCACTGTTACTATCCTTTCACTGATCTCTCCTGTCACTGATCTCTCCTGTCACTGTTACTCTCCTGTCACTGATCTCTCCTGTCACTGATCTCTCCTGTCACTGTTACTCTCCTGTCACTGTTTCTCTCCTGTCACTGCTATCTCTCCTGTCACTGATCTCTCCTGTCACTGATGCTATCCTGTCACTGTTACTCTCCTTTCACTGCTACTCTCCTATCACTGATCTCTCCTGTCACTGATCTCTCCTGTCACTGTTACTCTCCTATCACTGATCTCTCCTGTCACTGATCTCTCCTGTCACTGTTACTTTCCTGTCACTGTTTCTCTCCTGTCACTGCTATCTCTCCTGTCACTGATCTCTCCTGTCACTGATGCTATCCTGTCACTGTTGCTCTCCTGTCACTGCTACTCTCCTGTCACTGATGCTATCCTGTCACTGTTACTCTCCTGTCACTGTTACTCTCCTGTCACTGTTACTTTCCTGTCACTGCTACTCTCCTGTCACTGATCTCTCCTGTCACTGATACTGTCCTGTCACTGCTACTCTCCTGTCACTGATCTCTCCTTTCACTGTTATTCTCCTGTCACTGTTACTCTCCTGTCACTGACATCTCCTGTCACCAGGGGCGGATTGGGAATTTTAAGTGGCCCTGGAAAATATTTTGAAAGTGGCCCCATGTGCACGCGCCTAAAGCGCGTGCCCGAAAAAGTAGGTGTGGCCACATGGCAAGGGGTGTGGCCTTATGTGAAATTCCTGAAGGCCGCTCCCCCCCATTTTGTTATGCTGGGGGCATGCCCACCGCTTCATCAGCTGATGGATATGTCCCCTATATGCAGACACACACAAACATACATACTGTCACACACATATGCAGTCACACGCATAAACATACATACTGTCACACACATAGATACTGTCACACACATATGCAGTTACACACATAAACATACATACTGTCACACACATAAACATACATTCTGTCACACACATATGCAGTCACACGTATAAACATACATACTGTCACACACATATGCAGTTACACACATAAACATACATACTGTCACACACATATGCAGTTACACACATAAACATACATACTGTCACACACATATGCAGTTACACACATAAACATACATACTGTCACACACATAAACATACATTCTGTCACACACATATGCAGTCACACGTATAAACATACATACTGTCACACACATATGCAGTCACACGTATAAACATACATACTGTCACACACATATGCAGTCACACGTATAAACATACATACTGTCACACACATACACATAATACTGTCTGTCACACACATGTCACAAATACACTTAGTCAATTCTTTAGTGTGTCACTTACCTTACAGTCTGCAGCTGCTGCTCCTCCTCCTCTCAGTGCTCCCATCCATGCTGCTCCTCCTCCTCCTCTCAGTGCTCCCATCCATGCTGCTTCTCCTCTTCCTCTCAGTGTTCCCATCCATGCTGCTCCTCCTCCTCTTAGTGCTCCCATCCATGCTGCTCCTCCTCCTCTCAGTGCTCCCATCCATGCTGCACCTCCTCCTCTCAGTGCTCCCATCCATGCTGCTCCTCCTCCTCTCAGTGCTCCCATCCATGCTGCTCCTCCTCCTCCTCTCAGTGCTCCCATCCATGCTGCTCCTCCTCCTCCTCTCAGTGCTCCCATCCATGCTGCTTCTCCTCCTCCTCTCAGTGCTCCCATCCATGCTGCTCCTCCTCCTCTCAGTGCTCCCATCCATGCTGCTCCTCCTTCCTCCTCTCAGTGCTCCCATCCATGCTGCTCCTCCTCCTCCTCTCTGTGCTCCCATCCATGCTGCTCCTCCCCCTCCTCTCAGTGCTCCCATCCATGCTCCTCCTCCTCCTCTCAGTGCTCCCATCCATGCTGCTCCTCCTCCTCTCAGTGCTCCCATCCATGCTGCTCCTCCTCCTCCTCTCAGTGCTCCCATCCATGCTGCTCCTCCTCCTCCTCTCAGTGCTCCCATCCATGCTGCTCCTCCTCCTCTCAGTG
Organism: Taudactylus pleione; assembly: GCA_031769625.1. NCBI lineage: Eukaryota > Metazoa > Chordata > Amphibia > Anura > Myobatrachidae > Taudactylus > Taudactylus pleione. Next base: position 839,837 of record JAUIMM010000905.1, read on the forward strand.
CTCCCATCCATGCTGCTCCTCCTCCTCCTCTCAGTGCTCCCATCCATGCTGCTCCTCCTCCTCCTCTCAGTGCTCCCATCCATGCTGCTCCTCCTCTCAATGCTCCCATCCATGCTGCTCCTCCTCCTCTCAGTGCTCCCATCCATGCTGCTCCTCCTCTCAGTGCTCCCATCCATGCTGCTCCTCCTCCTCTCAGTGCTCCCATCCATGCTGCTCCTCCTCTCAGTGCTCCCATCCATGCTGCTCCTCCTCCTCCTCCTCTCAGTGCTCCCATCCATGCTGCTCCTCCTCCTCCTCTCAGTGCTCCCATCCATGCTGCTCCTGGCCCTGACTTCAGAGTGTGCCGTGTTGCTCCGCCCCCTACTCTGACTCCGCCTCCACCACTCTTCTCAATTAATGTCAGATTGTAGCTGCTGTAGCTGCGATCACAGACTGGGGGACCCTTCAGAGAGAGAGGGGGTGGGGACACACAGGGGTACTAAAGCAGCCTCCCAACATCTTGCTGCACCTGCTGGCTTTATGTTTGCACAATGCACGAGGCGGGGAGGAGGGCGGGGTGATGTACCGATTCTTTGCTGCAGCTTAACTTACCTTTCCTTTCCTGCCAGTCCTGGGGCCTCTCCACTTCTTACACTATTAGCGGCCCGGCCTCGGCACTGCTAGTTGTAACAGGCAGCGGGCATGTCAAGAAAGAGACTAAGATTTGTGCAGGTGACGTGTATAGGGGGCGGGGCCACAGGTGACAAGCGGCCCCACAACTCGATCGGCCCACCGGGAATCTTCCCGCTGTAGGTAACGGCCAATCCGCCCCTGCCTGTCACTGCTACCTCCTGTCACTGCTACTCTCCTGTCACTGCTACTCTCCTGTCACTGCCACTCTCCTGTCACTGCCACTCTCCTGTCACTGATATCTCCTGTCTATCTCCTGTCACTGATACTCTCCTGTCTATCTCCTGTCACTGATCCTCTCCTGTCACTGCTATCTCTCCTGTCACTGCTATCTCCTGTCTGTCTCCAGTCACTGCTACTCTCCTGTCACTGCTAATCTCCTGTCTATCTCCTGTCACTGATATCTCCTGTCACTGATACACTCCTGTCACTGATATCTCCTGTCACTGCTTCTCTCCTGTCTATCTCCTGTCACTGATAATCTCCTGTCACTGACATCTCCTGTCACTGATATCTCCTGTCACTGCTACTCTCCTGTCACTCTCCTGTCACTCTCCTGTCACTGCTATCATCTGTCACTGCTACTCTTCTGTCACTGCTACTCTCCTGTCTATCTCCTGTCACTGCTACTCTCCTGTCACTGCTACTCTCCTGTCACTGCTAGTCTCCTGTCACTGATATGTCCTGTCACTGCTACTGTCCTGTCACTGCTACTCTCCTGTCACTGATCTCTCCTGTCACTGATATGTCCTGTCACTGCTTCTCTCCTGTCTATCTCCTGTCACTGATATTTCCTCTCACCGCTACTCTCCTGCCACTGCTACTCTCCTGTCACTGCTACTCTCATGTCACTGCTACTCTCCTGTCTATCTCCTGTCACTGCTATCTCCTGTCACCGCTACTCTCCAGTCACTGCTACTCTCCTGTCACTGATCTCTCCTGTCACTGCTACTCTCCTGTCACTGATCTCTCCTGTCACTGCTACTCTCCTGTCACTGATCTCTCCTATCGCTGATATCTCCTGTCACTGATATCTCCTGTCACTGCTACTCTCCTGTCACTGATCTCTCCTGTCACTGATATCTCCTGTCACTGATACTCTCCTGTCACTGCTCCTCTCCAGTCACTGATATCTCCTGTCACTGCTACTCTAGTGTCACTGAAATCTCTTGTCACTGCTACTCTCCTGTCAATGCTACTCTAGTGTCACTGAAATCTCCTGTCACTGATACTCTCCTGTCACTGCTACTCTAGTGTCACTGAAATCTCCTGTCACTGATATCTCCTGTCACTGATATCTCCTGTCACTGCTACTCTCCTGTCACTGCTACTCTCCTGTCACTGCTACTTTAGTGTCACTGAAATCTCCTGTCATTGCTACTCTCCTGTTACTGCTACTCTAGTGTCACTGAAATCTCCTGTCACTGATACTCTCCTGTCTCCTGTCACTGATACCTCCTGTCACTGCTACTCTACTGTCACTGCTCCTCTCCAGTCTATCTGCTGTCACTGCTACTCTCCTGTCACTGATATCTCCTGTCACTGCTATCTCCTGTCACTGATCTCTCCTGTCACTGATATCTCCTGTCACTGCTATCTACTGTCACTGCTATCTCCTGTCTATCTCCTGTCACTGCTACTCTCCTGTCACTGCTACTCTCCTGTCACTGCTACTCTCCTGTCACTGCTATCTCCTGTCACTGATCTCTCCTGTCACTGATATCTCCTGTCACTGCTATCTCCTGTCACTGCTGTCTCCTGTCACTGCTACTCTCCTGTCACTGCTACTTTCCTGTCTATCTCCTGTCACTGCTACTCTCCTGTCACTGCTATCTCTCCTGTCACTGCTACTCTCCTGCCTATCTCCTGTCACTGCTACTCTCCTGTCACTGATCTCTCTTGTCACTGATATCTCCTGTCACTGATATTCTCCTGTCACTGCTACTCTCCTGTCTATCTCCTGTCACGGCTACTCTCCTGTCACTGCTACTCTCCTGTCTATCTCCTGTCACTGCTACTCTCCTGTCACTGCTACTCTCCTGTCACTGCTATCTCTCCTGTCACTGCTACTATCCTGTCACTGCTACTCTCCTGTCACTGATACTATCCTGTCACTGTTACTCTCCTGTCACTACTACTCTCCTGTCACTGCTACTCTCCTGTCTATCTCCTGTCACTGATATCTCCTGTCACTCTCCTCTCCAGTCACTGATATCTCCTGTCACTGATATCTCCTGTCACTGCTACTCTCCTGTCTATCTCCTGTCACTGATAATCTCCTGTCACAGATATCTCCTATCACTGCTACTCTCCTGTCACTGATATCTCCTGTCACTGACATCTCCTGTCACTGCTACTCTCCTGTCACTGATACTCTCCTGTCACTGATACTCTCCTGTCACTGCTGTCTCTCCTGTCACTGCTATCTCCTGTCACTGCTCCTCTCCTGTCACTGATACTCTCCTGTCACTGCTACTCTCCTGTCACTGATATCTCCTGTCACTGCAACTCTCCTGTCACTACTACTCTCCTGTCACTGCTATCTCTCCAGTCACTGCTACTCTCCTGTCACTGCTACTCTCCTGTCACTGCCACTCTCCTGTCACTGCTACTCTCCTGTCACTGAAATCTCCTGTCTATCTCCTGTCACTGATACTGTCCTGTCTATATCCTGTCACTGATCCTCTCCTGTCACTGCTATCTCTCCTGTCACTGCTATCTCCTGTCTATCTCCTGTCACTGCTACTCTCCTGTCACTGCTACTCTCCTGTCACTGCTACTCTCCTGTAACTGATTTCTCTCCTGTCACTGCTATCTCTCCTGTCACTGCTACTCTCCTGTCTCTGATCTCTCCTGTCACTGCTACTCTCCTGTCTATCTCCTGTCACTGATACTTTCCTGTCACTCTTACTCTCCTGTCTATCTCCGGTCACTGATACTCTCCTGTCACTGCTACTCTCCTGTCACTGCTACTCTCCTGTCACTGCTACTCTCCTGTTACTGTTTCTCTCCTGTCACTGACACTATCCTCTCACTGTTACTCTCCTGTCACTGTTACTCTCCTATGACTGATCTCTCCTGTCACTGATCTCTCCTGTCACTGTTACTCTCCTGTCACTGTTTCTCTCCTGTCACTGCTATCTCTCCTGTCACTGATCTCTCCTGTCACTGATGCTATCCTGTCACTGTTACTGTCCTGTCACTGCTACTCTCCTGTCACTGATGCTATCCTGTCACTGTTACTCTCCTGTCACTGTTACTCTCCTGTCACTGTTACTTTCCTGTCACTACTACTCTCCTGTCACTGATCTCTCCTGTCACTGACATCTCCTGTCACTGATACTCTCCTGTCACTCCTACTCTCCTGTCACGGATCTCTCCTGTCACTGTTATTCTCCTGTCACTGTTACTCTCCTGTCTATCTCCTGTCAATGCTACTCTCCTGTCACTGATCTCTCCTGTCACTGTTATTCTCCTGTCACTGTTACTCTCCTGGCTATCTCCTGTCAATGCTACTCTCCTGTCACTGATCTCTCCTGTCACTGTAATTCTCCTGTCACTGCTACTCTCCTGTCTATCTCCTGTCACTGCTACTCTCCTGTCACTGCTACTCTCCTGTCACTGCTACTCTCCTATCACTGCTACTCTCCTGTCACTGATATCTCCTGTCACTGCTACTCTCCTGTCACTGCTACTCTCCTGTCACTGCTATCTCCTGTCACTGATATCTCCTGTCACTGCTACTCTCCTGTCACTGCTACTCTCCTGTCTGTCTCCTGTCACTGCTACTCTCCTGTCACTGCTACTCTCCTGTCACTGTTTCTCTCCTGTCACTGATACTATCCTGTCACTGTTACTCTCCTGTCACTGTTACTATCCTTTCACTGATCTCTCCTGTCACTGATCTCTCCTGTCACTGTTACTCTCCTGTCACTGATCTCTCCTGTCACTGATCTCTCCTGTCACTGTTACTCTCCTGTCACTGTTTCTCTCCTGTCACTGCTATCTCTCCTGTCACTGATCTCTCCTGTCACTGATGCTATCCTGTCACTGTTACTCTCCTTTCACTGCTACTCTCCTATCACTGATCTCTCCTGTCACTGATCTCTCCTGTCACTGTTACTCTCCTATCACTGATCTCTCCTGTCACTGATCTCTCCTGTCACTGTTACTTTCCTGTCACTGTTTCTCTCCTGTCACTGCTATCTCTCCTGTCACTGATCTCTCCTGTCACTGATGCTATCCTGTCACTGTTGCTCTCCTGTCACTGCTACTCTCCTGTCACTGATGCTATCCTGTCACTGTTACTCTCCTGTCACTGTTACTCTCCTGTCACTGTTACTTTCCTGTCACTGCTACTCTCCTGTCACTGATCTCTCCTGTCACTGATACTGTCCTGTCACTGCTACTCTCCTGTCACTGATCTCTCCTTTCACTGTTATTCTCCTGTCACTGTTACTCTCCTGTCACTGACATCTCCTGTCACCAGGGGCGGATTGGGAATTTTAAGTGGCCCTGGAAAATATTTTGAAAGTGGCCCCATGTGCACGCGCCTAAAGCGCGTGCCCGAAAAAGTAGGTGTGGCCACATGGCAAGGGGTGTGGCCTTATGTGAAATTCCTGAAGGCCGCTCCCCCCCATTTTGTTATGCTGGGGGCATGCCCACCGCTTCATCAGCTGATGGATATGTCCCCTATATGCAGACACACACAAACATACATACTGTCACACACATATGCAGTCACACGCATAAACATACATACTGTCACACACATAGATACTGTCACACACATATGCAGTTACACACATAAACATACATACTGTCACACACATAAACATACATTCTGTCACACACATATGCAGTCACACGTATAAACATACATACTGTCACACACATATGCAGTTACACACATAAACATACATACTGTCACACACATATGCAGTTACACACATAAACATACATACTGTCACACACATATGCAGTTACACACATAAACATACATACTGTCACACACATAAACATACATTCTGTCACACACATATGCAGTCACACGTATAAACATACATACTGTCACACACATATGCAGTCACACGTATAAACATACATACTGTCACACACATATGCAGTCACACGTATAAACATACATACTGTCACACACATACACATAATACTGTCTGTCACACACATGTCACAAATACACTTAGTCAATTCTTTAGTGTGTCACTTACCTTACAGTCTGCAGCTGCTGCTCCTCCTCCTCTCAGTGCTCCCATCCATGCTGCTCCTCCTCCTCCTCTCAGTGCTCCCATCCATGCTGCTTCTCCTCTTCCTCTCAGTGTTCCCATCCATGCTGCTCCTCCTCCTCTTAGTGCTCCCATCCATGCTGCTCCTCCTCCTCTCAGTGCTCCCATCCATGCTGCACCTCCTCCTCTCAGTGCTCCCATCCATGCTGCTCCTCCTCCTCTCAGTGCTCCCATCCATGCTGCTCCTCCTCCTCCTCTCAGTGCTCCCATCCATGCTGCTCCTCCTCCTCCTCTCAGTGCTCCCATCCATGCTGCTTCTCCTCCTCCTCTCAGTGCTCCCATCCATGCTGCTCCTCCTCCTCTCAGTGCTCCCATCCATGCTGCTCCTCCTTCCTCCTCTCAGTGCTCCCATCCATGCTGCTCCTCCTCCTCCTCTCTGTGCTCCCATCCATGCTGCTCCTCCCCCTCCTCTCAGTGCTCCCATCCATGCTCCTCCTCCTCCTCTCAGTGCTCCCATCCATGCTGCTCCTCCTCCTCTCAGTGCTCCCATCCATGCTGCTCCTCCTCCTCCTCTCAGTGCTCCCATCCATGCTGCTCCTCCTCCTCCTCTCAGTGCTCCCATCCATGCTGCTCCTCCTCCTCTCAGTGCTCCCATCCATGCTGCTCCTCCTCCTCCTCTCAGTGCTCCCATCCATGCTGCTCCTCCTCCTCCTCTCAGTGCTCCCATCCATGCTGCTCCTCCTCTCAATGCTCCCATCCATGCTGCTCCTCCTCCTCTCAGTGCTCCCATCCATGCTGCTCCTCCTCTCAGTGCTCCCATCCATGCTGCTCCTCCTCCTCTCAGTGCTCCCATCCATGCTGCTCCTCCTCTCAGTGCTCCCATCCATGCTGCTCCTCCTCCTCCTCCTCTCAGTGCTCCCATCCATGCTGCTCCTCCTCCTCCTCTCAGTGCTCCCATCCATGCTGCTCCTGGCCCTGACTTCAGAGTGTGCCGTGTTGCTCCGCCCCCTACTCTGACTCCGCCTCCACCACTCTTCTCAATTAATGTCAGATTGTAGCTGCTGTAGCTGCGATCACAGACTGGGGGACCCTTCAGAGAGAGAGGGGGTGGGGACACACAGGGGTACTAAAGCAGCCTCCCAACATCTTGCTGCACCTGCTGGCTTTATGTTTGCACAATGCACGAGGCGGGGAGGAGGGCGGGGTGATGTACCGATTCTTTGCTGCAGCTTAACTTACCTTTCCTTTCCTGCCAGTCCTGGGGCCTCTCCACTTCTTACACTATTAGCGGCCCGGCCTCGGCACTGCTAGTTGTAACAGGCAGCGGGCATGTCAAGAAAGAGACTAAGATTTGTGCAGGTGACGTGTATAGGGGGCGGGGCCACAGGTGACAAGCGGCCCCACAACTCGATCGGCCCACCGGGAATCTTCCCGCTGTAGGTAACGGCCAATCCGCCCCTGCCTGTCACTGCTACCTCCTGTCACTGCTACTCTCCTGTCACTGCTACTCTCCTGTCACTGCCACTCTCCTGTCACTGCCACTCTCCTGTCACTGATATCTCCTGTCTATCTCCTGTCACTGATACTCTCCTGTCTATCTCCTGTCACTGATCCTCTCCTGTCACTGCTATCTCTCCTGTCACTGCTATCTCCTGTCTGTCTCCAGTCACTGCTACTCTCCTGTCACTGCTAATCTCCTGTCTATCTCCTGTCACTGATATCTCCTGTCACTGATACACTCCTGTCACTGATATCTCCTGTCACTGCTTCTCTCCTGTCTATCTCCTGTCACTGATAATCTCCTGTCACTGACATCTCCTGTCACTGATATCTCCTGTCACTGCTACTCTCCTGTCACTCTCCTGTCACTCTCCTGTCACTGCTATCATCTGTCACTGCTACTCTTCTGTCACTGCTACTCTCCTGTCTATCTCCTGTCACTGCTACTCTCCTGTCACTGCTACTCTCCTGTCACTGCTAGTCTCCTGTCACTGATATGTCCTGTCACTGCTACTGTCCTGTCACTGCTACTCTCCTGTCACTGATCTCTCCTGTCACTGATATGTCCTGTCACTGCTTCTCTCCTGTCTATCTCCTGTCACTGATATTTCCTCTCACCGCTACTCTCCTGCCACTGCTACTCTCCTGTCACTGCTACTCTCATGTCACTGCTACTCTCCTGTCTATCTCCTGTCACTGCTATCTCCTGTCACCGCTACTCTCCAGTCACTGCTACTCTCCTGTCACTGATCTCTCCTGTCACTGCTACTCTCCTGTCACTGATCTCTCCTGTCACTGCTACTCTCCTGTCACTGATCTCTCCTATCGCTGATATCTCCTGTCACTGATATCTCCTGTCACTGCTACTCTCCTGTCACTGATCTCTCCTGTCACTGATATCTCCTGTCACTGATACTCTCCTGTCACTGCTCCTCTCCAGTCACTGATATCTCCTGTCACTGCTACTCTAGTGTCACTGAAATCTCTTGTCACTGCTACTCTCCTGTCAATGCTACTCTAGTGTCACTGAAATCTCCTGTCACTGATACTCTCCTGTCACTGCTACTCTAGTGTCACTGAAATCTCCTGTCACTGATATCTCCTGTCACTGATATCTCCTGTCACTGCTACTCTCCTGTCACTGCTACTCTCCTGTCACTGCTACTTTAGTGTCACTGAAATCTCCTGTCATTGCTACTCTCCTGTTACTGCTACTCTAGTGTCACTGAAATCTCCTGTCACTGATACTCTCCTGTCTCCTGTCACTGATACCTCCTGTCACTGCTACTCTACTGTCACTGCTCCTCTCCAGTCTATCTGCTGTCACTGCTACTCTCCTGTCACTGATATCTCCTGTCACTGCTATCTCCTGTCACTGATCTCTCCTGTCACTGATATCTCCTGTCACTGCTATCTACTGTCACTGCTATCTCCTGTCTATCTCCTGTCACTGCTACTCTCCTGTCACTGCTACTCTCCTGTCACTGCTACTCTCCTGTCACTGCTATCTCCTGTCACTGATCTCTCCTGTCACTGATATCTCCTGTCACTGCTATCTCCTGTCACTGCTGTCTCCTGTCACTGCTACTCTCCTGTCACTGCTACTTTCCTGTCTATCTCCTGTCACTGCTACTCTCCTGTCACTGCTATCTCTCCTGTCACTGCTACTCTCCTGCCTATCTCCTGTCACTGCTACTCTCCTGTCACTGATCTCTCTTGTCACTGATATCTCCTGTCACTGATATTCTCCTGTCACTGCTACTCTCCTGTCTATCTCCTGTCACGGCTACTCTCCTGTCACTGCTACTCTCCTGTCTATCTCCTGTCACTGCTACTCTCCTGTCACTGCTACTCTCCTGTCACTGCTATCTCTCCTGTCACTGCTACTATCCTGTCACTGCTACTCTCCTGTCACTGATACTATCCTGTCACTGTTACTCTCCTGTCACTACTACTCTCCTGTCACTGCTACTCTCCTGTCTATCTCCTGTCACTGATATCTCCTGTCACTCTCCTCTCCAGTCACTGATATCTCCTGTCACTGATATCTCCTGTCACTGCTACTCTCCTGTCTATCTCCTGTCACTGATAATCTCCTGTCACAGATATCTCCTATCACTGCTACTCTCCTGTCACTGATATCTCCTGTCACTGACATCTCCTGTCACTGCTACTCTCCTGTCACTGATACTCTCCTGTCACTGATACTCTCCTGTCACTGCTGTCTCTCCTGTCACTGCTATCTCCTGTCACTGCTCCTCTCCTGTCACTGATACTCTCCTGTCACTGCTACTCTCCTGTCACTGATATCTCCTGTCACTGCAACTCTCCTGTCACTACTACTCTCCTGTCACTGCTATCTCTCCAGTCACTGCTACTCTCCTGTCACTGCTACTCTCCTGTCACTGCCACTCTCCTGTCACTGCTACTCTCCTGTCACTGAAATCTCCTGTCTATCTCCTGTCACTGATACTGTCCTGTCTATATCCTGTCACTGATCCTCTCCTGTCACTGCTATCTCTCCTGTCACTGCTATCTCCTGTCTATCTCCTGTCACTGCTACTCTCCTGTCACTGCTACTCTCCTGTCACTGCTACTCTCCTGTAACTGATTTCTCTCCTGTCACTGCTATCTCTCCTGTCACTGCTACTCTCCTGTCTCTGATCTCTCCTGTCACTGCTACTCTCCTGTCTATCTCCTGTCACTGATACTTTCCTGTCACTCTTACTCTCCTGTCTATCTCCGGTCACTGATACTCTCCTGTCACTGCTACTCTCCTGTCACTGCTATCTCTCCTGTCACTGCTATCTCCTGTCACTGCTACTCTCCTGTCACTGATACTCTCCTGTCACTGATACTCTCCTGTCACTGATATCTCCTGTCACTGCTACTCTCCTGTCACTGCTACTCTCATGTCACTGCTATATCTCCTGTCACTGCTATCTCCTGTCACTGCTACTCTCCTGTCACTGCTACTCTCCTGTCACTGCCACTCTCCTGTCACTGCTACTCTCCTGTCACTGATATCTCCTGTCTATCTCCTGTCACTGATACTGTCCTGTCTATATCCTGTCACTGATCCTCTCCTGTCACTGCTATCTCTCCTGTCACTGCTATCTCCTGTCTATCTCCTGTCACTGCTACTCTCCTGTCACTGCTACTCTCATGTCACTGCTACTCTCCTGTCACTGATATCTCCTGTCACTGATACTCTCCTGTCACTGATCCTCTCCTGTCACTGCTATCTCTCCTGTCACTGCTACTCTCCTGTCACTGCTACTCTCCTGTCTATCTCTTGTCACTGCTACTCTCCTGTCACTGCTACTCTCCTGTCACTGCTACTCTCCTGTCACTGCTATCTCTCCTGTAACTGCTATCTCCTGTCTATCTCCTGTCACTGCTATCTCCTGTCACTACTACTCTCCTGTCACTGCCACTCTCCTGTCACTGCTACTCTCCTGTCACTGATATCTCCTGTCTATCTCCTGTCACTGATACTGTCCTGTCTATATCCTGTCACTGATCCTCTCCTGTCACTGCTATCTCTCCTGTCACTGCTACTCTCCTGTCTCTGCTACTCTTCTGTCACTGCTACTCTCCTGTAACTGATATCTCTCCTGTCACTGCAATCTCTCCTGTCACTGCTACTCTCCTGTCACTGATCTCTCCTGTCACTGATACTCTCCTGTCTATCTCCTGTCACTGATACTTTCCTGTCACTGCTACTCTCCTGTCTATCTCCTGTCACTGATAATCTCCTGTCACTGATATCTCCTGTCACTGATATCTCCTGTCACTGCTACTCTCCTGTCACTGATATCTTCTGTCACTGCTACTCTCTGGTCACTGATACTCTCCTGTCACTGCTATCTCTCCTATCACTGCTATCTATCCTTTCACTGCTACTCTCCTGTCACTGCTACTCTCCTGTCACTGATATCTCCTGTCATTGATACTCTCCTGTCACTCATATTCTCCTGTCGCTGTTACTCTCCTGTCTATCTCCTGTCACTGATATCTCCTGTCACTGTTACTTTCCTGTCTATCTCCTGTCACTGCTACTCTCCTGTCACTGCTACTCTCCTGTCTATCTCCAGTCACTGATATCTCCTGTCACTGCTACTCTCCTGTCTATCTCCTGTCACTGATATCTCCTGTCTATCTCCTGTCACTGCTACTCTCCTGTCACTGCTATCTCCTGTCACTGCTTTCTCCTGTCACTGCTACTCTCCTGTCACTGCTACTCTCCTGACTGTCTCCTGTCACTGATATCTCCTGTCACTGATATCTCCAGTCACTGCTCCTCTCCAGTCACTGATATCTCCTGTCACTGATATCTCCTGTCACTGCTATTCTCCTGTCACTGCTATCTCCTGTCACTGCTCCTCTCCAGTCACTGATATCTCCTGTCACTGATATCTCCTGTCACTGCTACTCTCCTGTCACTGATCTCTCCTGTCACTGCTATCCCCTGTCCCTGCTATCTCCTGTCACTGCTACTCTCCTGTCACTGCTACTCTCCTGTCACTGATCTCTCCTATCACTGATACTCTCCTGTCACTGATATCTCCTGTCACTGATATCTCCAGTCACTGCTCCTCTCCAGTCACTGATATCTCCTGTCACTGATATCTCCTGTCACTGCTATTCTCCTGTCACTGCTATCTCCTGTCACTGCTCCTCTCCAGTCACTGATATCTCCTGTCACTGATATCTCCTGTCACTGCTACTCTCCTGTCACTGATCTCTCCTGTCACTGCTATCCCCTGTCCCTGCTATCTCCTGTCACTGCTACTCTCCTGTCACTGCTACTCTCCTGTCACTGATCTCTCCTATCACTGATACTCTCCTGTCACTGATATCTCCTGTCATTGCTCCTCTCCTGTCACTGATCGCTCCTGTCACTGCTACTCTCCTGTCTATCTCCTGTCACTGATACTCTCCTGTCTATCTCCTGTCACTGCTACTCTCCTGTCACTGCTACTCTCCTGTCACTGCTACTCTCCTGTCACTGGTCTCTCCTGTCACTGATATCTCCTGTCACTGATCTCTCCTGTCACTGTTACTTTCCTGTCACTGTTTCTCTCCTGTCACTGCTATCTCTCCTGTCACTGATCTCTCCTGTCACTGATGCTATCCTGTCACTGTTGCTCTCCTGTCACTGCTACTCTCCTGTCACTGATGCTATCCTGTCACTGTTACTCTCCTGTCACTGTTACTCTCCTATCACTGTTACTTTCCTGTCACTGCTACTCTCCTGTCACTGATACTGTCCTGTCACTGCTACTCTCCTGTCACTGATCTCTCCTTTCACTGTTATTCTCCTGTCACTGTTACTCTCCTGTCACTGACATCTCCTGTCACGAGGGGCGGATTGGGAATTTTAAGTGGCCCTGGAAAATATTTTGAAAGTGGCCCCATGTGCACGCGCCTAAAGCGCGTGCCCGAAAAAGTAGGTGTGGCCACATGGCAAGGGGTGTGGCATGTGAAATTCCTGAAGGCCGCTCCCCCCCATTTTGTTATGCTGGGGGCATGCCCACCGCTTCATCAGCTGATGGATATGTCCCCTATATGCAGACACACACAAACATACATACTGTCACACACATATGCAGTCACACGCATAAACATACATACTGTCACACACATAGATACTGTCACACACATATGCAGTTACACACATAAACATACATACTGTCACACACATAAACATACATTCTGTCACACACATATGCAGTCACACGTATAAACATACATACTGTCACACACATATGCAGTTACACACATAAACATACATACTGTCACACACATATGCAGTTACACACATAAACATACATACTGTCACACACATAAACATACATTCTGTCACACACATATGCAGTCACACGTATAAACATACATACTGTCACACACATATGCAGTCACACGTATAAACATACATACTGTCACACACATATGCAGTCACACGTATAAACATACATACTGTCACACACATACACATAATACTGTCTGTCACACACATGTCACAAATACACTTAGTCAATTCTTTAGTGTCTCACTTACCTTACAGTCTGCAGCTGCTGCTCCTCCTCCTCTCAGTGCTCCCATCCATGCTGCTCCTCCTCCTCCTCTCAGTGCTCCCATCCATGCTGCTTCTCCTCCTCCTCTCAGTGCTCCCATCCATGCTGCTCCTCCTCCTCTCAGTGCTCCCATCCATGCTGCTCCTCCTCCTCTCAGTGCTCCCATCCATGCTGCACCTCCTCCTCTCAGTGCTCCCATCCATGCTGCTCCTCCTCCTCTCAGTGCTCCCATCCATGCTGCTCCTCCTCCTCCTCTCAGTGCTCCCATCCATGCTGCTCCTCTTCCTCCTCTCAGTGCTCCTATCCATGCTGCTTCTCCTCCTCCTCTCAGTGCTCCCATCCATGCTGCTCCTCCTCCTCTCAGTGCTCCCATCCATGCTGCTCCTCCTTCCTCCTCTCAGTGCTCCCATCCATGCTGCTCCTCCTCCTACTCTCTGTGCTCCCATCCATGCTGCTCCTCCCCCTCCTCTCAGTGCTCCCATCCATGCTCCTCCTCCTCCTCTCAGTGCTCCCATCCATGCTGCTCCACCTCCTCTCAGTGCTCCCATCCATGCTGCTCCTCCTCCTCCTCTCAGTGCTCCCATCCATGCTGCTCCTCCTCTCAATGCTCCCATCCATGCTGCTCCTCCTCCTCTAAGGTGATCCCATCCATGCAGCTCCTCCTCCTCTCAGTGCTCCCATCCATGCTGCTCCTCCTCCTCCTCTCAGTGCTCCCATCCATGCTGCTCCTCCTCCTCTCAGTGCTCCTATCCATGCTGCTCCTCCTCCTCCTCCTCTCAGTGCTCCCATCCATGCTGCTCCTCCTCCTCTCAGTGCTCCCATCCATGCTGCTCCTCCTCCTCCTCTAAGTGCTCCCATCCATGCTGCTCCTCCCCCTCCTCTCAGTGCTCCCATCCATGCTCCTCCTCCTCCTCTCAGTGCTCCTATCCATGCTGCTCCTCCTCCTCTCAGTGCCCCCATCCATGCTGCTCCTCCTCCTCTCAGTGCTCCCATCCATGCTGCTCCTCCTCTCAGTGCTCCCATCCATGCTGCTCCTCCTCCTCTCAGTGCTCCCATCCATGCTGCTCCTCCTCTCAGTGCTCCCATCCATGCTGCTCCTCCTCCTCCTCTCAGTGCTCCCATCCATGCTGCTCCTCCTCCTCCTCTCAGTGCTCCCATCCATGCTGCTCCTGGCCCTGACTTCAGAGTGTGCCGTGTTGCTCCGCCCCCTACTCTGACTCCGCCTCCACCACTCTTCTCAATTAATGTCAGATTGTAGCTGCTGTAGCTGCGATCACAGACTGGGGGACCCTTCAGAGAGAGAGGGGGTGGGGACACACATGGGTACTAAAGCAGCCTCCCGACATCTTGCTGCACCTGCTGGCTTTATGTTTGCACAATGCACGACGCGGGGAGGAGGGCGGGGTGATGTACCGATTCTTTGCTGCAGCTTAACTTACCTTTCCTTTCCTGCCAGTCCTGGGGCCTCTCCACTTCTTACACAATTAGCGGCCCGGCCTCGGCACTGCTAGTTGTAACAGGCAGCTGGCATGTCAAGAAAGAGACTAAGATTTGGGCGGGTGACGTGTATAGGGGGCGGGGCCACAGGTGACAAGCGGCCCCACAACTCGATCGGCCCACCGGGAATCTTCCCGCTGTAGGTAACGGCCAATCCGCCCCTGCCTGTCACTGCTACCTCCTGTCACTGCTACTCTCCTGTCACTGCTACTCTCCTGTCACTGCCACTCTCCTGTCACTGCCACTCTCCTGTCACTGATATCTCCTGTCTATCTCCTGTCACTGATACTCTCCTGTCTATCTCCTGTCACTGATAATCTCCTATCACTGCTATCTCTCCTGTCACTGCTATCTCCTGTCTATCTCCAGTCACTGCTACTCTCCTGTCACTGCTACTCTCCTGTCTATCTCCTGTCACTGATATCTCCTGTCACTGATATCTCCTGTCACTGATACACTCCTGTCACTGATATCTCCTGTCACTGCTTCTCTCCTGTCTATCTCCTGTCACTGATAATCTCCTGTCACTGACATCTCCTGTCACTGATATCTCCTGTCACTGCTACTCTCCTGTCACTCTCCTGTCACTCTCCTGTCACTGCTATCTCCTGTCACTGCTACTCTTCTGTCACTGCTACTCTCCTGTCTATCTCCTGTCACTGCTACTCTCCTGTCACTGCTACTCTCCTGTCACTGCTAGTCTCCTGTCACTGATATGTCCTGTCACTGCTACTGTCCTGTCACTGCTACTCTCCTGTCACTGATCTCTCCTGTCACTGATATGTCCTGTCACTGCTACTCTCCTGTCACTGCTTCTCTCCTGTCTATCTCCTGTCACTGATATTTCCTCTCACCGCTACTCTCCTGCCACTGCTACTCTCCTGTCACTGCTACTCTCATGTCACTGCTACTCTCCTGTCTATCTCCTGTCACTGCTATCTCCTGTCACCGCTACTCTCCAGTCACTGCTACTCTCCTGTCACTGATCTCTCCTGTCACTGCTACTCTCCTGTCACTGATCTCTCCTGTCACTGCTACTCTCCTGTCACTGATCTCTCCTGTCACTGCTACTCTCCTGTCACTGATCTCTCCTGTCGCTGATATCTCCTGTCACTGATATCTCCTGTCACTGCTACTCTCCTGTCACTGATCTCTCCTGTCACTGATATCTCCTGTCACTGATACTCTCCTGTTACTGCTCCTCTCCAGTCACTGAAATCTCCTTTCACTGCTACTCTAGTGTCACTGAAATCTCCTGTCATTGCTACTCTCCTGTCAATGCTACTCTAGTGTCACTGAAATCTCCTGTCACTGATACTCTCCTGTCACTGCTACTCTAGTGTCACTGAAATCTCCTGTCACTGATATCTCCTGTCACTGATATCTCCTGTCACTGCTACTCTCCTGTCACTGCTACTCTCCTGTCACTGCTACTCTAGTGTCACTGAAATCTCCTGTCACTGCTACTCTCCTGTCACTGCTACTCTAGTGTCACTGAAATCTCCTGTCACTGATACTCTCCTGTCTCCTGTCACTGATACCTCCTGTCACTGCTACTCTACTGTCACTGCTCCTCTCCAGTCTATCTCCTGTCACTGCTACTCTCCTGTCACTGATATCTCCTGTCACTGCTATCTCCTGTCACTGATCTCTCCTGTCACTGATATCTCCTGTCACTGCTATCTACTGTCACTGCTATCTCCTGTCTATCTCCTGTCACTGCTACTCTCCTGTCACTGCTACTCTCCTGTCACTGCTATCTCCTGTCACTGATATCTCCTGTCACTGCTATCTCCTGTCACTGATCTCTCCTGTCACTGATATCTCCTGTCACTGCTATCTCCTGTCACTGCTGTCTCCTGTCTATCTCCTGTCACTGCTACTCTCCTGTCACTGCTACTCTCCTGTCACTGCTACTTTCCTGTCTATCTCCTGTCACTGCTACTCTCCTGTCACTGCTATCTCTCC
Source organism: Taudactylus pleione (assembly GCA_031769625.1). Classification (NCBI taxonomy): domain Eukaryota; kingdom Metazoa; phylum Chordata; class Amphibia; order Anura; family Myobatrachidae; genus Taudactylus; species Taudactylus pleione. The sequence continues at coordinate 856,794 of JAUIMM010000905.1, forward strand.
TGTCACTGCTACTATCCTGTCACTTCTACTCTCCTGTCTATCTCCTGTCACTGCTACTCTCCTGTCACTGATCTCTACTGTCACTGATATCTCCTGTCACTGATATTCTCCTGTCACTGCTACTCTCCTGTCTATCTCCTGTCACGGCTACTCTCCTGTCACTGCTACTCTCCTGTCTATCTCCTGTCACTGCTACTCTCCTGTCACTACTACTCTCCTGTCACTGCTATCTCTCCTGTCACTGCTACTCTCCTGTCACTGCTACTCTCCTGTCACTGCCACTCTCCTGTCACTGCTACTCTCCTGTCACTGAAATCTCCTGTCTATCTCCTGTCACTGATACTGTCCTGTCTATATCCTGTCACTGATCCTCTCCTGTCACTGCTATCTCTCCTGTCACTGCTATCTCCTGTCTATCTCCTGTCACTGCTACTCTCCTGTCACTGCTACTCTCCTGTAACTGATTTCTCTCCTGTCACTGCTATCTCTCCTGTCACTGCTACTCTCCTGTCACTGATCTCTCCTGTCACTGCTACTCTCCTGTCTATCTCCTGTCACTGATACTTTCCTGTCACTCTTACTCTCTTGTCTATCTCCGGTCACTGATACTCTCCTGTCACTGCTACTCTCCTGTCACTGCTATCTCCTGTCACTGCTACTCTCCTGTCACTGATACTCTCCTGTCACTGATATTCTCCTGTCACTGCTACTCTCCTGTCTATCTCCTGTCACGGCTACTCTCCTGTCACTGCTACTCTCCTGTCTATCTCCTGTCACTGCTACTCTCCTGTCACTGCTACTCTCCTGTCACTGCTATCTCTCCTGTCACTGCTACTCTCCTGTCACTGCTACTCTCCTGTCACTGATACTATCCTGTCACTGTTACTCTCCTGTCACTACTACTCTCCTGTCACTGCTACTCTCCTGTCTATCTCCTGTCACTGATATCTCCTGTCACTCTCCTCTCCAGTCACTGATATCTCCTGTCACTGATATCTCCTGTCACTGCTACTCTCCTGTCTATCTCCTGTCACTGATAATCTCCTGTCACTGATATCTCCTGTCACTGCTACTCTCCTGTCACTGACATCTCCTGTCACTGATACTCTCCTGTCACTGATACTCTCCTGTCACTGATACTCTCCTGTCACTGCTGTCTCTCCTGTCACTGCTATCTCCTGTCACTGCTCCTCTCCTGTCACTGATACTCTCCTGTCACTGATACTCTCCTGTCACTGCTACTCTCCTGTCACTGATATCTCCTGTCACTGCTACTCTCCTGTCACTACTACTCTCCTGTCACTGCTATCTCTCCTGTCACTGCTACTCTCCTGTCACTGCTACTCTCCTGTCACTGCCACTCTCCTGTCACTGCTACTCTCCTGTCACTGAAATCTCCTGTCTATCTCCTGTCACTGATACTGTCCTGTCTATATCCTGTCACTGATCCTCTCCTGTCACTGCTATCTCTCCTGTCACTGCTATCTCCTGTCTATCTCCTGTCACTGCTACTCTTCTGTCACTGCTACTCTCCTGTCACTGCTACTCTCCGGTAACTGATTTCTCTCCTGTCACTGCTATCTTTCCTGTCACTGCTACTCTCCTGTCACTGATCTCTCCTGTCACTGCTACTCTCCTGTCTATCTCCTGTCACTGATACTTTCCTGTCACTCTTACTCTCCTGTCTATCTCCGGTCACTGATACTCTCCTGTCACTGCTACTCTCCTGTCACTGCTATCTCTCCTGTCACTGCTATCTCCTGTCACTGCTACTCTCCTGTCACTGATACTCTCCTGTCACTGATACTCTCCTGTCTCTGATATCTCCTGTCTATCTCCTGTCACTGATACTTTCCTGTCACTGCTACTCTCCTGTCTATCTCCTGTCACTGATAATCTCCTGTCACTGATATCTCCTGTCACTGATATGTCCTGTCACTGCTACTCTCCTGTCACTGCTTCTCTCCTGTCTATCTCCTGTCACTGATATTTCCTCTCACCGCTACTCTCCTGCCACTGCTACTCTCCTGTCACTGCTACTCTCATGTCACTGCTACTCTCCTGTCTATCTCCTGTCACCGCTACTCTCCAGTCACTGCTACTCTCCTGTCACTGATCTCTCCTGTCACTGCTACTCTCCTGTCACTGATCTCTCCTGTCACTGCTACTCTCCTGTCACTGATCTCTCCTGTCACTACTACTCTCCTGTCACTGGTCTCTCCTGTCACTGATATCTCCTGTCACTGCTACTCTCCTGTCAATGATCTCTCCTGTCACTGATATCTCCTGTCACCGATACTCTCCTGTCACTGCTCCTCTCCAGTCACTGATATCTCCTGTCACTGCTACTCTAGTGTCACTGAAATCTCCAGTCACTGCTACTCTCCTGTCAATGCTACTCTAGTGTCACTGAAATCTCCTGTCACTGATACTCTCCTGTCACTGCTACTCTAGTGTCACTGAAATCTCCTGTCACTGATATCTCCTGTCACTGATATCTCCTGTCACTGCTACTCTCCTGTCACTGCTACTCTCCTGTCACTGCTACTCTAGTGTCACTGAAATCTCCTGTCACTGCTACTCTCCTGTCACTGCTACTCTAGTGTCACTGAAATCTCCTGTCACTGATACTCTCCTGTCTCCTGTCACTGATACCTCCTGTCACTGCTACTCTACTGTCACTGCTCCTCTCCAGTCTATCTCCTGTCACTGCTACTCTCCTGTCACTGATATCTCCTGTCACTGCTATCTCCTGTCAATGATCTCTCCTGTCACTGATATCTCCTGTCACTGCTATCTACTGTCACTGCTATCTCCTGTCTATCTCCTGTCACTGCTACTCTCCTGTCTCTGCTACTCTCCTGTCACTGCCACTCTCCTGTCACTGCTACTCTCCTGTCACTGAAATCTCCTGTCTATCTCCTGTCACTGATACTGTCCTGTCTATATCCTGTCACTGATCCTCTCCTGTCACTGCTATCTCTCCTGTCACTGCTATCTCCTGTCTATCTCCTGTCACTGCTACTCTCCTGTCACTGCTACTCTCCTGTCACTGCTACTCTCCTGTAACTGATTTCTCTCCTGTCACTGCTATCTCTCCTGTCACTGCTACTCTCCTGTCTCTGATCTCTCCTGTCACTGCTACTCTCCTGTCTATCTCCTGTCACTGATACTTTCCTGTCACTCTTACTCTCCTGTCTATCTCCGGTCACTGATACTCTCCTGTCACTGCTACTCTCCTGTCACTGCTATCTCTCCTGTCACTGCTATCTCCTGTCACTGCTACTCTCCTGTCACTGATACTCTCCTGTCACTGATACTCTCCTGTCACTGATATCTCCTGTCACTGCTACTCTCCTGTCACTGCTACTCTCATGTCACTGCTATATCTCCTGTCACTGCTATCTCCTGTCACTGCTACTCTCCTGTCACTGCTACTCTCCTGTCACTGCCACTCTCCTGTCACTGCTACTCTCCTGTCACTGATATCTCCTGTCTATCTCCTGTCACTGATACTGTCCTGTCTATATCCTGTCACTGATCCTCTCCTGTCACTGCTATCTCTCCTGTCACTGCTATCTCCTGTCTATCTCCTGTCACTGCTACTCTCCTGTCACTGCTACTCTCATGTCACTGCTACTCTCCTGTCACTGATATCTCCTGTCACTGATACTCTCCTGTCACTGATCCTCTCCTGTCACTGCTATCTCTCCTGTCACTGCTACTCTCCTGTCACTGCTACTCTCCTGTCTATCTCTTGTCACTGCTACTCTCCTGTCACTGCTACTCTCCTGTCACTGCTACTCTCCTGTCACTGCTATCTCTCCTGTCACTGCTATCTCCTGTCTATCTCCTGTCACTGCTATCTCCTGTCACTACTACTCTCCTGTCACTGCCACTCTCCTGTCACTGCTACTCTCCTGTCACTGATATCTCCTGTCTATCTCCTGTCACTGATACTGTCCTGTCTATATCCTGTCACTGATCCTCTCCTGTCACTGCTATCTCTCCTGTCACTGCTACTCTCCTGTCTCTGCTACTCTTCTGTCACTGCTACTCTCCTGTAACTGATATCTCTCCTGTCACTGCAATCTCTCCTGTCACTGCTACTCTCCTGTCACTGATCTCTCCTGTCACTGATACTCTCCTGTCTATCTCCTGTCACTGATACTTTCCTGTCACTGCTACTCTCCTGTCTATCTCCTGTCACTGATAATCTCCTGTCACTGATATCTCCTGTCACTGATATCTCCTGTCACTGCTACTCTCCTGTCACTGATATCTTCTGTCACTGCTACTCTCTGGTCACTGATACTCTCCTGTCACTGCTATCTCTCCTATCACTGCTATCTATCCTTTCACTGCTACTCTCCTGTCACTGCTACTCTCCTGTCACTGATATCTCCTGTCATTGATACTCTCCTGTCACTCATATTCTCCTGTCGCTGTTACTCTCCTGTCTATCTCCTGTCACTGATATCTCCTGTCACTGTTACTTTCCTGTCTATCTCCTGTCACTGCTACTCTCCTGTCACTGCTACTCTCCTGTCTATCTCCAGTCACTGATATCTCCTGTCACTGCTACTCTCCTGTCTATCTCCTGTCACTGATATCTCCTGTCTATCTCCTGTCACTGCTACTCTCCTGTCACTGCTATCTCCTGTCACTGCTTTCTCCTGTCACTGCTACTCTCCTGTCACTGCTACTCTCCTGACTGTCTCCTGTCACTGATATCTCCTGTCACTGATATCTCCAGTCACTGCTCCTCTCCAGTCACTGATATCTCCTGTCACTGATATCTCCTGTCACTGCTATTCTCCTGTCACTGCTATCTCCTGTCACTGCTCCTCTCCAGTCACTGATATCTCCTGTCACTGATATCTCCTGTCACTGCTACTCTCCTGTCACTGATCTCTCCTGTCACTGCTATCCCCTGTCCCTGCTATCTCCTGTCACTGCTACTCTCCTGTCACTGCTACTCTCCTGTCACTGATCTCTCCTATCACTGATACTCTCCTGTCACTGATATCTCCTGTCACTGATATCTCCAGTCACTGCTCCTCTCCAGTCACTGATATCTCCTGTCACTGATATCTCCTGTCACTGCTATTCTCCTGTCACTGCTATCTCCTGTCACTGCTCCTCTCCAGTCACTGATATCTCCTGTCACTGATATCTCCTGTCACTGCTACTCTCCTGTCACTGATCTCTCCTGTCACTGCTATCCCCTGTCCCTGCTATCTCCTGTCACTGCTACTCTCCTGTCACTGCTACTCTCCTGTCACTGATCTCTCCTATCACTGATACTCTCCTGTCACTGATATCTCCTGTCATTGCTCCTCTCCTGTCACTGATCGCTCCTGTCACTGCTACTCTCCTGTCTATCTCCTGTCACTGATACTCTCCTGTCTATCTCCTGTCACTGCTACTCTCCTGTCACTGCTACTCTCCTGTCACTGCTACTCTCCTGTCACTGGTCTCTCCTGTCACTGATATCTCCTGTCACTGATCTCTCCTGTCACTGTTACTTTCCTGTCACTGTTTCTCTCCTGTCACTGCTATCTCTCCTGTCACTGATCTCTCCTGTCACTGATGCTATCCTGTCACTGTTGCTCTCCTGTCACTGCTACTCTCCTGTCACTGATGCTATCCTGTCACTGTTACTCTCCTGTCACTGTTACTCTCCTATCACTGTTACTTTCCTGTCACTGCTACTCTCCTGTCACTGATACTGTCCTGTCACTGCTACTCTCCTGTCACTGATCTCTCCTTTCACTGTTATTCTCCTGTCACTGTTACTCTCCTGTCACTGACATCTCCTGTCACGAGGGGCGGATTGGGAATTTTAAGTGGCCCTGGAAAATATTTTGAAAGTGGCCCCATGTGCACGCGCCTAAAGCGCGTGCCCGAAAAAGTAGGTGTGGCCACATGGCAAGGGGTGTGGCATGTGAAATTCCTGAAGGCCGCTCCCCCCCATTTTGTTATGCTGGGGGCATGCCCACCGCTTCATCAGCTGATGGATATGTCCCCTATATGCAGACACACACAAACATACATACTGTCACACACATATGCAGTCACACGCATAAACATACATACTGTCACACACATAGATACTGTCACACACATATGCAGTTACACACATAAACATACATACTGTCACACACATAAACATACATTCTGTCACACACATATGCAGTCACACGTATAAACATACATACTGTCACACACATATGCAGTTACACACATAAACATACATACTGTCACACACATATGCAGTTACACACATAAACATACATACTGTCACACACATAAACATACATTCTGTCACACACATATGCAGTCACACGTATAAACATACATACTGTCACACACATATGCAGTCACACGTATAAACATACATACTGTCACACACATATGCAGTCACACGTATAAACATACATACTGTCACACACATACACATAATACTGTCTGTCACACACATGTCACAAATACACTTAGTCAATTCTTTAGTGTCTCACTTACCTTACAGTCTGCAGCTGCTGCTCCTCCTCCTCTCAGTGCTCCCATCCATGCTGCTCCTCCTCCTCCTCTCAGTGCTCCCATCCATGCTGCTTCTCCTCCTCCTCTCAGTGCTCCCATCCATGCTGCTCCTCCTCCTCTCAGTGCTCCCATCCATGCTGCTCCTCCTCCTCTCAGTGCTCCCATCCATGCTGCACCTCCTCCTCTCAGTGCTCCCATCCATGCTGCTCCTCCTCCTCTCAGTGCTCCCATCCATGCTGCTCCTCCTCCTCCTCTCAGTGCTCCCATCCATGCTGTTCCTCTTCCTCCTCTCAGTGCTCCCATCCATGCTGCTTCTCCTCCTCCTCTCAGTGCTCCCATCCATGCTGCTCCTCCTCCTCTCAGTGCTCCCATCCATGCTGCTCCTCCTTCCTCCTCTCAGTGCTCCCATCCATGCTGCTCCTCCTCCTCCTCTCTGTGCTCCCATCCATGCTGCTCCTCCCCCTCCTCTCAGTGCTCCCATCCATGCTCCTCCTCCTCCTCTCAGTGCTCCCATCCATGCTGCTCCACCTCCTCTCAGTGCTCCCATCCATGCTGCTCCTCCTCCTCCTCTCAGTGCTCCCATCCATGCTGCTCCTCCTCTCAATGCTCCCATCCATGCTGCTCCTCCTCCTCTAAGCTGATCCCATCCATGCAGCTCCTCCTCCTCTCAGTGCTCCCATCCATGCTGCTCCTCCTCCTCCTCTCAGTGCTCCCATCCATGCTGCTCCTCCTCCTCTCAGTGCTCCTATCCATGCTGCTCCTCCTCCTCCTCCTCTCAGTGCTCCCATCCATGCTGCTCCTCCTCCTCTCAGTGCTCCCATCCATGCTGCTCCTCCTCCTCCTCTAAGTGCTCCCATCCATGCTGCTCCTCCCCCTCCTCTCAGTGCTCCCATCCATGCTCCTCCTCCTCCTCTCAGTGCTCCTATCCATGCTGCTCCTCCTCCTCTCAGTGCCCCCATCCATGCTGCTCCTCCTCCTCTCAGTGCTCCCATCCATGCTGCTCCTCCTCTCAGTGCTCCCATCCATGCTGCTCCTCCTCCTCTCAGTGCTCCCATCCATGCTGCTCCTCCTCTCAGTGCTCCCATCCATGCTGCTCCTCCTCCTCCTCTCAGTGCTCCCATCCATGCTGCTCCTCCTCCTCCTCTCAGTGCTCCCATCCATGCTGCTCCTGGCCCTGACTTCAGAGTGTGCCGTGTTGCTCCGCCCCGTACTCTGACTCCGCCTCCACCACTCTTCTCAATTAATGTCAGATTGTAGCTGCTGTAGCTGCGATCACAGACTGGGGGACCCTTCAGAGAGAGAGGGGGTGGGGACACACATGGGTACTAAAGCAGCCTCCCGACATCTTGCTGCACCTGCTGGCTTTATGTTTGCACAATGCACGACGCGGGGAGGAGGGCGGGGTGATGTACCGATTCTTTGCTGCAGCTTAACTTACCTTTCCTTTCCTGCCAGTCCTGGGGCCTCTCCACTTCTTACACAATTAGCGGCCCGGCCTCGGCACTGCTAGTTGTAACAGGCAGCTGGCATGTCAAGAAAGAGACTAAGATTTGGGCGGGTGACGTGTATAGGGGGCGGGGCCACAGGTGACAAGCGGCCCCACAACTCGATCGGCCCACCGGGAATCTTCCCGCTGTAGGTAACGGCCAATCCGCCCCTGCCTGTCACTGCTACCTCCTGTCACTGCTACTCTCCTGTCACTGCTACTCTCCTGTCACTGCCACTCTCCTGTCACTGCCACTCTCCTGTCACTGATATCTCCTGTCTATCTCCTGTCACTGATACTCTCCTGTCTATCTCCTGTCACTGATAATCTCCTATCACTGCTATCTCTCCTGTCACTGCTATCTCCTGTCTATCTCCAGTCACTGCTACTCTCCTGTCACTGCTACTCTCCTGTCTATCTCCTGTCACTGATATCTCCTGTCACTGATATCTCCTGTCACTGATACACTCCTGTCACTGATATCTCCTGTCACTGCTTCTCTCCTGTCTATCTCCTGTCACTGATAATCTCCTGTCACTGACATCTCCTGTCACTGATATCTCCTGTCACTGCTACTCTCCTGTCACTCTCCTGTCACTCTCCTGTCACTGCTATCTCCTGTCACTGCTACTCTTCTGTCACTGCTACTCTCCTGTCTATCTCCTGTCACTGCTACTCTCCTGTCACTGCTACTCTCCTGTCACTGCTAGTCTCCTGTCACTGATATGTCCTGTCACTGCTACTGTCCTGTCACTGCTACTCTCCTGTCACTGATCTCTCCTGTCACTGATATGTCCTGTCACTGCTAGTCTCCTGTCACTGCTTCTCTCCTGTCTATCTCCTGTCACTGATATTTCCTCTCACCGCTACTCTCCTGCCACTGCTACTCTCCTGTCACTGCTACTCTCATGTCACTGCTACTCTCCTGTCTATCTCCTGTCACTGCTATCTCCTGTCACCGCTACTCTCCAGTCACTGCTACTCTCCTGTCACTGATCTCTCCTGTCACTGCTACTCTCCTGTCACTGATCTCTCCTGTCACTGCTACTCTCCTGTCACTGATCTCTCCTGTCACTGCTACTCTCCTGTCACTGATCTCTCCTGTCGCTGATATCTCCTGTCACTGATATCTCCTGTCACTGCTACTCTCCTGTCACTGATCTCTCCTGTCACTGATATCTCCTGTCACTGATACTCTCCTGTTACTGCTCCTCTCCAGTCACTGAAATCTCCTGTCACTGCTACTCTAGTGTCACTGAAATCTCCTGTCATTGCTACTCTCCTGTCAATGCTACTCTAGTGTCACTGAAATCTCCTGTCACTGATACTCTCCTGTCACTGCTACTCTAGTGTCACTGAAATCTCCTGTCACTGATATCTCCTGTCACTGATATCTCCTGTCACTGCTACTCTCCTGTCACTGCTACTCTCCTGTCACTGCTACTCTAGTGTCACTGAAATCTCCTGTCACTGCTACTCTCCTGTCACTGCTACTCTAGTGTCACTGAAATCTCCTGTCACTGATACTCTCCTGTCTCCTGTCACTGATACCTCCTGTCACTGCTACTCTACTGTCACTGCTCCTCTCCAGTCTATCTCCTGTCACTGCTACTCTCCTGTCACTGATATCTCCTGTCACTGCTATCTCCTGTCACTGATCTCTCCTGTCACTGATATCTCCTGTCACTGCTATCTACTGTCACTGCTATCTCCTGTCTATCTCCTGTCACTGCTACTCTCCTGTCACTGCTAATCTCCTGTCACTGCTATCTCCTGTCACTGATATCTCCTGTCACTGCTATCTCCTGTCACTGATCTCTCCTGTCACTGATATCTCCTGTCACTGCTATCTCCTGTCACTGCTGTCTCCTGTCTATCTCCTGTCACTGCTACTCTCCTGTCACTGCTACTCTCCTGTCACTGCTACTTTCCTGTCTATCTCCTGTCACTGCTACTCTCCTGTCACTGCTATCTCTCCTGTCACTGCTACTATCCTGTCACTTCTACTCTCCTGTCTATCTCCTGTCACTGCTACTCTCCTGTCACTGATCTCTACTGTCACTGATATCTCCTGTCACTGATATTCTCCTGTCACTGCTACTCTCCTGTCTATCTCCTGTCACGGCTACTCTCCTGTCACTGCTACTCTCCTGTCTATCTCCTGTCACTGCTACTCTCCTGTCACTACTACTCTCCTGTCACTGCTATCTCTCCTGTCACTGCTACTCTCCTGTCACTGCCACTCTCCTGTCACTGCTACTCTCCTGTCACTGAAATCTCCTGTCTATCTCCTGTCACTGATACTGTCCTGTCTATATCCTGTCACTGATCCTCTCCTGTCACTGCTATCTCTCCTGTCACTGCTATCTCCTGTCTATCTCCTGTCACTGCTACTCTCCTGTCACTGCTACTCTCCTGTAACTGATTTCTCTCCTGTCACTGCTATCTCTCCTGTCACTGCTACTCTCCTGTCACTGATCTCTCCTGTCACTGCTACTCTCCTGTCTATCTCCTGTCACTGATACTTTCCTGTCACTCTTACTCTCTTGTCTATCTCCGGTCACTGATACTCTCCTGTCACTTCTACTCTCCTGTCACTGCTATCTCCTGTCACTGCTACTCTCCTGTCACTGATACTCTCCTGTCACTGATATTCTCCTGTCACTGCTACTCTCCTGTCTATCTCCTGTCACGGCTACTCTCCTGTCACTGCTACTCTCCTGTCTATCTCCTGTCACTGCTACTCTCCTGTCACTGCTACTCTCCTGTCACTGCTATCTCTCCTGTCACTGCTACTCTCCTGTCACTGCTACTCTCCTGTCACTGATACTATCCTGTCACTGTTACTCTCCTGTCACTACTACTCTCCTGTCACTGCTACTCTCCTGTCTATCTCCTGTCACTGATATCTCCTGTCACTCTCCTCTCCAGTCACTGATATCTCCTGTCACTGATATCTCCTGTCACTGCTACTCTCCTGTCTATCTCCTGTCACTGATAATCTCCTGTCACTGATATCTCCTGTCACTGCTACTCTCCTGTCACTGATATCTCCTGTCACTGACATCTCCTGTCACTGATACTCTCCTGTCACTGATACTCTCCTGTCACTGATACTCTCCTGTCACTGCTGTCTCTCCTGTCACTGCTATCTCCTGTCACTGCTCCTCTCCTGTCACTGATACTCTCCTGTCACTGATACTCTCCTGTCACTGCTACTCTCCTGTCACTGATATCTCCTGTCACTGCTACTCTCCTGTCACTACTACTCTCCTGTCACTGCTATCTCTCCTGTCACTGCTACTCTCCTGTCACTGCTACTCTCCTGTCACTGCCACTCTCCTGTCACTGCTACTCTCCTGTCACTGAAATCTCCTGTCTATCTCCTGTCACTGATACTGTCCTGTCTATATCCTGTCACTGATCCTCTCCTGTCACTGCTATCTCTCCTGTCACTGCTATCTCCTGTCTATCTCCTGTCACTGCTACTCTTCTGTCACTGCTACTCTCCTGTCACTGCTACTCTCCTGTAACTGATTTCTCTCCTGTCACTGCTATCTCTCCTGTCACTGCTACTCTCCTGTCACTGATCTCTCCTGTCACTGCTACTCTCCTGTCTATCTCCTGTCACTGATACTTTCCTGTCACTCTTACTCTCCTGTCTATCTCCGGTCACTGATACTCTCCTGTCACTGCTACTCTCCTGTCACTGCTATCTCTCCTGTCACTGCTATCTCCTGTCACTGCTACTCTCCTGTCACTGATACTCTCCTGTCACTGATACTCTCCTGTCTCTGATATCTCCTGTCTATCTCCTGTCACTGATACTTTCCTGTCACTGCTACTCTCCTGTCTATCTCCTGTCACTGATAATCTCCTGTCACTGATATCTCCTGTCACTGATATGTCCTGTCACTGCTACTCTCCTGTCACTGCTTCTCTCCTGTCTATCTCCTGTCACTGATATTTCCTCTCACCGCTACTCTCCTGCCACTGCTACTCTCCTGTCACTGCTACTCTCATGTCACTGCTACTCTCCTGTCTATCTCCTGTCACCGCTACTCTCCAGTCACTGCTACTCTCCTGTCACTGATCTCTCCTGTCACTGCTACTCTCCTGTCACTGATCTCTCCTGTCACTGCTACTCTCCTGTCACTGATCTCTCCTGTCACTACTACTCTCCTGTCACTGGTCTCTCCTGTCACTGATATCTCCTGTCACTGCTACTCTCCTGTCAATGATCTCTCCTGTCACTGATATCTCCTGTCACCGATACTCTCCTGTCACTGCTCCTCTCCAGTCACTGATATCTCCTGTCACTGCTACTCTAGTGTCACTGAAATCTCCAGTCACTGCTACTCTCCTGTCAATGCTACTCTAGTGTCACTGAAATCTCCTGTCACTGATACTCTCCTGTCACTGCTACTCTAGTGTCACTGAAATCTCCTGTCACTGATATCTCCTGTCACTGATATCTCCTGTCACTGCTACTCTCCTGTCACTGCTACTCTAGTGTCACTGAAATCTCCTGTCACTGCTACTCTCCTGTCACTGCTACTCTAGTGTCACTGAAATCTCCTGTCACTGCTTCTCTCCTGTCTATCTCCTGTCACTGATATTTCCTCTCACCGCTACTCTCCTGCCACTGCTACTCTCCTGTCACTGCTACTCTCATGTCACTGCTACTCTCCTGTCTATCTCCTGTCACTGCTATCTCCTGTCACCGCTACTCTCCAGTCACTGCTACTCTCCTGTCACTGATCTCTCCTGTCACTGCTACTCTCCTGTCACTGATCTCTCCTGTCACTGCTACTCTCCTGTCACTGATCTCTCCTGTCACTGCTACTCTCCTGTCACTGATCTCTCCTGTCGCTGATATCTCCTGTCACTGATATCTCCTGTCACTGCTACTCTCCTGTCACTGATCTCTCCTGTCACTGATATCTCCTGTCACTGATACTCTCCTGTTACTGCTCCTCTCCAGTCACTGAAATCTCCTGTCACTGCTACTCTAGTGTCACTGAAATCTCCTGTCATTGCTACTCTCCTGTCAATGCTACTCTAGTGTCACTGAAATCTCCTGTCACTGATACTCTCCTGTCACTGCTACTCTAGTGTCACTGAAATCTCCTGTCACTGATATCTCCTGTCACTGATATCTCCTGTCACTGCTACTCTCCTGTCACTGCTACTCTCCTGTCACTGCTACTCTAGTGTCACTGAAATCTCCTGTCACTGCTACTCTCCTGTCACTGCTACTCTAGTGTCACTGAAATCTCCTGTCACTGATACTCTCCTGTCTCCTGTCACTGATACCTCCTGTCACTGCTACTCTACTGTCACTGCTCCTCTCCAGTCTATCTCCTGTCACTGCTACTCTCCTGTCACTGATATCTCCTGTCACTGCTATCTCCTGTCACTGATCTCTCCTGTCACTGATATCTCCTGTCACTGCTATCTACTGTCACTGCTATCTCCTGTCTATCTCCTGTCACTGCTACTCTCCTGTCACTGCTAATCTCCTGTCACTGCTATCTCCTGTCACTGATATCTCCTGTCACTGCTATCTCCTGTCACTGATCTCTCCTGTCACTGATATCTCCTGTCACTGCTATCTCCTGTCACTGCTGTCTCCTGTCTATCTCCTGTCACTGCTACTCTCCTGTCACTGCTACTCTCCTGTCACTGCTACTTTCCTGTCTATCTCCTGTCACTGCTACTCTCCTGTCACTGCTATCTCTCCTGTCACTGCTACTATCCTGTCACTTCTACTCTCCTGTCTATCTCCTGTCACTGCTACTCTCCTGTCACTGATCTCTACTGTCACTGATATCTCCTGTCACTGATATTCTCCTGTCACTGCTACTCTCCTGTCTATCTCCTGTCACGGCTACTCTCCTGTCACTGCTACTCTCCTGTCTATCTCCTGTCACTGCTACTCTCCTGTCACTACTACTCTCCTGTCACTGCTATCTCTCCTGTCACTGCTACTCTCCTGTCACTGCCACTCTCCTGTCACTGCTACTCTCCTGTCACTGAAATCTCCTGTCTATCTCCTGTCACTGATACTGTCCTGTCTATATCCTGTCACTGATCCTCTCCTGTCACTGCTATCTCTCCTGTCACTGCTATCTCCTGTCTATCTCCTGTCACTGCTACTCTCCTGTCACTGCTACTCTCCTGTAACTGATTTCTCTCCTGTCACTGCTATCTCTCCTGTCACTGCTACTCTCCTGTCACTGATCTCTCCTGTCACTGCTACTCTCCTGTCTATCTCCTGTCACTGATACTTTCCTGTCACTCTTACTCTCTTGTCTATCTCCGGTCACTGATACTCTCCTGTCACTTCTACTCTCCTGTCACTGCTATCTCCTGTCACTGCTACTCTCCTGTCACTGATACTCTCCTGTCACTGATATTCTCCTGTCACTGCTACTCTCCTGTCTATCTCCTGTCACGGCTACTCTCCTGTCACTGCTACTCTCCTGTCTATCTCCTGTCACTGCTACTCTCCTGTCACTGCTACTCTCCTGTCACTGCTATCTCTCCTGTCACTGCTACTCTCCTGTCACTGCTACTCTCCTGTCACTGATACTATCCTGTCACTGTTACTCTCCTGTCACTACTACTCTCCTGTCACTGCTACTCTCCTGTCTATCTCCTGTCACTGATATCTCCTGTCACTCTCCTCTCCAGTCACTGATATCTCCTGTCACTGATATCTCCTGTCACTGCTACTCTCCTGTCTATCTCCTGTCACTGATAATCTCCTGTCACTGATATCTCCTGTCACTGCTACTCTCCTGTCACTGATATCTCCTGTCACTGACATCTCCTGTCACTGATACTCTCCTGTCACTGATACTCTCCTGTCACTGATACTCTCCTGTCACTGCTGTCTCTCCTGTCACTGCTATCTCCTGTCACTGCTCCTCTCCTGTCACTGATACTCTCCTGTCACTGATACTCTCCTGTCACTGCTACTCTCCTGTCACTGATATCTCCTGTCACTGCTACTCTCCTGTCACTACTACTCTCCTGTCACTGCTATCTCTCCTGTCACTGCTACTCTCCTGTCACTGCTACTCTCCTGTCACTGCCACTCTCCTGTCACTGCTACTCTCCTGTCACTGAAATCTCCTGTCTATCTCCTGTCACTGATACTGTCCTGTCTATATCCTGTCACTGATCCTCTCCTGTCACTGCTATCTCTCCTGTCACTGCTATCTCCTGTCTATCTCCTGTCACTGCTACTCTTCTGTCACTGCTACTCTCCTGTCACTGCTACTCTCCTGTAACTGATTTCTCTCCTGTCACTGCTATCTCTCCTGTCACTGCTACTCTCCTGTCACTGATCTCTCCTGTCACTGCTACTCTCCTGTCTATCTCCTGTCACTGATACTTTCCTGTCACTCTTACTCTCCTGTCTATCTCCGGTCACTGATACTCTCCTGTCACTGCTACTCTCCTGTCACTGCTATCTCTCCTGTCACTGCTATCTCCTGTCACTGCTACTCTCCTGTCACTGATACTCTCCTGTCACTGATACTCTCCTGTCTCTGATATCTCCTGTCTATCTCCTGTCACTGATACTTTCCTGTCACTGCTACTCTCCTGTCTATCTCCTGTCACTGATAATCTCCTGTCACTGATATCTCCTGTCACTGATATGTCCTGTCACTGCTACTCTCCTGTCACTGCTTCTCTCCTGTCTATCTCCTGTCACTGATATTTCCTCTCACCGCTACTCTCCTGCCACTGCTACTCTCCTGTCACTGCTACTCTCATGTCACTGCTACTCTCCTGTCTATCTCCTGTCACCGCTACTCTCCAGTCACTGCTACTCTCCTGTCACTGATCTCTCCTGTCACTGCTACTCTCCTGTCACTGATCTCTCCTGTCACTGCTACTCTCCTGTCACTGATCTCTCCTGTCACTACTACTCTCCTGTCACTGGTCTCTCCTGTCACTGATATCTCCTGTCACTGCTACTCTCCTGTCAATGATCTCTCCTGTCACTGATATCTCCTGTCACCGATACTCTCCTGTCACTGCTCCTCTCCAGTCACTGATATCTCCTGTCACTGCTACTCTAGTGTCACTGAAATCTCCAGTCACTGCTACTCTCCTGTCAATGCTACTCTAGTGTCACTGAAATCTCCTGTCACTGATACTCTCCTGTCACTGCTACTCTAGTGTCACTGAAATCTCCTGTCACTGATATCTCCTGTCACTGATATCTCCTGTCACTGCTACTCTCCTGTCACTGCTACTCTAGTGTCACTGAAATCTCCTGTCACTGCTACTCTCCTGTCACTGCTACTCTAGTGTCACTGAAATCTCCTGTCACTGATACTCTCCTGTCTCCTGTCACTGATACCTCCTGTCACTGCTACTCTACTGTCACTGCTCCGCTCCAGTCTATCTCCTGTCACTGCTACTCTCCTGTCACTGATATCTCCTGTCACTGCTATCTCCTGTCAATGATCTCTCCTGTCACTGATATCTCCTGTCACTGCTATCTACTGTCACTGCTATCTCCTGTCTATCTCCTGTCACTGCTACTCTCCTGTCACTGCTACTCTCCTGTCACTGCTATCTCCTGTCACTGCTATCTCCTGTCACTGCTATCTCCTGTCACTGATCTCTCCTGTCACTGATATCTCCTGTCACTGCTATCTCCTGTCACTGCTGTCTCCTGTCTATCTCCTGTCACTGCTACTCTCCTGTCACTGCTACTCTCCTGTCACTGCTACTTTCCTGTCTATCTCCTGTCACTGCTACTCTCCTGTCACTGCTATCTCTCCTGTCACTGCTACTATCCTGTCACTGCTACTCTCCTGTCTATCTCCTGTCACTGCTACTCTCCTGTCACTGATCTCTACTGTCACTGATATCTCCTGTCACTGATATTCTCCTGTCACTGCTACTCTCCTGTCTATCTCCTGTCACGGCTACTCTCCTGTCACTGCTACTCTCCTGTCTATCTCCTGTCACTGCTACTCTCCTGTCACTGCTACTCTCCTGTCACTGCTATCTCTCCTGTCACTGCTACTATCCTGTCACTGCTACTCTCCTGTCACTGATACTATCCTGTCACTGTTACTCTCCTGTCACTACTACTCTCCTGTCACTTCTACTCTCCTGTCTATCTCCTGTCACTGATATCTCCTGTCACTCTCCTCTCCAGTCACTGATATCTCCTGTCACTGATATCTCCTGTCACTGCTACTCTCCTGTCTATCTCCTGTCACTGATAATCTCCTGTCACTGATATCTCCTGTCACTGCTACTCTCCTGTCACTGATATCTCCTGTCACTGACATCTCCTGTCACTGCTACTCTCCTGTCACTGATACTCTCCTGTCACTGATACTCTCCTGTCACTGCTGTCTCTCCTGTCACTGCTATCTCCTGTCACTGCTCCTCTCCTGTCACTGATACTCTCCTGTCACTGATACTCTCCTGTCACTGCTACTCTCCTGTCACTGATATCTCCTGTCACTGCTACTCTCCTGTCACTACTACTCTCCTGTCACTGCTATCTCTCCTGTCACTGCTACACTCCAGTCACTGCTACTCTCCTGTCACTGCAACTCTCCTGTCACTGCTACTCTCCTGTCACTGAAATCTCCTGTCTATCTCCTGTCACTGATACTGTCCTGTCTATATCCTGTCACTGCTACTCTCCTGTCACTGCTACTCTCCTGTCACTGCTATCTCCTGTCACTGATATCTCCTGTCACTGCTATCTCCTGTCACTGATCTCTCCTGTCACTGATATCTCCTGTCACTGCTATCTCCTGTCACTGCTGTCTCCTGTCTATCTCCTGTCACTGCTACTCTCCTGTCACTGCTACTCTCCTGTCACTGCTACTTTCCTGTCTATCTCCTGTCACTGCTACTCTCCTGTCACTGCTATCTCTCCTGTCACTGCTACTATCCTGTCACTGCTACTCTCCTGTCTATCTCCTGTCACTGCTACTCTCCTGTCACTGATCTTTACTGTCACTGATATCTCCTGTCACTGATATTCTCCTGTCACTGCTACTCTCCTGTCTATCTCCTGTCACGGCTACTCTCCTGTCACTGCTACTCTCCTGTCTATCTCCTGTCACTGCTACTCTCCTGTCACTGCTACTCTCCTGTCACTGCTATCTCTCCTGTCACTGCTACTATCCTGTCACTGCTACTCTCCTGTCACTGATACTATCCTGTCACTGTTACTCTCCTGTCACTACTACTCTCCTGTCACTTCTACTCTCCTGTCTATCTCCTGTCACTGATATCTCCTGTCACTCTCCTCTCCAGTCACTGATATCTCCTGTCACTGATATCTCCTGTCACTGCTACTCTCCTGTCTATCTCCTGTCACTGATATCTCCTGTCACTGCTACTCTCCTGTCACTGATATCTCCTGTCACTGACATCTCCTGTCACTGCTACTCTCCTGTCACTGATACTCTCCTGTCACTGATACTCTCCTGTCACTGCTGTCTCTCCTGTCACTGCTATCTCCTGTCACTGCTCCTCTCCTGTCACTGATACTCTCCTGTCACTGATACTCTCCTGTCACTGCTACTCTCCTGTCACTGATATCTCCTGTCACTGCTACTCTCCTGTCACTACTACTCTCCTGTCACTGCTATCTCTCCTGTCACTGCTACTCTCCTGTCACTGCTACTCTCCTGTCACTGCCACTCTCCTGTCACTGCTATTCTCCTGTCACTGAAATCTCCTGTCTATCTCCTGTCACTGATACTGTCCTGTCTATATCCTGTCACTGATCCTCTCCTGTCACTGCTATCTCTCCTGTCACAGCTATCTCCTGTCTTTCTCCTGTCACTGCTACTCTCCTGTCACTGCTACTCTCCTGTCACTGCTACTCTCCTGTAACTGATTTCTCTCCTGTCACTGCTATCTCTCCTGTCACTGCTACTCTCCTGTCACTGATCTCTCCTGTCACTGCTACTCTCCTGTCTATCTCCTGTCACTGATACTTTCCTGTCACTCTTACTCTCCTGTCTATCTCCAGTCACTGATACTCTCCTGTCACTGCTACTCTCCTGTCACTGCTATCTCTCCTGTCACTGCTATCTCCTGTTACTGCTACTCTCCTGTCACTGATACTCTCCTGTCACTGATATTCTCCTGTCACTGCTACTCTCCTGTCTATCTCCTGTCACTGATATCTCCTGTCACTCTCCTCTCCAGTCACTGATATCTCCTGTCACTGATATCTCCTGTCACTGCTACTCTCCTGTCTATCTCCTGTCACTGATAATCTCCTGTCACTGATATCTCCTGTCACTGCTACTCTCCTGTCACTGATATCTCCTGTCACTGACATCTCCTGTCACTGCTACTCTCCTGTCACTGATACTCTCCTGTCACTGATACTCTCCTGTCACTGCTGTCTCTCCTGTCACTGCTATCTCCTGTCACTGCTCCTCTCCTGTCACTGATACTCTCCTGTCACTGATACTCTCCTGTCACTGCTACTCTCCTGTCACTGATATCTCCTGTCACTGCTACTCTCCTGTCACTACTACTCTCCTGTCACTGCTATCTCTCCTGTCACTGCTACTCTCCTGTCACTGCTACTCTCCTGTCACTGCCACTCTCCTGTCACTGCTACTCTCCTGTCACTGAAATCTCCTGTCTATCTCCTGTCACTGATACTGTCCTGTCTATATCCTGTCACTGATCCTCTCCTGTCACTGCTATCTCTCCTGTCACTGCTATCTCCTGTCTATCTCCTGTCACTGCTACTCTCCTGTCACTGCTACTCTCCTGTCACTGCTACTCTCCTGTAACTGATTTCTCTCCTGTCACTGCTATCTCTCCTGTCACTGCTACTCTCCTGTCACTGATCTCTCCTGTCACTGCTACTCTCCTGTCTATCTCCTGTCACTGATACTTTCCTGTCACTCTTACTCTCCTGTCTATCTCCGGTCACTGATACTCTCCTGTCACTGCTACTCTCCTGTCACTGCTATCTCTCCTGTCACTGCTATCTCCTGTCACTGCTACTCTCCTGTCACTGATACTCTCCTGTCACTGATACTCTCCTGTCACTGATATCTCCTGTGACTGCTACTCTCCTGTCACTGCTACTCTCATGTCACTGCTATATCTCCTGTCACTGCTACTCTCCTGTCACTGCTACTCTCCTGTCACTGCCACTCTCCTGTCACTGCTACTCTCCTGTCACTGATATCTCCTGTCTATCTCCTGTCACTGATACTGTCCTGTCTATATCCTGTCACTGATCCTCTCCTGTCACTGCTATCTCTCCTGTCACTGCTATCTCCTGTCTATCTCCTGTCACTGCTACTCTCCTGTCACTGCTACTCTCATGTCACTGCTACTCTCCTGTCACTGATATCTCCTGTCACTGATACTCTCCTGTCACTGATCCTCTCCTGTCACTGCTATCTCTCCTGTCACTGCTACTCTCCTGTCACTGCTACTCTCCTGTCTATCTCTTGTCACTGCTACTCTCCTGTCACTGCTACTCTCCTGTCACTGCTACACTCCTGTCACTGCTATCTCTCCTGTCACTGCTATCTCCTGGCTATCTCCTGTCACTGCTACTCTCCTGTCACTGCCACTCTCCTGTCACTGCCACTCTCCTGTCACTGCTACTCTCCTGTCACTGATATCTCCTGTCTATCTCCTGTCACTGATACTGTCCTGTCTATATCCTGTCACTGATCCTCTCCTGTCACTGCTATCTCTCCTGTCACTGCTACTCTCCTGTCTCTGCTACTCTCCTGTCACTGCTACTCTCCAGTAACTGATATCTCTCCTGTCACTGCTATCTCTCCTGTCACTGCTACTCTCATGTCACTGATCTCTCCTGTCACTGATACTCTCCTGTCTATCTCCTGTCACTGATACTTTCCTGTCACTGCTACTCTCCTGTCTATCTCCTGTCACTGATAATATCCTGTCACTGATATCTCCTGTCACTGATATCTCCTGTCACTGCTACTCTCCTGTCACTGCTATCTTCTGTCACTGCTACTCTCCGGTCACTGATACTCTCCTGTCACTGCTATCTCTCCTATCACTGCTATCTATCCTTTCACTGCTACTCTCCTGTCACTGCTACTCTCCTGTCACTGATATCTCCTGTCACTGATACTCTCCTGTCACTAATATTCTCCTGTCGCTGTTACTCTCCTGTCTATCTCCTGTCACTGATATCTCCTGTCACTGTTACTTTCCTGTCTATCTCCTGTCACTGCTACTCTCCTGTCACTGCTACTCTCCTGTCCATCTCCAGTCACTGATATCTCCTGTCACTGCTACTCTCCTGTCTATCTCCTGTCACTGATATCTCCTGTCTATCTCCTGTCACTGCTACTCTCCTGTCACTGCTATCTCCTGTCACTGCTTTCTCCTGTCACTGCTACTCTCCTGTCACTGCTACTCTCCTGACTGTCTCCTGTCACTGATATCTCCTGTCACTGATATCTCCTGTCACTGCTATTGTCCTGTCACTGCTACTCTCCTGTCTATCTCCTGTCACTGATATCTCCTGTCACTGATATCTCCAGTCACTGCTCAACTCCAGTCATTGATATCTCCTGTCACTGATATCTCCTGTCACTGCTATTCTCCTGTCACTGCTATCTCCTGTCACTGCTCCTCTCCAGTCACTGATATCTCCTGTCACTGATATCTCCTGTCACTGCTACTCTCCTGTCACTGATCTCTCCTGTCACAGCTATCCCCTGTCCCTGCTATCTCCTGTCACTGCTACTCTCCTGTCACTGCTACTCTCCTGTCACTGATCTCTCCTATCACTGATACTCTCCTGTCACTGATATCTCCTGTCATTGCTCCTCTCCTGTCACTGATCGCTCCTGTCACTGCTAATCTCCTGTCTATCTCCTGTCACTGATACTCTCCTGTCTATCTCCTGTCACTGCTACTCTCCTGTCACTGCTATCTCTCCTGTCACTGCTATCTCCTGTCACTGCTACTCTCCTGTCGCTGATACTCTCCTGTCACTGATACTCTCCTGTCAGTGCTACTCTCCTGTCACTGATACTCTCCTGTCACTGATATCTCCTGTCACTGCTACTCTCCTGTCACTGCTATGCTCCTGTCACTGCTATCTCTCCTGTCACTGCTACTCTCCTGTCACTGCTACTCTCCTGTCACTGCCACTCTCCTGTCACTGCTACTCTCCTGTCACTGATATCTCCAGTCTATCTCCTGTCACTGATAATGTCCTGTCTATATCCTGTCACTGATCCTCTCCTGTCACTGCTATCTCTCCTGTCATTGCCACTCTCCTGTCACTGCTACTCTCCTGGCACTGATATCTCCTGTCTATCTCCTGTCACTGATACTGTCATGTATATATCCTGTCACTGATCCTCTCCTGTCACTGCTATCTCTCCTGTCACTGCTATCTCCTGTCTATCTCCTGTCACTGCTATTCTCCTGTCACTGATACTCTCCTGTCACTGCTACTCTCCTGTCACTGCTACTCTCCTGTCACTGCCACTCTCCTGTCACTGCTACTCTCCTGTCACTGATATCTCCTGTCTATCTCCTGTCACTGATAATGTCCTGTCTATATCCTGTCACTGATCCTCTCCTGTCACTGCTATCTCTCCTGTCACTGCTATCTCCTGTCTATCTCCTGTCACTGCTACTCTCCTGTCACTGCTACTCTCCTGTCACTGATACTCTCCTGTCACTGATACTCTCCTGTCACTGATATCTCCTGTCACTGATACTCTCCTGTCACTGATCCTCTCCTGTCACTGCTATCTCTCCTGTCACTGCTACTCTCCTGTCACTGCTACTCTCCTGTCTATCTCTTGTCACTGATCTCTCCTGTCGCTGCTACTCTCCTGTCACTGCTATCTCTCCTGTCACTGCTATCTCCTGTCTATCTCCTGTCACTGCTATCTCCTGTCACTGCTACTCTCCTGTCACTGCTTCTCTCCTGTCATTGCCACTCTCCTGTCACTGCTACTCTCCTGGCACTGATATCTCCTGTCTATCTCCTGTCACTGATACTGTCATGTATATATCCTGTCACTGATCCTCTCCTGTCACTGCTATCTCTCCTGTCACTGCTATCTCCTGTCTATCTCCTGTCACTGCTACTCTCCTGTCACTGATACTCTCCTGTCACTGCTACTCTCCTGTC